>OY728119.1:671911252-673161252 GCA_963277665.1 Viscum album | reverse complement strand
TTATTTGGTTCTCATTAACTTTTTTCTTACGACTTAGTTGATTACAACGCGGTAAAGGGTTTCATCTCACTTTTTATTCCCGTGAGATTCATGCTATATTTGCCACTATTTCCTTTTGTGTGGTGTATGTACTTCCCATGATTGTAATATTTGTGTAATATACTTTCATTTTTGGGTATTTACACCTTCATTGTATGATTCTTCTTTCATGTGTCATATGTTTTGTAAGATACCAAATCGGTAAGGGAACCTTTCACCCTCCTCTTTTTGAAAGGCTTCATTTTGTTATGTCTTTTAATTTACATCTTATTATGTAGGGATATGTTCTTATATATCCTTATTGATGTAAACTTTATGTCTAAGTGTTGAGATACCCTTTTTATTTCATCAACTCATTTTCTGAATTTTAAAGTGACGCTGTTAGGCTGTCAAATTTTTACAAGGGAACTTCTTAACACAATTTTGATTATTTGGGGTTATCTTGTACTTATTGAATATGTCATCCTATTAATATGTGTGAATTTCTTTGATTGTTTTAAACTTAATATACACTTATATTGGGTGTATTTATATTTTTCACACATAATTATGAGTTTGATTTATCCTTAATTTAAGGATACCATTTTTGTAAGGGACTTCATCTCAATCTCTTTTCATTGAGGCATATTTGGTTTTAATAAACAACTTTCTTTTATACGTTGTATAAACACCCTTGACTTTTCAAAGGGAATCATTTTCTACAAATAATTTTACTAAACGAAAAAAATAATGTTCCTTTTAACATAAGTGGTGACAATGACCTTTTCCACCACCACGAGTATTATTTGATCTTTGGCTTCCTCAATAAGCCATAATGTTTTTAAAAGAAAATAAATACCATATAATATTTTATGTATTTTGGTATTGAAAATGGTTTTGATAATGGATTTGTTATGTCAATATATTTAAGTGATTTATTGTGATTGAAATGTGGAATTTTTTTCTTTCCTTTATATTTGTTTTATGTCTTATGATTTTATAATGTTACTTGGACATTTGACAGGTGGTTACGTGATAAACCAAATGAAGGGTGGTGCTGTGAATACTAGAACGGGTGGTGACGTTATAACCTCCAATGCATTGGGTATGGAAGTTGGCCATATGGCTATTCCATTTAGTGATATGTGTGGAAGTTGACTGTATGGTTACTCCACTTAAGAATGTTTATGTACCAAGTTACCTTTATATGTTATGTGTTATTTATATGGGTTTTATGGTAATCTTTTGGTTACAAAAGGGTAAGTAATGATCTTTTATTCAGTGAAGAGTATTTACTACTTCATAAAGGTGAAAAGTATTAATTATGATAAAGTATTCATGGTTTACCTGATGTCTTGAAAAACTAATAGTTTTCCTTATTTGTGTATCCCTTACTGAGCTTTTTATGCTCATCCCAAGTTTTTTTTTTAAAAAATTCACAGGTTATAAGGAAGGAAGTATTCGGGAATATTTGTATCAGGAAAATAACTCTGGTTTTATTTAAGGAGATTTGTTTTTGTAAAACATTGGATAGAGTAGAAGTTTCTTCTTTGTAATCTTTTGAGATGTAATAGTTATGGCCTAATTCTCTAAAACTCTAAACCTGAAAAGATCCTCAATGTCAATTATTCTTTTAATCCAATATTATATAAGGTTTAAGGTCGGGTCCTTACATTACTAACCAGGGGGAGAATTGAAGATATACCAAATTACTATTATTCCAATACAATCCCATGAATGATTCATACACTAGTATAATTCAAACTTATATTTTTATTTTTAGTACATACTATATGTTTTATTATATATTCTTATTCATCCCCCAGGATGTAACTTAGTGGTAGTTTCCCCCATCAGTCTTGGTGGGGTTTCAAGTTCGAGAATCATCAAGTTTTTTCCTACACATGTGTGTTTCATGATTTTCTTTATAATGTAGTGTTTTCCCCATATAGATCTAAACTAGTACCCAACCTGTGCATTTTCACGACATAATCAATTAATTAAAAATTCAAATATAGAAAACTCATAATTTAAATTAGTTAAAACCTTTAGACACTTTCAATATGGAAAGAGAAATAAGTTCTAGAGTAAATAATAGTTGATACTAAAAAAACTGAATTAAAATTAAATAGTTGATTATAGGAATTGAATTTTTATAGTTTTATTCGATTTTTATTTTTCATTCTGCATTGATGTTCATTGCACTCGTTTTTAAGATCATATGAAGTTTAATAGTCTCTAGAACATATAGTGGTGTCTTAATCTCCTGTATAAAATATTTCTTGGTTAAATTCATGTTCTAATTATCTCTGCAAATAATATGTTAAGTAAAATGTGAGAAAAAGTTAAGAAACTAAAAATGATAAAGTTGTAATAATTTCAAATGTATAAGTCATATCCATCAATCAATTACATAATTTAATGACATTTTAATTTAAAATTATAGAAATTAAAATTAAATTTTAGTATATTTAAAAGTTTAGACATTTGACAAGGGAGAGTATGGTGAAACAAATCCATATTTCAAAGTTCATAGTGTACAATGGGTGTGAAATAAAACTATCTTCAAGTGTGATTGTGTTTGGTTTCATAATACCATCTTCAGGACTATCAAACAATTAATCATATTCATGATTGATTTAATATTTCATAGAATCATTGATACATAATATCTTCTATAACACAACACTCTTTTAGTTCTAGATTCCTTTAATCATCTATAGCTACCATTGTGGCCTAGAATATACACTCGTGATGTGATTCAATCCTTTTTATCCTTTAAAATCTGGAGTTATTCTTATGTACATGTTGAATAATTTGATGTAGACTCTCTTAATGGTGTGAGGAACTCAGTTTCATTAAGATTCTATCTTTTTTTGTAGAGACAACTCCAAAAATCCTTTGTGTTCTTCCATATCTTCTCCAAGTATCTTCACCTCTTGTATTATCCCAAAATTCACCTAACAAACTTGATTTCATATATGATCAATAATAATAAAAAAACTTCTATTTTTGGTTCCATAATTCCTCTATTTGGTCCAAAAAACACAACCAATGATATCCTTGGTTCCAACATGTAACAATTATCCTTGCCAAGCTTAAATAGTATTTACACTATGTTGTTTTCCTTGGTTAGGGACTGATTTACCCACCCAAATCAATCATTGTTATTTCCCTTTTATCGCACTCAATCATAAAAAAATTATCTTTAATATTTTTCTTTATTGAAATATATCCAACATCATTAACATCTTCCACATTTATAGGCTCATCATTAACAATTTTCACATTACCTTATTTGTTATTAATAGGATAAGAATTATTAATATACTCCACAATCCCGCTATAAAACCTTTACATAAAAATAATGTGAAGTACCATAGTCTGAGTGCTTTGTGTATCTTTACCATCTATAATCAAAGCCAGATAATGAAAATTCATTTTAGTAAAATAGGATGTTTCTATGAGAAATTATGCATGTGGTTGCACTCTTACCTCAATTGATTTTGTTTTCAAAGATGAAAAACTTTCCCTCCTATATATTTTTTAGTTTAAAACCTATCCAAGTGTCAAATATCATATACTGACCATTTAATCCTATTCATACTATGACAGTACATAATCATGACATTTCAAAACTATTTCATGTGTAAAATAAATTTTCAGATGATGATGGAATAATAATCACCTATTTATCTTTACATTTAAATAAAAAGTTTTCGGGTTGTTTTTATAGACCACAATCATAGTATAAATTTTAAAACTTATCCACATGTAAAGGTTTATAAACTATAATCATGTTATTGGGTTAATAGATTTTAATTTCAATAATTTAATTGGAATCACTGCATAATGAATTTACATGGTACCGGTTCTATATAAAATTTGAAGGTATACCTATAAATTGTGTAGGTATGCATATAAGAAAAATATGTTTTCCATATATAATTTAAAAAACAAGAAATTAAAAAATTCATACCTTTGAGTATGAAGATGAAATTATAGTAGCACTTGTAACAGATTTTCGAGAGGTTTCATCAGAAGGAACATCCTGTAAGATAATAAAATTTGAAGTCAGGTCTCAAAAACAACTATACATGTTATGTAAAATGGGTTTTAATGATGCACTTTGAGTTCTTTTGAAGAGTTATTAAAATCATTTATTTGTTTTGAATTATCTGTAATGAAGATAACTTTGAAAGTATTATATTATAATGGTCATTGTTTGTTTCATATATTAAATTTCGACGCTTCAACACAGATAAGAATAGTTTTATATCTGAATACGTGAATGTCAAGAGGAAATATAAACTCATCATTCTCCTAATTTTTATAGAATTGTTTTCATTATAATTTTAAAATCCATAAAAATAAATATATGAATATTAATCATTTACCCTAATTAGTATATCACTTATCTCTAAATCTGTTTTTGATATAAACAAAATGAATTATTTTTCAAATATAACGATTGATATTGATTCTTCATTATTTTTTATTAGAATTTAGACTCAATATCTGAGATAATAAATATTTCAAGTTACACCAATTTTCAATTTATATCAGAGTTCAGACATAATTTTCTATTTTTTCAATGAACCTAGTCTCAAAAAAGTTTGTAAGATATTAATGTAACTTGTTTTATATTGTAATAACCAATTGTTTAAAAACTATTAATATGATATGCAATCTGTTGGGTGTTATTTTTTGTTATATTCTTTAAAATTTAATGATCATTTCAAACTATACCATGGTAGTATGAAAATAAAATATAACTTGAATATAGGTTTATAAATTTAGGAAAATTGCCTTTGAATAGTTGATAGAGGTGATAAATTATAGTTATTTCACCAAATATTACCATTCAAGTAATCTACCTTATTTATATAAGAATTATATGATTCATAATATGATTTATAGTTTCTTTGAATTTTTTTTTCACTGTAGCCGTTGTTTTTCACTGTGTAACATGTAATCAAAGAAATGTGTCATGATTCGTCCCAACGGGGCTCGATCTACGAATCCCCAAGCTCACCTCCAATAGTCCATGGGTTGGTGACTTGCATCGAGTAGACTATCACACATATGGGAGGCCTTATTCTAAGTTACTTTTATGCATGCACCCACATACACCTCCATGAAATAGTGAAGAGATATATATATATATATATATATATATATAAGAACTGAAAACTAAAATTCATGCATACATCTATCCAAACTAGGGTACAACAAAAGTACAAAAGTTTAAAATACACACCCACCAAAAGAAAACTACAAAAGCATCCAACCTTCTCAGATGGAGGGGATCTCTGTCAAAATCCCATCGGTAAGTTCCATAGTATGGCTCCGACAAAAACACCTGGTTAGTTAGTTACTATGCTCTGCCTGCCCCAGGTCCTGTTGGGACTCCATCGAAGGACCTGTGGTTTGCATAAGACATAACACGTGCGGGAAAATCCTGTGCGGGGGTGAGTATAAAAATACTCAATAGGTGCCCCCAAATCCCAAACCAAAAAGGGAGAAACTGATAGGCATATATTAAATTGTCTTATCCAGAGGGAACCCAAATGAGAGAGAAAATCCATCTTGAGACCATCCTTGGAAAATCATGACTAGTTAGATCAACACTTATGGCATGTCAAAGAAACAACACAAACCATGGGGACTCCCAAAAAATACTCAAATATACTCAGCTCCGAATCCAAGTCTCATGGTCCCGACCATAGACTGTCTTCAACAACCAACTCAAAGGTACCAACGAAACACTTGCAATGGTATCATGAGATCTCAACCTCACAGACATCAGCAGGCTTCTAATCGAGGCTCTAAGGTAGAAATATTACCTTGGAGAGCACACATAATGAGCCCAACCATCCCTGATGGAATTTAGAATGAGATGAGGCAAGCATCAACAACTCATAGTCGATGAGCCTGCCTCACCATACACAAAGGCAGTCAAATGAGAGATTTCACTCAATCGGGAAAAAAAACTAACGACACAACCCAACCAAACCTCATGGTACTTATCTATGAGGGCATGCTTGATGGAAAACACCATGGAAGAAGTCACCATGTGAATAAACCAAATCCAACTCCTCGGGTAGGGGATCCTACTGAGGGTCCCCTGGGGGACACTAAGAACCCTAGACAAAAACATTGAACACGGAAATGGGTATCGAAAAACAACCAGAATCTGGTATAAATCTCCTAGCATAGGATCAACGCCTATGTATAGTTGGTCATGCCAATTCATATAACTCTATCGAGAAAATTCCATGGTAGATCACAAAAGGAAGAATCGGATCTCAATACACAAATATAGGGTCTATGCATAGGGCTCATTGGGGGCTTCATCCCCTATTGGAACAACATACTAGGTAGAGGGTATATTCTTGCATAAATATTGGTCTCACTAATTCCAAGAACCCTAACATGGAAATGAAAGGATGTGAGGATCATGTTAGGCCTCTCTGGGTGACACATTCTCTAAATCTGCTAAGTCTGTTGTTGAAACGGATTGAGACAACTCACTCCAGAAATTGGGAAACACTCACGCTGTACATATTCAAATCAGCTGAAGAGGGGTCACAGTCTGATGAAGGGGATGTGATACCTAAAACCCTCGTAGTGATAGAAACAAGGGGACCAACTCAGCCATTTTGGTTAAAACGTCATCAATAGAGACCAGAGGGACCCACTCAACCCTTCCATTCTAAACATCACTAACAAGGACCAGGGAAGCCCACTCAAACCATCTAGTCAAGGCGTCGCTAACCCAAAAAACCCAAAACAACACCATCACATTGCACCTCCTAGGCCCAAACTATGGACACCATAGCGTTATACGTGGAAAACTACTCAGGATAGGCTACTTGAGGGCCTAAATCTGAGCTATGAAGGAGGAGATATATGATAGAGAAGATCTCAAGAAGATCCTCAACAAGTACACAACGTGTTAGACTGCCCGAACACCTGGTTTTGTATCTTTTCTACATGGTTTTTCAACCCATGTAGGAGTACACAACATGTTGAGATAGTACATGGTGTTTCCCACTTCACCCAGCCCCTGGCCAAGTTTCTCCTTCACACGGCCTAGCTAGTTGTGTCCATTACACGTCGTGCATCCCATACTACATGGCATGTTTAGATGATACAACCACATAGTCATGTGGTTTACTTGAGCCTGTGTACTGGCCCCCACCTCCGTGTACTTTGGTCGTGTTCTTTTACATGGATATATACTATTACACAGCTACGTTGGTCGTCTCCCCCAACCACATGATGAGGGTACCTACGCGGCATGTAACCCCAAGTACACAGCATGTAGACCACCAAACTTCATCTTCCCCAAATGAGAATAACACAGGGTGTCTAGTTTTGGTTTACACACCATGCAGATGGGAAAATCTGACATAAATTCCCTACAAACAGCTCAGATCGCCCCCATTCATCCCAAAACACACAGATCGACCCACAAGAGATCCCTGGTAGTTGTCTAAGGAATATATAACCTCAAAAAAACACATCAAAAGGGATATTGGGATGAAAAATAAAACTACCTACCTTAAGGGAAAATGTTGAAGCTTCGGGTGTAGAACGATGCCCGGGATGTGATGATTCTCGATCTAGTGATGATCAGTGTCAAAAACAAGATTTAGAGGCACCTCCTCACCTTGGTTTGTCCATCATTATAAGGGAGGGGAAGAGGGGAAGTGGGGTTTTCATCCTCCTGTGTGCACACCAAGGGGGTGAAGGGAGAGAGGGATGTTGTTTTAATTTTTATTAAAATAGTATCCTATTAACACCCCGGCCCGACTTGCCTCCGAACCGACACTCGACGCTGACAAAGTTTATGTTGTGCCTAGGTTAAATGTGATGTTCAGAACCCAGCCATGGTAATAAAAATATGATCTGAGACTCCTATCAAGAGTTATTAACATTTCAAGAAAAACTATGCACAGGTGATAAAATATATTTAATATTTTTAAAATCATCCTTCTGAGGCTCTCTTATCCCAGGATTCTCATGCTGAATTAGCAACTGGCTTCAGAAATATTCTTAGAAATATTCCAATGTCTGACATATCAAAACCAAAGTCACTACATTCTCCCCCCATTAAGGTTTTTCATCCTCAAAAATAGAAAGCTTGAGAACATGGGAAAGGACCTGATCTCTCAACTGGGACTCCCATGCCAATGAGCTCACCAGAGGTTCCTATACTGTAAAAAACTCACACCAAGAGGAACCACAACACCACAAGACCACCACAAGGGCCACCAAGGGTTCCCATGCTGCCCATAAGCATGTGATCAGGGGAACATTTAAGCGTAAACACACACCATTATATACTAGTAGTTTAACATCATGCAACAAGCATCACATGTTTCCTCAACTATTATAGGTGGAAAAACACCAAACTCCTACCACACGAGTTATCTGAGGGACTAACAACACGATACCTCACCAACCCACACTGGAAACAAAAGAGTGGTTTTACGAACCTCATAGATATCTTGTCACCCTAGATAATACTCTGAACCCATAAAAATATCCAACCAAAACACAAGAACTCATCATTGAACACCCAGGTCCACCTTCATCGATCTACAACTACCCAGAACGAACCCCAACAGACCTCAACCAACACCGAACGGATTACTCCAACACCAACACGATGCCAAGGGAAAGAGACCACCTCAAAACACCATCTTTCCACTTGATTGGTGCCAACATCAAACCTCAAAAGGTTGAAACACTTCCCACCATAAGGAAAATCCATTGAGAAAAATCCCACTAGATATCCCATCACGTGAGACCTCGCAACAAAACCTCAACACCTTAAGAAAAACATCTCTTCTACTTGGGGAACAAACAAGATTTCCCAAGTATACACATTGGGTATTACAAACCCTTACAAAACCACCGCTAACACATGAAATTGAGGTCTAACTCATTGGTTTATGGAACTCATCCAGCACACCTCGATACTATCTACTTTGGGCAGCACTGACTCACCCGCACGGTTTTGTATCACGTCTCAAGGACACATCTTAGTGGGGGAAGTTTCCATCCTTCCTGTGAATTAAAATCCATAATGAACCATACAACAACCTCCTCAAGCGTCTTGTGTTCAAGCTAACACCAAGAACGTTAGGGTACTAACGAACAACAAAGTCCTACCTAGATTCTCACACTGGGTCTTACTGGGCCCTCTGGCTACTAACCTCCCTCAAAAAAATGATCCAAACACACAAGTCTAAGGGACTCATCCACCACACCTCGATACTATCTGCTTTGGGAAGCACTGACTCACCCACATGGTTTTCATCGCATCGTAAAAACACATCTCAGTGGGGGAAGGATCCATCTTCCTCATGCATTCGAAGTGACAAAGAGAAACACTAACATAGGGCTCCACTGGCGCCCTGCATCTTCCCAAACAAAACTTACAAGAAAGCAATGAAAAGAAAAGGGTACCTCCCAATAGTATCTATAAATCCTACTACATAAAGTAGAAAGGAAAAAAAGTGTACCTATATTCATCTAGAACCTCTGGGTCAACACCCTCTAGCATCTACAACCACCAAAGTCCCTATCCAAAATCTCCTTAATCTTGGACTAGACCACCTGGGGGTGGTGTTGGTGGAAATAGATCAAAGCGCCAACCACCTCCTAACACTTCGGCTCTGACGTCTCATCCACTACTCGACGAACCTTGTTGAAACTGCTTCCACTACCAAGGAGTTCTATAGACCAGCCCTCCCTCAGCAACACAGTGGGTTATACAATCTTTTGAAAGATTTCCCCAGCTATCACAAGAATAGTAGCACCTCTCCCACTGCTGACCAAACCCAAGTGTGGATCCTGAGTTCAGGTATGGGAATGCCTCTGAAAACGACGGTGCCTCCTACATTACATGTGTGCTAACTGCATTTCATGATTAATCTATACCTCAAGAAAAATTTGTCTATGAATCTCGTGGTATGAACGTGACCCTAGCGCATCAGCTCCCAACACCAACAGAGTCGTCCATGGTTTAGTCTGACAGGAAACATCCACCTAAACTCTCAGAGGTGGGTCTATGTGCTGCTCAATGAGTGGTGGCTCCACTAGTGGTACAACCAGGGAAGAAACTTCCTATTTACTAGGCCCATACAAGGAAACATCATCACTCATCAGTTCATACTCCAAATCCATCTGTGGAAACCTCAAAGGCTGCTTTCATGGAAATATCCTGAAACAAATTCAAGATGCACCATGGTCAAAGAGTATATCTGAGGATATGACTCAAGAAGGATAGTAAAAACCCCAAACCCCATATTATATGATGCATATACCATTATTTCCCTATGACCAGTGTCCTAATGTATCAAGTCGAAAGGAAGGTTATCAAAGTCCTAGTAAATGGATACGTGGGCCGCTCGTACCAACACCGGATCCTATCCTAAAATATGAACTTGAAACATCCTAACAATGTCACTATGTAACCCAAACAAGCTCACGACTGTAGTCCCAAAGTGGAACCAGCTCTGATACTACTCAATCATGACTCTTCCCAATGGGGCTTGAGCTACGACTCCCCAAACCTACCTCTAATAGGCCAGGGGATGGCGACTAGCACCGAGTTGGATATCACACACATGGGAGGTATTAGCCTAAGGTATATGTATGAACACCCCCACATACACCTCCATGAAATAATGTTGAGATATATATATATATATATACTAAAAAATAAAATTAATGCATACATCTATCCCAACCATGGTACAATAGAGGTACAAAAGGGAAAAATGCATGCCCACTAAAAGAAAATTGCAAAAGCTTACAACCATCTCAGATGGAGGGGATCACTATAAAACTCCCATTGGTAAGGTATGTGGTATGGCTCCGACAAAAAACCTGGTCAGTCCAACTACTATGCTCTACCTGCTCTGGGTCATACTGGGACTCCTTCGAAGGACCTGCGGTTTGCACAAGACACAACACATGTAGAAAAATCCCATGCAAGTGTGAGTATAAAAATACTCATTAGGCACCCCAAAATCCCAAACCAAAAATGGAGAAACTAATATCCATCAGTTAACTCGACCCAGCTAGATGGAACCCAAACGTGAGAGAAACTTCTTCCCGAGACCATCCTCGGCTAATCACGACCAGTCATCTCAATGCCCCTAGCATGTTAATGAAACAAAACACACAACAGGTACTCCTAGAATATACCTAGATATACTCATCTCTGACTCCAAGTATCATGCTATCGACCATAGATTATCTACAATAACCAACACGAATGTCCCAACACAACACTCACAATGGTATCATGAGATACCGACCTCATAGACATCAACAATATCCTACTCGAGGCTCAAAGGTAGAAATCCCACCTTAGAGAACACACAAAAAGAGCCCATCCATCCTTGATGGCATATAGAACAAGAGGAGGCAAGCATTGATAACTCATATTAGATGAGCCAACCTCAACATACCCAAAGGCACTCAACCGAGAGATGTCACTCAATCGGGAAAATGAACTAATGGTACAACCCGACCAACCCTTGTGGTACCTATCCATGAGAGAATGATTGAAAAGCAGTGCCACAGAAGAAGTCATCTTGTGACTAAACCAACTCCAACTCTTCAGGCAGGGGATCCCACCTAGGTTCAACTGGGGGACACTAAGAACCCTAGCTGAAAACACTAAACACAAAAAGGGGTATCATGCAACAACATTAATATGTTATAACTCACCCAGTAGAGGATCAACTCTTGTGTAGATTTGGTCACACTAATTCCAAGAACTCTTTCAGGAAAATACCATGGTATATCGCAAAAGGAAGAATCGAATCTCGATACACAGATAGAGGGTCTGCACCCAGGGCTCATTGGGGGATCTATACCCTAATGGAACAACATCCTGGGTAGATGATTGATACCCATGTAAATATTGGTCACACAAATTCCAAGAACCCTACCAGGGAAATGAAATGATTTGAGGATTGCATTGGGATTATTGGGCCAACACATGCTCCAAATCTGTTGAGTCTACTGTCAAAGCGGATTAAGCCAACTCATTCCAGAAAGTGGGAAACACCCACGTTGCACATATGCAAAGAAGCTGAAGAGAGTTCAGAGTTTGGTAAGGGGATATGATATAAAAAACCCTCATTGTGATAGGACCAAGGGGCCTCACTCAAACCTTCTAGTCAAAATGTCACCAACAGAGACCAGGGGGCCTGCCAACCCTATCAGTCTAAATGTCACTAATAAGGACTAGGGGGACTTACTCAACCCAGTCATTCAAGTCATCGCTAACCCAAACAACACAATAAAACAATGCCTACACACCACACCTAATAGTCCCAAATCATTTCCACCATCACATACTATTCAAAAAACTAATCAAGATAGGCTACTCATGAGCTTGAATCTGATATAAGAAGGAGGAGATATGAGAGGTAGAAGATATCAAGGAGATTCTCAAGGAGTACACAGTGTGTAAAGGGGTCCACATTGCACGTGATCCCATTTGAACCCTTGGTTGTTTATCCTTTCTACACAGTTTTCCAACCCATGTAGGAGTACATGGCATGTAGAGATAGTACACAGCGTGTCCCGCTTCACCCAGCCCCTAGTCGTGTTTCTCCTTCACACAGCTCATCCATCCATGTCCCTTACACATCATGCATCTCATACTACATGGTGTGTTCGGGTGATATGACCACATGGCTGTGTGGGTTACCCGAGCTCGTGTATTGAACCCTGCATCTATGTACTTTGGTCGTGTTCATTTACATGACCATGTACTATTACATGGCTACACTGGCCGTCTCTCCCAGACACACAATGAGGGTACCTAAATAGCGTGTAACACAAATTACATGGCATATAGACTCCCCAAACATCATATTCCCCAAAACAGGAATAAAATGTGGGGTGTGGTACTAATTTAGATGTTGTGTAGATGGGAAAATCCAACGTAAATTCCCTATAAATAGCCCAGATCTCCCCCATTCACCCTGAAACACATAGATCAACCCATGAGGGGTCCTCAGCAGTTTTCTAAGGGCCCTATAACCTCAAAACAATGCCTCAAAAGGGACATCGAGATGAAAATGAAAAAATTCCTACCTTGAGGGTGAAATTATGAAGTTTTGGGTGTAGAATGATGCCCAGGACACACTGATTCTCGATATGGCGATGATCAGCATCAAAAATAGGATATGGAGGAACCTTCTCGCCTTGGTTCGTCTATCAGTCTAAGGGAGATGAAGAATCGAAGAGGGGGATTTAGCCTCCTACATGCGTATAAAGTGGGTGAAGGGGAGAGGGATATAGTTTAAATTTTTATTAAAACAATATCCTCTTAACAACCCGGTCTGACTCGCCTCCTACCCGACACCCGATGTCGATAAAGTTTATATTGCACATAGGGTAAACATGATGTTCAGATTCGAACCGCAATCTCAAAAGTCCGATTTGAGACTCCTCTTAGGATTTATTTACGTTTCAATAGAAACTATGCATGGGTGATAAAATATTTTTAATATTTTTTAAATCATCCTATCGAGGCTCTCCTGGACTCGAATTCTCACACCTACTTAGCACCTGGGTTCAAAATTATTCATAGAAATATTCCAAATTCTGATAAGGAAAAACCTGAGTCACTAAAAAATGCATCATTAATGTGTATCATGATTAAACTAAAATTTTAATTAATCGAGTAAAATTTTAATTACCACTAATGAAATACATTATCTAACATTTGTGCACGATCTAATTTTTTCTATTGTTTTCTTCTTATCAATCATCTGGAATAATGTACCAGATGATAGAGAACATATAGATAATGTGGTTCTCAGGTTGCCACATGTTTTTATGGTATTTTTAGTATACTAATGAGTAAATAATGTTAGCATATTTTCAAAAGAAACAACAACACTATTTCTTAAAATGTGAAGTGTAATTATATAGACACAATGAAATGGAAGTAGATTAGTAATGTAATTCAATAGACATTCCACATATGTCAATGTAGATGTAAAATTCAAAAAGTTTACATCTGAATCAACTGAGTGGTAATTCATCATCATAGATTAAGTTACAAATAAAAGGCATTATAGAAAATAAGTATTCTAATTTGAGACAAGTACATATAATGATCACATGTTTCTAAAAGAATGCACTATAGGAATTTCAGGATTGAGTGGAATCTTTGTTGCATTCATACTTTGGGTAACAATTACTATGTGTGAACAGAGTTGAATTATATTTAATAAATAAATAGATCCACATTTTTTTTAAATTTTAAATTAAACATGTAATGTATATTAAAATAACTTACTACTAATTCACTTTGCAAAGACAAGTTACAAGAAAAAAATATTAGTTGGTTCAATTTCATCTTTCAGAAGTCTTGTAAGTAGTTCACCAAATTCATCCCACAAACTGCAGTTGATATTTATTCCTCTATAACATTTAATTGAAAATTTTATATAATTTTAATTATAAAATTTTAGGGTCGAGAATAATTTTAAAACTGAATTTTTAATTACCCTTCATCAATCAAAGTAAGTTGCATTCTCTTTTTATTTTTTCCCCATACTTGGATAGGCAGATGATGATGTATATTTTCGATAACATCTAATATAACATGATAATTAGTAAAAGTCAAACATAAAAAAATAAAACTATAGACAATTAAAGAATGGTAATAGTAAAATCAAATTTACCTCTGAAAAATTTTCCAGGAACCATGTTTTGTTTGATGCCTTCAAATGGAATGAAATTGAATCTGAAATTGGTAAATTCCACGTTAGAATGTTTTATATGAGTGCTCCAATTAAAAATGATTTTGAAATCATGTTATCTTACTAAAAAAATCCCTTTATTTTCAATAGTTTTAAAGTTTTGTATTACATAACACAACCCTTCTCATACAATACTTTTTTACTTAGTTATAATTTTTCTTCTACTAATTATTGCATGAATGGTTGTTCCTAAAAAATTTAATAGAACTAATAATTTAAAATAAAAGTGTAGATGGTGTTAAACCTGGAAAATGAGATGAAAAATGGTTTTCTAGAAAAATACACTTTAAGCCTAAAAATTAACTTGTATCAAAATCATGTAAAATACTGATACTCATGGAATTAATTAGATTATTTTAAATAAAATGGATATTGTATCACTTTAATACCAAATAAAAAATAAAATTTTTCTTTTTAAATTAATTTATTTAAATAAAAGAAATGATAGTTTTAAATAAAATCAGTATTTTTTCACTATTCACTAAAAAATGAATCTTTTTAGAAAATTCAAAAAAAAATCATCCTAAGTTAATAATTAAATGATATAAAAATTATATAATTTTTATATAATAGTATTTCAAAAGTTTTTTGAGGTTCATGTAAACTTGGTGTTTCTTGTAAAACAAGATATCTAAGAAATTAAATTTATTTAAAGATAAATATATTATAAAGTCTCGGGGTGTTACATATACCAAGCCACCAAGCTTAAATCCATTTTAATTTTACTCATCAAAAATACTATTATCATTATATTAAGCATAATATTTCAAGTCTGCATATCCTATAGGTTACTTTATGGTATGTGTATATATAACAAGACCAGAAAGGCTGGAGACATTAAAGAAATACAGTACGAAATGCAAGTTTCAATGATCCATTTATGGGTCAGAACAAGTATAATGGTCATATAATATTCATATAAAAATAAATTTTATTAGGTGTATATAATTGAATAGTGTTATAATTATATTTTTCCATGATAGATATGTTTAACAGCATATGGAAAGAAAGTGATTAGTCTTATGGTTATATAAGGCTAAATAATTTCTCCAAACCGAAATCATCTGGGGCCAAGACCCTTTATTAAAAAGAAAAAAAATCCATTGTTAATGGTTATCTATAAAAAATTATAATTCAAAGACCTAAAAATGAATGTTCTAAAGGACCATAAAACATAAATATGTTTAATTCCCATAATCCCATTGACACAGATTTAAAAACATGACCCATAGGCCCATTGTTGGTGGCCTGAAATTCCATTGGTTCTAATTCCAATAATGTTTTTCGAAGGATTGGATATATCCAAACATGGATCTTAACTATCACAAAAATAGTTCAACTGAATATCTACTGATGGAGATGTATACCTTCACCATCAATAGAGCCATATCGCACCAAGTTATGTACACCACCTGCTGTCCGCACAGTGCCAACATCATCATCCTTGCGACCACACCAAATCATCCACCACCGCACCAATGAGCCACATAGTTAGATGCTCATAAGCCACATGAAATCTTTCCACTATGGTAGAGTGTCTCTCTACATTAACCAAGATGATTCCAGAGACCCATCGTTGACAACTAGTCTAGCACCCGTTTCAAGCACCATCACTATCGTCGGTGGACGCTGCTAAAGATGATGACTAAGAATGAAATTGAGCCACCTGAAAAGAGTTAACCATAGATAAGAACATGGAACCAAATAAAATATACAAATAACCCTCACCAAATACACTATCAATGATATCCAAGAGCATGTACCATTTCAACAGCAACATCGAGTAGCTGCATCAACAAAGATAACTTAATTAAAAGCCTAAGTTCTAGGGAACAAGATCTAATAGTATATATCAAGGGGTTTTTTAATCCAAGTTGTAGTTCATAGTTGACATAGTATTGAAAAAATATAATATATAATAATAAACCAGAATTATTCTAATGTCCTTTGGTATTTTTGTGATTTATAAACTACATATTCCTAAGAGTAATTTGGAAATCTATCTCGCATGCCATGATATGTACATAGGTTTGATATTTCTTATGAATAAATAAAAGAATTAAAATATCAAACAAGACCAATAGAATTGAATAGGCTGGAAGTTAGATCTGTTTGATAGTGCTTGAGAAAGAAAAACTTGATGAGTTTCTAGAAATTAGAGAAATGGTAATGCTAGTTTTCAAGGGATAAAAACTAGTCTTCTTTAGATCAGTTTGATCTATCATCATAGTAAGGATAAAGTAATATGAAAGGGAAAAGAATATTACATCTATTAGTTTCCATATCTATATTATAATAAGTATTTTTGGCTTCTGATGTATCTTAAGAAGCAATTTTAGCAACTATTTCTTCCAAATTTTGGAAGTTGTAACAAGATTGTAGAATTAAAACATATCATGATGAATTTTAACTATGGTATTATACAATATGTCAAGGATAGTAAAATACATATACAAGTTAATATCATATCTTGAGGTATTTTCTCAAAGAAATGATGTCATAGTAAGAAGATAAATCACAAGTAGCGTGATGGGATCAGTAAATAGATCCATATATCATTAAAATCATGTTTATCATGTAAGGAGAACTGATTGAGTTGTTGGAAGTTGTCTCTAGTGAAAGTGGGAGTTTTTTATGATGATTTCCTTGGGTACTTATCATACTTAAAGGTCGTAGTAGTTCATTGCTATGATGAGAACCTAGAAGTGTCATAAAAAATAATATTAAATACATGTTATATATCCAAATTATATCATTTTATGAGGAAAAATCATATATGTTGTCAGGGGTGGAAACTCATAGGACTTTGAGAAACTTTATCATGGTGTGCACCCTTGGTAATCTTCAGAGTAAGAGATTATGAGAACATGACCCCCTAGTAAGAAATCAGAATTTATTTATGCCATTGGATGAATTTATCTATAGATGTGTGTAATGATTATTAGACTTTAATATTATTATTAATTCATATTATGAGTTACGCACTTTAATGTATTAATGAAAACTATGGTGACATATGCTCACAACGAGGTAGGATGCATTGGGTGAATCGTGAGTAATGTTGTATTAATTATAACACCCTAAGATTTTAAAAGAATAAAATTGTGTTTGATATATTATGTGACACGCAACAGCAATCTTAAACGACCTATGAAATATATTTCTTTAAATTTAATCTTTTTGATAGCTTATAATACACACAACCCTGATTCTAAAAGAATTGTAAAATAGTATATTGTTATAACCTGACCGTTAAATAGAAATGTATAAAAAGAAATAACTAAATTATGGAAATTATATTATTTACACATATATAAAATAAATTAACTTATTAATAATTTATTATAAATTTAAATAAAAATCATTTGAAAGTAAAAGAAATGTTTTTATGAAAAAAAAATTATGCGCGCAATGTGTTTTTATCTTAATAAATTAAATAAATAATTATTTTTGAATTACTTTAATGAAATTTATATTATATATATATATATTAAATAAAATATTTTATAATTCATATAATATTTTTTCTAGGTATGAGATAAAAATAAACTCAGTATTATGCTCAAAAACTATATTTTTATAAAAAACGGTTTCATCGCGTTTTGTGAAATTATGTTAAAATTAATCTTTATAAATTTTATAAAATTTAATTAAAAAAATAAAATTAATTTTTGAAATCATAATTTAAAAATTATCTTAGAGTGAATTTTTTATAATTTTCTAAAAAGAATAATTTTTCATTGAATAGTAAAAAATACTTATTTTTATTAAAACCCACCTTTTTGTTTAAAGTAATTAAAGACTTACATTTTTATTTAAAATTATTTTAAAAGTAAAATTAGTTAATTTTTTTATAATTAATCCATTTTAGGTAATTGGAATCAATTTTATTTTAATTTTTGATATTAAAACTTTTTATACTTTTAAAAACCTTTCCTTTGGAAAACCATTTTTTGTCACGTCTATGGGTTAATTTTAAATTAAATTCTACCACTTATGTGAATTGAATTTGAAAAAAATTATTCCATGTTTTTAATAATAATAACTAATATTATATTATAAATTCAATATAATTTTTTTCTATAGTGAATAATAAAAATAGTAAAAATCAGTTAAGGTAAAAACAGGTTTAGTATAGGGTTGAACTAAAAATATAAGGGTCAAAATGAAATATAAACTTATATAATTTATATTTAATGGTAATATTTAGTCCTTATACCTTAAATGGTTAAATAATGGACCTTTTGGAAAAAATATTATGAGAAAAATGTGGGTATAATTTATTCTTTTCAAAATTTTCAAGTGTGTCCTCTCCCCCACTTATAAAAATCCACCTCCACTCCTCTTCTCTTCACACTTCCAAATCCCTTTGATTAAGACAAGATCTACTGAAATACTTTACATACATCACTACCATTACCTAGAGTCATTTTTTATCATAAAACCATTCTATTAAGGATTTAGGAATTAACCTAAAGAGGTTCTATGAAAAAAGAGGTATGGTTCTTAACTACGTGTATTTGTCTTAGTTATTCCTATAACTCCTTAAAATATTCTCAAAGTATGATAAAATAATAAAAACATAATATTAAATATACTTAGAATTTATTATGTTAATTTAATAACCTGTATTCATTTCTTCATCCATCAAATGTGAAATGAAATTGTCGATCGTGTGTACGGTAGACTACCACCTCACGAACCGATGTCAATAATTTTTCATAACTGCCTTTCATAGATGGATGTAATGATGTATTTAATGTTTATATATTATATTTATGACACAATCATACTTCTTAAATTATAATAACACATCTAAATTCTTATCTTATAATCCTTTGAAAACAATAACGTCACTCGTGCATACATATGAACTACCACCTCTACTTAGTGATGTGATACATTTTTCATTTAATTTTGACATGGATGTTAATAAGGATATATTTAATGATTATATATGAAATATATGATATTATTACTATTATTTAAATTTAAAATATTATTTACCTTTCTTTATTTCTATCCGTTAAAAAATGAAAAAAACATTCATGTGTATGTACGGCCTACCATCTCTATGAACGGTGTAACTCATTTTTCTATCTCTAACTTTTATGGAATATTATAAATACTTATATAATTAATATATATGATATTTATATAATATTTAAAATTATTTAAATTATGTAACCATGATAAAAGTGCAATAACCTAAACTACCAAACCATAACATTCATGAAAAACAAAGCAGGTATCACCCAGAGTAGTGATTTTAATAAATAATTGTTAATAAATGGGTGATAAAAGATTAAAGTGAATAATATAAGGTAGGATATATATGAGTATGGTTATTTAATAGATGTATAATAAATATATATTTATATGGATGGTTTATGATTATTTTTACTGGGATATACAATTTGATACCATTCGTTATAGTGTTATGGATGGTTTATTATTATGTTTATTGATTAGGGAAAGTATTTAAATACATATGCTAGTTTTATAATATTAATTTTTATGTTGATTTTTTTTATTTATTATGAAAATTACTAAAAACATTCATGTTATTTATTTAATATGAATGTTTACATTGATTATGTTTCTCCCATTTCATATAAGGAATGCATTGGACTTATTGAGTGATGGGAAAGGTCTGTTATTTCCCCTCGATGCATCAGTAGGTATCATAAGACAAAATAGCTTGGGTATTTTCCTAAGGACTCACCATTTTATGTAATATATATAGGCATGATTCCTTGAAATTATGGTTATGATGTCTAACATTATCTATTCCCTCGTTATGAGATTAGTTATTCATATCCATATGATTATTCGATTATTTAGAATATTCGTAGATAAGTTTCAAGTTTATGTAATTATTTATATAGAATTATTTTGATCATTAATTATTATTATCATATTATTCTGCATTTTCAAGTTATTGATTAAATTCCATATTTTTTAGTTATTTATCTTTCCATATTGATTATTCCTTATGTATTCATGATAACTTCAACTGTACTCATTCCCTTATTGAGAATTAGAGCTCACCCATTTCTTATGTTTAATTTCCCTGGGATTCTTGGAACTGTATTATGATTGATATAAATGGATATGCTAAAGGTAATAATGGTGATCTCAAATAAAATTCTATATTGTATTTTATGATTTCAAATATAATGTGAGTTTCAAATATGTATCTAGTTTTTCTAATACTATTAAACTATTCAGTCCTTTAGGATGTGATTGTTTGTATCTAGAACCAATGTAATAAAGTAGCCACTAAAAATGAGCTATTATTTTTAGGGTCTTTACAATTGGTATCAGAGTAAGTTTAGTTGAAACCTTGGGAACTAGATTTTTTAAAACATATATTAAAGAACATAACACTTTAAATGATTTTGAGGATAAGTCTAAGTATAGGATAACATACTAAAGTTTTGTTAAGGTATTGATTATGCGGTTTTCCTAATAATAAATCCATGTCTAGATACTATAAGTGGATTTGGATCTAGAAAAAATGTACCTAGAGGTATTGAGTTCAAGAAGGGAGCATTGGGATTTGACTCAATCGTCACCGGGTGCACGACAATGGGATTTGTTTCACACATAGTTTGAAACTCTCAAGGGATATTATTGGGTTAATTAACATTTTCTTTACAACCCATTATGAAGGATTTGAATAGATGATGACAAAGAATGACCTAGGTTAAACCTAAGGTGTCACAGATTGAAAATAAGGTTTCATGATTTAGATATCCTATAAATGATTTTTCAAAATTATGATTATTGTTTCTCCCACCATGATTTTTGGTTTTAGTCAATGGTTGAAACTAGGAGGAAAATGTTAATTCCAAATTTCATGGACGATGCAGTAATTCTGAGCAACCAAATAGGATGATAACTAAAGTAAAATATTTTTTGATTATGTCTAATAAATTATTCTGATATATGATTAACAACCTATAACTTAACCAAGTCTCTAAATCACCAAATAAGATAAGGATAGATCCAACTAAGAGCTTAGGTGGTGGATAATATGGAAGAAAGAAGTCTCAATTTTCTTCATGTTATAAATATGTAAATAAAAAATGAGGATAATGTATCAAAGGAATAGAAAAAAAATATGTGTGTAAAAGAAGGTAATATAGTAATTAATTGTTGAGGAAAATTGGTGAGTTCACTGGAGATATATAAATTTTTTCATAGAGATCCATTTATAGTTTTTTGTCTTAAATTTGGGTAACCTGGGCATTATCTGATTCAATTCCCTATTTTAAAGGTTAACTCCTAGACCAAGTAAGGTCCTATGTTATACCAATCATTGAAGTAAAAAATTTATATATTTGGATCTAGGAATTATATAAGTATTTTTATTAATAGTATTTTGGTTATAAGAATCGTGAAACATCTAAGGATTGTGTTAAATTTTTAAAGAATATATGTATTCATCTAGGATTAACATAAGAGTTATGGATACCATCATGGTTTTATGAGTTTAAGGTTTATCATAAGTTAAAAGTCTTAAACACCCATTTTGAGGATTTAAGTGATGAAAGTCCAAGATGATTTAGAGTAATTTTGGAGACATTTGTGGTAATATAACCCTTGATATTAGTATGGGTTTTAGTGAAAAAGTTATTTGAGAAACAATGCCTTTAAATTTTGTGAATATAAGTTTAAAGGTATCATTTATGTTAAGGTAATTATAGTCAATTAAAATTATATGATTTTGTGGTAAAAAATAGGTCGTATAGAAAACCTTTGTGTCTAAAAAGTAATTTGATGACTAATGTTATGTTTATAATATTTTTAGTAATATTATAGGAATTATATTAATATAGTTTTAGAAAAAGGACAACCCAGATGTTGGGTGACAACCCATCACATTTGGAAAGGTTGTGGGGATTGAACCAACAACTGAAGGGTGATAAGGGTGTGGTGCCTACCACTAGACTGTATGATGTACTGGTTAGTATGAAATTTCTTTTACTTAAATAGTTTAATGGTAAAATATTAATTTGATTTTGGGAAACATATCATAATATCAAATGTTTTTTTATTTTGAGGTAATCAATGATATTTCGGGAGACATTTTATTGGGTTGATGTATATATAACCATTAGGTTTAACATAAAGGATTATTTGGGAAGAATGCTATTACATATTTTGAGGTGTAAGATAAAGGGTATGAGATAAACTTTGAGGTTAAAACATTATTTAATGTTTAGGTTGTTGGGGTTAATTGGGATGTAGGGTTATTTATTTATGGAATTATCTATGTCCAACCTTTGGTTTTATTATTTAATTTTTGAGATTAATGTATTATTCCTTCATATAGAGGTTTATTTATTTTGGGTATTTCCAAACATTATGCTAACCATTTTGGTTTTTTTTAAGATGATAGAAATGGATTTTTATTCATTTATTGATTATATGGTACTTTAATTTTTGTGTTTCAAACATAAAAATTAATCTTTTATATTCATTTATTAGATTGATAAATGAATTAGAAGCTGATTAAAGTGAAACCAAAGGAAGAAATTGTGCTTATGAAATAAAAGGATATAAAATAAGTATATTTTATAGTGTCCTCTATCTTAATAGTAAAAGAATCATTCAAATTTAGGAAAAGGATATTGAAATAAAAAAATTATATATTTACCTTCATTTTTTGATGAATTAATGGAATTTTCACCCATCATAGATTTATGGATTTATGGTTGTCAACTTTATTTTGAACATTTTTTATCACTCACTATTAGTCCTTAGGTGATAGTTTTCTCCTCTATGACAATATTTTTACATCCCACTAATATTTTCCTACTTGGAAACTTAGTTATGTGTTATTCTAGATGACCTTAATAATTATATTCTCTCGTATTGATATTAAGTTTTATTAACCCATTTTACGATGTTTTTTTTCAATAAAGGTATTTTCATTTTAAAACCCCTTGATTTTTTAGCGCAAGTTCAAATTGTGAGGGCTCAATTTATTGAAGGTGTAGAGAATGTAACACCCCAAGATTTTAAAATAATAACATTATGTTTAATATTGTATGTGAAACACAACACCAATATTAAATTACTAGTGAAATATATTTCTTTAAATTTAATCTCTTTGATATCTTTCGATACATGCAACCCCAGGTCTAAAAGAACCATAAAATGGTATATTTTTATAACCCAAATATTAAATTGGTGGGTATGAATAGTACTAACTATATTATGAAAATTTTATGATTTAAACATATATAAAATAAATTCATTGGTAAATGAAAATAAAAATCATCTGAAAGTAAAAGAAATGTTTTTCTTAAAAACTGTTTTTATGAACGCAATGTGTTTTTATCTTAAAAAATTAAATAAATAATTATTTTTGAATTATTTTAATGAAATTTATATTATATATATATATATATAATAAAAAAACTATCATTCATCCAATATTTTTTCTAGGCATGAGATAAGAATAATCCCAGTATTATGCTTAAAAACTGTATTTTTCTAAAAAGCAGTTTCATCAAGTTTTGAGCACTTATTTTAAAATTAATTTTTACTAAATTTATAATTTTTTAATTAAAAAATATAATTAATTTTTGAAATCATAGTTTAAAAATTATCTTAGAGTTTATTTTTGAGATTTTTTTGAAAATATTAATTTTTTGATGAATAGTAAGAAGTACTGATTTTTATTGAAAACTGTATTTTCATTTAATGAATTTAAAAAGTTATATTTTATTTTAATTTTTTTTTTAAAGTAAAATTAGTTCAATTATATTATAATTAATCCAATTTAGGTCATTATAATCGATTTTATTTTTATTTTTGATATTAAAACTTTTTATACTTTTGAAAACTTTTCCTTTGGAAACCTGTTCTTTCATCACGTCCATGGGTTTAATTTTAAATTAAATTCTTCCAATTATATGAATTTAATTTAAAAAAATAGATTAAATATTTATAATAATAATAATTAATAATATATAATAATTTAAACTGAATTTGTTTCATAATTAATAGTAAAAATAGTAAAAATTAATTATCATAGTTAAGGTAAAAACAGGTTTACCGGGGGTTAAACTAAAAATATAAGGATTAAAATGACCTATAAATTTGAATAATTTGTATTCTATTGATATATTTAGACGTTATACCTTTAATGGTTAAATAATGGTCCTTTTTGGATCCTTTTTTCATAAGAAAAACATGGGTATAATTTATTCTTTTCAAAAATTCTAAATATGACCTCTCCCCCACTTATAAAAGGACAACATCTCTCCTATCCTATTCACATTTAAAAATGACTTTTGTTCATCAAATACCTAAAAATATCCTTTAATTACATCCCCACACAACTTAGAGTTCTTGGTTTAATCATAAAAATATTCTAGTAAGGATTTAGGTATTAACCTAAAAAGGTTCTCTGAAGAAGAGATATAGTCCTTAACCATGCGTCTTTTTCTTATTTATTTCTATAACTCCTTAAAATATTATAAAACTATGATAAAATAATAAAACCAGTATATTTAATATAAGGAGATGTTATTATGTTAATTTAATAACCTATATCCATCTCATCTTTCATCAAATGGGAAACAAAATCATCAATTGTGTGTATGATGGACTACCGCCTCACGAATCGATGTAATTCGTTTTTTATCACCTCCTTCTACAGATAGATGAAATTATGGATTTTATATTTATATATTATATTTATAAAAAATTATACTTATAAATTTATAATATCACATATACCTTCTTACCTTATAATCTATTGGAAAATGATAACGTCGCTCATGCCTATGTGTGGATTACTGCCTCCATGTAGCAATGTGATACATTTTTCATTTAGTTTTGATATGGATAGTAATAATAATAGATTTAATGAATATATATTATATATATTATATAATTATTATTATTTAAAGGTAAAATATTATGTACCTCTCTTTTATTCCATCCATCGATAAAATGAAAATAGTATTTATGTGTACGTACGGTCTACCGTCACCATAAACGGTCTAACACATTTTTCTATCTATAACTTTTATGGAATATTTTAAATACTTATATAATTAATATATATTATATTTATATCATGGTTAAAATTTTGTATATTATTTAACCATGATAAAAGTATAAGAAGTAAAACTAATGAACCCAAACATTCATGAAAAACGTAGTTATCACCCGGAATAATGATTTTAATAAAAAAATATTAACAGACTGGTGATAAAATATTAAAGAAAAACATATAATGTGTGATATATATGATTATGGTTATTTAATATGTTTATTATAAATCTATATTTATAATAAAATAGGTTCGAGCACATATAAAGGAAATCAGACCTGAGGTAAGGGTTTCTCATCACACTTTTACTGTTATGAGACATATATCATATTCACTGCTTATTTATTTTGTATGGTGTATATACTGACCATGAAATTATTTTATTATTATTATCATGAAAATTATGTGATATAAATATCCATCTATGTTCCTCTCTTTCATGGGGATTATGATTCAAAATAAACTAAAGTAGTAAGGTTTTACGATTATAATCTCGTCGTTTATCGGGATTGTTTATGATTAAGTTCCCGATGATGAAATATTATAATATATCTATAAATAAAATCATTATTTATTTTACCCTATTTTTAGTCATGATATTTTCAAGTAATATTTCCATTTTCCTCTATTTGGTACTTAAAATTATTGAGAAAGTGTTTTTAAGAAAAGATGAATGTATTTCTCTCTTCAGTCGAAAATTATTTTTCTTCCATATCCATGTTTTATAAAATTGTTTTTAAATTATTTTTAAAACTATAAAAATGATTTATTAAATACATTTTTACCTGTTTTTAAATTTTATAAAACAGTTTAAAAATAATCTTCTTGTCATTTTCCAAACAAGGTACTTTTTGGATTTTACCAAAAATGTGAAAGGAATCTTTGTTTTAACATACACAGCATGTGTATAATTTTCCATCATCATAACCCCTCATTAATTTAAAGATTACTTTACAATTTTACAAGGTTATTTTCAAAGGAAATTTTTTTCCTAATATTCTATAAAATTTTAGTTTTTAAAATTATTTTTCAATGTGAAAGGTATATTTTCCTCAAGAATTTTTTTAATGATATTTTTATAGTATTTCTACTCATTATCAACAATAACCCTCATTTTACCTTATATTCCATTGGAAATATGTTGTAATGATATCATCCTTATTATTTCTTTGGATTTTTTATGATCATTTTGACTAGGATGTACTATTTGATACCATTATCCACATTACTCTAGATGGTTTATGATTATGTTTATTGATTGGGGAAAGTGTTTTTATTCATATGCTAGTTTTCTAATATGAATGTTTATGTTGATTATGTTTATTGGTTATTTTAGTTATTAACATTTTTTATGCTAGTTCTTCAATATGAATGTTTAAATTGATTATTTTTCTCCCCTTTCATATGAGGAATGCATTGGACTTAGTAAGTGGTAGGCAAGACTTGTTATAGTCTCTAGATGCATTGTTAGGTATCATGAGACAAACTAGCTTTGGTATTTAGACAAGGAATTACCCATTTATATAAGATGTCTTGGAATGATTCCTTGAAAATATGGTTATGATGTCCGACATTATGCATTCTCCCATTATGAGATTAGTTATTGATATCCACATGATTATTTGATTAGTTAGAATATCCATGGATAAGTTTCAATCTCATTTGTTTATTTATATTTAATTATTTTGATCATAATTTATTCCTTCCATATTATTCTTAATGTTCAAGTTATTTATTAAATGACACATGTTTTAGTTATTTATATTGTCATATTTATTATTCCTTATGTATTCATGATATCTTTAATTGTATGCATACCCTTATTGAGCATTAGAGATCACCCCTTTATTATTTTTACTTTCTCTAGGATGTCAGGAAGTGTATTATGATTGATATGAATAGATATTATAAAATTAATAGTGTTTCTCTTAAATAAAATTCTATATTATATTTTAAGTTTTCAAATATAATGCGAGTTTCAAGTATGTATCTATTTTTCCAAAACTGCTAAACTATTTGGTCCTTTGGGATACGATTTCTTGTATCTAAAACCAATATAATAAAGTAACCATGGACTCTAGGCTATTAGGTTTAGGGTCTTTACATTAATGAAAAATGATAGAAATGATTTTTTTTCTTTCTAATCTTTAATGAAAGTTGATATCTCATGCCCTTTTAAGAAAATGGAACTCTCATGGAATTCTTTGGCATGTTTATTTTCAAAAATTAAAAGAAAGATACATCAAGAAGATAGGTTGATGATACTAGTATACCACCTACTTGATTAGAGATATTTTGATAAAGGAATTATATTACATGGTGTGCATTTTTATGTGGTTACTGTTGTTGTCATATTTAACCTCTTTCTTTATGGGTGTCTTAGAGTGTTTCTGAACACTAACCTCAAACTTTAGGTGTAACAACCTAATGAAACTGATAAAGAGTCCTAAAAGGACATATACAAAGTGTATACATAACCTTAGTTAAATTCTATTTGAATTTCACATGTTTAATAAAGATTAATCTCATATGTGGTTTTATAATCATTAATTTTTAGTTGATCGCATATATTTAGACACTATTTATTTGATAGAATATTATGTGAGTTAAATAATAAATAAATATTCATTTCTCAAGGTAATCATTAATTATATGAATATATAATATTTATTTATGGTTCTTTATCAATGTAACAAGTATTTATTTATTTGGTTATGTGGATATTCAATAAATATTTATTCACAGGTTTTGTGAATATAACATTTATTTATTTGTCTATAAATAATACAATGATATTTATTTATTTAAATAAATAGTCTTTATTCAAGGTCTGATAAATATTGTGGAGGATTTGTGAACCAGTTTTAATAGTTTGGTGAGAAATGATATATTAAATATTATTTAAATAAATATTAATTTATTTATTCAAGGATATAATATTTATTTATTTATTCATGATTTTGGTTCATATCAAGTAAATGTTATTATTATTGTTATCATTTAGAAATGGGGTTCACCTGGGATTAGAAAAATAATGTCTCATTTGTAATTATTACTTGTCTAACTCTAGATCTGTATAAACCCAATTATGTGATTTATTAACCTTATTATCATTGTGTACAATGAAAATTCTAGAGATAATTCTCTTAAGTACTAGAGATAATTTTTTCTATAACACTTTCAAGAGTGGAGACTGATCCAACTCTTCCAACCTCTCAAGGATAGAGAGATCAAGAAGATCCCTTACACCTAAAATGATTCTTGTGGCGATCATCAGTGAACGATTCAAGCAACAAAATCTTTCATTCTAGAACCCAAGGATTTCCATAATGTAATTCAAAAGTTTATGGTGCACATGTGGATCATTGATATAGGGAATATATACTTGAATCCTCTTGACTCATAGATAGAATTACAAGAAGAGGTCCTCTGATTCATTTATGAAAAAATAAATTTAATATAAGGTATTTATATACTCAAATAAATTAATTATAAAAAAAATTATTTACAACTCACGCAAGGAAAGAAAACTAGTCTGGGGACTCAACCCTACGACTGCCGCCCCAAACCCCAAACCCACCTTCCACCACAGACACCTGCATGGGAAAAATAAATTAATTATATGTAATCATCTTGTATATAATCCTCAAATAAATTAATTATAAATTACATGAAATCATCTTGTATTATTGGTTCTGGAATGATATTCAATTAATATTCAATTTAATAATATTGGTCATAATGATCTTCATCATGTATATATAAGATTATACATTTATTATGATAAAAATATGAGTTGGTAACTGCTCAATGGGAACTTCCACCATAATTATAACCTTCACCATATATCTTGAGTAGTATAGATCTTTTTCTAGAGGTTTCTCTTTACTTACATCTATGAAATTGAGATTTATATTTGTTTTCAACTCTACAATGGCTCGTAGGTTTATACAGTTAGGCCTTGGGATAGGGATTAGATTTTGGATAATGTGTTCGTTCCAGAATAAAGAGAGTTTGATAAAATTTATCCAAAAGAGTTTGGATGGATTCACAAAGTGTTTTAAAGTTTTACATCAAGTTCTTATAGGATTTGAATGTAAGTGAGAGGCTTTTGGAAAATCACTAAAATGGGTATATCTCATTGTATAATATACCCTAATTCGTAGCCTATAATATTCATGTAATTCATATCAAAAATTATGATATCATGGTATTGTATAGGATATGAGGTGCATATATCATATCTTATGATGAGATTATTATATGGGTTCATGAATCCATCCATATCTTATGTGTGGATACCTTCAGTTATGAATCAAGGGGTTGATTCATTTATAGCATGACAAATCATTTCAAAATGCTCAAATAATTATATTCTCATCAGGCATGTATTATGGGTAATGCACATCAGCAGTTATACGATGGAAGATGACTTCCAAATCCCTTAATTGAATGAAGGGATCCTATATAAAGGTATATGTTCCCCCTTTTGGAAATATACGATACTTTCAAGCCTTAGTTTAAGCTCTCACTTCCTACGTGTTCATCGTTAATCTTCATGGAGATGGTGATAACACACATTTCGTGTTCAGGGAACCTCTCACAGTGTATATATATCCTAGTATTTGGTGTCATGCCTGTGAAGGTGAGAGTTTATTGGTAATCTATAGGTGGTTATAATCAAGCAACTCCCTTCAATTTCATCAGACATGGTTCTTGTTTCATTTTAGGCATGCTAGTTATTTTATGTTCTTTATACTGCATGTTGACTCATGATGATATATCATATGATTTAAATGGGTTTCTTTCACTACCATGATCATTATATTATACTCCAAAACCCATTAATAACTATATAGAATTTAAAAATAATTTTTATTATGTACCCTATTTATAGCAAACCGACCCGGACTGCCACCTAAACCAACACTTGTTCTGGTTCGCCACTAACCCAAAGGGAGTTCTCAATCCCCATGGGATAGAAAATAGTGTCTGACCATCACATAGAGAATCTTGGGGATGAATTTTCCCTAAAATCAAAGTTAACATGCACCAAACCTTTTTACTGAAGATCTAGCATAATCGATTCATGCTTTAGACGTCCATGTAACATCAAATAAGCATAATAAAAATAAGCAACTGACCAAAAAATTCATATTCAAAAATTATAATGATCTATAATATTTTAATAAATAGATATAATTCATTGAGTATAATTAGCATAAATTATCCAAAAATAAACATACAACAAGAACACTAAAGGAATACTAAAAATATATACAATGGTGGTCGTCTTTTCCAATACATCGATAAACCCAAAATAAAACAAATGAACCCAGCTTGAAGATGACTACATGAAGCCTCTAATTACTCACCACATACCAACTCACTGATCACTGACACAAAGGAACAAAACCCAAATATAGCTAAAACCTAAAACCTTCATTAGGTCACCATAAGTTGAGTCAATGCAATTCCTTTATACAATCATGTCATGAATGTTAGTTTAAAATAAAATGATAAAAATAATGTTTTCCATTTAAAAACCCATAACAAAAGTAAAACAAAATTCTAATTTTAATAAACAAAACATTTTTATTAATTTAAATCCAACTCATTTCCTTTAAAAGTACAAGTCTTATATATCCATTTTTGGAAGTCCATTTCAAACCCTTTCTTGAAAAAAAAACTAAATTCCACTTTTTTTTTTCTAAAACATTTTCCCAAATCACTCATTTAATCCATTTAAAAACACACTCTCCCATAGGTAAAAGATTATAATCGAGCAACACCTCGAGATCAAGAAGTGATAAAAATATAAACAAAAATATAGAGGTGCTACTAATAACAAGTATAAAAGAATACAATAGAGAAGAGGAAATACCCTATGTGAAACCACCTATCAAGGTTCAATGTCATGGGATAATAACCTAGACACTCAAGTAATGCGATCCTAAACTAATGAAAATAGCATTAGGTCAACCTCAAAGAACCTATCTATCCTAATAGTCCCATTAAATTGGTCGACCCCTAAACCATCCCAGGAGTGAAAAACTACCATACGGAACCATATGGGTGCACTTGGTAACCCAGTTACACTCTAGCTAAACACAAGATACACTAGAGTTTTCACTTATCAAATACACTACTTAGTTACCTAAATTTCTCAAGACCAATATCCAAGAAAGGAGGTGAGTGGGAAATGAGAAGTAAAAAACATAAATGATCACAATAAATATCTCACACCTCACCTCCAACACTCTCACAGAGAACAATCCTAGTCACGTCATACATGCATCACAAAAGATAATAATAATAAACAACCCATCATGAGAATAACAAATAAAAGGGGAAATTAAAGAGGGTCTCAGGAGATATGAACCCATTTCAAAGTTCCAAATTATCCTTTACCTAAAATCTAACTTGTGATGCCAAGTCGTATCCTTTCATTTAAAATTTAAAAATTTCAATACTTTGAAAAACATTTAAAAATTAACCATTTTTATATTTCATCCATTTATTTAAAACTTGGTTTCTTCCTTTAAACCCCAAAATATGGTTACAACCCTTTATTTTTTAGAAAAATCCATTTAAAAAGCCTCATAGGAATTTGATCAAACACCTGACATGCTGAAAATTTTACTTTAAAAAAATCTAATTAAAATCCATAGAAACCCCTTATACACCAAGAATGTAATTCACTCAAAATGATTTCCAAATCCATATTAGATATCATAAATAAGCATATTTTAATTTAAAATGAATTTCAAAGCCTCATACATTCCATGATTTTCAAAATAAATGAAAGTTAGAGAAACACATACCTTAAGAATTCAGAATGGTGTTTCAACATGTGCCTTTCATGGTGAATGCCTAGATGATCCAATAATTACCCTCTATGGGGTATGGACAAGAAAATACCTAGTCCAGAACCAACCTAAACTTTAACTTTGATATGACTAGTGATTTAGGGTTCAAGGTGGAAGGGGGTGTTTGGGACTGGCCATCCAAAACCATCATAATAACCTTCATCCAGTATCATCATCGGTCATGCCTTAAAATGATAAAAACGTCAAGCTAAACTCCTCTATGACGACAACCAGATGAACTCTACTTGAAACACCAATGTGGAATATGATTCCGGAACACCAGTGATTATAGGATTCCACTAGACTTCAATTTTTAGTATTGGTTAGCCCAAGCACCCCAACCACCATATTGATTCAATGTAGAAAACCAAGTTTTTTTTTTCCTTCTATGATTTCACCCCTCTGAAAAAACAAACAAGTAAAACACATGAAAGTCAAAGCACAAATAACAATAGGGATAATGTGGTTTGGATGAATTTACTATTTCCATGGGATAATGAAAAAACTTTATATATTCCATCAAAAAAATATCTGGTTAAAATGATAAACATTCATACCCAACATAGATTATTGGAAGAAGCCCCATCGATATCTACACTGGTTGATTCTTTCATACGATCACTCTCCATCCAAAAAATTTCTGCCTGGGCTTTGAATAAATTGTGCCCAAGTGAAATCCTTCAAGGAGGGCTATGACATCCTTGGTCAAGACTTATCAGTGGCATTGCTAGAGGGAGAAGAACCAAGTGATGGAGAGGCCAAGGGATAGGGGAGGAGATGCACAGCTATGCGGAACCAGGCGAGGCGGTGCGCAAGTGGCTTCACTGGGATGGGATCCGGCCAAGATGTGCAAGGTGACATGGCTCACCAGTGAAGAGGGGAGAAGGAGAGCATGACTAGGTATTGGAAGAACTGTTGTGAATGACACCAAGGGGAGGGGTGAGGAATAGTGAAAGTGGGGGGAAATAAGAGAGAAAATAAATGAAAAAAATAAAAAATAGAAGCTAAAAAAACTTAGATCAACTTAAAATAATAATAATATTATTAATAATAATAATAGTAATATTAGTGGTAAAAATGATGTCAAAAATTTTATAACAATAACTTAATAATAATTATAACCTAATTAAAATATTAATGAAATTAATAATAATAGTAATAATGTTAATAATAACATGTTGATAATTTTATAACCATTACCATAATTTAATATTATCTACCTAATTAAAATATTAACTAAAATAATAATAATAATCCCATTATTATTATTATTATTAAAACAAATCTTAAATTATTTTACTATTTTTCTTATTTCATTTTGTGCTTTCTTAGCTTTCTCATTTGGTTAATTAACTGACCATGCACTGGGCATGCCGCACGTTGATCTAGTGAAGCCACATGGCTTCATCTGTGCCCTTCCCACACGCCAGAAATTAGAAGGACAACACACTCATTTGTAAGTGAGAGTGCAATAATTCAAGTTGGGCCCATCCCGCACCTCAAAAAAACAATTTTAAAACCAGATAAAATTTTAAGATAAAAATAAAAATAAAATCATTACCAAAGTGAGAATTTTGGGTGCGACAATTCTCCCCACCATGAAAACTTTTCGCCCTCGAAAATTCAACTTGAATCCTGATCAGATAATAAGAATGGGTAATCATGCTCAACCCATGAATTTCACTCCCAATTCTCATGCTCGTCATTACCATGATGCAAAAGAATATGAACCAATGGAATGGACTTCCCATGAATCACCTTCTCTTAGGAATCCACTATCTGCACTGGCCGCTCAAACACTAATAAATTGGGTTCTATCTCTAACTCTTCCCAATTCAACACATGATATGGATCCGGATTATACTTTTTCAATTGGGAGATATGGAATACGTCTTGAATAAATGTCAACTAAGAAGGTAAATCTAACCCATATTACAACTTGCCAATTCTCTCAATAATCTTGAAAGACCCAACATACCTCAGTGTTATATTTCCCTGTTTTCCCAAGCAGCAGTGACCCAAGTGAGGGTACACATTTAAGAACACCTAATCACCCATAGAAAACTCTAGATACTGATTCATATGATTTTCATAATATTTTTGGTGACTCTGAGCTATCAATAACTACTGCCTAATCAACTTGAATTTCTTAGATGTCTCCTACACAAGGCTCAGTCCCAAAAGCGAGGTCTCGCCTACCTCATCCCAACATAAGGGATACTGACATGGATTCCCATAGAGCACTTTAAAGGGTTCCATTTGAATAGAGTATTGATAACTATTATTATAATAAAACTCAAGCAATCCCAAATTTTTATCCCACAATCCTCTGAAATCCAACAAACATACGCGAAGCATGTCCTCCAGAATTTGTTTTTCCTGATCTGTCTGGCCATCCATTGGGGGATGGTATGTCATTCTCATTTTGATATGTGTTTCCAAATCCATTTGTAGAAATTCCAAAAACTAAGAGTTAAATCATGGATATTTTTTTAAAACAATTATTTATGGCACACCATGAAGTATGACCACCTCCTGAATATACACTCGGCTAAGCTCATCCACCTTATTTGTATCTCTGATCGGAATAAAATGGGCTGATTTGGTGAGATGGTCAATCACTACCCAAATAGCATTCCTTCCCCGAGTTGTATGATGAAATCTAATAATGAATTCCATAACGACCTCATCCCACTTCCAGGTAGGAATAGGTAATGGATGAAGAAAACCAGATGGTCTCTGATGCTCTAATTTTACCTGCTGACAAGTATAGTATCTCGATATGAAGTCAGCTATGTCATGTCTCATACATGACCACCAGAACTAGTGATGAACATCATAATACATCTTGGTAGTACCAAGATTGATTTCCCACTAAAAATTGTGGTTATCCGGCATCACCACCTTCCATAGAGACAACGACACCATTGCGCAGCCCTTGAAGCACAAGATTCCCTCGGGAGACAAAGACCAATCATAAGAAGTCTCACCACCATGAAGAAGTTTCATGGATAGTTTCCATAGTCCATCATTGGGATTCTCCTGCTAAATCAATTCCATAAGAGCAGGAGTTAAATGAATACTTTCCAAGAATGTACCACTGTTATACTCCTTGTTCTCCAAGTTCATATGGGCAAAGAGCCCCATCAAAGTCCACTCATCGTTGGACTTCCTAAAAGCCTGCACTAGTACTTTCTTGCTCAAGGCCTCATCCACCACATTACCCTTACCTGAGGTATAGACAATGTCAATGTTAAACCTTTGAAAATAGTCGATCCAATGGATCTGCCTCAGATTAAGATCCTTTTGTGAGAAAATATAGGCTAGGATCTTATAGTCATAATAGACAACAAATTTCTCTCCAAATAGGTATTGATGCTAAGTCTTCAGGGTGTGCATCACTTCTTCCAACTCCAAGTCATGAGTCGGTTAATTCTTCTCATGCAGTTAGAGCTGGCGAGAACTATAAGCCACTACATAATTATCTTGTATGAGTACACACCTGAGGTCCGTAACTGAAGCATCACAATAAACCACGTATCCCTTCCCAGATTCTAGAAAGATCAACACAGGTGTGGTATTCAATCTTCACATCAACTCCTCAAAGGATTCCTTTCATTGTGGGATCCATTCAAACTTCACCTATTTCCGATTGAGTGTGATCATAGAGGAAGAAATTTGTGAAAAATACCAAACAAAATGCCCATAATAACCTTCCAGGACAAGAAAACTCTTGATCTCGAACACATTCCTCGATTGTTCCCATGACATAACTACATTGATCTTCTTGGGATCCACTAAAACCCCTTTTTCCAAAACAACATGACCCAGAAACTTCACCTCTCTAATCCAAAATGTGCACTTTGAAATCTTCCCATAAATTCGATGATCCCACAAAGTTCCCAACATGATTTTCAAATGATGCTCATGATCTTCCTCGAACCCAGAGTAAACTAGGATATCATCCACAAATAACACTACAAATGAGTCAATATACTGTTGAAACACCCTATTCATGAGTGCCATAAAAAATTTTGTAGAATTTTCCAATCCGAAAGGCATGACCAAATACTCAAAGTGTCTATACCATCTTCAGAAAGTTGTCCTCAGAATTTCTTCTTCTCTCACCCTAAGTTGGTAGTAACCCGAATACAAGTTTATTTTGGATAACCACTTTTCCCCCTTCAGTTTTTCGAACAAATATTCAATCCATGTCAAAGGGTATTTATTTTTTATGGTTACCTTATTCAAATTTTATTAATTGATGCATAACCAAAGAGACCCATTAGCCTTCTTCACAAATAAGACTGGGGCGGCCCAAGGAGATATGCTTGGGTTAATGAACCCTTTGGATTCCAAATCATCCAGTTGTATCTTTAATTTCCTCAACTCAGTGGGGGCCATGAGATGTGAGGGAAGAGATATAGGTTGTGCTCTTTGTGCCAACTCAATCAAGAACTCTACATCCTGCTCTGGCGGTAATCCCTAAAAATTATCTAGAAATACCTCTAGAAACTCATCCTCTTACAAAGGTAATCTACCCTGAGGAGTGCCACCACCATCCTCCAATATGAGCGATGATAACTAATAATCAAGATTTCACAACTCTAGAAATATAGGTTCCATACGACCTGGCTAAGGATCCAATTCCCCAAGAAATACCTGAGGACCCCCATCAGGTTCCATAAAACTAAATCGTTACCGATAGCAATAAATATGCACTTGGAAGCGCACCAGTCAGTCCATGTTGAGGATCACTCAAACAAGTTTATATCCAGGACTATCCTGAAATGGAAATTGCACACAAAGGACACCTAAGTCCTTGATCCTTTTTCTTCCCTATCAGTGTTACCAAATCCATTGAAAAATATAACAGTTCAGTTGGTAGGTTCAGTAGATTCACAAGACTGGAAGATATAAAAGAAACTAAAGTACCAGTATCAAATAAAATTGTAGCTGTAGAAGATGAAATCAAAATGGTACCTCGAATAATCGAAGGTCATGCATTAGATCTTGCTGGTTCTTGATCCACAACATGTAGATGCCTGGTCCCTTCCTGAGAACAACCACTCGCCAGTGACTCTGCCCTGATCTAACTCTGCCCAGAAGACAATCCATTCCTCCTACCATGACCACCAAACTGAGATCCCGTTGTCTTGGTTGGCTCCAACTAAACTAAAACTCCCCTAGAATCCACGGATCATGTCCCACTCTGGTAAGGGATTGTCTCCTTGAAAAATTGTTTCACATTTCCCATAAATCCACATCAATAACAAGGCCTGTGATGGTAGGTACATGCAGGTCAGATGTGTCATGTCTTCCCGTACTGAAGGCGCACCACGGACCCTGCACCAGGATCCCCAGATGAAGTCTAATTGGAAGGATGGCATGAGCTGCTACCACTCTTCTTCCCTTGCCCATAATGCTTACTCTTCTTCTCGGATGAAATGCCACTACAAAACACTGACATAACCCCAAAGGAACCAGACATGCCCTTGCGGTCAATCTCGGTCATACAAGCTCAGTTAACCGCCTCAGCATAAATCTTCAACTTGAACAGGAATACCTGAGAGTAGATCTATGGTCTCAAACCCTTATCAAACCTCTGATCCTTCATCTGTTCATTATAGAGTATTTCAGGTGCATACCAGACTAGCTTGGTGAATCGGTTAGCATACTTCATCATTGAATGGTCCCCCTAAACAAGATCCATGAATTCCCTAGATTGAGAATACACCAAGACTTCAGGAAAGTATTGGTCATTGAATACTTCCTTGAAGTCCTTCCATCTCATCTACTCATGCTTTCCATTTTGGACCACTGTGTCCCACCACCTTTGACTGGGATCTTCTAGCAGAAACAAAGCACATTTCACTTTGACCTCTTAAGGAATTTCTAAGAATTCAAACATGCTCTCTATCTTCTCAATATATTCTTCTACTTCCTGAGGCTTCGTGATACCTTGGAATGAAGGGGGTTTGTTCCTGATAAATTCTTGGGTTTTATTCTTTTTTGGACTAGATTCCTCTTCTCTAACTGGAGCAGGAGTAGGGCAAGAGTCGCTCCTTGTCCTAGATCCTGAATATCCTGGACTATATCTTCCACTAACGTCTGATCAAGTGGTGAGAAATAACTCTATCTGTCTTCCTCTCATGGGTTTGAGTGAGATCTACAAAGAAGCATGCTGCTGCACGAAGCAACAATCACAAAAATAACATCATTGATACATCGTGTCTGAAAAATAAAATTTCAGTAGGAAAAATAATAATCAGTAAACCAAACAAGTAGAAGCAACACCATGACCAAAACACTTCTCCCCCACCTGATATCCATGAACAGTCTGTATCCTACACATCCCACCTAGAGTAGAAGTCAAAAAAGAATCCCAACATCCCATGGCGACTCGAGGTCTATCACGAGGTGTGTTGGCCAGGCACCCTACTCACAACCAGAGATCCAAGTCCTGACAGTCCTAGCTCTTGTCTAACCATACTCATCCCAAATAAAATAATCCAAAGAGAAAAACCTCCTTTGATGCCATTTTTTCACAAACCAAATCGGGTCACCATCCAACTGATGCCTGACCCGGTCCGCGACAAGGCCTGATGGGAATTCCCGATCCCCACGGGCTAGAACAAGTTCTCGAGTATCAAAAATAAAATTTAGGAATGATTTACCTCAATAAATAAATATAAAACAACCAGTAAAATAAACCAAACCCCAAACTAGAAGTCACAACCAAACAGGCCTTTAACCAAACCAAAAAGTGAGTTACATATATAAACTAAAAACTAAAATAGAAACTACCACTAGGTAGGGTGACCAAAACCAACTCAAAAACTACTACCTAGCAAGAGGACACCACCCTCAAGCCATCTCCACAATTTCATGCTAAGAATTCAGCTAACAACCTGAACCACCACTCCCAAAAACCTTACCTTTACCTGCATCAGACATAACCAAATCTACTTACATCCAAGGGTGTAACTAGGGTGTGAGCTAATTCCCAATATAATTCCATCGAGAAAAGATTCCATGCCTAAATATTAAATGACAAATACAGTTTTAGGTTTAACAGATGAAAATAAATAAATTCTTAAACAATTTTAATGAAAATAGTTTTAAGGCTAACAATTTTAAAGAAAACGACTTAAATTAAAATTCACACACTTACTTTTATGACAACCCCAATACCACACCGTGTGCCGATGGTGAGCGTAAATTAAACAAGGAGCACAAAATATGGGAGAGGCCCTATAGATACTAGCGAGAAGTGGGACCCTAGAACATTGTGTCTCGATGAAAAGTGGTGTGGGAACCACAATAACATGTGTTCTCATGAATGAGCCACTAGTAAGGAACACTTCTATAAACTAGTGGTCTCCTATCATTATCCAAAAGTTTATTTAGTGTTGTAATCGTCAGTCCAACTAAGTGAAACTAGGCCAATGCCACTTTTGTGTCACTAGCGCGCTAGTCCTAGCCTGCCCACCTAGTACCCAAGCTTCCCATTTGTGATCAAGAGGTTTAGAGTTCATGTCACGTGTCAAATTTAAATAATAAAAACAAATGAGGCACTCCCTCTACCCACACCACAGTCGCACACCCAAATTTCCATTTAAAATAGTACACACACCAAAAACCTTTACAGAATCCAATTAAAACAATTTTTCATCCTTAATAATTATTTAATGAAACATTTAATTTTTTCACAAACTAATTTTTAAAGATCATGACACTACTTTACACACAAAACCAACCCAACCCTCTTTCATGACCAAACACACTCAACGCCACCTCTAGAATACAATATGCACCACTTACACCAATTAATAAACTAACTGCACTGTTCAAAAAACATTGATAAATAGCTCAACATGTATTTTCACAACAAATTGCACACATATATCGCATAATCAAGCTACTATAAAATCAAATGTACTCTAAATATCAATATAACCAAATTTTTAGCGTGCAAAAAAATTAATAAATTTACTAAATTAATTAAAAGTGTAACTTAATTCATCAAACAATAGTTATACATGGAATCACCTACCTCAATGTAGGAACAACTCGCAAATTTGGCGCAAAACTCCCATTGCACATCAATCACACCGCCAATGACACAAATTGACCCTAAAAACAAGATATCGAATCAATTGCATCAAAAATAGATCAACCTCAACCTAAAACCCTAATCTGACAACCTCAAAAATGGAATAAGGAATCGGTCAAAGGGGAACGCACCTATGGAGAGGGTGTGGGAGGATGGCTGGAGCTTGAAGGAGGCTTCCAGAGGTGTGTCGCGCCAGAAAATATGACCAGAAGGTAGGGGCGGAACGAGTCCAAGTGGTACGAGGCAACGGATCGGTGTGGGTTCAGTGCAAGGCAGTGGGGTAGCATAGGTTTGGAGGGAGGGCATCGGTCAGCGGTGTCTCCAGAGGGAGAAGAACCAGGCACTGAAGAGGCCAAGGGAGAGGGGAGGAGACATGTGGGTATGCGAAAACGGGTGAGGCGGTGCACAGGCGGCTTCACCGGGACGAGATCGGGCCAAGAGGTGTAGGGAGACACATCTCAACAGTGAAGAGGGGAGGAGGAGAGCATGACTAGGTTTTGGGGGGTTGTTGTGTGTGACACCAAGGGGAGGGGTCAGGAAGAGGGAAAGTGGGGGGATAAGAGAGAAAATAAATAAAAATAAAAATAAAATGAAACCTAAAAAATACTTTGACCAACTTAAAATAAAAATAGTAATATTAATAATATTAATATAAATATTAGTAGTAAAAAATGATGTTAAAAATTTTATAACAATAAGTTAATAATAATTATAACCTAATTAAAATCTTAACAAAATTAATAATAATAGTAATAATGTTAATAATAACTTGTTGATAATTTTATAACCATTACAATAATTTAATATTATCTACCTAATTTAAATATTAACTAAAATAATAATAATAATAATAATAATAATAATCCCAATATTATTATTATTGTTATTATTAAAACAACTCTTAAATTATTTTATTATTTTTCTTATTTCATTTTGTTCTTGCTTAGCTTTCTCATTTGGTTAATTAACTGATTGTGTGCTGGGCAGGCTACATGTTGATCAAGTGAATCCACATGACTTTGTCTGTGCCCTATACGCACGCTGGACATTAGAAGGCCAACATGCTCATTTGTCAGTGAGAGTGAAAGAACTCAAGTCGGGCTTGGCCTGCACCTCAATGAACAATTTTAAATCCATATAAAATTATATGATAAAAATAAAACTAAAATCATTACTGAAGTTCGAAGTCTGGGTTTGATAGCTTTCCCATAAAAGTGACTTTCACACAACACTTCACCAACCTCTGTAACTTCATTCAGCTACTAGGAACAACTCTATCCATTAGCTTCACCATGTTTCTCCATAGCATGACTGCTGCCTATGAGATCATTTGAAAGTCATCCCTTCCAGTTAATCTGACTCCACTATGCTCAATATACCGGTCTGGAAATATCTTAGTTGCATCTATTGATACTATCAATCAATTCTCATCCTACTAATCTAGACCCAAGGTTCCTTCTTATGAACAAAGAAACAGTTCGCATGTACTGTAATGTCCACTAAAACTTCATTCATTTAGATTTTTTTTTGGACTCCGTCTTCTTAGTTGTGTCTAAAAAGATATATCTGGTTAATAATCTTATTATCGCCACATCCTAGACATGGTGTTGTGATAATATCTTCATCTAGGTTCTCAAGTGTTACTTCTGGAAATTTTCCTTCCTTATGTTTCTAACACTTTCCCCAAAAAACATTTCTCATACCAAACCCAAAAATATCCCACTTGAGAATTATTTTTTCAGGTCAAGCCCAATAATATCCCTATCAAAGAAAATTCTTATGATCACACTAAAGTCTCATTGGATTGGCTTACTTTCATTTTTTATTTTGGTATAGTGCACGCATGGTTCTCCACACCATGCTCCTTCTGATCATCCAGGATCCCACTGAAGAAATTACTCCTCAGTCCTTCTGATACCATGATCTATAATTCTACTAAAAACAAAAAAAAATCATATGAATTCATCCATGAAGATCCTCCCACTAAAATAGAAACTAAGTTTTCATTCTCCATAACTTTTTTGAAATCCCATCAACAAAGTTCTTCCATGTACTGAGTTCATGGCCTTGTTCAAAAAAATTATGATATGCTCAAAGACTCTATCGCCAAAATTTTGTATGATCTAATAACTCAATATGGTATGACGGATGTGAATGACATCATCAGACTAACCTCCATCTGAAAATTATCTATCTGGAAAAAATATGATGTCATCAACATGACAAAGCCCCGCTAAAAACTTCCATCCAATGCAACCAAGGCTTCTATGGTCCTTTTCTCCCACATATTCAACCTTATTCTGACTTTGTGAGAGTCCATATTATTTTGTATAACCTTTTTTATGCTTTTTTTATCCTCTAAAAGATCATTTTCACAAAATTTGGAAGAAGAAAAGAAACACGCACCTAGGGTTTGGGGTTGTCCTTCTCCATCTTCAGTGTGGCCCAAAGTCATTCTGATGACTTGAAATATGAAAAAAAAAACATTCATCTAACTTATGGACTTCCATGAACTCCACACTCTCATCTTAAACTGACTTCTATACCTCTTTCATCGTGGTTATTCTCTCTTCATTGAAGGTACTTAAAAGTACAATGGATTTCTGTAAGAGAGTCCAACATAACTTGAACTTCTTCTGTGGCCATTGAAGATCACATTTTCTATCACTGAGTTCCAATAAAACTTCACATGGTAAAGAATTCACATTTTCCCCTCTCTAACTCTGGTTCACTTGTCACAACCATGCCTCATATTTTATATTCTATTCATTTGATCCTTGGTAAACTAACACTCCTTATGATGCTTTGAACCATATCCACAATTTTCATAACCATGAATCCCCCCAACATGAAATATCTTCCCTTCCACAATTCTTATTGCTTTATATGATCTATGTTTGATGATACTATAACCATTCTAAACCTCTATCCAATGGTTATTCATAAGAAACCATCACATCTGAGAGATTCTCCAGAACAAGTCACATGCTCCCACTCAATGAACGATGATCGATGCTCCCCAAAGTCACTTCTTCTAAATTTTCATGGGTTGGAAAAAATATAGGTAAAACCTCAAATAATATCATCAAATATAAGTTGTGGGAACCTCTAGAGTGATCCTTTATAAGAACAGACCGTTTGGTCACTATTCGAAGAGACTATGTCTGTGAATTGACAAACTGACCATCTATGTGGCCTTATTATCATGACCTCCAATTTTCTTTTGACTTATTCTCTATCCATTTTAACTTACTAACTCTCTAATAAGATCACCATTAACATTCTCTAAATTCTACAGCCTTCACCATCAAAACATTAAGTCAATTACTCTCCCATGCAATGTTATCCATTCGGTAACAAAACTTCCATTGAAACCAAAATAGCATAAGGTATATTATGTAATATATCTGGAACCTCCAGTAGTCTCCCTATTCTCCAAGTGTCTCCAATATGAATGGAACATGTCATGTGACTCTTGCGGCCAAGAATAATTTTGATATCATAGCAACCCACTAGTACCGCTACCATCTTCGAGGTTGACACCATCCGGAAACACAGTAACTAACTCAACTAGAGAAACCCAACAGTATTTTATCCAATTTTTAATAGTCAAATCAATAATAGAACATTACTCGATATATAATCAAGAGTACTTTTGATCACCCATAAAATCCTCTGATATTGTCACTGCTTCATAGTGAATTCTTTCTGAAACTTTGAAAAACTGCTCATCATAAAACTCACCAGAATGATAAACCCTCCCTTTGATATTGCTCTGGTACCACTTTTTGGAGACTGACTATCCAAAACCACTAGAATGAACTCTATTTGGTACTATAATTGTACATGCCTCAGTCTGATCAAACCATCAGACTGACCTCCTCCATGACGACCACCAGACGAACTCCACCAGAAGCACCAATTCAGAACATGCTTCAGGAACATCAGTGGTTGGAAGGTCCCCCTCGACTTAGGCTTTAAGAATTGGTTAGCTCAGCATCCCAACCACCATACTAAGTTGGCATAAAAAACCACATTCTATTATTTCTCTTATTTCACCCCTCCAAACAAAACAAAAAAATCCACACAAATAAACAAGACACATGCAAGTACAAGCACAGTGAACAACAAGGATAATGTGGTTCAGAATAATGTCCAACATCCATGGGAGAACGACAACACTTCAATCATTCAATCGTAAAATTTTGTGGTTACAAGGATAAATATACATACCCAACACAGATTACTGAAACAAGCCCCATCAACATCTACACCCATTAGTTCTTTTTTCCGATAATGATTTGTCCAGACATTGTCTGTTCGGACTCTGGAAAAAGTGTGCCCAGGTATCCCCCTTCAAGGAGGGCCACCTCAGCCTTGGTCATACCTCGTTAGTTCTAGTAATTCCATCATTCACACCATTACACATGTGGTCCAATGGCCTTCATATAGAGGGCTCCAATCAGCACCATCCTCTGCCTTTCATGGGTGTTAATCCATCGATGTGATCCATGGTCGATCACTGATAGATCCAACTGACTTGACTATTGGATCTTGGTGAACATTTCATGTCACCTTTAGATTCACAATTAGTATTAAACCAATATATTCCTTCCATGAGTTCATGAAAAATGATACCAGGTTTCATCCTCAATGCTTTCCCATCAGAATGACTTTTTCACAATACCTCACCGACCTCTTGAACTTCGTTCAACTATCAAACATAGCTTCATTCATTAGCCACACTGTGTTTCTCCAAATCATAAATGCTTCCCTCGAGCTTGTCTGAAAGTCATACCTTTTGATTGCTCAAACTCTACTCTACTGAATCCGTTGGTCTAGAAATATCCCAGCTAGGTCTATTGATATTGTTAATCAAAGCTCATTATACTGGTCTTGGCTAAAGGTTCATTCCAGTGAACATAGAAAGAGTTCACTTGTACTGCAATTCCCGATGAAACTATGTCTATTCTAATATGTTTGTTGGACTTCGTCCTAACAACTGAATCTAAAAAGCTCTACCCGGTGAAGGTTCTTATGTCGACCACATCCCTAACATGGTGTTTATGTAAGATCTTTATTCAAGTTCTCAAGTGTCACGTATGGAAATTGTTCTTATGTAAGTTTCCAACACTTCACCAAAAAAACATATATCACATCAAACCCAGTAGGGGAAACTAAGTTAAATAAGAGTGAAGATAAAGGGGAAAAGAATATAAGAAGAATTTTTGTTGTAAACTCCTTGTAATCCAAATAGAAGTGGCAAGAATCAAAGGTGGAGGAGGAAAGTCTTTAATGTGGCTTTTATTTCACTAGTGCAAAAACACATTTTAATGTCGTTTTTTTACAATGGTTTTTAACAGACATCTATAAATTTGACGTGAATAATATTATTTTCGGCTTCGGTTTTCTAAAAACCGATGCCAAAAATCATTTTCGTTGAGGGTTTCGGCGTCGTTTTATTAAATAAACCGACGCCGATAACCGATTTTTAGCATCAGTTTTCTAAAAAATGGATGTCAAAAATAAAATAAGATCAGGTTTACGGTGTCGGTTTTGGATAAAACTAATGCTGAAAACGTGTTTTTTTTTTAAAAAAAAATTGGCATCAGTTTTTAAAATAATTGACGTAGTCAGTTAAAAAAATAGAGAAATCAGAAAAACTAAAATTCCAATAAAATCGAAACCCCTATAAAAAACACAATATACAACAATAAAACAATATTTATCATTCAATAAAAATATATAAATTACATACTTTTATCTAGTTAATCAAAAAATTATCTATGCATTTGTATTATAAAGTAGAATTAAAATACACATACCTATAATCAATGACTTCTTTCAAAAAAATTGTGACCTTTGTAAGTCCCACAACTCCAAAATTTTTAGTTCATGCACCACCCAACTATTCTTTAATATCAAAGAGAATACATTTTATTCACTGAAAAATTTACATGGATTCCATTTAAGGATAAATGCATCAATAAATCTTATAAAAAATTAGACAAATACATTACAGATGAACTTGAGAGAACTCAATAAATTCTAGTTAAAGATCGATGCATCAATATATCTCATGATGACATGTATTATGATTCCTTTAATGATATTTCTTGTTGAATTTATTACCATACCTAAGGAAGCATTATTTGGTAGTTGGAACAAGTGGACCATCATGATATGATTATACCAGTGTGGTTGACCTGACACGAGACAATGACTGCGATATACCTATGATAGGCCTGTGGAAAGACCTAAAATTCAATTCATTATGGATACCAAGTACCATGAAAGAAATTGATGTCATGTGGATATCAATTACATGTTCACTAGTCATCATTGTGGCCAGAATAAATACTCAATGCCTTAATGATACCATGTATTATGTTTAATGCACTTTAGGATTGTTCTTGGTGACTTCTAATGTCTTTTTCATCCTTTTGGTATGGAGTTGTAACAGGTAGGACATGGGTTCATCTCATCTTGGATAGTATATAGCCTCTCATCACATGGTTGATTGATTATTTATCCTTTCATATACCAAGCATAAACAAAAAAACCTATGCTGAAAGTTAACAAAAAAATAGAAAATTCAGAATATTAAACTTTCAAAATAAAGTAGAATTAAAATATATGTACCTGAAATTTACGGCATGAATGAATTTGAGTTGACTTTACCATTTATTGGATTATATCATTAGAAAATACAAAATTGATTTTTCATGAGGTTAGATGACATCACGTGAGAATGAATCTGAGTTGACTTTCCCATCTATCGTATAGAGTGATGTCCCACATGTAGGAAAACTTGATAAATATTCATTTTCTTTTCTATACAATACACAATCATTGGGGAAAGCATGTATCTTTTTATAACCCAATCACAATGGGCATAATATTTTCTTCACCTCATAATTAGAATATGGAAGCTCATTGCCTTATGGAAGGAGTTCTTTTAAAATCTCGAGTAAGATGGAAAAACTTTTATCACTCCACCCATTTTTTTCCTTTAAGTTAACTAATCTCAAAAATGTTGATAACACTATATATTTACTGAAACCTGGGAATAATGGTTTCTCAGAATCTCTATACAATCATTCAAAAGTTTTTGTTTTTTCGATGGTTTCAACGCCAAAATCATGAATTAATTCTTCAATATGATCCTCTTCCTCATTATGAATATTTTCATCAACATTGGATGTTGAATTTTTAGTTCGTTAACCATGCCAAATGCAATGTTTATAATTAAGGATAAAACCATAACAAATGAGACAGTCTTTGATTTCTCTGAAGTTTAATTTTATCATATTTAAACACTTCACACATGGACAGAAAATCAAATCAATGTTTTGAAGATTTCGTTTAGTAAATTCCAATAATTCATCAACTCCTTTTTCATATTCACTAGTGGTTCTTCGTAAATGTTTCCAATTACAATCCATTCAATATCTGATATCTCAAAATAATTGGTGAATATATTAAAACATATAAACATTTAAATATATATATATATATAGTTACAGATAAATTGTAAACAGAAACACATTTAATAAAAACTATTGATAATCAGATATAAAATACATTTTCAAATAGTAAACATTTTATTTTTATATTATATACATGTGTTATATTGATATTATAATTAAATTATAATATCATTATTCTAAAATTTATTAGTTCATTTTATATAGTTGTTTCATTATTTCGATGTTGCATGTGTCAAAATTATTGAATATATCATTAATTTAAAGGGTGAGAAATTAGTTATTATTAGTAATATGAAATAATAATTAGAGTAAATGTTCATATTATAAGTGAAATCAATCATAATACTCCCAAAATTATGATATATGAAATTAAATACATAACTAAATTGATATATCTTACAACACATTTGGGTGAGAGAACAATAGAATCATTTGGGGAATAATAAGTGGTTGTGGATCCATTACATGTTCTAATGAGTATATACATAGATTATTTGGTGAAAGTGTGCAATAAAAAAGATCTATGAGTTGTGAGGAAGAATAAAGAGTTTGTGTGATTGAGTTGAGAGTTTTGAACTCACAAAGAATGAAATGAAGAAATTGAAGAGGAAGAAAATCTAAGTTATATTGATTAGGATCACTGCTAAGAAAATTAGTGGATAATTCCATAAACTGGTTCATAAGAATTGGGAACTGATCAGAATATCAGAGTTAAATTTAAATATTTTTATTTCTTGATGATCTATAGGCATTCAAAGACATTGTGGTGAGAAATAAGTCCTACTATTTGGATGTAGCGACAACCTTCGTATTAATGGTGGGTAACTTAAATAAGAAGTAGTTTGAGAAAGAACCAGTGAGATTCCAATACAAAGGTGTTGTAGGATGTAGTACTAAGTTTTCATGGGTAATATTATGTATCTTATTGTGAATTATGGAAAATTCAAAGTCAAGATAATCCTTGGACGCCCATTATAAATGATTAATATATTATAGCAGAGAATATATGTCTCAATGGGAGTTGAATAGGATAGGGAGTAGGTTTTCTAAAACTGGTCTAATTTATATACAAATAACACATTTAGATTTTATATATATTTTTTATATTAACTGTGGATGTGTATTATTGGGTAAAAGATAAAAATATCTATTTATGTCATAACTGACCATAGAGTTTCAATGGACCAAATTAGTAGAAAATATTAAAAATAATTCAATTGGTTTTTGGTATAATTTAGGTAGACCTGATTCAATCCCCCCCACCCCCACCCCTATCAGGTATATTTTCTCAGTCCTATGAGGAATCATAATGTCAGATAAAAATAATTTCAAAACATTATTTAGTCAATTGGTCAAGATGAAAATAATGCCAGATAAAAAAAATCAATACATTGACTAATACAATTGGTCAAGAACATTGACCAATACATTTATACATAATGTCAGATAAAAATAATTCAATTAGTTTTTGGTATAATTTAGTCAAGAACATTAACTAATACATTTATACATAATGTCAGATAAAAATTCATAACATAAAATCATACAATGTCAGATAAAAATAATGCCAGATAAAAATTCATAACCTAAAATCACACAACTCCAATCCATATCAAGAACATTGACTAATCACTCTTAGGGATGACTATTAACTATATTCCAATACATTTTAAATAAACTATAAACTAATATTTGAAGCAAATCAAAATTAAAATTAAATGATCAATAATTTATCTTCAAAATTAAAAAAAACTTAAAAAATTCAGAGTTTAACACGAAAATAGATCCCCAATCCTAACTTTTATCCGTATAATGCTTTGTAAAATTAATCATTGCAAGATCTAGACAAAAATTAATTGTAACAATGAAAAATAAAAATAAACGATAAACTAAAATCAAACCATGGTTGAAATTCACTCAAAATATAATTTAGAAGAACAAATAATCCTTAGACAATCAAAGAAGATAATATAATGAAGAACGCAGACCGAAGATCATGAAAATGGAAGAAAATCATCAACAATGGTAGTTAGAGATCACAAATAAGGATTTGAAGTCATCGCGAGTCGAGAGGAGTCGCTGCAGATTTTGATTTCGAAGAAAGAAGAAGATGAGGGTTTCCCAATCCCGACATTTTTTAAATGACTTTTGGCATCATTTTTTATAAAAATCAACGCCGCAAATAAAAAAATCTGCATCGGTTTTTCCCAAAACTGACGCCCATAATATATATTTTTTTTAGTTTCAGTATCAGTTTTGTTAAAAACTGACGTTGAAAGTATTCAGTTTTTTTATTTTTGGAATCTGTTTTTTGGAAAACCGATGCCGAAAATTATACCTATGGCATCGGTTTTCCTTAAAAGCGATGTGAAAAACTTTTTTTTGATTTTTTTGTGTCGGTTTTAACATAAACCGACGCCAAAAATCATCATATTCTAGTGTTTTGTGATGATTTTTAGTAAAATCAACGCCAAAAATTTCTCACACAAACCATCGGCATTGGTTTATAAAAAACCAACGTTATTAATTTGATGTTAAATCCTGTATTTATACTAGTGTTTTCTACATTTTCCCACATCGTTTCTTGCACTATTTATATATTTTAATGTCAAAATTAGTTAATTATTGGATATTTATCGTTTTTAAGTTAATTTATAATAATTTTTGTGAATTAATAAAATTAGTAATATTTTTTTATTGGTTAAAATGTTTATGTGTTCTGTGAATTTATTATTCATCACATTTTTGTTTTTAATATTAATTTAATAATTAATTAAATGTAGTTTAATTTTTAAATTCTTTTCTTCAAATAATTTAATATTTAGTCCTATTAAATTATAATTAATTATTTTATATTTTTTATCATCTCTTAATCCTAGTCATTAATTAATTAGTTAATTATTTAAAGTTGGTTATATTTTAATTTTTAAATAATTTTATTTTCACTTGCAGCATCAATTTGGTACTGGAAATTGTGATGGCTGCATAACCAATTTTTCGAGAAGGTCAAACCCCTCATATCCGAATTTTTCTGAGGAAGGTCTTTAGATAGCTGAAATAGGAGCTTCCATGTATGATATTTCCACTACAACTGATGAAGAATTCACCGAACAAGATCTTCTTCCCACTAACAAACTCGAGCCACCGCACCACTGTTACCAATTGGACATTGAACCCTACTGTTTGAATACCAAATCCACCTATCAAATCCACTACCAAGAAGGCTTAAGGTCAAAGAAACTTAGTGCTGCAGATGGGTATTTCACTTGATGAAGATGACCGTCAATGCCTTCTGGACAGTTTCACAAGGAAGAGGAATCTGGAGGGACTCAAGCAAATCTGTGACCATACAGATTTCAAGAAGATAAAGGTCATCGATTTGTTGAAGATGAAAAATCCCAAATACAAGAAGTCACTTCATAAATCCATCTGATGGTTCAATGGGTTGAAGATGAACTAGCCAAATTTTTTTGACCAAGACAAGAGGATGAAGATGATTTTACCAATACCTCGATGTGAGATCGAATCTTTTCTTGAAGAGGAATCGGTTCTTTCTTCTACACATTTCCTATGCAGGTTGATTTTTGAAGATTGAAATAGGGTCTTGATCTCTTGATTGTTTAGACTGTGGGTTCTTTGAAGGGTTCATTTCATTTGTTTGATCAAATGATTTCATGAGTTGAAGCAGTTTCTTGTCCATGCCTGTTTTTGAGCTAGGTTGTCTAAATTTTAACCATAGTCTGAGCTGAATAAAGTATTATCTGCACATCTAGAACCTAAATGTGATATCTAAGAATTTGATAGTATAATGTTATTTTATTGTTGTGATGGTCACATGCATTTATTATAATTGAGGTCTATTGGGCTTTTCTAAAGTGTTAGGAACCATGACTCAAGGACTGGGCTTTTCTTTAGTGTTAGAATTTATTATCTTAGGTGGGGAAAAAAGTTTTGGGAGGATTTGACGTTGGTGTAGAACATTAGTGGTTATCTAGACACACAAAAAGGAGGAGAGGGATAGATATTAGAGTCGAGAGTAGAGGCATACCAGAATTGGAGCAGAAAAACAATGACGAACCGACGAAGCTCAAGAAAAAGGGGAAATCGACTTTGACAGAGAATATTTCTTCCTTTATTTCTATCTTCTTCTATTCTCAAGTTTTTGTGATGTATTTTTTGAAAATAATTTAATTTTATGCTCTGATCATGAATGGATAAACATTTTTACGGTTATCGAATTGTAATGCATTGAAATTCTTCATCTGCTCAACTCTTGTTGTTGTCTTTATATCGGTGTAATTTTTGTTCAGCAACCTCATCTTCATTCTTAATGAGAATCTAATTTGCAATATTCTACATATTGACAAGTGAGCTAGTGGATACTTTGTCTCTGTTCATTAATCAAATACTATAAATTGGAAAATGTTGATGATACTCTTATCTATTAAAAAACTAATCACATCCTCAGTTTTGATTGACAAATATTTAGTAAGGAGAGTTAACTGGATGTGTTAAACACTTAATGTTGGTTAGGTGTTCAATTCACATTATCTACAACATGGGAATAGAAATGGTAGCTTGATTTTAGAGTATAAAATACTTTTATCATTGTAGTGCAGTCTGATTCCTTAATTCTTCTTATGTTTGCCACTCTTCCTGTTGTTTGCACATTCTCCATCACAATCTCACCTCCACTATTTTGGGTTTTTTTTTTGTTTCTTTTTTTAGGTCACAAAAATACTTTCAACCTTCTATGTGAATATGATACATGTAATTACTTATTTACTAGTAGTTTTTTAAAAAAACTAAAAATATATAAAAACAAACATTCAAAAAAAATTGTTGTTTTTTTCATCGTTTGTGTTGAAAGTACAGTCTCTACTTCCCGTCAATGTGTTTTTAGCCTTATTTTTATTGTATAACTTCATCTTTTTTACTATTGAAGGTTTTTGATTAATAATTATTCATTGAGTTTTGCTCAATAAGGTTCAATTTGGAGATTGGTATCAATTGTATTATAATTATTGTCTTCATTGTGATTGTTATGGACACGTTGTTTGTCAATGTGTCAATGACCATCCAAGAAAACCTCTTAAACTTGAATAAAACCAAAGTGTTTTCAAGCCTGGACATGATAATATTATGTTTTAAAATCAATCTAAAAATGATGAATTTCTTGAACAAAATTTTTTCCAACACTTTCAAGAGATTTTTGAAGAGGGAGAAGAATATTCAATCATCATTATGCAACATGAACATATTCAATTTGTAATTTTTGATGAAATGGATGCTCGGGATGAGGAAAATCTTATAATGAGGTTTAAAATGTTAAAAACCCTACAACCTAATTTTATGAAATAATAGGAAATAAACATGAGCTACAAGTTGGGGAACTTTTGTAACATAATAATAAATTAGAAATCATTGTTTCTGAATTTTTTAAAACTAATTTTAAATGTGATCTTCTCCACTCTCAAATGGGAAAATCAATAAATTTTAAGATGGTTTTTGATGAAGAGGAAAGGGAAGTGTATTTATAAGTGAAAACTAGTGAAGATCATTTGTTCCTTGATCCCCTTCTTAAATTAAATGATAAATGGGAATAAAATGTTACCTAATTTGGGAGGAGTGATATTAATCTAGAATTTTCTTATTTTATTCTCAATAAGACTAAAATGGGGTTCTCCTTCCCAAAGGCTGGCATGGGAAACCCAAAATTCACTGTGTTTAACTTTGGGGATGATATTTTGAAACTTGAACCTAAAATGGCATATGCACACACACTTTTTGAACTTAGAAGATATGTTTTTTTCATAAGCAGTGGTTGTTGGTTTCATGATTATAGTTGAGAAATATTTGGAATAAAATCAAAACTTAAAAACCCTGATCTTGAATGTTTTCTTCATGAGTTAAAGTCATAACTTCCCAGTATTTCATTGTTGGTATCAACTATTTTGGGAGCTAAAATTTATGCTAAAGCTGGGAATAAATTGGAAGAGGAGTAATTTTTTATGTCTGGTGTTTCAAAAACTACTCTAACAATTTTTTAAATTCCTCTTTCTAAATATGTTTTTGAAAACTCACCTTTCAACACCATTGTTTTTGAGAATTTTGAGGTTTTTGATTTATAGAAGAGTTTTGAGGATCATGTTTCACCCCTAAGGACATCTTTTACCTTGTTGTTTGTCTCTTAAAAAATCCATTTTTGTTTTTTTTAGAACTGAACATCATGGTTTTTAGCTTTAGAAGGAGGTGTTTCAAGTGGTAAATTTTAGTTGAATAGGGTTTTAAAAGTTTTCCTAGAGGTCTGTAAGTCCACATAAATCAATTCCTACTTAAAAATAAATAGTCCAAGCACATGTGGTGGTTTATAAGCAAGAAACCACATCCACCATTTGATAGAGGATGAACTAAAGGTTGTCAATCTATACACAATAAAAACACAGCACCCCTTGGGGGTTATCCCAAAATTTCCTTTGTTTTCATTAATTTCTTAGTTTTTCATTTGTTTTATTTTAAACATTGTTTGCAGTTTCTTTGTATTAACTAAGTGGCAGTGCATTCCACTATCTGGTAACCAATTTTAATAACTTCTTCCACTCCTAATGAGGTTCCAGGTTGTATTATTTGACCTTAAACATTTTAAGATTTTAAATCCCTATTATATGTTTTAAATCAAGTATGGGGGATGGGTACATTCCAATTTAATTATTTATCTACTTTTTAGGCTCATGGGTTTTAGATTTTACTGAATTAAATGTGAAACATGTTGAATTAATAAATTTTGTTGAAAATATTTTGTGTTTTCCATAAATAATTAATGCATATACATTTTAATTTCAATTTTTTAATTGTTGTGGTGAGAAGATGTTTCCATATTTTTGAATCTGAAATTCTATCATTTTCAAAGGTCAGCGTGATCTACTTGTCGTAGAAATTTGAAACAATATCCCTTAACTTTTACCCTGGTTATTTCTTATTTGATCTTAAAATTTTGGATTTTATTTTTTATCTTCTTCATTTTATAGGAGTTCAATTTGTGCTACCAGAGGACTTATTTAATGTTAAAAAATGAGAGGTTTCTTTTGATGATACTCGAGTATTAAAGATCTTTTCTAGGGGAGTTTAAATTTACATTCTTCCACCTTAGTTTATCTTTTGTTAAAAAATATATGTTGCATGTTGTGTGGGGTGTTTATGCTGCGTAAAGTGTTTAAATGATTTTAGAGTTCATAATTAAGTTCTTTTATATGATGAATTCACTATATTTTCTCTATTGGTCATTGTTGTTTTTGTTAAATGTTGTGTGCACTGAAAAAGTGCATTTGCATGTAATTTTATTTGTATTTTTTAAAATAATTCTTGAATTTAAAGCCTGATGGTATGCATCATTTCTAAATATCCTTTACTATGCTGAATTTCCTAGTTGTGGCCAATATAATTATTTTTCAGGTTGTGTTTGAATGATTTTGTGTGAAAAAATACGTTTTGAACTTTCTTGTAGCTCTTTACATGACTCATTCACTACTGAATTAAATATCCTTTAGAACTTACACTATCAAAAAAAAATTATCCCACCTAATATTCAATAATGGGGACATTATTGGGTTTTAAGCATGGGATAGGGTCTTTAAATGTGAAAAACTGTAATTCATTGAGAGCACATCAAAAACCTTTAATTTTTTACAAAATTTTATGTTTTTAAGCACCGCTTAAATTTTCACTGGATGAAAATTTTTCTCAAATTTAAGGGTTTTAATTCCACTTTGAGGAGGTTAATGTTTAATAACTCTTGGATTTTATTGAGTAAATATTTTTTCTTTTCCTCTTGAAGAAATGGATTTCAGTAAAATCTTGGGACAATGTCATACAATTTTTATTCACTTTGAACTTTTTAATTTGAATTTAACTCAAAAGATATGAATCCAAATAGATTATGAAATGAAAATACTAGTCTAGGTTGATCTCATTCCTTCATTCATTTCATTAATTATTTATAAAACTATTGGATGAGTTATTTATTCCACCCATAAATTTTCACTCCACCTCATCCAATGGAGTGTCTATTTTTTATGATCTCTTAAATTATGTGAGTATATTCATCTGAAGGTAAAGATAAGTTTGTAATTTTAGTTGAATGAAAATTTATGTTTGTTAAATTATCTTTAAAATTTTCAATTTAAATCATTTTTTTAAAATAGTAACCAATTTTTCACTGAAGAAATTTAATTTGAGGGGGCATTAATTTTTACTACTTTAGAGAATCTATGAGGGAAAATCAATATGAAAAATCAATTTTTAATGAAATTTCAGCTTTTCTATTTTGATATTTATTTTCAACCATTGAAATATACTAGGTGGATTCTTAAGGATAAGAAACATCTTAAGTGTGGAGGAATTCGATGTGGCCTTAAATTGATGCATTTTGCCACATCATTTCTTATACTGTTTATGTATTTTAATGTCAAAATTAGTTAATTTATGGTTATTGATCACTTTATGGTTAATTTATGATAGATTTAGTACATTAATGAAATTGTTAATAAAAATGTTTGTTTTATTGTTCAAACTTTCAGTTTTTCATTGTTTTAATTATTTGTTAATGTTTTTTATTTATTGTTTGTTTAATTGTTGTTTGTTTTATAATTTATTTTGCATTTTCTTTGTATTTAATTTTATTCTCGTCTTAGTTTTTGGTATTAATATATTAAATAATTAGATTAAGTTTAACATTTAAATTACTTTCTTTAAATAATTTAATACTTATTAATAATAAATTATAATTCAACTCTTTTATTATATTTTTTAATTTCTTTATTTAGTTAATTAATTAAATAATTATTTATTTAACACAGGTCATTTTTAATATTAAATATTTTATAATTTTAACAGATTAATTAGTTTGTATTTTTTATTTTTAATAAATAGTTATATTATATAATTAATTAAAAAATAAAATTAGATTTTATTTTTTTAATGGTGAATTATTTACTTTGATAATTTCAGCATTATTTTTAGATATTGCATGAATGTAACCAAGTATTCTCCCATAGAGAAATTTATATATAGATAAATTACGTATCCAAACTTGGTTATGTGAAATCCATGTACCCAATTCTCCCTACATTTGAAGCTAAAGGTAGACCCTTTCTTTCGACAAAAGCGTGAAGAGAAAACAGAAACCGAAGATGTGGTCGATTGAACCGAGCATTAATTCAAGATTGCCTCCATGTGCACTATGATGTGGTGAGTGATGAAGGTTAGAGTCACCTGATTTTCAGTGGTCACCATTGATATTGTTTTGAAGTCGACCACCGACACCATTGATCTCAAAGCTTGAGCGAAGAATTTTATGTTGAAGTCGAAGCTTCCTTGAGAAGCTAAATATGACCAGATGTCAAATGAAGGTGGCGCCACCAATGGAGAAGCCGGGTATCAGCCCAATTTGAAGAAAATAATGTTACCTCTGAGATCCAGAGCTATTTTTACCTTCATTATCATAAAAATATATTTAGAAGTTCTTTTAGGCTTATTCAGCAACGTTTTGAGCTCAATGGTGCCAACCTCATTAAATGAATTTGGCGATTCGGCTTCGATGCATTTGAACGAAGAAGAAAGGGTTGAATTTGACTGAATTTGAAGTCACTTGAGCTTTTTTTTGATAGCATTGAGGGATCTATGATTTTTGGTAGGTTTGTTAAGAAGATTCATGCTGAATTTGAAGCAGGATGGGCCCAGACAATCTTGTTTTTAGGGACAAATTATACAAATGTTTATCTTTAACTTAGGTGCATAACGGGTTGTACTAGAGTGGGATGGTTTAGAATTTTCATTTTATGAACCTAAAATTATAAATTTATTTAAACCCACATTAAATGCGGGCATCAAAAAAATCCAGTTCACACCAGACGACCAACTCATGAGCAAGACCCCAAAAAATTAAAAAAATTAAAAAAATACAAAATACATATATTTAAAACATCATGAAAATCACTTGAAAAAATTCTAAAAATAGTGTAAAAATTCTTTAAATCATATAAAAACTACATTGATCTATGAATTTAAATTCAACTTAAACAAGTTCGAACAACCCTTTTTACTAAAAAAATAAAACTATACACTTTTCGACCTTTTAGACCATTTGAACATAAATCAAATAAGACATTAAAGTTTATAAAAAATGATCATGGATAACATTATTAAAATAATATCAGGCATAGAACTAGATAATCTAAAATAAATACATTATTAAGTACACAATGTCAACTTAAATCGGTATCAAACAATTATTTAAACAATTAAAATTTATAAGTCTCATTTGTGAAAAGTAAGTTCAAAACATAGCCAAACAGTGTCTTATAAAGTTTAAAACATTACCAGTTAGTGTAAAACCATGAAGCATACATAATGTATAAATAAAGGCACACTTTTAAACAGTTAAAAACATTAACATTTGGTATAAAACCATGAATCCAACTTTATGTATAAATCAAGTATTAATTTTTTTTTAAAAATAAGGTGACACATATATTTGTTTAACACATTCCCTCTAGAGTAGTGACTGAAATAAATCTAAAATTGAACTCTAAAAAAATCAAACATTTTGAATAATCTAATTCAAATAAAATAATTTTGAAATTGAACCCACATGTGATTTTTTTCATTTCATTCTTTCTTTTCTTGATTTTTCTATTTTGAGAACCATAATTTTAAATTATCTTAATTATAGTACTTAAAAGTTATAAATTATAATACAAATAATTATAATTCATTTGTAATTATAAAATATTTAAATTAAGTAGTCATATTTCAAAAATAAAACCATATATTCCAGCTATTTTATTTTTTATTTAATATTCAACCATTGTTATGAATATTTTTCTAAAAAAATAAAAAAAAAACAAATATAAACCAATAAAAACGTTTAAAAACTAATATTAGAAAAATATAAACACAAATTACGGTAAACTACCTCAAAAATTTAAAATTCAATTATTTAAAAGTAAAAATTTAACATAAAACACTAAATTGTAAAGTTGAAGTTGATTTTGAAAATTGATTTTTATTTTCATTTTTGTTTTGTTATCAAAATGTAATGAAAAAGGTAAACTAACAAATTTTATTACATGTTTTAATAAGATGAAATAAAATTATATTCTATAAAATCAAATACATTATAGTTTGATTTTATTTTAAAATTATATCATTTTCATTTCCATTTCATAAAAAATTAGATTTATAAAATCAAAAATATTTTATAATTCATTTTTTTCTAATGAATTTTTGAAAAATAAAAGCAATAGATATTGTCTAAAACTGAATGAAATCTATAATTTTTTTTATAATAATCTAAATTTTTATAAATACATTATTACTTTTCAATTTAGTAAATAAATAAAATAAAAAATATTTTCATAAAATTAAAATTGTATGGACGAATTGTAAGATTAAATTGTGTGGTAATAAAAATTAATTATTTGTGAAATTAATAAATCAATCAACCAATATGATCTTAAGATTAATTAATCATAAACTAAATGAAATATATATTGAACTTAATTAACTATCGAAAAATCTCAAATCAAAAATCAAACAGACAAGGCATTGGTGAATTTCCAGTGAATCGAAAATTTAGATAATTTATGAAATGAAACAAAACTATTAATAAAAAATAAAAATAATAAAAATGATAACTAAAAAATGGTTATAAAAATCCAACCCATTAAAACTAGTGGTGGCTAGTTGACAGTAGGGGAGGGTGATCCCTTGGAAATGGGGGTGGACATGAACCATTGGTGTAGGGGCAGAGGAGGCTCAAGCAGCATGCAGGGAATCGAGGAGGTGAGGTGTGAGACGAATGAAGGAAGTCTGCCGACCATTGGGACCGGTGAAGCGGGGTGAGGCTGATGAGCAGGGGGAGGAGGGAAGTTATAGTGCAGAGGGAGAGAGTGTGTAGGGGGGTAGTGGTGGTGGTGTAGAGAGGAAGAGTGTAGGGCAGGGGTAATGATGCTGCAGAAGGGTTGTGACCATGAAGGAAATAGAGGGTAGGGTTAGGGGAAAGAAATATGGTGTGGGGTGTTTTGGGGCAATGGAAGATTCAGGTTACAAAATCAAATAAAAATAGAGAAATAACATGAAGAACACATAAGGATTTAATATGTCTCGGAAGTATGCCTACGTCCACGGAAGATAGGGGCCCCTCATTTTATTATTTTCTCTTCAGATGAAAATTTTCAGAGGATTAGTATGTAAAATTAAAAGAGATTAGCCTTAAATTTTATAGAAGGAAAAAACAACATTCAAGGGTGGTTCATCTACCCTTGAAAAATATCTCATCATCAAATGCTTCAATGTTGGTTGCTTTAATGCTAGGCATTGCTTGGGTTGGCTGCCAAACCAGAGAATATCTGCACTAAGTTGTTGCCGAAAAAGAAGACTCCTATGAATTGTGCTACAAAGTCTTCCCAATTTGGGAGTGGACCCTACAAATATCCCCCTCATGGCCAATTTGGGGTAGAAACTAGACCTTCAATCTCTTTATAGACATCCATCTTCTCTTTCGGTAAAACTTTCATCATCATGTCTACCCCATTATCATTGGTGTGGGTTTTCTCAACTTTCAACAATTTTTCTTCCAACACATTTCAAATACAATGGTATCATACGTTTATGTGTTTTTAATTGTAATGAAATGTCGGGTTCTTTTTGAGATAAATAGTGCTCTGACTATTGAAATAGAGAATATAATTCTTCTGAATCTGTCTCAGCTCCTATAAAAACTTCTTCATCTATAATATCTCCTTGAAACATTCAGTGTGTAATATTTGGTGTCCTAGAACCAACTAGTTGTACTTTGATTACATGGAAATTTAATACATTTAAATATTAAACATCTTATTACATATTGTTCATTGTTTTTCATGACTATGATGTAATAATGTCCTAGAGTATTTGTTGTATTGATAAGGTCATGGCAGTTCCCCACTATGATGAGAAACTTGAAATTTTCTAAGAGTATTCTTAAATATAGTTCTATGGTTGGATGACATACTATTATGGGACACATAGCATGAAGACCATCAGGTGTGAGTACTTGCAAGCAGATGAGACTTCCTCTCATGAAGTTTGTACTTGGTAATCTCTAAGATAGGAGATTATGAGAACAGACCCGCCAGTAGGAATTCCTCATGTTTTGGTGTCATTAGATATTTCTATCTGAGAGCATGTGTAATGATCCTTAGACTTTAATAATATCATTAATACGTGTCACGACTTGCGTTCTTTGATTTACTGACGAAAACCGTCACGCAGACAGTTGGTGGGAAGTAGGGTACGTTGGGTACATCACGAGTGGCATGTTATTAATGGATAATTATAGGAAGGATTTTTCCATTACATTTATGGAAGTTGATATCTAAACCCTTTGATTGAAATAGAACCATCGCGCGAAATTCCATGGCCATGGTGTAACGATGAGTTTATTTCAGGTAGTCAAAGAATGACGTATCAAGCATAAAATTTGGTGACACTATCATGAAACATGTTTGATGAGATATTGTGACAAAGGTATTATATTACATAGTGAGCATTCATATATGGATTTCATTGTTGTTACATTACATTCTTTGTCTTGGATGCCTTGACCCATTTCTAGACAGTACTCCTGGACTTTAGGCAAGCCCGCTTAAATCCAACGAGAAAGAATCCTAGAGGGTCACACACTAAGTGTTTTTGGTGGTCTTGGTTAAATTCTATTTGAATTTAATTAATGAAATAAATATCATTCTCAATATCATGGAATAATTTTATTCAAGTTGAAATGATCGCATAAATTAAATAAAATTTATTTATTTATTTTATTAAACATTTAATAAATATTTATTTACTAGTTTGTAAATAAAATATTTATTTAAGAGAATAAATTGTTTATTTATTTATTTGGGTGTTCAATAAATGGAAGTGGGGTTCAAGCAGACCAAGGCTATTCTTGTGGTAAAATAATTATTTGTAAGATGGTAAATAATTATTTAACTAGTTGTCACAAGTTAAAATAATAATGACGCTGCTATTATTTTGTGACGCGGAATTTTATTTATAATTCCATTTTATGCAAGTTGGATCACTATAAATAATGACGTGGTATTATTATTATGAGCATGAGTTTTCTCTAAGTTCATGAATGTATTTAATTTCTATTATGCAATTAAATATTGTAACTGAAGTTCCATGCATATAAATAGACAAGTACGTCTATTATGCCAGACACCACACGACACTGAATCGTACACACGGTGAATTGAGAATTATTGAGCTAAAAAATTTCTCTCTCAAATCCTCTTCCCACCCCTCTCAAGAATAAGAGATTTTCTTCAAGGCTGAAGAACAATCGACCAAGAACAGCTGACATAAGACACTCGTTTCGCCCTGCTAGCACCCGGAGAACGAGCGGTGTCAATCGGAGGCCATCAGAGCACGTGTGGATCACCGCTAGAGGAATTATAGTTTGGATACTTACAAGAACAATGAGATAATCTAGAAGGGTCATTCCAAATGATCAACATCATCGATGAAGAAAAATACCAAAGATCCAGGTATTATTTTTCTTTATGAAATTAATTAAATATATTATAAACATGATGTGCAAGATCCTCTCTAAAGGATTCGAGCCTCTTCCTTATTTATCTAAATCTTTGATTCTATTATGTGGAGACTGGAATTCATCATTGTATTGATCTTGGAATAATCATTAATCATGGTAAAAATAAAATTTAGGTTCCGTCCCAACCACACTTCTAATGCGCTCGGAACCTTCAAGTGGTATCATAAGGGTCACATCATAGTTTATAATTATTTAAATATTTTTTAATGACTTACACATTTAATAATTTAGTTGTTTCAATTCAAGTCAATCATTCTACAAATTTGAATCTCGATATTTATTCCTACTCTTTTGTTTCTCCTTCACCTTACAGAAATGATCTTTTCTTTTAATTTTGATAAAAATAAAATAGAGGATCTCCTCTAGAGGTGCCAAAGCTTCCTGGTTGTACAAAACTAGAAAACACAGCGTGTATTCGGTAGTACACGTCGTGTAGTCAAGATTCAATTCATTGAACTATTCCACCAAACAAAGTCGTGTGTTGGAGTCTTTCTAAGTCTTAAATGACTCTGTGTGTTGACCAGGAACAGGTGGCACACGGTTTCCGGATTATACGTTATGTAGTCCACTGAACACGGCGTCTAGTCCCTTCGGGTTAGGGTTGGACCGTGGACCCCATACATGGCTTGCTTGGCTGGAAACCATGTAACATAGATACTACATGGCGTGTGGCCCACTGAACACGCTGTGTACTCTGAATATTTTCGAAGTACACTCACACGCCATTTCCCCGGGTGTGTACTTCTGATGGACAGTGAAAAATAGTACATGTTGTATAGTTGGAACTACACACTGTGTACTTATTAAAATTATGCATATTTATTAAAATTTATTATTATATTATACAAACCCTTGAGATGTGTACCATCGTATGGGTGTAAAGATGGGGCACAACACGTGATGGATGTTTTATATATGTGTGTTTAATTTAACATATGTGTAATTTTTATTTCTACTCATTGGGTATTTATGAATAGTAATTCACTGGGTTTCCTCTAAGGTACAAGTTACGTAAAAAGATAATTTTAAATTAATTTATTTGTTTAAAATTATGATGGATGAGAATCTCAAGGAAATTCAGAAAAAGGGTTTAAGATATAAGGATTGATTAATTAAATATGATAATTAATTGATTCGAGCATGATTTATCTTAAACAAGAATGATTAAAGAATTGAATTCTAGTTTTATTTATACGTAAACATCGTTGCATGTATGGATGATCATGAGCTAGACCAAGACCTTTGAATGTGGATGGTTTCTTTTAATTTATTTATTTAAATTAAATTTGTTGGCCTGCAAGCCATCTCTCCTCATTAATATGTAGGGCCTGCGTGCCCAAGGTTTCTTTTATGTAAAACCCCTTTTTACCCCTCACCTACATGTGAGTTAAAAAAAGGCATATATAATGGATGGAACTCCCAGGCCTGTGGAGGTGGTTCAAGCTGGAGCCGAGATGAAACTAATCCCAGGAGATACAGAGGTGGACAGGTGGAAAGATGTAAACATGAACCCAAAAGGTTCAAGATGTTTCTCCCCTAGGTTAGGGTTAGTTTATCAACTGCTAGATAAACTAACCATTATAAAATCTTATGATCATTCTTTTTATTTTATTTTATTGTTGTCACGATCACATAATTAATGAATTAAACAAGAATGCAAGATAGAACTAAAATAAACCAGACTTATACATAAATATTATCAATACATGGTTAATCACTTAAGTAAGTTCCACTTAATATTAACAAGCATGTGATAATGATAATAAACAATTCATGAATAAGAGATAAAAATCCCTCAAATAAAATATTAAGTTATACCAATCCTTTTGTTACTTGATTAAGGTCAAAACTCAATAAAACTATGTGTTTGAACAACCCTTGTTGGGACACATACTTTTATAAAGTAATCCCTTATGAAAGGTTTCAGGTTGACTTAACCATATTAAATAAAGAGGAGTATCCCTTTCTAGACATGGTTTAATATTGGAGGCAAGAGTTGAGTAAATCCAAAGTCATGATTTCAGTATTGGGGAGTCCACTCAATAGATCAAGGAGCTGCAAGCCCGTAGTTGGCAAAGACCTGCCTACCTAAATACCTTCTAATAGCTTGACTAATCCTTGTTGGGGTTAAGTGAAAGGTAATATAGATCATTTCCACTAGAATTTCATGGTAACTGGACATTTGGAGTTCAATGGTGAGGGCTATTGGGACTTGATAAAATAGTGGTAGACTTAATAAAATTTATTATTTATTATAAAATGTAATCAAGAAAGTAATAATGATATTCTCTTTTAATTGTAGGATAAAAATGAAAAACTCATCAACCAAACTATCCCTACGATCAATTCTGGATAAATACAACATCCTCACTGGCAGTAACTTCCGAGAATGGTTTAGATGCCTTCGGGTTATCCTACGCCATGAACGAAAGTCTTACATACTGGAGTCAGCATTACCTGATTTTCCTACCAAAGAGGCGAGTGATGAGGATTTCTTGGTCTATGAGAAACATATGAACTACACGGTCAATGTTCAATGTTTTATGCGATCATCAATGTCTAGTGAGCTCATGAAGTCTCATGAAAACATGGATGATTATATCATGCTCGAGCACCTATGTGGTCTTTATGAGGTGATAGAAAGACAGGAAAGGTTTGAGATCTCTAAGTCACTCTTTTAGAGTAATCTTAGAGAAGGTTCCCTAGCTAGGCCTTATGTAGTCAAGATCATTGGATACATTGAGAACCTAGAAGTTATAGGGTTTCAACTCCCCGAAGAACTAGGTACCGATCTCATTCTCACATCACTCCCTAAGAGATTCTCTAACTTTGTTGTCAATTTCAATATAAACAACATTGATAAATCTCTATCTAATCTTCTTATCCTATTATCCAAGTGGAAAAAGATATGAAGTGTAAAAATTCTTATGTCCTTATGGTGAATAATAGGAAAGGGAAGGTAAAGAGCTTTAATCCCAAAGCTTCTTCATGACCTTCCAAGAAAAGGAATATCAAAGGGGGGGAAAGGGAATAGGAGGCTGTTTGTTTCGCATGTGGCAAGAAGGGCCACTGGAAGAAGAAATGCACCCAGCCTAAAAAGTAAGGGGATGCTTCAGGTGAATTTGTTATCAAATGAAATCTATTTATTTCTACAAATTGGGTATTAGATACAGATTTTGGTGATCACATATGTATCCAAATATAGGAACCAAGTAGATTCAGGAATATTGGTTAAGGGGAGGTAGATCTACGAGCAGCCAACGGAGCCATACTTTTTGTTGTAGCTGTTGGGGACTACCACCTCACGTTTCCAACTGGGATGATCTTGGTGTTAAAGGGTTTTTATTATGTGTTTTTTGTTACTAAAAACATTATTTATGTATCTAGATTAGATACAGATGGATTTGTTTTCAAGTTTAGAAATGAATGTTTCTTCTTTTACAAAGATAGTATTTGTTTTGGTAGGGCACATTTATACAACGGCCTTTATGTGTTGGATTAAACAAACTAAGTAATGTAAATCAATAACAAAGATACTTCACATGACTCATACCACACCCAACTTTGGCATCGTCAGCTAGGTCATGTAAACAAGAAACGCTTGACAAAGTTACATCAAGATGGATATTTATATTCTTTAGAACTAAAACCACTTTGTGTATGTCATGCATGTTTATAAGGCAAAACGACCAAAGCCCCATTTAGTGGGAAAGGTGAAAGGGCTAAAGAACGTCTTGAATTGGTTCATACCGATGTGTGTGGACCATTTTCAATTGAAGCAAGGGGAGGGTACTCATACTTCATAACTTTTACATATGATTTTAGTAGATATGGATATATCTACTTAATGAGGTATAAGTTGGATTATTTTGATAAGTTCAAAGAATACAAGAATGAAGTTGAGAATCATCTTGGTAAGAAGATTAAGAAACTCTGCTCAGACTAAGGTGGAGAATATCCTAATCAAGACTTCATTGATTACTTATGGGAGTTTGGGATCCTATCCCAACTCACTCCTCCCACTACCACAAAAACAGTTTTTCCCAGTGCCATACTTTTATCAGTGCTAACGAAAAAGCGCTGATAAAGGGGGATACCTTTATCAGTGCTAAAAAAAGTGTTGTTAAAGGTATCCCCTTTATCAGCGCTTTTTCGTTAGCGCTAATAAAGGGGGGTCTTTATCAGTGCTTTTTTTAAAAGCGTTGATAAAGGGTCTACTTCTAAAAAATCATTAAAAATATATTAATATTTAAATATATAGATATAGTTATATTGATATAAATATAATATATATTTTTTAAATATAATTTTAAATATATTTTAGATAAGTATAAATATACAGTTACACTTAATATATAAGATATTTAGTGAAAATGGATTATAAAAAAATTAAAAAAATATTTTTAATTAATAATTTTCTAATTATTAAGGATTAACAGTCATTTAATAAAAATTTGAAGACTAAAAAAATAAATAAAAAATAAAAACAAAGATCCAAAATATGTTGAAAACGCAACTCGAACTTCAAACGACCATGACTTTTGATCCGGGTGTCCGTTTGAGCTCTAGCACATATCAAATCAAAGCCTGCGATGAGTTCTACGTCGTTGTGACTTGGGGGGCCCTGGTTAAGGTTTTTCAAGGACAAAAAAGGGCCATAAGGCCTCTAAAACTGAGTTTTTAGTCGGGGTACCCCGATTTTTTAACATTTTTTGGATTTTCATCCTCGTTTAAGGGGGTATTATTGGATTTTTTTTTGGTGGGGACTGAATTTATTCCAAGTTATTACATTCATATTGATATTATTTCTTTGAAATTTTATCGTTTTTTATAATGCACTGCTATTTATAATCAAATATATACATATTTTTTATATATTCACACATAAAAATTTAATTATAAATATAAATAATAAAATATAGTTACATATAAAATATATTAGCTTTATCTAAATAATAACTAATATCCATTTTATTTAAAATACAAATATATAAATATTTATATACCTATATATTAATCTAACTATATATATATATATATATATATTAATCTAACTATATATATATTAATATAACTACATATATATATTAATATTACTATAAATATATATATTAATATCACTATAAATATATATATATTAATATCACTATAAATATATATATTAATATAACTATATATATATATTAATATAACTATATACATATTAATATAAATATATATTACTATATGAATAAATATAACTATATATATATATATAAATAGTGATTTCATGAAATGTAAAACAAATCAAAATAGAGGAGTGGTAAGGGCTTAAGCGTGCAGAGGGGAGGTCTCGAGTTCAAAACCTGGTGGAGGCAGGGGCGCGCGCGCATGGGGGAATATAGGATCTAGCGCTGATAAAGGGTAGAGGGGGTGTGTGGGGGAACTAGAGGGGGGCGAAAAAGCGCTGTAAAAGGGGGGGCTTAAGCGCTATAAAATCCCCCCCGATTGGCAGGATTTTTTTATTTTTTTTTAATTTTTTTTAATTTTTTTTATTTCTTTTTATTTTTTTTATTTTTTTTGACTTTTATCAGTGCTTTTAAAAAAGCGCTGATAAAAGGGGTCTTTTATCAGTCCTAAAAAGAAAGCCCAAATAAAGGAAGCGTTGATAAAGGACCCTTTTATCAACGCTAAAACAAAGCGCTGATAAAGGACCCTTTTATCAGTGCTTTGTTTTAATGCTAATAAAAGACCACTTTTATCAGTGCTTTTTTTAACACTGATAAAAGGTGTCTTTATCAGTGCTTTTTGGAGCGCTGATAAAGGGGACCCCCTTTATCTTCGTCGGCTTTAACAGCACTTTTCTAGCACTGATAAAAGGGGGTTTTAGCACTGATAAAAGGGGTATTTGTAGTAGTGTCCATACACGCCCTAGTGGAATAGTGTGAGCGAAAGGAGGAACCGCACCCTGTTGGACATAATGAGATCAATGATGAGTCATGCGAGTCTTCCATTATCCTTTTGGGGATATGTGTTACAAACAGAAGTACACATACTAAACCAAGTACCAACTAAATCGATAAATGGTATTCCATATGAGTTCCGGAGTGGAAAAACCCCATATTATCAAATTTACATGTGTGGGGAAGCAATACATTTGTTAAGGCCTCTTCAGGTAACAAACTTTCACCCCGAGGCACAAAGTGTACCTTTATAGGATACCCTAAGGAAATAAGGGGATATTACCTATACAACCCCTCAAACAAAAAGGTTATAGTGGAAAGACATTCCATATTCCTTAAGAGGGAGCACATCTCCAAAATAGATAGTGGGAGCGAGATAGACTTCGATGAAGTTGAGGCTCAAGGTACATAAGAGTTGGTATAGGAACAGATTCCACAAATCCCTGTGGAAGAAAGAATTGTTCCAGAGACATAAGAGTTGCGTAGGAGTACAAGAGAGGTTAGAGAACCAGAATGGTACTGTTTTCTAGTTACTGAGGATAGTGACTCATTATTAGTTGATAATAATGATCCTCTAACCTACAAGGAAGCATTAAGTGGCACTGATGTTGTCAAGTGGCAAGAAGCCATGAATTTTGAAATGGATTCCATGTACCAAAACCAATTCTAGATTTTGGTAGATCCTCCAGTTGATGTAAAGACCGTTGGTTTCAAATGGGTATTCAAGAAGAAAATGGACATAGAAGTACAATTCAGTACCTATAAGGCACGATTGGTTGCAAAAGGTTTCAAAACAGCTTCAAGGCATTGAATATGACGAAACATTTTCACCAGTTGCAATGTTTAAATCTATCAGAATTCTATTGTCCATTTTCTTTTACCATGAATATGATATTTGGAAAATGGATTTCAAAACAATATTCCTTAACAGGAACCTTCAGGAAGATTTCTACATGACACAACCTAAAGGGTTTATGACTCCAAAGGATTCCAATAAGGTATAAAAGTTGCAGAAATCCATTTATAGATTAAAGAAATTATCCAGGTCATGGAACGTTCGTTTTGATGAAGCCATAATGAAATTTGGTTTTATCATGAACGAATGTGAGCCTTGTGTCTATAAACGGTTTAGTGGGAGTGCAGTCGTTTTCCTAATAGTATATGTTGATGACATATTACTTATTGGAAATGAGATAGCAGTCTTACATTCTATTAAGGCATGGTTGAATCAATTCTTCTCCATGAAGGACTTGGGTGAGGCAGCATATATTCTTGGGATCAAGATCCATCGTGATAGATCCAAGATATTTTTGGGCCTAAGTCAAAGAACATACATTGATAAGATACTGAAGGGATTCAGTATGGAACAATCTAAGAGGGGATTGTTGCCAGCATCACATAGTATTCATATTTCCAATAAAAGGTGTCCTTAGACACAAGAGGAAAGAAAGATAATGGCAAGGACTCCATATGCATCAGATATTGGGTCAGTCATGTATGTCATGCTATATACTAGGATAAATTTTGCCTACGTATTGAGTATGGTGGGCAGATATCAAGCTGACTCAGGTGACCACCATTGGATGGTAGTCAATACTATCTTAAATTATATGAGGAGTACTAAGGATTTGTTCCTAGTTTATGGAGGAGATAAGGAACTAGTCATCAAAGGATATGCATATTCTAGTTTCCAGACTGGTCGAGATGACATGAAGTCACAAACAGGATACATCTTCACTTTGAATGGAGGTGTAGTGATATGAAAGAGCTCAAAGAAGAGTGTGGTTGTAGATTCTATAATAGAGTCCAAGTATATCGTAGCTTCTGAGGCAACTAAAGAAGCAGTTTGGATGCAAATCTTCATCTAGGATTGGGATGTGATACCTAGTAGAAAAGATCTCATCACACTGTATTGTGATAATAATGCAATGGTGGCTCTCAAAAAGGAGCCAAGGTCACATCAGTGGACTAAGCACATACATTGGAAGTATCATCTCTTGAGGGATTTTTCTTGGAGAGGTGAAGTTGTAGTGATTAGTATTTCCATGGAAGACAATGTGGTGGACCCCTTGACTAAAGCCTTAACTCAGCAGAAACATGATCACCATGTGAGGTCTAGCAAACTGAAAGTCATAGGAAATTGGCTCTAGTCTAAGTGGGTGTTTGTAAGAGTTGGTGTCCCAGATCCAACTAGTTTTACTTTGATTACATGTAAATTTAATTTATTTAAATATTAAACATCTTATTACATATTGTTCATTTTTTTGCATGACTATGATGTAATAATGTCCTAGAGTATTTGTTGAATTGATAAGGTCATGGAAGTTCCCCACTATGATGAGAACTTTAAAATGATATAAAAATATTCTTAAATATAGTTATATGGTTGGATGACATACTATGATGGGAAACATAGCATGCAGATCACTAGGTTTGAGTACTCGTAAGCAGATGAGACTTCCTCTCTTGAAGTTTTCACTTGGTAATCTCTAAGAGAGGAGATTATGATAACAGACCCACCAATAGGAATTCCTCATGTTTTGGTGTCATCGGATATTTTTATTTGTGAGCATGTGTAATGATCCTTATACTTTAAGATTATCATTAATATGTTTCATGACTTACGCACTTTGATTTACTAACGAAAACTATCATGCAAACAGTTGGCGGGAAATCGGGTATGTTAGGTGAGTTATGAGTGGTATGTAATTAATGTATAAGTCGAGGAATGATTTGTACCTTACATTTATGGAAATTGATATATCGGCCCTTTGATTGAAATAGAACAGTCGCGTGAAATTCCATGTCCATGGTGTAACGATGGGTTTATTTCAGGTAGTCAAAGAACAGCGTATCAAGCATAAAATTTGATGACACTATCATGAAACCTTCTTGATGAAATATTGCAACAAAGGGATTATATTACATAGTGATCATTCGTATGTGGATTTCATTGTTGCGATATTATGTTCTTTCTCTTGGGTACCTTGACCCATTTCTAGACAGTACTCTTAGACTTTAGGTATGACAGCCTAATGCCAACGAGAAAGAATCCTAGAGGGTCACACATTAAGTGTTTTTGGTGGTCTCGGTTAAATTCTATTTGAATTTAATTAATGAAATAAATATCATTCTCAAGATCGTGGAATAATTTTATTCAAGTTAAAATGATCACATAAATTAAATAAAATATATTTATTTTTTTATTGAACACTTAATAAATATTTATTTACTAGTTTCTAAATAAAATATTTATTTAAGAGAATAAATTGTTTATTTATTTATTCAGGTGTTCAATAAATGTAAGTGAAGTTCGAGAGGACCAAGGCCGGTCTAGTGGTAAAATAATTATTTTCAAGATGGTAAATAATTATTTAACTAGTTGGCACAAGTTAAAATAATAATGACACTGCTATTATTTTGTGACACGGAATTTTATTTATAATTTTGTTTCGAGAAAGTTGGTTCACAATAAATAATTATGTGGTATTATTATTATTAGCATTGTTTTTCTCTAAGTTCATGAAGGTATTTAATTGTTTTTATGCAATTAATATTAAAACTGAGGTTTCATGCATATAAATAGACAAGTACTCCTATTGTGAGAGACACCACACGACACCAAATCGTACACCCAGTGAATTGAGAATTATTGAGCTAAATAATTTTTCTCTCAAATCCTCTTACCACCCCTCTCAAGAATGAGAGACATTCTTCAAGCCCGAAGAACAAGTAATCAAGAACGACCGACACAAGACACTCGCTTCGCCGCGCTAGCACCTGGAGAACGAGCAATGTCAATCGGAGGCCATCGGAGCATGTGTGGATCACCGATAGATGGATTCTAGTTTGGATCCTTACAAGTGCAATGAGATAATTTGGAAGGTTCATTCCGGATGATCAAAATCATCAATGAAGAAAAATACCAAAGATATAGGTATTATTTTTCTTTATGAAATTAATTAAATTAATTATAAACATGATGTGCAAGATCCTCTCTAAAGGTTTCGGGCCTCTTCCTTCTTTATCTAAATATTTGATTCTATTTCATGGAGACTGGTGTTCATCATTGTATTGATCCCGGAATAATCATTGATCATGGTAAAAATCAAATTTGGGTTCCATCCCAACCACGCTTCCACTGCGCCTAGAAAAACTTATTCATCTATAATATCTACTTGTAGCCTTCAGTGACCATGATACACTCTACTTTTTTGGTATACACGGCAACACACTTCTGAAGTAATGATTTTCATGAAACTAATCCCCCTGTAAAAGGTACCTAGATATATATTTCCTTATGTATACATCTCTATTCATATCAATATCTTTGTATGCTTCTAAAATGGGTTTATCACTTTAAAAAAAAAATAATGACTTGATGTACCTTTGAGATACCTTAATATCCATTTTATTGTTTTCCAATGCTACTTTTCTAGATTAAACAAGAATCTACTCACAACGCCAATAGCATGATAAATATCTATTCTGGGGCACACCATGACATACATAAGACTAAAAATTGATGACTGAAAAGGAAATTTTTTCATCTATGCTTCCTCCTTCTTAGTTGATGGACTATGACTTGTCGTAATCTTGAAATAACCCGCAATTGGAGTGCTAACTGGTTTCATCTTACTCATTTTAAACCTTTCAAGAACCTTCTCAATATACCACTCATAAGATTTCCAAATATTGTGATTCCTCCTATCATGGGTAATCATCATACCAATAATATGAGTAGCATCTCCCAAGTCCTTCATTTTAAAATACTTGTTAAACTCCTTTTTCAGCCTATCCATCTTAGTGATATATTTTCCAATAATCAGTATATCATCAACATAAATCAATAAGATAATAAAATCACCATCAGAAAACTATTTGATGAAAATGCAGTGATCAGCAGTCGTCCTCCTGTACTCATTTTTCTCTATAAATGTGTTTATTTTTTCGTACCATTTTCTCGATGCCTATTTCAAACTATATAAACTTTTCTTAAGCTTCCATACCATATTTTTTTACCTTTCACCTGAAATACCTCTGGATGCTTCATGTATATCTCCTCATCAAGATCAGTATGTAAGAACGTTGTCTTTATATCTAGTTTATGAACCTCAGGTTCATTCTGGATGCTAATCCAAGAACAACTCTGATAGAAGACATTTTAACCACAGGAGAAAAAAATCATCAAATTCAATACCTTTATTAGGATTAAATCCCTTCACAACCATTATAGATTTATAGCGCAACTGTGAGCTTCCATATTCTCCTTTGATTTTATACACCCACCCATTATTGAGTGCATTATTTTCTTGTGGTAACTCTACCAAATCAAATGTGTAGTTATTGTGAAAGGATCTTATCTCCTCTTAAATGGACTTATTCTACTCTATCTTCTTCCGACTCCTAATTACATCATCATAATTGTTTGTATCTCCACCATTAGTGATCATCACATACTCATTTGGTGAGTATCTACGACTCGGTTTTCATTCTCTGGTGGATCTCTTTAACCGTGATTCAAGGGGAATCTATTCTATAATATCATATGATGGAGACATATCAGTTGGTAAAGACATGTTACCTGGTATTTATGTATCATCAGTGTCACATATCTCTCTCTCACTAGCTGGAAGTTATGGTGGTGATACTAGTTCCAAATTGACTGGAATTTCCTCAAAATACAACTTCTCTGCATTTTATGGCTTCTCAAAAATATTCAATCATTTGATCCTCAATAAAAACCACATATCTTTTGATGATGATCCTCCTACTGATATAATCCTAGGTTCGATATCCAAACTCCTCATGAGAATATCCCAAAAAGATACACTACTTTCCTTTTCCATCCAACTTCACCCACTCATCTTACAGGATGTGAACAAATACCCTACAACAAAATACTCTCAAATGTTTTTATGAATCATATTTACCTATCTAAACCCTATATGGAACATCATAGTTCAATGGAATTGATATAGAAAGGTTTATAAGATCAATTTTGGTCCTCATTTCCTCCCCCAAAAGGTGTTTGGAGGCTTTTCATTTGAGATAATAAACCTTACTCTTTAGAAAATTGTTTTGTCCATCCTCTCAACAACACTATTATACTGAGGAGACATTGGTACTGATTTTTCTAGCCTGATATCAAAACTCATACAGTACTGCTCAAATAGACCATGAAGCTCTCCTACATTTTCTACATGAACACACTTTAACTGTCATCCAGTTTCTCTTTCCACATTCACATGAAACTACTTGAAAACATCCTGCACTTGATCTTTAGTCTTCAAAGAAAAGGCCCTGAATTTTCTAGAATGATCATCTATGAAGGTAAAAAAATAAATAGAACCTCCCATTGACTTAGTGATCATCATGTAGACATCTATGTGAATCAAATCTAAGACATTTACTTTTCTATATGGTAAATAACCATGAAATGATACCCTGTTTTATTTTCTCACGATGCAATCAACATAAGTATCCAAATGTGTACCTTTTATTCATGGTAAGAGATCCTTATTGGAGAGAATTTTTATTCCTCTCTTGCTCATGGTACTAAGCTACCTATGCCAAATTTCTATAGGGACATATTTTATGGATACATTGACTTCTCCTTCATGCGGTCTGACATCTATGAGATAAAGATAAGTTTTTTTCTTTTCTTTATCATTAGTAAGATTCTATTTCCTATCACCAAAGGAACTAACATATCCATCATCATCAAGAATTCCAATGGATATTAGATTGAGGCGAATATTAGGAACATGTCTCACATCCTTCAATAATAACCTGCATCCAAAATTAGTTTCCAAAAAAATTTACCGATACCAATGATTTTGGATGCACCATCATTTACCATATTCACATGTTTGAAACTCCCTGAATTATAAGATGAGAATAAATATTTTCTGGTGGTGACATGGTATGAGTCACTCGAATCAATCACCCATGTTGAGTCTTGTCTTGTAATTTTGGTCTAATTATCTTCCTAAAACATAATGATCTCTTCATTGAAAACTACAACATTATTATTTTGGGTCTTACCTACCTAATTTATCTGCTCTTCCTTCAACCTTATACACTTCCGGATGAAGTTTATGGGCTTTCCATAATGGTGGAACTTCATTTCATATCTTGATCGGGATTTAAATTGCTTCCTTCTTTTCATACTTTGGTCCAGTGGTTCTATCCCTCTTCTTCTTCCCTATTATTTTTGTTTCTATTATCTTTCAGTGAAAAGAGTCTCTGATTCAGGTGTATATCCCTCATCTTTCCTACTTTATTCTTTATTTAGCATCCTTTATTTCACTATCTCTATGGTGAGAGTTATATAAGGAGTTGAATTGATGATCGATACAACTAGTGTCTCCCAAGTATTTGGTAAAGAACTCAACATCAACAATGAATTCAACTCATCATCAATCATCATTTTCATGGAATTAAACTTATCAATGATACCTTGAAATTGGCTCATGTGATCTGATATGTTGGTCTTGTATTTGTACTTCAAGTTAACAAGTCGACGTATTATGTTTTCTTTATTCTGTTTCATTGTCCTTGCATACATATTTTATAATTTTCACCATATAATATAAGTGTCATGTTTATTGGAAAATTTCTAGAAGATAATCCTTTTGATCCACTGTCTGATTTGGTAAATTCACTTCCTATTGAGCATGACCCACTTTGCATCAACTGGAGGGGTACCGGTTGACGTCTTTTCACTGTATTGACCACTTATTGATGATTCCTCCACTTTCAATCCAATTGGATTAGTGGTTTTTGCTATTTGTTTCCAAAAATATTTAATATATAAAAGATCCTCTATTTGGGTTTTTAGATATAATAATTAAAATCAGTAAGCTTAATCATATTACAAGTATTTTATTCTATTTATGTAATGTGAATTTTAAAAATATAACCATATGGATGAGTTCAGAATGATCAAAATAGGTGTAAATGACTCTTGGGTCATTGAAAACAGACTCTATTTGGGCAAGATATAGCCAAAAAAATTCAATGGTCTAGATCTAATGATGATGTGGCACTAGCGTGCATTGACGTAACAAGGGATAAAAACCCGCCAAAAATTTTCCACTGCCGTGAATGACACCATATTCTCCGGAAGGGGGTATTGTAGCACCCGAGGTTTGACTAAAACTTTGACCGCCTCTACCAGCTTCATTTCAACTCCATTTTTTATGCCACTTGTGCCATTGGAATCAGGCTAACAAACCAGAGAAGATCTGCACTTGGTTGTTGCTGAAAAAGAAGACTCCTGTGAATTGTGATGAAAAGTCTACCCAATTTGGGAGTGTCCCCTAAAGGGTTGATGGGGGAGCATCAGTTTTCCCCTTCTCCTGGTGTTTCCCAATCCCAAGTTATCTTTAGGCTAGCTCCTCAGTTGGTCTTGGTTTGAAGAATATGGTTAATTATTGCACGCAACTGTTAATCAAAGTCAAGAAGATGGATATCGATCTTATCCAAGCCGATGACCAAGGATGAGCTTGTGTCGTCAGAGTAGGTTTTTTCAAGATGTAGACAAGTTGGGTTTTACATGTCCATGTAGTAATGAAGATGGTTATTCCATACTATTTTCTTTTCTAGATCGGAACAATTTAACTCGATTGAAGAACACCCCTTTTGAAGATGACTATACCACTACCTCGACGCTTGGATTTGTGCTTTTATGAATTTGGGGTGTAGGTTGTATAAAGATTAAGATTCTAGGGGCCTCATCTGATCTCCGTGTTTTGAATGCATAATGGGTAACTGGATCATTCAATGTTCTCAATTATTGCGTCAGTGAATTTTTTATGATGTACTGAAACCACGAGTGGGTTGGTTGGTTCGCTTTCATTGAGTGTCTTTTCGGGGTTGATGAATTCTCTAGAGTAGGAAAGGTTTGGTGCTAGTTGGACAAGTAATTAATGATCTGGTGAGAAATTACATCATGGGGTAGTTGGATAAATTATTGTAATCAAGCATGTGATAGAGTTTGTTTAAGTGATTTTCTAAAGGCATGGTACAATGACATAAATACTTGGAGTATACACTTTCATTTGGTAGTCACCAAGTTATGTCAGCGAAATTGGGTGACAGTGAGGAGTGAAATAAAACAAAGATGTTGATAAAACATAATTTATAGACTAAGATGAGAACAGATTGTAGGGAACAAAATCTGGAGCTGAGATCTGAAGCAGAAGCAGAAACACTCTCAATAAAGGAATCAAAGGAGTGGAGTTTGAGGAAGAAGATGACTTTGATAGAGAATCTTCTTTCCTCTTCCTCATTTTCTTTTATTTCTATAATATATGTACTTTCTTGAATATATTATTGTTTCAACTACTGCTAACATGTGTACTTATTAATTTTTAGGGGTTTCAGATTGTTATGAATTTATAATTTTTAATTTCTTCGATTTCATTTTCATAATTAGAATCAGTGCATTTTATATATGGTGAGATTCTTTTTCTTTCATGATGAGCACTATTTTCATGCTATCCTAAGTACCAATAGGAGACATTAGTGAATCCATTTCCTTTGATCATCATTCTAAGTACCTAAATTTGAAAATTTATGGTGTCTCTCTTTTCCATCATTGAACATCTTTCTTATTGAATTTTACTTACCAATAATTTGTTAGGAGAGTTCATTGTACTCTATAGAACACTTGAATGGCAGTTAGGTGTCTCTACACACCTTCATAATAGCTACTAACACAATATTTTTTGTTGATATCAAGTAGATAAAATCATTTATAATCATTTTAGGACAGTATGAATCCCCTTAAATTAATTTACTCTTAGTATTTCTCTAATCTCTCTTGTTTCACATTCACCAACATATTCATCATCACCACTGATTATTTTCTTTTTGTTTGTTTTTATCACACATTTCTTTAAGTTTTTCTCTAAGGGGGTTTAGTCGAGCATAAGGGAGAATAAAGGAGAGGAGATGAGTTAAAATCGGGGAGGGAAAAAAGGGTAAAATCACTTTTTAAGTGATTTTAGGAGGGATGAATGGTTTGGCCACATGGTTTGTCAAATCATATGCCAACCGTGTGAGATCCACTTCCTAAAACAAAGAAATTCACTTGATTTTCTTGTAGATTCTACATGGTTATATTAATCATGAACTAACCATAATAAACGACATTGTTATGGTTGTAGGCCCCTATGTACGGTTGACGCATGGTTACTCCTAACTATGTGCCACCCAAAACCCATACAAAATTTTAAATGTTCCTCTAAAACTCCTGAAAACTCAAGAAAACCTGAGGTAACATTAAATAACATAAAATAATATGGAAGCTAAAAAGGTGTTAAATTATTAAATGTGATGTGTGCTGAATTGATATTTTCATGTCCTTTTTTTAGTTAATTTGAATACCTTTGTTATTGTGTGGATTGTTAAATATGAGACATACTAAAGTGATGAATTTATGTCCTTTTTCTATTTTGTGTTTTTTTATTTCAAATATCATCTCTATGAGAGGTTTGCTCTAATGGTTTGTATTGCCTAATGAGAAAAATGAATTTATCTTAGAGTCCTTATCTAAGTATTAGATAGCAGCCTATATTTGAAACCTTTTATTGATTTTTCTCATTTATTTTACTTACTTTTTATCATAATTATGCCATCTACAAAATTATTTTTCTAGTGAAATAAAAAAGAGTGGTTTCTTAATAGAGAAAAGTAATATCAAAGTTCAAAATACTTTAGTCTAACTGAAGAGAAAAAGGATAGAAAGGAGAAAGATGATCTGGTGTCATTACTAACGAGGGGGAGAATTGAGTATATATTCTATTATATATTCTTATTCATACCCTAGGATATAACTTAGTGGTAGCTTCCCCCGTGGGTCATAGTGGGGTTTCAAGTTTGAGTATCATCAAGTTTTCCCCTGCACATGTGTGTTGCATGATTTTCTTTATAATGTAGTGTTTTCCTCGTATAGATCTAAACTAGTACCCAACCCACTCATTTTCACAACATAATCAATTAATTAAAAATTGAAATATAGACACTCATAATTTAAATTCGATAAAACATTTAGACACTTTCAATATGGAAAGATAAATAAATGCTAGAGTAAATAATAGTTGATACTAAAAAAGATGAATTAAAATTAAACAGTTGAACATAGGAATTGAATTTTTATAGTTCTATTTAATTTTTCTTTTTCATTCTACACTGATGTTCACTAAACTCCTTTTTAAGATCATATGAATTTGAACAGTCTTTACGACATACAATGGTGTCTTCATCTCCTGTATCAAATATTTCTTTATCGAATTCATGTTCTAATTATCTCTGTAAATAATATGTTAAGTAAAATGTGAGACAAAGTTTAGAAACTAAAAATGATAAAGTTGTAATAGTTTCAAATTCATAAGTCATATCCATCAATCAATTACATAATTTAATGTCATTTTAATTTAAAATTATATAAATTCAACTTGAATTTTGGTATATTTAAATGTTTAGAAATTTGACAGGGGAGAGAATGGAGAAACAAAGCTATATTTCAAAGTTCATAGTGAACAGTGGGAGTGAAATAAAACCATCTCCAAGAGTGATTTTTCTTTGTTTTATAATACCATCTTCAGGACTATCAAGCAATTAATCATATGCATGATTGAATTAATATTCCACAGAATCATTTTATGCATGATCTATTTCATGACACAACACTCTTTTAGTTCTAGATTCCTTTAATCATCTATAACTACCTTTGTGGCCTAGAATATACACTCATGATTTGATTCAATATTTCATATCCTTTAAAATCCTAAGTTATTCTTATGTACATGTTGATTAATTTTATGTAGACTCTCTTAATGCTGTGAGGAACTCAATTTCATTGAGATTCTATATTTTTTGGTAGAGACAGCTCTAAAAATCCTTTGTGTTCTTCCATATTGTCACGACCCGTACTCGGGGCCCGTGTCGTGACTACCCCAAGCCCACCTTCCGTAGGCCAGGGGCTGGCGACTAGCACCAAAGGCGTAAATCCCGATAACTGGGAAGACATTGCCTTTATAAAAGTAAACAAAACACCACAGAGTACAAGCGGAAGCAAAACACTAAGTACAAAAGAAAGTGTTGAAAGGTAAAAGGTCCAGAATACAAACCCAGCTGAAAAAGTACAGCTACAACTGAACGGAAGTAAAATAGAAAAGACAAGAAGCTAGAAGAATAGAAGAAGATCCTAGGTCGTTCACCTTGGATCCTACCAGAAGGTTAGGTACAGATAGCGTAGCTCCTAGATCATCCACCACGGATCCTACCTGAAGGGTAGGTATAGATATCCCCCACAACACTCTCGCCCGTCAACCTCCTCTGAGTATCGTCTCGTCATGAATTCCACCTCCAGATACTGACTCGTCGTGAGGTCCACCTCCGGGTACCGTCCAGCCCTCAAACACTCAGCCTCTGTCAGCGCTGCCCGTCGTCTGCAACCAACACAACGAGGTGCGAGCATAGCCCGTTCAGGGGTGAGTATACGATACTTAGTAGGGACCCCAAGACCCTCAAGGTCTCACTAAATCCAACAAGGATAACCACAAAGACGGATCTCAAAAGATAACCCTTACTTAGGTATAATCCCATACTTATACCCAAGTTATAAGTAACCCAACTCAATCATGAGGAAACACAAAGGTTATGAAATCAACGGATAACCACTACCTAGGTATATGCCCATACATATACCTAAGTTATCAAGTGACCCAACTCAATCATGAGGTAAACACAGAGGTCATAGACTCAGCTCAAACCAGGATTTTCATTATCGAAACCGTAACTGTTGAAGAGCCCCGTCTCTGTAGAGTACAGTGATCCTATAACGACTCTGAGGTACTGCTCACTAACCTAAGACTGCTGAGGTACTCCTCCTGTCGAGTACCACGGGCCAGCCACCCAAACACAGTAGTTCTTCCCGCCGGGGTTTGCCACCCAAACACAGTAGTGCCCCCCCCCCCCTGCCCTAATAGCCTACAGAGGTACTCCTTATGTCGAGTATCGTGGGTCTACCACCCAAACACAGTAGTGCTCCCCGCCATGGGTCCGCCACCCAAACATAGTAGTGCTCCCCACTAGGCTATACAAGTCACTCCGACTCGAGTCGGACAAGAAGTCTTTAGGTCTTAGCCAGCTACACGGTCTCCGTACTCCGTACACTCATCTCTAGGAGGGTCCGCTCCATGAGCTACAGGTCGATACTCCAAGTATCACAAAGTCTCACGAAAAGTATCTCAAAGGACCGCCTCGTCATAGGGATCTCAACGCAACAGATGGTGCATCAATCGGACGCCCGATCTGTGAGTTATTAGCCTTTTCGTCCCAGGGGCCCGGTTGGTTTCGTGTATGAACCAACCCGGTCGTATCTCAACTGTACCCTAAACTCTCATAGGTTATACTCATAGGTACCGTTTCTCAACGTGATCATCAACGCCATTGACGGTTCGTCAAACGGACGTCCGGTCTGAAAGTTATCAGCTTTTCTAGTCCAGGGGCCCGATTGGATTTCGGGTACAATCCAACCCGGCCACTATCCAACTACATCCAAATCTCAGGCGAAGTATTCCAAAAGTTACAACTTATCAATCGAAATTCAACAAAGTCAATGACACGTCAATCGGACGTCCGGAGCTCAAGTTATAAGCGTTTCCGCTCCGAAGTCCCGGTTGGTTTCGGGTTCGAACCAACCCGGCCATACCCAAAGTTCTCAGAAACCTTGAGTGCAATATATTGAAACGACCTTCTCGATCCAAGGATTGCACCACAACTGACGGTGCGTCGATCGGAGGTTCGTAGCCCAAGTTATGGACGTTTAAATGGATCTGTCCGAAATTAGGGGGTTCGGGCCCGGTCCGACCCGGCCCGATACCCCCCCCCCCCCCCCCCGGGTCAGCCCGAACCGGGTCAACCCGACCCAAGTCCGGGTCGACCCGACCCAAGTCCGGGTCGACCCGACCCGGGTCCGGGTCCGGCCCAATAGGGCGCGGCCCGGCCTGGCGCTAGCGCGGCGCCCCCGTGGCCAGCGGGTGCAGGGGGGGTGCAACCCCCCGCGGTTGACGAATCAGCGCGGCATAAGCCGCGCCGCCCCAATCCGGAACGGCCGAAGCCATTCCGGTTCTTCCCCCACCGTCGCGGCTGAGCCACGACGGTTTGCTCCGGCGGCGCGCCGCCGCCGCCTTCTGCGGACCACCGGACGCGCTTCGGTGGTCCTTTTCACCTGTCGTCTTCGCCAACGGTCCTCCCGAGACCCGATCTTCACTGCGAAGGGATTCAAACGCCATTGCGGCCCGCTTCATCGTCGCCCGTCGATCCGCTCGTCAAATAAACAAATTGTGGCCTCTTCTTGGTTTTCCGGCGTGGAGCGATGGCGCCGCGGCTTTGTTCGGCCTCCATGGCACGGCACGACGGCACCGCGCTTCTTTGCCGCATTCTTATTGTTTCCGCGCAGTGTCGTTGCACCGCACGCCCTTGTTCATGCCACGTCAAACACAACACCGAAGGGGGAGGAGAGTCAGCAGTGTTCGTGCGGTCCGACCTCCTCTTGTTATAATGATAACAGGAGGCACAAGAATAATACGGTGAACAGCAAGGAAAAAATATTTACGAACAAGAAAAAAACCCCTACCTCGAAATATTAACGTCGCACATCGGGCGTCGTGGTAGACGGCATTGTGGGAAAAATAGTCCTTGGCGACGCTGGAGAGAATTTGAAGATGTGGGGCCTTCCATCTTATCGCGGAGGAAAGAAGAAGATTCACGTCGACCGTTCTTCATCGAGGAAGGAATTTGTTCTTCATGGATCCGGTTTTCTTCGATAAAGATGCGCAGTCCTTCGTTGAAGAGGCGTCGTTCTTCAACGAGGAGAAAATTATCTTCTCTTCTTCTTCTTCTTCTTCTCACAAGGCTCTCTCTCTCTCTCTCCCAATTCCCCAACACAAAGTGTGTCCCCAAAAATAAAATAAAAGGGGCTCAACCAATTATTTTATTATCACATGCCATTTGAAATTCAAAACTCAAAACACTTAATTGATTAAGAGTTTCAATAACTTAATTAGGTGCTAGTTGGCATGAGTTATGAGGGAGAGAGGGAGATAAGGAGTTACCCAAAAATTAAGAGGGAGGTGAAGAGTTATGCAATTAAACACAAGGGGTGTTAAATGGGGAAAAGCTCATGGGAGTTAAAGGGAAGGTGAAGGGTTAGGGTTTTGTGCGGACCCCACCACCCTTGGTCATACCCTCTCATGGGAAGTTCGGTGGGGTGTGGCCACACCTCCAACTTCTCTATGGAGAAATTAACTTCCACTAAAAAAAATAAATTGCAACACTACAATTTAATTAAGACTTATTGAATCCCCAAAATTAACTACCTCATGAGACAAAGCGCATCTGCGCTTAGGGTCCCCTTATGCAATTACTGGCGCTGCGAGTTCATCGGTGCCCTCGGATTTCAATTCCGAGCACCGGTTCAAAAGTTATAAAAACTCGCTCGTTCGTTCACTGAACGTACCCGAGATAAACTTCATAAATTGATTCCGGGAACACCGGGCCTCGGAATCAGGTGCCGTTAGAAACTGCGTTCTTGTAAAATCCCAAAGAAAATAAGAAAAAAATTTCCTTGAAATTTCCAGGTCTTTACATTACTCCCACCTCAGGGCTTTACGTCCCCGTAAAGCTTTAACAAAAACTAGGGATACAAAAGTGGTACAGAGCACGCATCTGAGCCTTCTGCTCCCATGTGCTCTCCTGGAGGTTCCCGTGCTGCTAACGAAAGTGCACAAGAGGAATCAACCACCCTCGTAGGATCCGCTCATGTCGATCCTCAACCTCTTATGGAACCCCGCAAAAGTTACCCCATCGCCAAAGTCCAGCTTCCCATGGTCGATGATTTGCATCAGGTCAAGCACGTATCTCCTTAGTTGAGATACGTGGAAGTCGTCATGCACCTGGTGCAACTAAGGTGGATGGGTCAGGCGGTAAACCACCTCACCTACCTTGCTGAGGACCTAGAAAGGTCCGATGAAGCGCGGAGATAACATGTCGCCTCGGCCACATCTCCATAAACCTCGTCGAGGTGAGACCCATTTAAGGACGCAATCACCATCCTCAAACTCTAGAGGCCTCCACTTAATGATTAGAATTGAAACTCAAAACTCATGCTACTACAATGGTAAGGTTGGTCGACCCAAGAGTGATCGGCCAAACCCTCCTATGCATGAGTTCATCCTATGCTGCCTGGGGTTTCCTTTTCTACAACCAAGGAAAACCCATCCCGACGTTGTAGTTAGATCACAACCTTTTTGCCTAATACAGTCAATCTGAGCATGAACTGTGAATCCAATCCATACAGAGACCAACGTCGTAAGGCCTCGATGCTTCCACCAAGAGATTCCAACCGAAACTCTTGCCTCGTGGGTCAGACCACACTGTCGGCGTAAGTGTGATTATCGAGTCTCCTCCCAAGGTATCTTCAGACATGAGGGTAAAGTCTACATCTTACCGGAAACTCTAGGTCTGGGACAAGATTCATGGAAGGAAGGAATGATTCATATCAATGTCTGTTACTACAACATCTAGTAGTGGACACAGACTGTCCCTTGAATCATTTTTAGAGCCATTGGGTCACACTCCTTGACCGCATGCAGCTGCACTCTTCCCCTACTTTTCAGCTCCCTGAGCCTGGCGGGGACAACTAAGGTGGGTGGTTGTAGAATGTTGAAATATACACCACCTCATGTTTCTCTCTTAGCTCTACCTCCACGTCTTCTGCTTCGCAGACTCATCTCTCCTTAAAGCTTCCTCGTATAGAAACATTTAACACGTCCGAGTCTCTAAGACTGGCGCCAGTTCCCTATTTCTTACTGCACTGTGCAGTATTCATCCACTCCTGGATGATCTGCACCTTCTTTGCCTACGATCTGCAAGAGCTTCTAAGATTTCTCCTTTTCCGAAAAGAGAAACTCGGTCTCATCCCCTGGATGAACCATGCTGATTGCCTAATACAGTCAATCCTGACATGAATGATGCATTCATGCCATGGATGACGTCGTAAGGCCTCGACGTTACTACCAAGAGATCAAACCGTCACTCTTGCCTCCAAGGGTCGAGTCACACTGTCGGCATCAGTGTGAGGTCACTGGGTCTCCTCCAGTAGAAATCTAGAAAGTGAGGGTCAAGTCAACAGTTTTAACCGAGACCCCTCAGTATCAACCAAACAAAAGGACACGAAAGCAAACATCACAAAGATAAGTGTCTTTTTATTACTGTAGCTCTAAGTACAAGACACAAAAACAAAAACATGGAACTAGAAGTACCAAGAAGAAAAAGGAATCCACTAGTTCCGCTCCTGTCTACCTGCTTCTGGAGATCTACTTCATTGTCCACTGCTCGGCTGTTTCTCAAGCACCCGCCGCTGCTTCTGTCTCGGTGGCTCCTCCAACGCCTGCAGATCAACTGTGCGGGGAGTCGAACAGTCACGAGCCATGTGACCCTGTCCGCCACACGTGTAACACAGCATGGAAGGTCTGGCTCTATCACTCCCCTTGGTGCCTCGCACTACCGACCCTCTAAACCGAGATCTCCCAACTGCTGGTCTGGTCCTCTTGGACCTCTGCATCATCTGTCTACTACCTATAGAGGACTCGGCTACTGATGGAAAATCATGCAGCAAAGGCAGCAGCTCCTGAACACGCTCGGGGTATAGAGCCACTGGTATAAACTCCACCCTGAAGAAGGTCTCAAAGTCTCCTCATGTGAAGTTCATCCCATCGCAAAACTAGAAAAAGTGGCTCCACCATCTCTCAGCTGCTGCCTGAAGGAGATTGGCAGAAAAGATCACCATGAAGTCTGCTGGTGTACCCACTATCCTGAAGATTCTCACCATGGCCTCCAGCCAATCCTCAGCCGCCTGTGGGTCCATCTCTCCCCGGAACCTGGGTGGCCTCTAGAGCTGGAACTCATGTAGCGCACTCAAGCGACGTGCACTCTCTGATGCTGGGGCTGGTGGCATCGGTGGCCCAACATATGGTAGTATCGCTGGTGTCTCCGCTGGTGCCTCAACTGTAAGAGGGCCCTGTATCGAAGCCTCGTCGCTCGGCAGGCTGTCAGTACATACATCCCTCTAGGCTCCAGCTGGTCGTCCGTGGAAAGACATCCTGAAAGAAACATATGTGACACGGTCTAACGATTATACCTGGTGAGATGACCTAGTTTGATCTGTTTTAAGGGAAAACCTTTGAAAACACACACACAATCAGTGTTTTCATGCACAAAGTCGAAAATCAAAAGTCAGGGTCCTGGTGTATGGATACGTCAGCTGTCCGCACCAACATTGGACTCCCTGAACTGAAAACCACACTCGGTACTCTTAACACTATTGCTTCACAGAAAATAAAAATCAGAGTTATAAGTTATGCGGTAGAACCGACTCCTCTGATACCAATTTTTCACGACCCGTCCTCGGGGCCCGTGTCGTGACTACCCCAAGCCCACCTTCCATAGGCCAGGGATTGGCGACTAGCACCAAAGGAGTAAATCCCGATAACTGGGAAGGCATTGCCTTTATAAAAGTAAACAAAACACCACAGAGTACAAGTGGAAGCAAAACACTAAGTACAAAAGAAACTGCTGAAAGGTAAAAGTTCCAGAATACAAACCCAACTGAAAAAGTACAGCTATAACTGAACGGAAGTAAAACAGAAAAGACAAGAAGCTGGAAGAATAGAAGCATCTCCTAGGTCATCCACCTCGGATCCTACCTGAAGGGTAGGTACAGATAGCACAGCTCCTGGATCGTCCACCACGGATCCTACCTGAAGGGTAGGTACAGATATTCCCCACAACGCTCTCGCCCGTCAACCTCCTCTGAGTATCGTCTCGTCATGAAGTCCACCTCTGGATACTGACTTGTCGTGAGGTCCACCTCCGGGTACCGTCCAGCCCTCGAACACTCAGCCTCTGTCAGCGCTGCCCGTCGTCTGCAACCAACACAACGAGGTGCGGGCATAGCCCGTGCAGGGGTGAGTATACGATACTCAGTAGGGACCCTAAGACCCTCAAGGTCTCACTAAATCCAACAAGGATAACCACAAATAAGGGTCTCAACAGATAAACCTTACTTAGGTATAAGCCCATACTTATACCCAAGTTAGTAAGTAACCCATCTCAATCATGAGGAAACACAAAGGTTATGAAATCAACGGATAACCACTACCTAGTTATATGCCCATACATATACCTAAGTTATCAAGTGACCCATCTCAATCATGAGGTAAACAAAAAGGTCATAGACTCAGCTAAAACCAGGATTTTCATTATCGAAACCGTAACTGCTGAAGAGCTCCGTCTCTGTAGAGTACAGTGATCCTGTCACGACTCCGAGGTACTTCTCACTAACCTAAGTCTGCTGAGGTACTCCTCCTGTCAAGTACCGCAGGCCAGCCACCCAAACATAGTAGTGCACCCCCCCTAATAGCCTATAAAGGTACTCCTTCTGTCGAGTACCGTGGGTCTGCCACCCAAAAACAGTAGTGCTCCCCGCCGTGGGTCTGCCACCCAAACACAGTAGTGCTCTCCACTGGGCTATACAAGTCACTCCGACTCGAGTCGAACAAGCAGTCTTCAGGTCTCAGCCAGCTACACGGTCTCCGTACTCCGTACGCTCATCTCTGGAAGGGTCCACTCCATGAGCTACAGTTCGATACTCCAAGTATCACAAAGTATCATGAAGAAGTATCTCAAAGTACCGCCTCGTCATAGGGATCTCAACGCAATAGAGGATGCGTCAATCGGACGCCAGGTCTATGAGTTATTAGCCTTTTCGTCCTAGGGGCCCGGTTGGTTTCGTGTATGAACCGACCCGGCCGTATCTCAACTGTACCCTGAACTCTCATAGGGTATACTCATAGGGACCTTTTCTCAACGTGATCACCAACGTCGTTGATGGTTCGTCAAACGGATGTCCGGTCTGAAAGTTATCATCTTTTCCGTTCTAGGAGCCCGGTTGGATTTCGGGTACAATCCAACCCGGCCACTATCCAGCTGCATCCAAATATCAGGAGAAGTATTCCAAAAGTTCCATCTCATTAAGAGTAATTCTACAAAGTCGGCGGCACATCAATCGGACATCCGGAGCTCAAGTTATAAGTGTTTCTACTCTGAAGGCCCGGTTGGTTTCAGGTTCGAACCAACCTGGAAATACCTAAAGTTTTCCGAAACCTTGAGTGTAATATAACTAAACAACCTTCTCGATCCAAGGATCGCATCGCAATTGACGGTGTGTCGATCGGAGGTCCGTAGCCCAAGTTATGGACGTTTAAATGGATCTGTCCGAAATTAGGGGGTTCGGGCCCGGCCCGATACCCCCCCCCCCCCCCGGGTCGGCTCGAACCGGGTCGAACCGACCCGGGTCCGGGTCCGGCCCAATAGGGCGTGGCCCGGCCTGGTCCTGGCGCGGCGCCCACGTGGCCAGCAGGTGCGGGGGGGGGGGGGGTTGCAACCCCCCGTGGTTGACGAACCGGCGCGGCATAAGCTGCGCCGCCCCAATCTGGAATGGCCGAAGTCGTTCTGGTTCTTCCCCCACCACCGCGGCTGAGCCGTGGCGGTTTGCTCCGGCGGCGCGCCGCCACCGCCTTTTGCGGACCACCAGACGCGCTCTGGTGGTCCGTTTCGCCTGCCGTCTTCGCCAACAGTCCTCCCAGGACCCGATCTTCACTATGAAGGGATTCAAACGCCATTGCAGCCCGCTTCGTCATCGCCCGTCGATCCGCTCATCAAATAAACAAAATACGGCCTCTTCATGGTTTTTCGGCGTAGCGCGATGGCGTCGAGGCTTTGTTCGGCCTCCACGGCATGGCGCGACGGCGTCGCGCTTCTTCGCCACATTCTTCTTGTTTTCACGCGGTGTCATTGCACCGCGCACCCTTGTTCATGCCGCGTCAAACACAACACCGAAGGGGGAGGAGAGTCAGCCGTGTTCGTGCGGTTTGACCTCCTCCCGTTATAATGATAACAGGCGGCGCAAGAATAATACGGTGAACGGAAAGGAAAAAATATTTACGAACAAGAAAAAAAAACCCTACCTCGAAATATTAACGCCGCACGTCGGGCGCCGTGGTAGACGGCGTTGCGGGAAAAAGAGTCATTGACGACGTTGGAGAGAATCCGAAGATGTGGGGCCTTCCCTCTTGTCGCGGAGGAAAGAAGAAGATTCATGTCGACCGTTCTTCATCGAGGAAGGAATTCGTTCTTCGTGGATCTGGTTTTCTTCGATAAAGAAGTGTCGTCCTTCATTGGAGAGGCGTCGTTCCTCAACGAGGAGAAAATTATCTTCTCTTCTTCTTCTTCTTCTCACAAGGCTCTCTCTCTCTCTCCCAATTCCCCAACACAAAGTGTGTCCCCCAAAATAAAATAAAAGGGGCTCAACCAATTATTTTATTATCACATTCCATTTGAAATTCAAAACTCAAAACACTTAATTGATTAAGAGTTTCAATAACTTAATTAGGTGCTAGTTGGCATGAGTTATGAGGGAGAGAGGGAGAGAAGGAGTTACCCAAAAATTAAGAGGGAGCTGAGGAGTTATTCAATTAAACACAAGGGGTGCTAAATGGGTAAAAGCTCGTGGGAGTTAAAGGGAAGGTGAAGGGTTGGGGTTTCGTGCGGACCCCACCACCCTTGGTCATACCCTCTCATGGCACTACTAGAAAAACAGGCTTTAGCGACGGGCTATTTGCGACGGGATCCCGTCGCAACTGGCTTTTTGCGACGGGGGCCCGTCGCAAATAGCCCGTTGCTGAAAACGTCGTCGCAACTACACTTATTTGCGACGGGCCCATCGCTAAAGCCATTTTTTGCGACGGTCATTCTTCCCGTCGCAAATAGTATTCCGTATTTTTGTAAAAAACTTTTAAAATAGTGTTTGCGACGGGTCCCGTCGCAAATACCTTTTGCGACGGTACCGTCGCAAAAACGATTTTTAAAAAAAATAAAAAACTATTAATAATACTAGTATTTGCGACGGGCATCGTATCCCGTCGCAAATACTGTTAATACTATTTGCGACGGGACCCGTCGCAAATAATATTTTTTTAAAAAAATAAAAAACTATTAATAATACTAGCATTTGCGACGGGTATAGTATCCCGTCGCAAATACTATAAAAAAAATAAAAAAAATAAATTACTAATAAATTATTTTAATTAATATAATAATAGAATTATAATTTACAAATGAAAATAATAAATTATTTTAATTACTATAATAATAGTAGAATTATAATTCAAAAATAAAAAATAATAGAATATTAATAAATGATTTAATTAATATAATAATATTACAATTATAATTCATAAATAAAAAAAAATTAATAAGTTATTTTAATTAATATAAAAATAATAGAATTATTTTACATTCAAATATTAAAATAATTCAAGTATTACAAAAAATATAATTAAATTATAATATTATAAAATTTTAATATATATATATAATTTTAATATATATATAAAATTTAATATTATAAAATATAAATAATATTATTATTCATATTAATATTGTTTTTTAAAAATATAATATTATTAATATTTTATAATGAGACAGAAACTACGAATAGAAAAAAAAAATTTTGATTTCACAAATTTTATAACAGAAATACAAACTCTAATCTGAAGGAGGGGGGAGGTGGGGGATCTGCAGATGGTGGTGGAGGAAACTCCATCCCTAAAGCATGAGTGAGTCGGCGCATGTACTTCATCTGCTCCTGATGCTGCTGCTGCCACCGACTCGTCTGCTCCTCGTACAGCTGCTGCTGGCGTCGACGCTCCTCCTCATGCTGCTGATGCATCTGCTCCTACTCCTGTCGGAGACTCTCTATCTGTGCAGTCTGAGATCGCAACTGATCCTCATACTGTGTAGAAGAAGATGCATGAGCTCCTCTCGAGCTGGACGCCGACATCGCAGCACTGCCATAATAATCTCCGGGAGTCAGTCGAGAGCCGATACCAACTACCCGGCCCTTCTCGAAGGCATACTGGGTGGCCTGCATCCATGCCGCCTCATCAAACTGATGGGCAGTGGTCTGATCTGATGACTCGGCCTGACTTTCAGGCCGGGCCTGTGACGCTGCGGCCTCATATGACTCCTATAGTTTCAATTTAAAATTAAAATTGTGAATATATTATATGCAGTTAATTTTTAAACTTGAAAACAAATAATACTGACCACGATGTGATGCTGACGATCACCTCTGAGCTCCCCAGTAGCAGGATCACTATACATCCTCCGATATACGTCGTACTCTGTAATATCGGGGTGCTCGACAGCCTATAAGAATAAAAAATAAACTGTTAATATTTATAGTTATATAAAATATTTATAAATAATGTACGTACCAGATGATGTCTATGAGTACTGAAAGAACGACTCCCAACTCGATGAGTCACCTCCTGTCTCCCCCGATTCTGCCTCCCCACCGATGATCTCCTCTGAAAGGCACCACTCAACCAGTGCCCACATAATCCATCCCATACATGGGATGAAATGTACTCTGGTCGGTGTGCTCTACATGACTCCTCAAAATCTGACACTCCTGCTTTCTTCATCGCAGCTTTTCTTAAATTGTGCAAAAACTGACGAAGGTGATCACGCATGGCCACCTCCCATGCCTCGTGGATGGCGTCATGCATGGTATCCTCGATCGGATACCATAAACCCTACAAATAAATCAAAATATCAAGTTAGAAATGAAATAATTTTCAAAATAAAAATTATTTATTTACGTACGTACCAACCAATGGCCGAACATGGCCTGCTGCACATCAATGGGAATCTGCTCCCATGTGGTCCACGGCTGAGAGAAATAGTTGCGCAAAATAGCGCTGCCCTGTCTGACTGCTATATGCGGAAAACTGAAAAAAATAATAAACATTTATTATGTGAATAGATTAATGAAATCTTAGTCAAATCCACAGGTTATCACACAGGTTATCACACCTCCGGGTGCGCGGATCAAACCCAAGACGTGGACGTCGCTCGGGGACGGGGTCAGGAATCATCAATCGTGCAAGACCGTGCCCCCTCCGCGTACTCCCTGGAGCGCCTGTAGGCTGAGGGTCATCTGCCAGCAACTCATCCGCATCGAAAGGCAGGTCAGCCTCCGCCAACTCATGAAATGTGGCCTCGTCCATCTGAAACAGAAAATGTTAATGTTAGCAAATAATTGATAATTACTATTATATATACATATATACATATTATGATTGTATATAAATACCGTGGAATTCTATAAGTGTTCATCTTCATCATCAACTTCATATATGTCAATGTCATCTTCATATTCCTCCTCAACATCATCGATATCCATTCGAGTTGCAGTTGCTTCATCTCTTACCATTTCAAATTCATGTGTGACATCATTAACATCATCGTCATCACCGACTCTTAAATGTGGGGTGTCGTCATCGATACTCATGTCTCTTTGTAAAAAAGATTGATTTTGAGTACTCTCTTGAAAAACTTCAATTCTTTGCACATCAGTGAAAGCACATTCACTTTGACTAAACTGATTGTCTCGAATTTTGATTTTTATTACACTCCACCAATTAGTCAAGTCTCTTGATGTTGCACAGTACTTTTCATAATAAACTTGATATGTCTGTTGAGCCAATAAGAATGGTTCATTTAATGCGAGAACACTTTTACATTTAATATCGATGATTCCATGAGTCGGATGAACACACACGCCTCTCTCTGTATCCAACCACCGACATTTGAACATGGTTATGTAATGTTGTCCAAGATAACAGAGTTCAATGATTTCATCAAGTATGCCATAAAAGTCAACTTCATTTTCTCGATGATGAGATCCTCTCAAGCTAACTCCATTGTTCATTGTTTTTTTCGATTCCCCATATGCATGTGTGTGGAATCGAAATTCATTCACCACATATGCATTATAAGTTTTAACTAGTTTGGAAGGTGGGTTACTCAATACACACAGCCGTTTGTCAATTTTATCAGCATGTCGAGACACCTGAAAATTTGTGAAATAATTATCAATATAGTAAACTATACATTGAATGAGTTGCTAAAAGATAAAGAATTTATGTTACCAGTTTTTGAAACCACTGAGAGAAATTTTTCAGTCGACGTTCTTCGAGAGCAGCTGCTGTAATTTGTGGAATTTGTTTCTTGATATGATTATCATATAACCTATAAAAACCAAAGTTATTTATTGTAACATAAATTATAGAATAAGTGATATAAACACTTACAGTAAAACTGATTTCATCTCTTCACAGTTGAGCAGAACATACGTATGAGCTCTATGATGTTCATCATCTGAAAGTCAGCGTTCAGAAACTCCACCAAAACCAAGCTCTGACTGGTTGAAAACAGATAATTGATTGTCGATTTCATCAATATTCCTCTCATTCTGTCCCATTCGGTTGTGTTTTGAAGGATACTCAGATTCAAAATAATGGGAGCAGAAAAAAGATATTTCCTCTTGCAAATAAGCTTCTGCAATAGATCCTTCAACAGATGATTTGTTGCGTACTTTTCTTTTCAATTTTTGCATGCATCTTTCAAATGGGTACATCCATAGAAACTGTACCGGATTTCCACATTTGGATTCATATGGCAAATGTAACATCAAATGTTCCATTGAGTTGAAGAAAGACGGCGGAAATATTTTTTCCAGTTTACATATAATTACAACAACATCTTTTTCAAGTTTTCCTAGAGCATCATAATCTGCCGTAGCCGCACAAATTTCCCGAAAAAAATGAGACATGTCTGTTATGGAATCTCAAATCACAGAATTCAACAGACCTCTTAATCCAATGGGTAGAAGTCTCTCCATTATAACATGACAATCATGACTTTTTAATCCAGTAATATGACCATTCTTTACACATCTACCCAAATTGGAAGCACAGCCATCTGGAAGTCTCAAATCTGCAATCCACTGACAAAATAATAAACGGTTTTCTTTAGACAGTGTATAAGCTGCTTTTGGTTTCAGTAACCTTTCTGTTCTGACATTCTCAAAGAGTTCCAATTCTGGACGCCTGCAAATTTGGGCAAGATCTAAACGTGCATTTACATTGTCTTTTCTCTTTCCCGGCGTATCCAAAACTGTATGAAACAAATTATCAAAACAGTTCTTCTCAATATGCATGACATCTAACATGTGTCGGACCAACAAATCAGACCAATATGGCAAATCCCAAAATATGCTACGTTTAATCCAATTGTGTTCTTTCCCAAAACCAGAAATTTTCTGTTGGTTTATTGTGGGACCAAAAGTGATGGGAGGTAATGAAAATACAACCGATTTTAACTCCGAACCTGATAATATTTTTGGAGGTCCATCCCTTTCAGCTGTTCCTTTTCTGAAATGAGATCTGTTTCTGTGAAAAGGATGATCAGCTGGAAGAAATATGCGATGACAGTCAAAATAACAAGGTTTCTTTCCATGAATGAGCATAAATTCTTTGTTCTCTCCCATACAGTAAGGACATGATTTCTGACCATGTGTACTCCAGCTAGATAACATCCCATAAGCCGGGAAGTCACTTATTGTCCACATCAATGCTGCTCTCAGTATGAAATTCTGTTTCATTGCAACATCATATGTACTGACACCAGTACTCCACAATAAATTTAATTCATCAATCAATGGCTTCAAATAAACATCAATATTTTTCTTCGGATGTCCTGGAATTAGTAAAGTCAAAAAGATATATGGCTCCTTCATCAACATCCATGGAGGTAAATTGTACGGAGTTAAAAAAATAGGCCAACATGAATATTGACTACCATAAGATCCGAACGGACAGAAACCATCAGTGGAAAGGCCCAGTCGAACATTTCTAGCTTCTAAAGCAAAGGATGGATGCACTCTATCAAAATTTTTCCATGAATCACCATCGGCTGGATGATTCAAGCTTTTATCGGTTGAAATATTCTCTTTATGCCATGACATCATTGTCGCTGTATTCTTAGACATGAATAAACGTTGAAGTCTGGATGTAAGCGGAAAATATCTCAACTGTTTTACAGGAATCAAACCAGACTTCCCGTGTTGTCCTTCTTTATATCTCAGTTGCCCACATGTGGGACAACTATCCAACGACTCATTTTCCCCAGAATATAAAATGCAGTCATTTGAACATGCATGAATCTTCTGACAAGTAAGTCCCAAATTTCGAACCAACCTCTTACTTTCATAGTAATTTGCAGGTAAAACATTTCCTTCGGGTAACAGTGTTTTCAGCAAAGAAAATATCTGGTCAAAACAGGTGTTTGACATTCCGTTATCTGATTTGATAGCCATAAATTTTGCAACTGCTTCTAATTTGCTCATCTTGCAGCCAGGATATAATGCATCCTCAGCAGACTTCAACAACTCATAAAATTCAGACGGTCCCAACTCAGGATTTGAAGCTATATCATCCGGAGTTTCTGTATATTGAACAGATGAACCTGCAACATCATGTACTAAATCTTGAAACTGGGATGGATCCGGAATCAAGTTGGTATCACCTGCTCTGGAACTGCGTTCACCGTGTTGATACCAAAAAACATAATCTGCTTGAAAACCAAAACGCAAGAGATGTTCCCCCACTTTTTCAAACGTGTCAAACGTTCTCAATGCACATTTTCTACAAGGGCATTTTATCTTTCCTTCTGAAACAAATTCTGGATTTGATGCCGCAAATGATAAAAAAATCTCCACACCCTCTATATATACTGGATTTAAACCAGAACCATTTGGATTTCTACGTTGATTTATCCATATGCGGTCATCTAATAATGACTGTTGACGACCTCGTTGTTCCATATTTTTCTATAAAATATAAAATCATTACAGGTTTTTAATAATTTGTTAGAAAAAACACAAGCAAGGATTGAATATATTGAGAATAAAGCAAAATCTGTTACAAATATTGATAATTTTAATATTATATTGATTTTTTATTTTTTTTAATAATACTAATATAATTTTTTTCATAAATATTAATTATATAATAATAAAATCATTACATTATTAGTATATTTTATTATTAATATTAAAATAATATAATTTTCTATATTATATACAATTCTCCTTTCATCTGTGTGTTTCACATTCTGTCTCCACATGTAATATTAGCATTCACTTTCACCTCTCCATTGGCGAGTAGGTTGATAATTTTGAAAAAGAATGCCAATATTACATGTGGAGACAGAAAAAACACAGAAGAAAAGAGAATTGTATATAATATAGAAAATTATATTATTTTAATATTAATAATAAAATATACAAATAATGTAATAAGGTAATTATTCCTAATTATTGGTAATTATTTCAAATTATTGGTAATTATACCAAATTATTGGTAATTATTCCTAATTATTGGTAAATATTGGTAATTATTGGTAAATATTGGTAATTATTGGTAAATATTGGTAATTATTGGAAAATATTGGTAATTATTGGTAATTATTGGAAAATATTGGAAAATATTGGTGAATATTGGTGAATATTGGTGATTATTGGTGATTATTGGTCATTATCGGTGATTATTGGTCATTATCGGTGATTATTGGTAATTAATACTAATTATTGGTAATTAATACTAATTATTGGTAATTAATACTAATTATTGGTAATTAATACTAATTATTGGTAATTAATACTAATTATTGGTAATTAATACTAATTATTGGTAATTAATACTAATTATTGGTAATTAATACTAATTATTGGTAATTAATAATAATTATTGGTAATTAATAATAATTATTACTAATTATTCCTAATTATTACTAATTATTCCTAATTATTGTTAATTATTCCTAATTATTACTAATTATTCCTAATTATTACTAATTATTTCTAATTATTACTAATTATTGCTAATTATTAGTAATTATTGCTAATTATTAGTAATTATTGCTAATTATTACTAATTATTGCTAATTATTACTAATTATTACTAATTATTGGTAAATATGGGTAATTATTGGTAATTATTGGTAATTATAGGTAATTATTACTAATTATTGGTAATTAATACTAATTATTGGTAATTAATACTAATTATTGGTAATTAATACTAATTATTGGTAATTAATACTAATTATTGGTAATTATTACTAATTATTGGTAATTATTACTAATTATTGGTAATTATTACTAATTATTGGTAATTATTACTAATTATTGGTAATTATTACTAATTATTGGTAATTAATACTAATTATTGGTAATTAATAATAATTATTACTAATTATTCCTAATTATTACTAATTATTCCTAATTATTACTAATTAATACTAATTATTACTAATTATTGTTAATTATTACTAATTATTCCTAATTATTACTAATTATTCCTAATTATTACTAATTATTCCTAATTATTACTAATTATTCCTAATTATTACTAATTATTCATAATTATTGCTAATTATGAGTAATTATTGCTAATTATGAGTAATTATTGCTAATTATTACGAATTATTGCTAATTATTATTAATTATTGCTAATTATTATTAATTATTACTAATTATTAGTAATTATTGATAATTATTGGTAATTATTGATAATTATTGGTAATTATTACTAATTATTGGTAATTATTACTAATTATTGGTAATTATTACTAATTATTGGTAATTATTACTAATTATTGGTAATTATTACTAATTATTCGTAATTATTACTAATTATTCGTAATTATTCGTAATTATTACTAATTATTCGTAATTATTACTAATTATTGGTAATTATTACTAATTATTAGTAATTATTGGCAATTATTGGTAATTATTGGCAATTATTGGCAATTATTGGCAATTATTGGCAATTATTACTAATTATTGGTAATTATTCCTAATTATTGGTAATTATTCCTAATTATTACTAATTATTGGTAATTAATACTAATTATTGGTAATTATTCCTAATTATTACTAATTATTGGTAATTAATGCTAATTATTGGTAATTAATACTAATTATTGGTAATTAATACTAATTATTGGTAATTAATACTAATTATTGGTAATTAATACTAATTATAGGTAATTAATACTAATTATTGGTAATTAATACTAATTATTGGTAATTATTACTAATTATTTGTAATTAATACTAATTATTGGTAATTATTACTAATTATTGAGAATTTTTCCTAATTTTTCCTAATTTTTCCTAATTTTTCCTAATTTTTCCTAATTTTAGGTATTTATTACTAATTATTACTAATTATTGCAAATTATTGGTAATTATTGCAAATTATTGGTAATTATTGCAAATTATTGGTAATTATTGCTAATTATTGGTAATTATTGGTAATTATTGGTAATTATTGGTAATTATTGGTAATTATTGGTAATTATTGGTAATTATTGGTAATTATTCCTAATTATTAGTAATTATTCCTAATTATTCCTAATTATTCCTAATTATTCCTAATTATTCCTAATTATTCCTAATTATTGGTAATTATTGGTAATTATTCCTAATTATTGGTAATTATTCCTAATTATTCCTAATTATTCCTAATTATTCCTAATTATTCCTAATTATTCCTAATTATTCCTAATTATTTGTAATTATTGGTAATTATTGGCAATTATTGGCAATTATTGGTAATTATTACTAATTATTGGTAATTATTGGTAATTATTACTAATTATTGTTAATTATTGTTAATTATTCCAAATTATAGATAATTATTACTACTTATTGGTAATTATTACTAATTATTACTAATTATTACTAATTATTGATAATTATTACTAATTATTGATAATTATTACTAATTATTACTAATTATTAGTAATTATTACTAATTATTACTAAATATTCTTAATTATTGATAATTATTGATAATTGTTCCTAATTATTAGTAATTAAATGAATAATTACCAATAATTAGGAATAATTACCAATAATTACAAATAATAACATTATTAGTATATTTTATTATTAATATTAAAATAATATAATTTTCTGATTTATATACAATTCTCCTTTCATCTGTGCGTTTTCTATCTCCACATACAAATAATACATGTGAAGACAGTAAACACACGGATCAAAAGAGAATTGTATATATATAAAAAATTATATTATTTTAATATTAATAATAAAATATACTAATAATGTAATAATGTTATTATTCCTAATTATTGGTATTTATTACTAATTATTAATATTTATTCTTAATTATTAAAAATTATTACTAATTATTCCTAATTACCATTAACTATGATCAATACTAATAATTTAAATTTATTAAGTAAGAAAACAATGTAAACATAATTAAATTACAACTAATTAAGAATAATTGAAACTAATAAAAAATTAAAAATAAATATTAAATTAAAATGAACATAAATACCTTGAAAATTGATCTGCTTTGATCGTTCTTCAAAACTTTAATATCAGCTCCGAAGAAAAAAATTAAACTGAAAAAAAACTCAACTTTAGAAACAGAAGTTTGAGAGCAGGAGAAGGTAGAGAATGAGAATGATTTGAAAAGAACGGATGGGGGTATTTATAGGTTAGATTATTTGCGACGGGATTCCCGTCGCAAATAGTATTATTTGCGACGGGTACCGTCGCAAATACATTAGCCCGCATTAATTACGGTCAACGAGTAAATAGTTATTTGCGACGGGTCCCGTCGCAAATAACATACTATTAGCGACGGGAATACTTTCCCGTCGCAAATACCTTTTACCGCCGCCGGTTATTTGCGACGGGAAAATTTTCCCGTCGCAAATAGTTTTCCCGCGATTTGGCGCGCATCGCGGGAAAACTATTTGCGACGGGGAAAGCAATCCCGTCGCAAAAGCCTATTTATTTGCGACGGGTAAATACCCCCGTCGCAAATAAATTTTTAACGGGACTATCTGCGACGGGATTTATTCCCGTCGCAAATAACCCGTCGCAAATACCCATTTTTCCCGTAGTGTTAGGTGGGGTGTGGCCCCACCTCCAACTTCTCTATGGAGAAATTAACTTCCACTAAAAAAATAAATTGCAACACTATAATTTAATTAAGACTTATCGAATCCCCAAAATTAACTATCTCATGCGACAAAACACATCTGCGCTTAGGGTCCCCTTAAGCAATTACCGGCGCTGCGAGTTCATCGGTGCCCTCGGATTTCAATTCCGAGCACCTATTCAAAAGTTAGAAAAACCCACTCGTTCGTTCACTGAACGTACCCGAGCTAAACTTCGGAAATTGATTCAGGGCACACCGGGCCTCGGAATCAGGTGCCGTTAGAAACTGCGTTCTTGTAAAATCCCAAAGAAAATAAGAAAAAAAATTCCTTGAAATTTTCGGGTCTTTACACATATATTCTCCAAGTATCTCCACCTCTTGTACTATCCCAAAATTCACCTTACAAACTTGATTTCATCTATGATCAATACTAATAACAAAACTTGTATTTTTGGTTCCATAATTCCTCTATTTGGTCCAAAAAACACAACCAATGATATCCTTGGTTCCAACATGTAACAATTATCCTTTCTAAGCTTAAATAGTATTTACATTGTGTTGTTTTACTTGTTTAGGGAGTGATTTACCCACCCAAATCAATCAGTGTTATTTCCCTTTTATCACACTCAATATTAAAAAAATCATATCCAATCTTTTTATTTATTAAAAGATATCCAACATCATCAACATCTTCCACATTTATAGGCTACTCTTTAACAATTTTCACATTACATTATTCATCATTAATAAGCTAAGAATAATTAATATATTCCACAATCACACTATAAAACCTTTACCTAAGAATAATGTGAAGTTCCACAGTCTAATTGGTTTGTGTGTCTTTACCATCTAAAATCAAATCTAGATAATGAACATGCATTTTAGTAAAAATAGGTTGTATCTATGAGTAATTGTGCATGTGGTTTCACTCTTCCCTCAATTGGATTTGTTTTTAAAGATGAAAAACTTTCTCTCCTACATATTTTTTTGTTTAAAACCTATCCAAGTGTCAAATATCATAGACTGACCATTTAATCCTATTCATACTATGATATTTCATAATCATTACATTTCAAAACCGTTTACTGTGTAAAGAAATTTTTGAATGATGATGGAATAATAATCACCTACTTATCTTTACATTTCAATAAAAAGTTGTTTGGTTGTTTGTACAGACCGCAATCATAGTATCAATTTTAAAAATTATCCACATGTAAAGGTTTATAAACTGTAATCATATTATTAAGTTAACATATTTTAATTTCAATAATTTAATTGGAAGCACTGTATAATGAATTTACATGGTACGGGTTCTATATAAAATGTGAAGGTATACCTATAAATTCTGTAGGTTTGCATATAAGAAAAATATGTTTTCCATGTATAATCCAAAAAACAAGAAATTAAAAAATTCATACCTTTGGGTATGAAGATGATAATATAGTAGTACTTTTAATAGATTGTTGGGAGGTTTCATCAGAAGGAACATCCTGTAAGATAATAAAATTTGAAGTCAGGTCTCAAAAATAACTATACATATTATGTGAAATGGGTTTTAATGATGCACTTTGAGTTATTTTGAAGAGTTCTTGAAATCATTGATTTGTTCCAAATTATTTTTAATGAAGATAACTTTGAAAGTATTATATTCTAATGGTTTTTGTTTGTTTTATATATTAAATTTCGACACTTTGACACCAATAAGAACGGTTTTATATCTAAATATGTGCAAGTTAGCAGGAAATCCAAATTCATCATTCTTCTAATGTTTATAGAATAGTTTTCATTATAATTTGAACATACATAAAATTAAATATATGAATATTAATCATTTACCCTAATTAGTTTATATCTTAGTTCTAAATCTATTTTTTATATAAACAACATGAATTATTTTTCAAATAGAATGATCGATATTGATCCTTAATTATTGTTGATTAGTAGTTAGACTCGATATTTGAGAGAATAAAGAATTCAAGTTCCACCAAGTTTCAATTTATATCAAAGTTCAGACATAATTTTCTATTTTTAAAATGCACCATATAATGGTCTCAAAAAAGTTTGTAAGATATAAATTTAACTTGTTTTATATTGTAATAACCAATTGTTTTAAAATAGTTTATGTGATTTGTAATCTGTTGGGTGTTATTTGTTGTTATAGTCTTTAAAATTTAATGATAATTTCAAACTATACCATGGTAGTATGAAAATGAAATATAACTTGAATATAGGTTTATAAATTTAGGAAAATTACAATGGAATAGTTGTTGGAGGTGATGCATTACAGTTATTTCACCAAATGTTACCATTCAAGTAATCAACCTTCTTTCTACAAAAATTACATGATTCATAATATGAGTTGTAGTTTCTTTGATTTTTTTCACTATAGTCACTGATTTTCTCTTTGTAACATATAATCAAAGAAATGTGTCATGATCCATCCCAATGGGGCTTGATCTATGACTCCCCAAGCTTGCCTCCAATAGGCTAGGGGCTGGTGACTAGCATCGAGTAGACTATCATACACATGGGAGGCCTTAGCCTAAGGTACCTATATGCATGCACCCACATACACCTCCATGAAACAGTGCAGAGATATATATATATAAACTAAAAACTAAAATGCATACATATATTTATCCCAACCAGGGTACAAAATAAGTACAAAGGGTCAAAATACACACCCACCAAAAGAAAACTACAAAATCATCCAACCTGCTCAGATGGAGGGGATCGTTGTAAAAATTCCACTAGTAAGTTTCTAGTACGACTCTAACAGAAACCCTGGTTAGTCTAGTTACTATGCTCTACCTGCCCGAGGTCCTACCAGGACTCCTTCGAAGGACATGTGGTCTTCACAAGATGTAACATTATTGAGTCAGCAAGGTTTCCTTATGACTTTTTCATTCCTCTATGTTTTGAAAATCACAAATACTTTATCTTAAGGAAAATAATATTTCCCTAAGGATTATTTTCCTAAGGAAATTTTCCTTTCTATAAGGAAAATTTGTATCCTTACCTTTGTTTTAATTGTCCTGTTTTATAATCTCTCTAAATCAAACTCATTTTATTAATAAGTCAAAAATTCATATTATTGTGAAAAACCTCAGAATCTAATAGTTACTTGGATATAGAGTGTTCTGTTTTTAGATTCTGAATTCTCTGAAATTCAGACTCTGAATTCTATGAAATTCAGATTCCTAATTCTCTGAAATTTAGACTCTGAATTCCCTAAAATCCATATTATGAATTCTCTGAAATTCAGACTCTGAATTCTCAGAAATTTAGATTCCGAATTCTCTGAAATTCATATTCTGAATTATCTAAAATTTAGACTCTGAATTCTTCAGAATTCAGACACTGAATTCCTTAGAATATAGACCCCAAATTCCTCATAATTTAAACTCCGAATTCCTCAGAATTCATACTCTGAATTCCTCAGAATTTAGACTCTTGATACTTCAGAATTCCGACTCCGAATTATTCAGAATTCAGACTCAGAATTAGTCAAAATTCTGATTCCCAATTCCTTAGAATTTGGACTCTGAATTCCTCAGAATTCATACTCTAAATTCCTCAAAATTCTGACTCTGAATTTCTTAGAATTTAGACTCTCAATTTCTCAGAATTCTGATTCCAAATTTATTAGAATTCAGACTCTAGAATCTATAGAATTCAGATTCCGAATTATTTTAAAACAGAATCCAAATATCCATATCTTATAGACTCTGAATATTTATATGGTTAGACTCTGAATTCTATTTTTCCTTGGACTCTAAAAAATAGATTTGGTTAAGTAACTTCATTTTCCTCACACATGTTATTATTATGAAATGATGTCGTTCAATATTTTTCTAACTAATCGTTGGTTGAGTGACACATGTACAGGTCCCTCCGAGATTCAAGGAAAAATATGACCATTGGAGGAAGGAGATAACCATTGGATTTGTGCCTATAAATAGGAGCTAATTTGAAAGATACCAATATCTATCTATTGATCTACCTAAATATTACATGCTTTGAAGTAATTTCTAGAGAGAGAAAGACTCTCATGATTTGTATGAATCTAAACATCTTGTTAAGTTTGCTTCGTGCAACTCTGATTATTACTGAGTACAATCAAGGGATTCCGAGGATAGGAAGACAGAGGTTCTTACTACCTTAATGTTCGAGGACTTATAGAGATAGGAAGATAAAGGTGACGACTATCTTAAAGATCGAGGGCTTGTAGGGATATCAAGACATATTTTGATATTCCTATCGAGAGCTTACCCAGGTGTGGATAAGACAGACTTTCTTGAAAGTATAAATCAAGGGACCTTTATCCAATGTTGTTGGATACCCTACTCTTTGGGTTAAAGTATTTCCTACTTGTTACTTGTTTTTGTATCAAGTTTATTTCCGCTATTTTTTTGATAAAGGAAGAAAGTATAACCTTCTTATACTTTCTTATACTTTTTACTCTGATAAGTAAGATTCTATATGCTTTAAGGTAGAATCTTTTCCTAAGTAAAATTTTCTTAAGTTTCATTTCTGGAACCATATTTCTGAAACCTAAGAAAGTTTGTTTCATATAAATATTTTAGGGTTTGTGAATTTACCTTGTTTAACTTTGTTAAACTTATTTTTCCTTAAGGTTAAAAACGAAAGTTTTTAAACTTACCATTTACCCCCCACCCCTCTTGTATTTGAGCACACTACTGGAAATCTGACTTTTCCCAACGCTTCTATACCAACGGTTTGTAAAAACTGTTGGTATAGGTCCTTTTTCCCAATGGTTTGGCCAAACCGTTGGGAAATCTCACTTTGTGGCCACCTTTCCCAACGGTTTGGCCAAACTGTTGGGATAGGTATACCCTTTCCCAACGGTTTTTCCAAACCATTGGGAAAGGGTATACCAATCCCAACGGTTTGCCAAAACCTTTGGGAAAGGTCCCCTAGAAATCAACCTTCCCCCAGAATAAATTCCAGAATCAAGAACTATACCAACGGTTGTCAAAACCGTTGGTATAGGTCTATACCAACGGTTTTGACAACCATTGGTATAGGTCCTGAGAATTTTTATCATATCTTCTTACCGAGAACATTATATAAAACAAAATTTAAAATATTTATGACAATACATATATATATTTATGTAATTATGTTCACAAAAGTCATATTAGGTTAGTGGTTAATTCGTTCAATGATAAACTATAGGTCCTGAGATCAAATCCCAGTGAATGTTTTTTTTTTGAAATACATATACCAACGGTTCCATAACCGTTGGTATAGATTTTCATATTACTTATACCAATGGTTTCCAAAACTGTTGGTATAGACCTATCCCAACGGCTTACTTGGAAACGGTTCTCCAAACCGTTGGTATAGGCTATACCAACGGTTTGGAGGCCTATAACAATGGTTCCAAACCGTTGGTATATGTTAGTTTTCCAGTAGTGGCATCTACATTTACTATTTTGATCCTACAATTGGTATCAGAGGAGGTATCTAAAATACTTATATTCACATATAAGTTTTATTGCTCAAGTTTTCATTTTTCTAAATTATTCTTGCTGAACTTTTATTGCTTAAGTTTTACTTAGATATTTTTATCTCTGATTATAAACTTTTACTACTTACAAGTTTTGTTGGAAAGATATTTTCTTATAGAATGGAAGGTATGAATGTTGGTTCCATTGATGATATAAATCCTACCAGGCTACCTATTTTTTATGGGAATGATTATGAGTATTGGAGAGATATAATGAAGAATTTTGTCATTAATATTGGAGTAGACAATTTTGTAATGCTTACTGGAGATTACAAAATTCTTGACAAGGAATTAAAAATCTTCACCAATCAAGAAAAATCAGAATATCAACTAAATTACAAGGTACGCAATAATTTTTTGTGTTCCATGACCAGGAATATATATAGTCAAATTTCTTCTTGTGAAGCTTCCAACTGCATCTAAAAGAAACTTGAGGTTACATTTTTTGGTAATTCCAAAGTGATATAAACTAGAAGATCTATGTTGAGAGCTGAATATCATGGATTTCTATTTCCTTATAGAGAACCTGTTTTCAAAGTACAACAAAGATTTATGACCATTTTCAACAGTCTACAATCTATGGGTGAGAAAGGTCTTGATGATGAATCTCTTATGGACAAGATAATTGATATCATTCCAAATGAGTGGGAATCAAAAAGGATAGTTATTGATGAGAATAGGAAAGTATCTCAAATTTCTATTAATGGGCTATTTGGAACCCTTTTTCAACATGAGACAAGAATGAAAAGATATTATGATATGAATAAGAGGAAAATGGAAATAGAAGTGTAGCCTTTACTACTACTAAATCCAAGACTCTGGAAAGGGTTATAAGATCCAAGTCTAAGAAAGTCACTGTTCAATCTGAGTCTAGTGAAAGTGAACAGTCTGAGAATGAATTAGATAATTTTTCTTGATGGATGAATAAGATAGTGGGAAATGAAGATTTTAAGTATAGATATAAGAAGAAAGAAATAAAGGAAAAGAAATATTCAGAAGTCACTTATTATGAATGCAAAAGAGCTGGACATATCAGAACTGATTATCCTATGCTTAAGAGAAAATATAGAAAAGAAAAGAATTTTGAGGGAAATAGAAAGAAGTACTATGGGACTAAGGATAAGAAAGTCTTGAAGGAAAATGATACATAGAGTGCCAGTGGTTATAACTCATCTGATGAATCCTCATAGTATGAATCTTATGGATAGAAGAATATTGGTCTTATAGCCCAAATACCTACTGAAAATCATTGTCTTACGGCTAAGGTATACAATGATGAATCCTTAACCAATATGTCTTTAAATGTTAATTTTTCTAATAAAGAATATTATAAATCTTCAGATGATGAATCTTCCTCATCAGAAGATAATACCTTACCTTCATTTGAAGAAGTTTATAGATTTTCTAAACTTCTTGATAATGATAATTTTAATATAAAAAAGAATTTAGAAAAAGAAAATTATAGAATTTTTGTTTTAACTAAAGAAGTATCATATCTTTCTAAAGATCTTGATTATAAAATTTTTTATTTTGAAAGTTTGTCTAAAAACCTTAAGGAAGTTAATTCTAAGAAGGATAAACTTTCTAAGGATCTTGAAAATGTTATTTCTAAGAAAAATATTTTAGAGGCTAACTCTAGTTCTAAAAATAATAACCTTGAGAATAAGAACTTGGTTATTAAACTAAAGTTAGAAATATTTTCCTTAAGAAAATTTCTTTCAAACTTTACCTCTGGTAAGGAAAACTTTAACAATATGTATTCCCAAATTCATCTACTAAGAAATAGTTCTGGATTTGGTCATACTCATTCAAAACCTATTTTTAGTCATAATTATTTTTTCCCCCAAAGTGCTCCATTTTTTACTAAATGTTAGTGTGGTAGATATTGGGAGAAAAAAATTATTTAAAGAAAACCCAATATTTAGGTTTTCATAAAGCTTATTTTTCTAAGAAATGTGGGTTCCTAAAATTTTACTTTCTGAAATTTCAGGATCCAAGAAATTTTGGATCCCGAAAGTATAAATCTTTTATTTTCAAAAAAAATAAAGATAGTACCAACAGAAATACATGGTATATGGATAGTGGATGTTCCCAGTATATGACTGGTAAAAAACTTTTCTGAAAAAATTATCAAGACAAAAGGAGGAAAAGCAACTTTCAGAGATAATACTTAGAGAGAAATTATTGGTATAGGTAACATTGTTATTCTTAGAAAAAATTTGATTTAAAATGTTTTACTTGTTAAGGGTATTAAGAAAAACCTCATTAGCATAAGTCAATTATGTGATTAAGGTTACCTTGTGGATTTTAGGAATGATAAGCTTAGTAAACAATTCCAAGGAAGAGTTTATTCTTTCTTCCCATAGTCATATGAATGTATACACTCTAAACTTAGAAGACCTTAGGATCCAAGATCTATATTGTCTTAGTGTAATGGAAGATCAATCTTGGTTATAGAATAGAAGGTTAGGACACTATAACCTTAGTAACCTATGAAAACTCTCAAAGAAAAAATGTGTTAAGGGTCTACCGGAGCTTAGATTTGATCCTTCAAAAGTTTGTGATCCTTATAAATATGGAAAGAAACATAAATAAAGTTTTAAATCAATCAGTGAAGTCTCAACATCTGATGCATTACAGTTAGTGTATATGGATCTTTTCAATCCAACACAAACTGGAAGTATTGGAGGAAAATATTATGTATTTATCTTAGTTGATGATTACACTAGATTTAAATGGGTCTATTTTATAGAAAATAAATCTGAAGATTTTTCATATTTCAAAACTTTTAGAGACCAAGTTAAAAATTATAAAAACCTTCCATTGATAACTATTCATAGTGATCATGAAGGAGAATTTCAAAATTCAGATTTTGAAACTTTTTGTAGTAAGAAAGGAATTACTCATAACTTCTCAACTCTAAGAACTCCTTAATAGAATGGTGTTGTTGAAGGAAGACATTTAATTCTTCAAGGGATAAATAGAACCAGTTTGAGTGAATATTCTATAGATAAACACTTTTGGTCTGAAGCCATTAATATGTCTTTTTATACTATAAATCAAGTTTTAATCAGACCTTTTCTTAACAAAACATCTTACAAATTGTGGACTGGTAGAAAACCTAGACTTTATTAATTCAAAGTATTTTGTTTCAAAGTATTCATACTAAATACTAAAGATAACCTACATAAATTTGCACCCAAATCTAATTAAGTACTTTTCCTAGGCTACTCCACTACTTCTAAGGCTTATAGAGTGTTTAATAAAAATACCTATACTGTTGAAAAAATAGTGTGTGTTAAATTTGATGAAACTGATCCTTCTATTTCTAAACAACCCTATCCTACATCCTCGTATATGTTTTCAAAAATCGATTATCAACCTTTAATGGAATATTATTCTAATAAGGAAAATGCTCAAGAAAATATTTTTGAATCATTTACCCCAGAATATTTTCTACCATATGTTGATGAACAGGTTTTACAAAACCCAAATCAGTTGTTTCTTAAAAATCATCCCAGTGATATTATCACTGGTGATGTAAATAAACTTGTAAGGATTAGAGGTTCCTTAAAAAATGAAGTATAAAATCTATCATTTCTTTCCCAATTAGAATAAAAAAGTACTGATGAATCTTTAGGTGATGATGATTGGATTAAATCCATGCAAGATGAGTTAAATGAATTCGAAAGGAACAAAGTCTTGACCTTGGTTGAAAGACCTAAGGAAACTTCTGTAATTGGAGTAAAATGAGTCTTCAGAAATAAGTGTGATGAAAATGGAATCATAGTAAGAAATAAAAATAGATTAGTTGCTAAAATATATAATCAACAAGAAGGAATAGACTATGAATAAACCTATGCTCTAGTAGCTAGACTTGAATCTAATTGCATTTTACTTGACTTTGCATCATTCTTTAATTTCAAACTTTTTCAAATGGATGTAAAGTGTGTTTTCCTTAACAGATATGTTCAATAGGAAGTTTATGTTGAACAACCTCCTGGTTTTGAAGACACAAAATATCCTAAACATGTTTTCAAACTTACCAAAGCTTTATATGGACTTAAACAAGCCCCTAGAGCCTAGTATGATAGAATTATACGATTTTTGTTACAAAAAAATTGTGTTAAGAGAACTACTGATCCAAACCTTATTATAAAGAAATATAAGAAAAATGTTTTGATTATTCAAATTTATGTTGATGACATTATATTTGGTTCAACTCATCAATCTTTAATTGATTCATTTGTGAATCTAATGAAATATGAGTTTAAAATGGGTATAATGGGTGAGTTAACATTTTTCCTAGCTTTTCAAATTTCTCAAAAAACAGAAGGAACATATATATCTCAACATAAGTATATTAAATATCTTCTTAAAAATTATGGATATGACAACACTACAAGTATAAGTACTCCAATCAGTACCTCAAATTCTCTTGATCTTGATAAAGCAGGGAAACCAGTAGATCAAACATCATTTAGAGGTATGATAGGAAGTTTACTATATTTTATAGCTAGTCATCCATAATTAATTTTTTCAGTATGCCTATGTTAAAGATATCAATCTAATCCAAAGTAATCTCATTTAAAAGTAGTGAAAATAATTTTTCACTATTTAAAGGGAACCATGGATTTAGGACTTTTCTATACTTTTGGAGATGATTTCGTTTTAAAAAGTTTTTCGGATACTGATTTTGGTGAATGTATAATGGATAGAAAAAGAACATTCGAAACTTTTCATTTATTAGGAGATTCATTAGTTTCTTGGTCATGCAGGAAGCAAAAATTAGTAGCACTTTTCACTGCTGAAGCTGAATATGTAGCAGTTGGAAGTTATTGTGCTCAAGTGTTGTGGATGAAACACACACTCACAGACTATGGAATGAGTTTTACCAAAACACAAATATTTTGTGATAATACTAGTTCCATTTACCTAAGAAAAAACCATGCACATCTCTCTCATGAAAAACACATAGATATTATGCATCACTTTCTTAGGGATCACACACTGAAAAGAGATATCATTCTTCAATTTATCAGAATGCAAGATCAACTTGCTGATATTTTTATAAAATCTTTACCCTCTAGTATATTTGAATACATTAAACAAAAGTTAGGAATGATAAATGTAAGGTAATCTTCCATATTAATTTTTTGTTGAAACTTATCTCCTTACATTAAGTAACTCCTTTTCATAAAAGGGGTACATTTTCTTGTAACCAAAATTTTCCTTCCTTAATAAAATTTTTCGAAATCAATTTTTTTTCTTAATAAAAATACGGAATCAAAAATTTTCCTTTACTTTAAAAAATATATAATAAAAAATTCACCTTTCCTTAAAAAAATCTGAAATAAAAAATTTCTTTTCCTTAATAAAATTTTTGGAATCTAAAATTTCTCAAGAATAATTTTCTTCATTACTGACAATTTTACTAGAAATATGGAAGGTATGTTTCCTTACATAGGTTTTTGTAATTGATTTTTTTTACTTGTTAGTATTTTTATCTTGTTTTAAGAAAAAAAATTGGATTCACTTTCCTTAAATCCTAATTTTTAACTTAAAAACCTCAAAAGATTGGAACCTACCTAATCCTTCTTTGGCTTTCATCTCAACCGTCAAATCAAATTGTGCTTTTTTTAACCATTGGATCAGTTTGGGAATATGAACCTTCGCTTCAACTCCTATATAAAAACCCCTTATTTCTTTGTCCCACATCATTTTTCAAGTGTTTTCATGCAAAAGCTCTGCCTCTATTCAAAAGAGTCATTCTGCATTTCTGGTTTTTATTAACTATAGATGTCTTTGGAATGATCTCCTCAGAAGAAAATGTCTTCAGTTAAGGAAATTTTAGAATATAAAATCTATATATAAAGGTTATTATATCCAAAATTCTTTACGAAATATAATTACCACATTTCAAAAAATATCAAGTTGAATGGATGAGAGATTCTCTGCATAACCAAACTGGCCTCACCCAAATTTACCCAAGTTTTTAGGGTTAAGAGGTCACTTGTAGTTTAGCTTGGGTTGTATAATCCTCAGAGACCTAAGAAGTAACCTACAGACACGTTCATTCTAGATATTTTTTTTGGCTATGAAGTGGAAAAATTGGGTTGATTTTAGATAGGTTTAAGTGAACGCTAAGAGACTTGAGTGAATTCAATTTAAAATAATGAGTTGATCCTAGGTTATCACTTGGGGTCATCACTTACTAGTTTAATACCTAAACACTTTAATACTAATCACCTATACACTTTAAAGATAAAATTTTTGAGCACTTCAAGGTAAAGTTTTATATTAGCACTTGAAGTGTGTGGCCTTAAATTCAACAAGGACGAAGGAGTTTTAAGATATTCAAAAAAAATATCAATTAAAAGAAGTGATTAGAAATTAATGGAGTGATAAATAATATCCAAAACAGCACATTTATACTCCCTTTAATCAACCCATAAGTGGGTTATCCCTCCATTGATTCTATGGTTTCAATATAAGTAGAAAGTAGAATCATGGGGGAGGAATTGGAGAAGTAAAAAAACAATGAAATAACGATCACTCCACCGTTGTGTGATAATTTCACAAGGTTTGGTGTGAATAAATTCACACCTAGAACCAATGGTATCAAATTTCTATTAAGAAGAACAAAATAATAGTAGAAGAATAAATTTAATTAAGAAACTAAGGTGAATTGAACAACTTACATGAGAAAGTCAAAATCAAGGCAACAAATTCGCAGCATAACATTACAATTAAACAAAGCACCAAAGATGAAAAACTCCTCCACCACAACTACCTTAAATATAAATTTAAAAATTCTTGGTTCAAGATCCCAATATTACAAAGTATCCCACTTGAGTATGGTAGGCCTAGGGTGGTGGAAAGTAAGGGAGAGTAGACTTCTTTATCCTTGACCCGAAGTGGCATCCAGCTTTCATCCACCAAACAGAGGCGTCCAAATGACCTTATAGATGGATGAATTAGAGTGATACATAGAATAATAAAATGGAGCTCTGGATTTATCCTAACCACATGTAAAATTTCATTCCAAATGGAATTTTTTTTGCGAGATATTATCGAAATGGTAGGCTGTTTTTCTAGCCCGCAGAATCTAGCCCAAAATTTTATCTCCAACTTGGGATGCCTGTAACTCCATTCAAACATCATAATTATCTTTTTAAACTATTGAATTAAATGTTCTCCATGATTTCCTATATCTTCATCTCAATTTTCATAATTATTAGGCTTGTATATTGGCCTATACAGTAGTTTTATCGGGCTGTTGTCCAGTTTACTTCACCCAGAATGTTGTTTGTTCAAGACCAACTTTGGTGGTCTTCCAATATGAATCTTCAAGTACTATAAAAGTATGAATTGTTAACAATGTTATGAGAAACATGAAAATTAAATACAAAAATAAAATCAATATCATTGGGTATTTTAAATGATGTTAAAAAATGTACCATGTAATAGTGTATTTTAAGAAGGAATTACAATTATAATATGAAATAATGTTCAAAGTGTAAAATGAACTAAAATGGTGTTTATAAATAATAAAGCACATGAATATTATGTATATTAAAAATTAATATTGTCCTCATTCAGTGTCTAATCACACACCCCCCCAACTTGAGTTTTTCTAGTCCTGAGCAAAATATGCCTAAAAAATGTGAAATTTGGATTCCCTTTTCCAAAAACAATTTAATAAACAATGATCACCAAAAACACTTATATCAAACAACTATAAAACACATCAAAATATTTTAATACAAGATAGTTTCATAATAATATTCCAATCCCAAGCTCATTCCTTTGTTCAAATTCGTCGTTATATTTCATCCAATATCAATTAATTATGAGGATATGTTGTGTATCACAATAGACATGGGGGTTCATCTTTATTCAAGGGGGAAATGATGAAAGCACTAGGTGGAATCACATTTCAATATTAAGATGAGTATTTAATTATTATTATTTTTTTCAATATTACCATGGTAATTGAAATTTCAATCAAAAGAGTCAACCCATGTAGCAAGACTTTGTCGATGACTCCCAGACTCAAAGACCTTAGGACACCAAGTGAAGCCCACATACTCGGGAATAATATCAAGTTAAGTCAGTCAAAAACAAAATCAAATTACCATAAATAGAGATAAAATTACTAAATATGGTTCAGAAAACTATGGATTCATGATACCCAAGTGTTGAAAGCCACGCATTACGTCATTTCATTGCTCTATGCACAAATTTATTGTTTTTTTATTTTTTTTATTGAATACTCATATTAAAACTAAAATGATCACCAAACCTATGCTATTTATTTAGGGGACCCCATGAACTCAAACTAATACCCCACTATCCAAAGAATGTGTATTGTGATCTAGTTTTTTCTATTTGGATGAAAATATAAAAGATGAAATTTCACGTTAGACAGCCACACTTTCCAAAATCTATGCTCATGAAATTATACGTGGATTAAAATTAGAATCATGGCATGCTAAATTATTTGATATTCAGTTTCAAAGTGTGCAATGTGTATTATCATGTTCAAGGTTAAAGAAATTTTTCCTTCCACATATTTTTTATGCACACAAAATTAATTAATTTTTTTTCATTCTTTTCACCCCCCCAACTTATAATAACACTATCCCCAGTGTTTAAAGAAAATAAAATTGAGAAGGGGGTAGAGGTAGATGAAAAGAATTATAAAAGGAATTTTCAATATGAGGATCATGGAATGAAGTCACCTAGTGGTTTAAGTTGAAGTTCTTACTGCTTCAATGTAGTCCTTTGATATCCACATCACTTATAGAGTTACCTAGCGGAAAAAGGAAAAAACAAACAAAAAAACAAAACAAAAAAATATATATAGATATATATAATTATTCATATAATAAAAAAATTAAAATATAACTATATATACAAAAATTATAGAATAAGGAAGCACTATAAGTTGTAGGTCAGTGGTAAGCATGTACCCTTGTCTCCCTTCAGTCCTGGGTTAGAGTTTCCACAGCTTCACCAGTTGTGGCGGGGTTTTCCCCACGACCTACGATGTGTCCTTTTAATTTTTTTTAATTTTTTTTTTATTTTAACCTACAAACATATAAAAATAAAATGAACTCATGATACATTGTCTTCTTTTTAAATTTTTGGGTAAGATATTACTTAAGGATCACACCACGTGACACATATGAATATGGAGCTCCCCTTTCATACCCATCCATACTTATAATAGAAGAACAGGTCAACAATATATTTTTTATTTATTTTTTTAAATATAAAAATGAATCATTAATATTATTTGAAAAATAAATATGATTCAAAAAGATCGGAAATATGAAAATCATGGGTTGCCTCTCGTGCAGTGCTTTTATTTAACGTCGTTAGCTCGACATGGATCCTAAATCTATCATTTTTTTCCTGGTTCATAGGTTGGCTCAGTGAACTCAACCTCTATTTCCTGTTTATTGAATGATTTAATGAATGACTTTAACCTATGATCATTAACCTTTAAAATGTGACCACTTGTGGGATCCTGAATCTCTACTGCCCCATGGGGGTACACATTATGAACTATAAAAGGACCTGACCATCTAGACCTTAACTTTCCCTAGTGTAAATGAAGTTTTGAACTATAATGAGCACGAATTTTTCTAGTTCAAAATGTTTGAATTTGATATTCCTAGATTGGTAGGCTTGAACTCTAGATTTATTTATCCTTGAATTTTCATAAGCCTCCATCCTAAGTTCCTCAAGTTCATTAAGACCTAATTTCCTCTTTGCTTCAGCCAAAGAAATGTCAAAATTCACTTTTTTGATTGCCCAAAATGCCTTATGCTCAATTTCAACAGGTAAATGGCATGATTTTACATAAATCAACCTATATGGTGACATTCTTGGGATGGTTTTGAATATTGTAAGATATTCCCAAAGGGCATCCACGAGTTTCTCGGACCAATATTTCTTAGAGGGATTGACAGTTTTTTCAAGAATTTTCTTGATCTCCCTATTCACTAACTCAGCTTGACCATTGGTTTGAGGATGGTATGTAGTGAAAAATTTATGAGAAATCTCATACTTATAAATGAGTGAAGATAATGGGTGGTTGCAGAAATGGGTTCCTTGATCACTTATTATAGCCCTAGGAATTCCAAATCGAGAAAATATGTGCTCTTTTAGAAATCGGATCACAACATAATGGTAATTGGACTTGGTGGTAATGGCCTAAACCCATTTTGAGACACAATCAATAGATAATAGTATGTAGAGGTATCCCCTAGAGTTTGGGAAGGGTCTCATGAAATCAATTCCCCAACAATCAAATATTTCAACGATAAGAATGGGAATGAGGGGAATTTGATTCCTTTTGGTAAGGGGTCCTAATTGTTGACATTGAGGACAACTTTTTAAGAATTGGTAGGAACCCTTAGTGATGTTAGGATAGTAGAAACCACTTTGGAGGACCTTTATAGTGGTTTTATTTGTGGAAAAGTGGCCTCCACATGCCTCTGTATGACAGAATCTTAGAATGGACTCTTGCTCGGACTCAGGAACACATATCCTAATAATTTGATCACGATGGAACTTGAAGAGGTAAGGATCATCAAACACATAGTTTTTGACATCATAAAGGAATTTCCTCTTAGCTTGGGTCCTGAGAAATTTTGGAATGTCACCCATAACCAAGTGGTTTTCTATGTCTTCATACCATGGGCAATCACTCATTGAATAGAGGTGCTCATCGGGAAATGAATCAGACATAGAAAGGTGATGTGAGTTGTCTTTGAATTACATCCTAGAGAGCTAATCAGCTACAACATTTTCAACACCCTTTTTATCCTTAATGGTTGAATCGAACTCTTAAAGAAGAAGGACCCACCAAATCAATCTATCCTTGGCATCTTGTTTTTGGAAAAGGTATTTTAGGGCTAAATGGTTAGTGAAGACAATGATGGGTGATCCTAAGAGATAAGACCTGAATTTATCTAAGGTAAATAAAACATCAAGCAACTCTTTCTTAATGGTGGTGTAGTTGATTTGTGCATCATTTAAAGATTTTCTTTCATAAGCAGTGACACATGGATTTTTCTCACATCATTGACCTAATACTGATCCAACAGCAAAGTCACTCGCATCACACATGAGTTAAAATGGAAGTTTCCAATTTGGATATTGCATTATAGGTGGAGAGATAAGAGCTGGATTGAGTGTAGAGAATGATTACTCACAGCTTTTTTCTATAAAAATGGAGCATCTTTCACTAATATAGAACAAAGTAGTCAAGAAATAGAGCTAAAATTTCTAATGAACCTTCTATAGAAACCATCATGTCCTAATAAGGACCTCACTTCTTTAATAGATTTAGGATAGGTAAGATGACGAATGATGTCGACCTTAGCTTTATCAACTTCAATCCCTCTACCATATACCAGATGTCCTAGAACAAGTCCTTCCTTTACCATGAAATGGAATTTTTTCTAATTTAGGATGATATTATTATCCTAACATTTTGACAAGACTCTCTACACATTCCTCATACATCCCTCAAATGTATCCCCAAACACAGAGAAGTCATCCATGAAGACCTCTAGAAAATCCCCTACCATGTCCGAGAAGATTACCATCATGAACCACTGGAAGGTTCCAGGGGCATTACATAACCTGAAGGGCATGCATTTGAAAGAAAAGGTGCCGAATGGACAAGTGAATGTAGTATTCCCTTGATCCTCTAGGGAGACCTCAATTTGATTGAACCCTGAGTACCCATCTAAGAAACAGTAGAAGGCATGACCTGCAACTCTCTCAAGGACTTGGTAAATGAATGGTAAGTGGAAATAGTCCTTCTTGGAAAATGATTTTAGATTTCTGTAGTCGATGTAGACTCTCCAGCCACTACTCACCCTAGTTGGAAGAATCTATCCATCCTTATTGGTTATCATTGTGATTCTATCCTTATTTGGAACCACTTGTATTGGGATGACCCACTCACTCTCATCTATGGGGTATATGATACCAGCTTTTAACAATTTCAAAAGTTCTTTTCTCACTACTTCCATGAGATTAGGATTGAGTCATCATTGAGGTTGACGACATGGCTATGAATCAGATTCCAGAACAATTCTATGAGTTCCAATGAGTGGTATAATCCTAGGAATATCATAAAGGGTCCATCTAATTGCTTTCTTATGATTTCTTAGGACATCCAAAAGAATCATCTCTTGATTGGATTCAAGAGATAAAGAAATGACAATAAGAAAGGATCGATTGTCCCCTAAGAATGCATACTTGAGTAATGAAGGTAAGACCTTAAATTAGAGATCAGATCGGTTATCACTTTTTAATAAAGGATGTGACTTTGTATTGAACTCAGTTTCTTTGTTCAGATTTCTTGACAGAATTGGTTCCTTGTAAACAGAATTTTTACCCACTAAATTAGCCAGAGCAATGTCATGAATGGGTATAGACTCAATGTTATTGATTTCACCCATGGTATCATTGATTGGTGATTCTATAAAATCATCAATAGAGCTATCTGAAAGAGATTCAAGACAAGGAGACAAATTTCCCTCATGTGAACTAAGAAAATCAATCTCTTCTTGACTTAAACATCCTTTAGTAATTCCTTGATGTTCCTCGAGTTCACTATCAACACTACCAATCCAATTAACCTCATGGATCTCTTCATCATCCCCAATTTGAGAGTTTTTATTGTATATGTTCAAGTATAGACTCATGTTTCCAAAGGTGATGGTCATGTTCCCATTTCGAACTCGGATAATAGAGTTAATTGTTGCAATAAAGGGATGGCCAAGGATGATTGGGGTTTTCTCCCTAGGACCTAAGCTTGGGTGATTGTCAAGGACAATTAATTCAGTTGGGTAGATGAAATTTTTAACTTTCACCAAAACATCCTTTAAGATCCCCTTTGGAAATTGAACACTATGATCAGCAATTTGAAGAGTGACAGATGTGGGTTGGAGTTCTTCAAGACCTAACTGAAAATACATGGCATAAGGAATGAGGTTTACACTAGCTCCTAGATCACAAAGGTATTTGACAACTTTGTTCTCTCCTATCTCAACATTGATGTATGGATATCTTGGATCTTTCAACTTTGGAGTAATGGTCCCTTGAATAGTGGTACTCACATTAGTAGCCAAAAGGGCTTGGTTTTTATGTGAAAATTTTCTTTTAAAAGTGAAAAATTACTTAAGTTACTTTGAGTAGGCATGAATGGTTTGGATTGCATCTAGAAGGGGGATGTTCAACTTAACCTGAGATAATATTTCCCTCAAAGTTTCATTCAGTTCTGGTTTAGATTTTCCTCTCATGTGTTGATAGAAGGGAGTAGGTTGTTTGATTGTTTGGTGTGGTTGTAGTTCCTTCACATTTTCATTGGATTTTTCAGAATCTATGGATGGTTATTCATCATTTTCATGAATTTTTTAAGATTTTAATGGTTTTGGTATGGCTTTTTCAGATTTCTCAATGGATTTTCCACTTCTTAAAATAGTTATTGCTTTGAGTTGTTCATGAGAGGTTTGTGTGTAACTGGATTCTCCCCTTAAAGTTGAGGATGGTACCGCCTGAGTAGGCATGGGTTGCTTCCTGGTTTTAATGGTTTGTAGTTCATGTTTAAGGGATAAGACTTTTGAGTTCATTTTCTCTATTTTTTTACACAACTACTCAAGTATTGGAAGAGGGACATATTGATTAGGGGCTAGTTTTGGTTGGTTTATCCTAGGAGGATACTTTGGTTGATGGATTGGTTGTTGCATGGGTTTTTTGATGGGTTGTTGGTATTGGATGGGAGGATGTTGGTATTGAACTAGTTGTGTTTGGAACTGGTTACTATTTTGAAAATTTTGTGGAGGGTAGGGGTTTGGTCCTTATGGCTAGCTAGGTTGTTGGTTATCTTTCCAATGGAATATTGGATGGTCATTATACCTTGGATTGAAAGTGTTTTGGTACTATGGATTCTAAAAGTTAAAATCATTGACCTATGTTGGTGGTCCTCCTAGAAGAACATATTTAATGGAAGGGATGGTTGGGTATTTGTCAGTCTTCTGGTCATGTTTGTCACAAATTGTGAAAACAGGGTCAACAATTTTAATTTCATGGACCTTCCTAAGATCAATCTCCTCGACCTTCCTAGTGAGTGTAGAAAGTTTCTCCCTAAGGATTTCCTCCTCTCTAAGTGTGTTAATTCCACCAGATTTGGGTGGCTTCTCATAGTAAGGTGATGTTCCCCATGTTTGATTTTGTTTAGCAAGTATTTCTAGATACTCATAAGCATCATTTGGGGCTTTATTTTTGAAAGTTCCATTACACATCATGTCAATGAATTGTTTGTTCCCCAGACCCAACCCTTCATAGAAAATTATCACTTGTTCAGGAATAGAAAAAACATGGTGTAGAACCATGTTTAGAGTGTCTTTAAACCTATTCCATGTTTTGTAGAATGACTCTACCTCTTTTCCAAAAAAAGTTTTGGATGCTCTTTTTAAGTGCAATTGTTTTATGGTGGGGAAAGTATTTTTTGTAGAATTATCTTTATAGTTCATCCCAAGAGTTGATGGATGATGGTCTCAAATTTTTTAGCCAACATTTAGCTTAATCCTTTAAATAAAAATTAAATAGCCTCATCTTAGTTTATTATAGTTGATTTGGGGGACACATGGTTTCTACAATGTCATTGAACTCTTTAACATGAAGGTAGGGCATCCCAGACTCCATTCCATGGAATGTGGGAAGGTGGTTTAGGACATGGGGTTTAAATATGTAGTTGGAATATACAAGGTAATTGTGTCTAATTCATGAGGGGAAATTGGTCTAGGTAGATTTTAGGTAGTCATTCATGGTTTGATCAACTGTATTCCCCAAGTTTGGGGCTGCCTCATTTAGATTTCCATTTTGGTTCCCACCCGGGTTAATGAGTTAGTTTCTTTGAAGACCTTCCATTGAAATGGGCTCAATTTTTGACTTTAGAGTAATAGGAAGGTTATGATCTAATTTAAATAGTTCCCTTGGTGTACTTGACTCCCCAACCCTAGGACTATTCACCCTAACTAGACGGTTTGATTGGTCATAGGTGTAGGCATACATGTGCCAAAAGAAAAAAAATGAGAAAGGGAAAAGATAAGAGAATTTGGATAAGAATAGAAGAAATTGGGGAGAATATAATGGGTGTTGAGATTACTTACTTGGGTCCCTATCAATGGTGCCAAAATTTGGTCTCACCCAAATTTACCCAAGTTTTTAGGGTTAAGCGGTCGCTTGTAGTTTAGCTTGGGTTGTCAAATCCTCAGAGACCTAAGAAGTAACCTACAGACACGTATATTCTATGTATTATTTTTGGCTATGAAGTGGAAAAATTGGGTTGATTTTAGATGGTTTTAAGTGAACTCTAAGAGACTTAAGTGAATTCAATTTAAAATAATGATTTGATCCAAGGTTATCACTTGGAGTGGATTAGATGCATTCCTTTTTCAATTATTTCAATTTCTTATATTTGAGATGGGTTCATTTAAGAAGATCAAACAACATCATCACTTACTGTTTTAATACCTACAAAATTTAATACTAATCACCTATACACTTTAAGGATAAAATTTTTGAGCAATTCAAGGTAAAGGTTTTTATTATCACTTGAAGTGTGTGGCCTTAAATTCAACAAGGACGAAGGAGTTTAAAGATCTTCAAAAAAAATCTCAATTAAAAGAAGTGATTAGAAATTAATGGAGTGAGAAATAACATCCAATCCATCCCATTTATAATCCCTTGGATCAACCCATAAGTTGGTTATCCCTCCATTGATTCTATGGTTTCAATGGAAGCAGAAAGTAGACTCATGAGGGAGGAATTGGAGAAGTGAAAAAAAGACAATGAAATAATGATCACTCCATTATTGTGTGATAATTTCACAAGGTTTGGTGTGAATAAATTCACATATTGAACCAACAGTATCAAAGTGATATGAAGAAGAACAAAATAAGAGTAGAAGAAGAAATTTAATTAAGAAACTAAGGTGAATTGAACAACTTACATGAGAAAGTCAAACTCAAGGCAACAAATTCACAGCATAACATTACAATTAAACAAAGCACCAAAGATGAAAACCTCCTCCACCACAAATACCTTAAATAGGAATTTAAATAGGCTTGGTTCTATCTCCCAACATTACAAAGGATCCCACTTGAGTATGGTAGGCCTAGGGTGGTGGAAAGTAAGGGAGAGTGGACTTCTTTATCCTTGACCCGAAGTGGCAGCCTGCTTTCATATACCAAATAGAGGTGTCCAAATGACCTTATAGATAGATGAATTATAGTGTGAAATATAATAAGAAAATGTATCTCCAGATTTCTCTTAAACACATATAAAATTTCAGCCCAAATGGAATTTTTTTTGCGAGATATTATCAAAATGGTGGGCTGTTTTTCTAGGCCGCAAAATCTGGCCCAAAATTTTATCTCCAATTTGGGACACATAGAACTCCATTAAAACATCAGAATTAACTTTTTCCACTATTGAATTAAATGTTTCCCATTATTTCCTCTATCTTCAGTTCAATTTTTATAATTATTGGGCTTGTATATTGGACGCTACAGTAGTTTTATTGGGCTGTTGTCCAGTTTACTTCACCCAGAATGTTGTTTGTTCAAGGCCAAATTTGGTGGTATTCCAATATGAATCTTCAAGTACTCCAAAAGTTTTAATTGTTACCAATATAATTAGAATCCTAAAAATTAAATATTAAAATAAAATCAAGATCATTGGGTACTTTAAATTATGTTCAAAAATGTATCATGTAATAGTGAATTTTAAGAAGGAATTACAATTATAATATGAAATAATGTTCAAAGTGTAAAATGCACTAAAATGGTGTTTATAAACAATAAAGAAAATGAATATTATATATATTAACAATGAATATTATCCTCATTCAGTGGCTAATCACAAGCTTAAAGGACAAGATTCGTTTTATCCAGAGTTTCTTGTAATGTTTTATGAGTTAGTGAGTTTTTTCAATGAAGGAGGAAGAGATAAGTTTTCTTTCAGAGGTTATGGGAAAACCTATTCCCTTTCCTTTAGCATGACTGCAAGCATCATTAGAATTATGTATGAGGGTGAATCTATTTTTTGTACCCATAAATTTCCTGATGAATCAGGAAGTTTTCAGAGGGAGAAGGCTATAGAGTGCCTTGGTTTGACAAGAGTGAAGACACCGAAAATCAACCATCGCTCTAGGAATCTCAGGATCCTAGAATTATGGGTTTAAGGATTTCTCATTATGTGAAAAGTTGATAAATACACCTTGAAGAAAATTGATATCTTTGTTATGGATTTCTTGATAAACTTGAGGAAGATAAATTTGGTATAGTATATCTTGCTGACTATCACCAAAATCAAGAACGGGACCATAAAATCTCAAATTATCATGTATTTGGAAATCATATCCAAGATTATAGTCCTTTTCCTAGATTCGTTCAAAATTACATGTAGTTCTAAGCGAATAACTTTTAAGGTTTTTTTGTTGAGTGATGATACCCTGAGGAGGATGAAGGTTGGATTTAATAACAAATCAAGAGAATTTTATGACTTATCTGAATGTGAAATTGAAGCCTTAGATAAGAAGACAAAAGTAGCAGAGACTTCCAAGAATGTTCAGAAGAAGAGAAATCTGAAGGAACTGGTAGTCGTTGAAAAACCTACAGTTCAAGAAACTCAGTCAGCACCCCCAAAGTCAAAGAAGTAAAAAACCTACCTTGATGAAGTTTTTGTGAAGTGGAGGGAAGAGAAGAAGAATGAGAATAAAGGAGATCCAATCTTTATCCTAGATGCTAATAAAGAAAAGTCATTGAAAATTAAGGTTGTTGAGGAATTTGAAAGGCAAGAAAATCAAAAGAAGTAAAATAAGAAGATTTCTGAGTCAGAATTTGTTCAAGCTATTCTCAAGGATACTAAGAAAGCTTCTGAAAAAAATCAAGTACTAGAATCCTTTTTATAATAATTAGTTCCAGTGACTCCAGGAAAGAAGATGGTAATTCTGTAATCTAAATAAGAATAAGAAGAATAAATTGTTCAAGAATAAGAAGTGAAAGAAGAAGAAGGGGAATAAGGATATGACACTGATGATGTCATCATGAAAGTTGAAGAATATCATGAGAAGAAAAGTCATTCAGAAAAATTGTCGATCCGGACTTCCCGGGATTAATATATAAAACTTGCTTCCCCCTGAAAAGAAGACAAGGGTCAGGAAGAAGTTAATAAACCATCTGATGATGAAAGCAGCAATCATGAACTTGTTCAACCAGATGATCATGTGGTAGATACTGAGAATGAAAAGGTTGATGAAGATAAAATCATTCAAGTATCGGATAGTGAAAATGAATCCCCAAAATCTATAGAGGCCATTTCTAGAGTATATAAAGGAAAACAGGTGATATTTAATACACCTAAGAAAGATATAGTAGCTAAGAAAGGTGTTGGTGGTTCATCAAAAAAGGTTGTTCATATAGAGAAATAATTCTCACCAATGAGGGAATCAGATTCAGAATCGTCCTCCGTGGGTCAGGAATTTTTGGTTCAGTCCCTGAAGAAATTAGTTGATACCATTCCCTTGTTTCTGAGTATTGACTCGAGGTGTGATTTGCTTCAACATTATTTTAATTAGAATACAGAATCTGTAAGCATGCTCATGGAAAAATTCATCAAGCTTGAGGCTAATTTTAAAACCTTCTACATTGGTTATGATGCTCATAGAAGGTCATGCAAGGAAATCACTAAGTGGTCCAGGAAGATGATTGAAGATCTTATAATTCTTGATGATTTTCAAGACTATGAAAGATGATTTTGATATAGTATATAATATAATAAAGGAGCTTACAAAAAGTTTTTCAGAAAATCCAAATCTAGAACAAGCATCCTGGAAGCAGGAAGTAAAAGATATGAATGGGAAGCTTAATTCAGTGGATTTGAATTTGAAGAGGTAAAGAGATCTTAGAATAGAGTTTAAGGAGAAGTTTAGTAATCAAGAAGATATTTTGAAGCCTCGGGAAGAAATCCTAAAGTCTTAGGATGAAAATATCAAAGCTCTGGAGAAGAAAAATGATGATTAGGAACAGTTGCTCAAGTGATTTAAAGAAGATCATAAGGAGCTTAAGAAGCTGAATACCATCATGAAGAATTTCGTGTTGAAGGAAAAATAAGGATGAATATTTTTCCTTTCAAGTATGATATTTTGTTGTACTTTCCTTGTATCAATTTTTTTCTAACCTTAATGAAAAACTATTGTGGTGATTCATTTGTTTTACTGTATGTAGCTCTAATCTTTTAGGTACCATATTTCTTTTACATTCACTCTATTGCTTTTTTTAAAAACACAAAGGGGGAGAAAGGAATGATAAAAAATAATACTAAGTAAAGAAGAGAATGCCCTAAGTAAGGGGGAGTCTATATAAGGGGGAGTTTTCTCAAATAAGATTTCTTTATACAAGAAAAAGAAAAATCTCTTTAAGGAAGTCAAGAATATGATCCTTAGGGATTTCAAAACCTAAGGGGGAGTTAGTCGTATTCACCTTTATTCATAAGTAAATGGAGATAAGTTTTTCTTTTAACGTTCATAGTGCAATTTCTTAGTCCTAATATTCTTTTTTGTAAGGTTGTTTGTGATTTCCAAAAAGGGGGAGATTGTTGAGTCAATAAGGTTTCCTTATGAATTTTCTATTCCTCTATATTTTAAAAATCACAAACACTTTATCTTAAGGAAAATCATATTTCCCTACGGATTTTTTTCTTAAGGAAATTTTTCTTTATCTAATGAAAATTTTTATCCTTACCTTTGTTTTCATTATCCCATTTTATAATCTCTCTAAATCAAACTCATTTTATTACTAGGTCAAAAATTTGGATTCTTATGAAAAACCTCGTAATCTAATAGTTCATTGTATATAGAGTGTTCAGTTTTCATATTCCAAATTCTCTAAAATTAAGACTCTAAATTATATGAAATTTAGACTCCGAATTCTTTGAAATTCAGACTCCGAATTCTCTGAAATTAAGACTCTAAATTCTCTGAAATTCAGATTCTGAATTTTCTGAAATTCAGACTCTGAATTCTCTGAAATTCAGACTCCAAGTTCTCTGAAATTCAGACTCTAAATTCTCTAAAATTCAGATTCCGAATTCTCTAAAATTTAGACTCCAAATTATCTAAAATTAATATTCTGAATTCTTTGAAATTCAGACTCTGAATTCTCTAAAATTCAGATTCTAAATTCTCTAAAATTCAGATTCCGAATTCTCTGAAATTCAGACTCTGAATTATTCAGAATTCTGACTTCAAATTCCTCAGAATATAGACTCCTAATTCTAATTCCAACTCCAAATTCTTCAGAATTCATACTTCTAATTCCTCAGAATTTGGATTCCAAATTACTTAGAATTATCACTCCGAATTCCTCAGAATTCAGACTCTAAATTCCACAAAATTTGGACTTCGAATTCATCAGAATTCTGACTTCTAATTCCTCAGAATTCACACTCTGAATTTCTCAGAATTCGGATTCTGAATTCATTGGAATTCATACTCCAGAATCTATAGAATTTAGATTTAGAATTCTTTGTAAAATAGAATCCAAATATCCATGTCTTATAGACTCTGAAAGTTTATATGGTTAGACTCTGAATTCTATTTTTACTTAGACTCTGAAAAATAAATTTGGTTAAGTAACTTCATTTTCCTCAAACATGTTATTTTAATGAAACGATGTCATGCGATATGTTTCTAACTAACCGTTGGTTTATTGACACGTGTACAGATCCCTCCAATATTCAAGGAAAAATATGACCGTTAGAGGAGGGAGATTACCGTTGGAGTTGTGCCTATAAATAGGAGATCATTTGAATGAGATTGATATCTATCTATTGATTGACCTATAGATTACATGTTGTGAGGTGATTTCTAGAGAGATAAATACTCTCATGCTTTGTGCAGATCAGAACATCTTATTCAGTTTGCTTCATGCGACTCTTATTGTTGCTGAGTACAATCAAGGGCTTCTGGGGATAGAAAGATAGAGGTTTCGACTACCTTAAATTTTGAGGACTTCCAGGGATAGAAATACAGAGGTGCCGACTACCATTAAGATCAAGGGCTTGTGAGTATATCAAGATATATTCTGATATTCCTATCGAGGGTTTACCCTCGTGTGGGTAAGACAGACTTTCTTAAAAGTATAAATCAAGGGACCTTTATCCAAGGTTGTTGGATACCCTACTCTTTGGGTTAAAATATTTCCTAATTGTTACTTGTTATTGTTTCAAGTTTTATTTCCACTGTTTTTTATAAAGGAAGAAAGTATAACCTTCTTATATTTTCTTATACTTTTTACTCTGATAAGTAAGATTCTATACACTTTAAGGTAGAATCTTTTCCTAAGAAAACTTTTCTTAAGTTTCATTTCCAGAACCATATTTCTAGAACCTAAGAAAGTTTGTTTAATAGAACTATTTTAGGGTTTGTGAATTTACCTTTTTAACTTTGTTAAACATTATTTTCCTTAAGGTTAAAAATAAAAGTTTTTAAAATTACAATTCACCCCCCCCCCCCCTCTTGTATTTGAGCATCTACATTTACTATTTTGATCCTAAAAACATGTGCGGGAAAAGCCTGTGTGGGGGTGAGTATAAAAATACTCAATAGGTTCCCCAAAATCCCAAACCAAAAAGGGATAAACTAATAGGCATATGTTAACTTGACTCATCCAGAGGGAACCCAAATGAGAGAGAAACTCAATCTTGAGACCATCCTTGGGTAATCACGACCAGTCAGCTCAACACCTCTGGCATGTCAATGAAACAACACACACTACAGGGACTCCCAAAACATACCCAAATATACTCAGCTCTGAATCCAACTCTCATTGTCCCTATCATAGATTTTTTGCAACAACTAACTCAAAGTTCCCAATGCAACACTCGCAATGGTCTCATGATATCCCGACCTCATAGACATCAGAAATCTCTTACTTGAGGCTCTAAGGTAGAAATCCTTCCTCGAAACACACACACAAAGAGCCCAACCATCCCTGATGGCATGTAGAATGAGAGGAGGAAAGCATTGACAACTTGTAGTCGATGATCCATCCTCGCCATACCCAAAGGCACTCAACTGAGAGATGTCACTCAATCGGGAAAACAAACTAACGACACAACCTGACCAACCCTCATGGTATCTATCTGTGAGGGCACGCTCGACGGATAGCACCAAAGAAGAAGTCACCCTATGACTAAAACAACTCAAACTCCTTGGGTAGAGGATCCAACCCTGGGTCTACTGGGGGACACTAAGAACCCTAGACAGAAACATCGAACATGGAAAGGGGTATCCCACAACAACCTGAATCTGGTATAACTTTCCTAGCATAGGATTAATGCCTGCGTAGAGTTGGTCATGCCAATTCATAGAACTCCACTAAGAAAATTCCATGGTAGATCGCAGAAGGAAGAATTGGATGTTGATACACAAATAGAGGGTCTACGCCTAGGGATCACTGGGGGGTTTTTCCCCTGCTGGAACAACATCCTAGGTAGAGGATAGATGCTTGCATAAATATTGTTCACACCAATTCCAAGAACCCTACCATGGAAATTAAAGGATGTGAGGATCACGTCGGGCCCCTTTGGGTGACACATGATCTAAATCTGTAACGCCCCACCCCAATTACCCAAATTCGGTGCATTATTACATAAAATTGGCATGATTACAAGGAATCAAGTCCCGAAGGACCGATTAGTTTAGTATCCTTGGAAGTACTATATATATACATAAGTTTTACATTTCATTATGAAATGAAAAAAACTATCATTGTGTCTCTTTTGAGCACATTCATATTCCATATCTTATCCCTATAGGTCAATCATAATATACTTCTTTACCTCCTGAGAAAAATAAAACATAAGAAAGGGGTGATCTCAGATGCTCAGTAAGGATAACAATATAGCAGAAACTTTCATAAATAAGCATAAACATTGAAGGCAATGTATAAGACTAAAACACAATCATTTTAAAATTAAACTACAAAATAATATGTAAAAGATAAATAAAATAATTCCATTTACTTATTCACATGGATATTATACTAGTCGAATAATCACATGTAATAACTAATTTCATAACGAGGAAATACATAATGTCGGTCATCATAACCACATAGTCAAGGCCTCGTGCCAAGACTACAAATAAATTTTTTTTTCAAGGCCTTATGCCAAGACGCTAGTTTGTCTCATGAGACCTACCGATGCATCAAGGAGCTATAGCAGGCTCTGCCCGTCACTTACTAAGTCTAATGCATTTCTCATATGAAAAGGATAAAACATAACATAAACATTCATTTTAAAACTAGCATATGAAATGTTAATACTTTAACCATAAACCATAAATGGTATAAAAATAACACATCCAAAGTCAAACATATCACAAAACCATCAATACAATATGGAAGACTGTATCATAATAAATCAACTTCAAATAAGTGTAAAATACATCAAAGGATGTTGACATAGATCAAATCAAAACTATTTGAAAGAAATATATATTTCTATTTTGAAATCATTTAAAAGTCACATAATTATGAACGAAAACATTTATTTTGAACATATTCTTATAATATTGTAAGGGAAGCTTTGAAGGTGTTATAATGGCATAAAATAGTTGAACTCTCCATATAGGTTAAAAAACATTCTTACCTTAATTTTTTGAAAAGGTTATAAAATACCTTGTTTGAAAAACGAAGGAAAGATTCCTTTCAAAACATTTTATAAAAACTAAAACAAGGTTATAAATGACTTTAACCCATAGTCTAGGAAATAGTAAACATGTTTTGAAATACATTTTTAAGAAACATGGATGTGGATGATAAAGAAGTCTCAGTAGATACTTACTTATAAACAACCTCAGATAATAAAGAGATTGAAGAATTAACTCATACCTTGTACCTTTCCTTAGTCGAGGGTAAGTTAACATCATGTATAATGGTTAAATAATTATTATTAAATTATAAAATAACCAAATACATAAATATGATATCATATATGATCCTATAATATTGCTTTGTTAATAATATTTTAGTAGTATCATTGTTTCAGGTGTTAATTAATTTGTTTTACTTTATATATTTTGTTATGTAAGTCCTATTTTTTATGTATATGATGTATTTTATTCCTATATATAATTATATTAAGTTATTAAAAATTATTTTTAATCATCAAATGAAAATTACTCTTGAATGGTTACGATGGGGAATGAAATCTTATCGTGTCGTGGAGACGGTAAGCCGTACGTATGCACGAGTGAAAATATAATTATATTAATGGTAAAATAATTTTTAATTTAATGATATATTATATTTATTATTTACATCAATTATACTCATTATTATACCCATCCAAATAATTAAGTGTTGAATAACAAACTACACCACGACGTGGAGATAGTAAGTTGTACGTACGCACATATGGTGACTTTGTCATTCATAGGATGGATATAATAATGAATATGGTTGTACCATATTTATAATAAAATATCAGTATATAGAAGGTACAGGATTTATTATTTTAGTATGTAAACAAAAAAGAAAGAGGAAGTGGAAGAAGAAAATAACTTTGAAAGAGGTGATGAAATTATTACCTCTTCTTCGGGTGATTCCTTTTGATTTGATCAGAAGGGATCCTTAGGTTGTATTTCTGATCAAAGTAAGAACTCTAGGTTGAAGTGAGGGTAGTTCGGATGATATTTGAGTAGGGTTTGGCCAAGACAAATGGCTTTGGAGTTGTGATTTTAAGAGAAGGGTAAGTACCCTTTTATAAGAGAGGTGATGGTCACTTTAGGAAAAACTTGAAATATTAATTTATTATACAATAATATTCAGTTTATAATGGCTCCAAAAGGATTTATTTCGAGGTTAAGGTGGTTTTGGGTCAAAAACCCCTCAAAAAATAGGTTTTAGATAGGTTTAGGTCACCATATTAACCTTATCTTTTAGATTTAATTCTTAGTTAAATAGTTTAACTTTTACCATGTATTCTTGTATTATTATAATAAATGGTTAATAAAATTATTATAAAAAGTCAAGTGAACCCCAAGTGGTTAATTATTGACATATATAACCTTATCTAAGTCCTTTGGCTGAACCTTATATTTTTATGAATATTATATCATTTAATAAAATAGTATTTGTTTTAAAAACTCATTTATGTCAATTTTGACACTATTTAGTATTTGATTTTTTTTAGAAATCATAAAAACTTTATTACTTAGAAAAAAAATTCATTGAATCATCCCTAATATGTCATATTAACTTAAAAAATTATTGGAATGCATCAAAAGTCTGAATTTACATTTATGTTAATATTTATAATATCAATTATTTTAATATTTCATTAATAAGGTAATTACTGCATCATCATTGTGTCATAAATAAAATTATTTAATATCTAAAAATTATAAATAAAATACCATGATGTAGGAAATATTTTTATATTTCTAATGGATATTTATAGATAAAATTATCTTATGTTAACCCTATATTAAAAATGTTTTAGTTATTAAACTTTGAATTTTACACTTTTAACTCTTCTTTAAATAAAATAATAATAAATGTCCTAATCTAATAAAAGTGGATCAAAGAGGGTCATATTTTATTACTAAGGTTGATTTTGGTCTATATACACTTATCCAATAGAATTAGGACATGTGTAAGGGTAATTATAATATCATTTTTAGCTTTAATTACCCTATTTACTTTTAATCGTGGTAAATAAAATTCAAAAGTTATTATTCATCAAAAATTATTTTCATCCTGTTAAACCAAATTTTACTTAATGATTTTAACCATGTCTATAATATTTTTTAAACTCAATTCCCAAAAGTGGTAAAATTATGCTTTAGGCAAATTTGCTAATGTGAATAGAAGGTGGTTAAAAGACGTTAAAAAGTTCAATAAAATTTTATATATCTAATATTATTATAAAATTACTTCAATGAATTAAATTGGAATAATATATTTATTATGTATATATTTTTAATTTAAAATAAATTTAAATAAAAATAATAATTATTTAAATAAAAAGTCAGTTTTAAACAATAACGCAGTGTTTTTCACTATTCATCAAAAATTAAAAGCTTTCAGAAAAATACCAAAAATTCACCCTAAGAGAATTTTGATATTCTGAATTTAAAAATGATTTTTATTTTACTAAATTAAAAACATATTAGTTGCATTAATTAATTTAAAATCAATTCCTGTTGTCAAAACCAAAAAGTGGGTTTTTGAGAATTAAAAACTTTCAAAACATTGATATGTGTTTATGTCCAATTTAAATGTAAATTTATTTACAATGGCCAACATTGGATTAAATGATAAAAATATAATATAATTATACTTAAAAACCATTAAAATTTATAATTTAACACTATAAATTATTTTTATTCAAAAAGTTGTTTTCAATTAAAATTTAGTATTTTTTATTATTCATCAAAATATGAAAGTTATCAGAAAAAAACCAAAAATATATCCAAACTAAATTTTTATGTCTCACTTCTAAATATTAAGTTTATTTTTTCAAATAAAAGTGTCAAATATTGGATTTAAAAATGGTTTGTCATTAAAAGGCGTTAAAATTGTATTTTTTTTAAAACACATCTTTTATCTAAAAAATTAATTTTTTTCTTATATTATGTCTAAAAAACACATAATATAGATGTTCAAATTATATGGAGTATATAAAATTATAAATGAAGTTAATACTATTCATAATCACTTTTTGAACGGCTAGGTTGGTAATTTGTGGTGCGCTCGAACTCGGTGTTGCGTGTAGTGCAAGCTATTGAATTACTTTAAAGAGATAACGTACTATGAAATCATGGGGTGTTACAAAATATGATAAATCTGTTGTTGAAGCGGATTGAGACAACTCACTCCATAAATTGGGAAACACTCACGATGCATGTATGAAAAGCAGCCGAAGAGGGGTCACAGTTTGATGAAGGGGATGTGATACCGAATACCCTCGTAGCGATAGAACTAAGGGGACCCACTCAACCCTTCTGGTTGAAATGTTATCAATAGAGACCAAAGGGACCCAATCATCCCTGCCAGTCTAAACATCACTAACAAGGACCAGGGGAGCCCACTCAACCCAACCAGTCAAGGCATCGCTAACCCAAACAACCCAACACAACAATGCCTGCACACCGCACCTCCTAAGCCCAAACTGTGGCCACCATAACATTCTATGTGAAAAACTACTCATTATAGGCTACTCAAGGCCCTAAATATAAGCTATGAAGGAGGAGATATGGGAGGGAGAAGATATCAAGAAGGTCCTTAATGAGTACACAGTGTGTGAGCCCACCCGAACACCTGGTTGTGTATCCTTTATACACGGTTTGTCAACCCATGTAGGAGTACACAACGTGTTGAGATAGTACACGGTGTGTCCCGCTTCACCCAGACCTTAGCCATGTTTCTTCTTCACACGGCCCAGCCAGCCATGTCCCTTATACATCATGCATCTCATAATACATGGCATATTTGGGTGATACAGCCACTTGTTCGTGTGGTTTACTCGATCCCATATACTGGCCCCTGTGTCTGTGTACTTTGGTTGTGTTCTTTTACATGGCCATGTACTATTACACAGCTACGCTGGTTATCTCCCCTAGCCACATGATGAGGGTACCTACACGGCATGTAACCCCAAGTACACAGTGTGTAGACCCCCAAACTTCATCTTCTCCTAACATGAATAACATAGGGTGTGTAGTACTGGTTTACATGTCGCACCGATGGGAAAATCCGACAAAAATTCCCTACAAACAGCCTGGATCGCCCCCATTCATCCCAAAACACATAGATCAATCCACAAGATGTCCCTAATAGTTTTCTAAGTAATATATAACCTCAAAATAATGCATCAAAAGGTATATTGGGATGAAAAGGAAAAACTACCTACCTCGAGGGGAAAATGTCAAAGCTTTGGGTGCAGAACGATGCCTGGGATGTGCTGATTCTCGATCTGGCGATGATCGACGTCAAAAACAGGATTTGGAGTCACCTCCTCACCTTGGTTTTTCCATCAGTCTAAGGGATAGGAAGAGGGGAGGTGGGGTCTTTGTTCTCCTATGTGCGCGCCAAGGGGGTGAAGTGGGAGAGGGATATTGTTTTAATTTTTATTAAAACATTATCCACTTAACTCCCCGGATCGACTCGCCTCCAAATCGACACATGAAACTGACAAAGTTTATGTTGCACCTAGGGTAAAAACAACGTTCAGAACCCAACCGTGGTATCAGAAATATGATTTGAGACTCCTCTCAAGAGTTATTCATGTTTTAAGATAAACTGTGTATGGGTGATAAAATATATTTAATATTTTTAAAATCATCCTGCAGAGGCTCTGTTAGCCCTTGATTCTCATGCTGACTCAGTACCTAGCTTTAGAAATATTCTTAGAAATATTCCAACATATGATAGGTCAAAACCCGAGTCACAACATTCTCCCCACCTTAAGGTTTTTCATCCTCAAAAAGTGAAAGCCTAAGAACATGGGAAAGGACCCAAGCTATCCACTGGGACTCCCATGCCAATGAGCTCACTAGAGGTTCCTATGCTGTAAAAAACTCGCACCAAGAGGAACCACAACACCACAAGACCACCACAAGGGCCACCAAGGGTTCCCATGATTTCCATAAGAACGTGCTCAGGGGAACCTTCAAGCGCAAAAACACACCATCTAGCTACCAACATGTTAACATCATGCAACAAGCATCACATGTTTCCTCAACTGTTATAGGTGAAAAAAACACCCAACTCCTACCACATGAGTTATCAGAGGGCCTAACAACACGATAACTCACCAACCCACACCAGAAACGAAATAGTGGTTTTACAAACCTCAGAGATAGATTGTCACCCCATCTAATACTCTAAACCCTTGAAAAGATCCAATTGAACACAAGACCTCATCATCGAACACCCAGGGCCACCTTCATCGGTCTAAAACTACCTTGAACGATCCCCAACAGACCTCAACCAACACTTAATAGTTTACTCTAACACCAACACAACACAAAGGGAAAGAGACCACCTTAGCACCCAATCTTTCCATGTGACTGGTGCCAACATAAAACCTCAAAAGGCCGACACACTCCCCAACTTAAGGAAAATCCATCAAGAACAAGCCCACTAGATATCCCGTCATGCAAGACCTCACAACAAAACCTCAACACCTTAAGAAAAACATCTCTACCACTTGGGTAACAAACAAGGTTTCCCAAATATAAACATTGGATCTTATAATCCCTTAAAAAACCACCACTAACCCATCAAATTGAGGTCTAACTCACTAGTTGATGGAACTCATTCACCACACCTCGATACTATCCACTTGGGGTAGCACTGAATCACCCGAATGGTTTTTTATCACGTCTCAAGGATGCGTCTTAGTGGGGGAATTTTCCATCCTTCCTGTGAATTAAAAGCCATGACGAACCATACCACAACCTCATCAAGTGTCTCATGTACAAGCTAACACCGAGCACACGAGGGTATTAATGAACAACAAAGTCTGGCCTAGATGCTCATATTGGGTCTTATTGGTCTCTCCATCTACCAAATTCCCTTACAAAAATGATCCAAACACACAAGTCTAAGGGACTCATCCACCACACCTCGATACTGTCCTCTTTGGGCAGCACTAACTTGCCCACATAGTTTTCATCGCGTCACAAAAACACATCTCAATGTGGGAAGGATTCATCTTCCTCATGAATTCGAAGTAACAAAGAGAAACACTGACATAGGGCTCCACTGACACCGTGCATCTTCCCAAACAAAACCCACAAGCAAGCAACGAAAAGAAAATAGTACCTCTCAACAGTTTCTATAAATCCTACTACAGAAATTAGAAAGGAAACAAAGAATACCTATATTCATCTGGAGCCTTTGGTTCAACACCCTGTATCATCTACAACCACCCAATTCCATGTCCACCATCTCCCTAAGCTTGGACTAGACCACCTAGGGGGGGTGGTGGTGGCAACAGATCAAAGAACCAACCACCTCCTAACACTCTGGCTCTGACGTCTCATTCGATGGTTAAAAACCCTTGCTGAAACTACTTCCAGTGCCAAGGTGATCCATCGACCATCACTCCCTCAGAAACATGGTGGGACTTATAGTATTTTGCAAGATGTCCCAGGTCGTTACAAGAATAGTAGCACCTCTCCTACTACTGACTAGAACCCAGGTGTGGATCCTGAGTTCGGGCATGGTTATGCCTTCGAAAATGATGATGCATCCTATGTTTCATGCGTGCTAACTGCAGATCGTGATTGATCTAGACCTCAGGAAAACTCTGTCCCTGAAGATCGTGGTATGCACGCAACCCCAGTACATCGGTGCCTAACACCAACAGATCCATCCACGGTTCAGTCAGATAGGTCACATCCACCTGAACACTTGGAGGTGGGTCTATGTGCTTCTCGACGAGTGGTGGATCCACTAGTGGTAAAACCGGAGAAGAAACTTCCTCGTGACTAGGCCCATGCAAGGAGACCTCATCACTCATTAAATCATACTCCAAACCTGTCTTTGGAAACCTCAAAGTCTATCTTTATGGAAACATCCTGAAACAAATTCAATATGCACCACAGTCAAAGAGTATATCTGAGGAGATGAGTCAAAAAGGACATGAAAAACCCAAAACCCCATCTTATATGATACATATACCATTATTTCCCTGTGACCAGTGTCCTAATGTACCGAGTCGAAAGGAAGGTTATCAAAGTCCTAGTGAATGGATATGTTGGCCGCCCATACCAACACTGAAGTCTCTATCCTGAAATCTAAACTTGAAACATCCTAACAATGTCGCTATGTACCCGTCCCAAAGTGGAACCCGCTCTGATACCACTTTGTCATAACCCGTCTCAATGGGGCTCAAGCTACGACTCCCCAAGCCCACCTCTAATAGGCCAGGGGATGGTGACTAGCACCGAGTTTGCTATCACACACATGGTAAGTCTTATCCTAAGGTACATGTATGCACACACCCACATACACCTCCATGAAATAGTGCAGATATATATATATATAATGAAAAATAAAATGCATATATACATCTATCCCAATTAGGGTACAATAGAAGTACAAAAGGGAAAAATACATGCCCACCAAAAGAAAACTGAAAAAGCTTCCAACCAGCTCAGATGGAGGGGATCGCTGTCAAACTCCCACTGGTAAGCTCTATGGTATGGCTCCAACAAAAACTTTGGTCAGTCCGGATACTACACTATGCCTGCTCTGGGTCCTACTGGGATTCCATCAAAGGACCTGAGGTCTACACAAGACACAACATGTGTTGGAAAATCCCATGCAGGGGTGAGTATAAAAATACTCATTAGGTACCCCAAAATCCCAAACCAAAAAGGTAGAAACTAATAGGCATCAGTTAACTCAACCCAACTATAGGAAACCTAAAAGAGAGATAAAATCCTTCCTGAGACCATCCTCAGATAATCAAGACCAATCATCTCAAAGCCCCAAGCATGTAAATGAAACAAAATACATCATAGGGACTTCTAGAACATACCCAGATATACTCAGCACTGACTCCAAGTCTCATGGTATTGACCATAGATTATCTACAATAACCAACTTGAAGGTCCCAACACAACACTCACAACGGTCTCATGAGATCCCGACCTCATAGACATCAGTAAGCTTTTACTTGAGGGTCAAAGGTATAAATATCACCTTAGAGCACACACAATAAGAGACCAACCCTCCTTGATGGCATGTAGAACAAGAGAAGTCAAGCATCGACAACTCGTATTCGATGATCCAACCTTGCCATACCCAAAGGCACTCAACCAAGATATGTCACTAAATTGGGAAAAAAACTAATAGTACAACCCGACCAACCCTTATGGTACTTATCCATGAGGGAATGATCAACAGACAACGCCACAGAAGAATTCAACTTGTGACTAAACCAACTCCAACTCCTCATGTGGGGGATCCCACCTAGGGTCCGCTGGGGGACACTAAGAACCCTAATCAGAAACACCGAACATAGAAAGGGGTATCACGCAAAAAACTGAATCTAGTATGACTCTCCCAGTATAGGATCAGCTCTTGTGTAGATTTGGTCACATTGATTCCAAGAACTCTTTTGGGAAAACTTTATGGTAGATCGCAAAATGAATAATCGAATCTCGATACATAGATAGAGGGTCTGCACTCAGGGCTCACTGGGGGCTTTGTCCCCTACCGAAACAACATTCTGGGTAGAGGATCAATACCCGTGTAAATATTGGTCACACTAATTCTAAGAACCCTTCTAGAAAAATGAAATTATGTGAGGATTGCATCACGCTTCTTGGGCTGAGACAAGCTCTAAATCCGTTGAGTCTGTTGTTGAAGCGGATTAAGACAACTCAATTCAGAAAGTGGGAAACACCCACGCTGCACGTACTCAAAGCAGCCAAAGAGGGGTCAGAGTCTAGTAAGGGGACATGATACCGAAAACCCTCATAGAAATAAGACCAAGGGGACCCACTCAACCCTTCTAGTCGAAACGTCACCAACAGAGACCAGGGGACCCACTCAACCCTTTTAGTCTGAATGTCACTAATAAGGATCAGGGGGACCCACTCAACCTAGTCGGTCAAGGCATCACTAACCAAAATTTCCCAACACAACAATGCCTACACACCACACCTGATAGGCCCAAATTGTGTCCAACATCGCATTCTATGCAAAAAACTACTCAACATAGGATACTCATGGGCTTGAATTCGAGCTAATAAGGAGGAGATACGGGAGGTAGAAGATCTCAAGGAGATCCTTGAGGAGTACACAGTGTGTAAAGGGGTCCACATAGCATGTGAGTCTATTTGAACACTTGGTTTTGTATCTTTTATACACGATTTTCCAACCCATGTAGGAGTACATGGCATGTAGAGATGGTACACAGCATGTCCCGCTTCACCCAGCCCCTAGCCATGTTTCTCATTCACATGGCTTAGCCAATCATGTCCCTTACACGTCATGAATCCCATACTACATAGCATGTTCAGGTGATACGACCACTTGGCCATGTGGTTTACTCTAGCTCGTGTACCAAACCCCGCGTCCATTTACTTTGGTCGTGTTCTTTTACAGGACCATGTACTATTACACAGCTACACTAACCATCTCTCCCAACCACACCACAAGGGTACCTACATGGCGTGTAACCCCAAGTACATGTCGTATAGACCCCAAAACTTCATCTTCCCCAAAACGGTAAGAAATCGTGGTATGTAGTACTAGTTTACATGCCGTGTAGATGGGAAAATCCAATGTAAATTCCCTATAAATATCCCAAATCACCCCCATTCACCTCGAAACACACATATCGACCCATGAGGGGTCCTTAGCAGTTGTCTAAGGGCTCTATAACCTCAAAAAAATCATCAAAATGGATATCGGGATGAAAATGAAAAAATTGCCTACCTTTAGGGTGAAATGTCAAAGCTTTAGGTGCAGAATGACGCCTGAGACACACTGATTCTCGATATGGCAATGATCAGCATCAAAAATAGGATATAGAGGCACCATTTTGCATTGGTTCATCTATCGATCGAAGGGAGAGGAAGAGGGGAAGAGGAGGTTTGGCCTCCTGCATTTGCACCAAGGGGGTGAAGGGGAGAAGGCTATTGTTTAAATTTTTAGTAAAACAATATCCTCTTAACACACCGGCTCGACTTGTCTCTGACCCGACACCCGATGTCGATAAATTTTATGTTGTACATAGGGTAAACGCGACATTCATATTCCAACCGCAGTCTCAGAAATCTAATTTGAGACTCCTCTTAGGAGTTATTCACGTTTCAATAGAAATTGTTCATGGGTGATAAAATATATTTAATATTTTTAAAATCATCCCATCGAGGCTCTCCTGGCCTCGAATTCTCACACCTAATTAGCACCTAGCGTCAGAAATATTGTTATAAATATTACAAAGTCTGATAGGGAAAAACCCTAGTCACTAAAAAATGCATCATTAATGTGTATCATGTTTAAACTATAATTTTAATTAATTGAGTAAAAATTTAATTGCCAATAATGAAATCCATTATCTAACATTTTTTCATGATATAATTTTTTCTATTGTTTTCTTATTATCAATCATATGGAATAATGTACCAGATGATAGAGAACATACATATGATGTGGTGATCATGTTGCCACATGTTTTTTACAGTATTTTCAGTATACTAATGAGTAAATAATCTTAGCATATTTTCAAAATAAAAAACAACAATAATTTTAAAAATGTGAAGTGGAATTATATAGACACAAAGAAATGTAATTAGATTAATAATGTAATTCAATAAACATGCCTCATATGTCAATGTAGATGTAAAATTCAAAAAGGTTACCTGAGAATAAACTGAGTGGTAATTCATCATCACAGATTAAGTTAAAAATGAAAGTCAGTATGTAAAATAAGTATTATAATTTGATATAAGTACATATAATGATCACCTATTTCTAAAAGAATGCACTATAGGAATTTCAGTATTGAGTAAAAGCTTTGTCACATTCATGATTGGGGTAACAATTACTGTGTGTGAACAGAGTTGAATTATATTTAATTAATAAATAGAGCCACATTTTTTATTAATTTTAAATTAAATATATAATGGATATTGAAAGAACATACTACTAATTCACTTTTCACAAACAAGTTACAATAACAAAATATTAGTTGGTTCAATTTCATCTTTCAGAAGTCTTGTAAGTAGTTCACCAAATTCATCCCACAAAATACAGTTGATAGTTATTCCTTTGTAACATTTAATTGAAAATGTTATATAATTTTAATTATAAAATGTTAGGGTCGAGAAGAATTTGAAAATTGAATTTCTAATTACCCTTCATCAATCAAAGTTAGTTGCATTATCTTTTTATTTTTCCCCCATGCTTGGATAGGCAGATGATGATGTAGATTTCCGATAACATCTAATATAACATGCTCATTAGTGAAAGTCAAACATAAAAAAAATAAAACTATAGACTATTGAAGAATGTTAATAGTAAAATCAAATTTACCTATGAAAATTTTCCCAGGCACCCTGTTTTGTTTAATGTCTTCAAATGGAATGAAATTGAATCTGAAATGGGGAAATTGCACATCAGAATGTTTTATATGAGTTCTAATGTTAAAAATGATTTTGAAATCATGCTATATTTCTAAAAAAATCCCTTTATTTTCAATAATTTTAAAGTTTTTTATTTCATAACACATCCCTTCTCATAGAATAATTTTTCACTTAGTTATAATTTTCCATCCACTAATTTTTGCATGAATCGTTGTTTCCTAAAAAATTTAACAGAACTCATAATTTAAAATAAAATTTCAGGTGGTGGTAAAAAAAATTCATTGAATATATATTTGAATAAAAACTTTTTTTTATTCAATAAAATGCATTTAATACAATATTTTCAATAACGACTAAAGTGAAATTAAACTGAATGTAGAATTGAATGCAATATATTGAAATTGAAAATTGAATGGGACATAAAAAACTCAATTATGATTATTTTTACATTTCAATAAATAAATTATACTTAAAATAGTGAAGTGGTAAATAAATTTCATTGAATACAATATATTCATGTATTGATTAATGAGATACAACACACTCTGAAATATATTCTTATACATTATTGTGAGATACAACTTATGTAGTGAGATACTATTAATGATATATGAATACAATGGATACACTGATATAAAATGTATGTAGTGAGATTCAATGTATGATCTATGAATACACTGTCAGTTTATGTGCTATATAGATAAAAAATTGACATAACAGAAAAAACATTGAATTTAATATGTATCCCTATAAGGAAGGAATATATAACATTAGATAGAACATTAAATCTATGAAACATGGTATATATTATAATGGTAGATAGAACATTAAATATATGAAACATGTTACGTATTATAATAGTATACAGAACATAAAATTTAATTAAGTAATATATAACAGTACACAGAACTTGTTTACATATGTTAATGGTTAGTGGAACATTAAATGAAGAGATTATAACAATATAAAAAACATTGAATTTAAGGAATATATAACAGAGGGAAGAACATTAAATTAAAACATATATAAATGTAGATTATTTTTCTTATATATAGTTGTAATGTATCCTGTAATATATTAGTAAAACAATAGATTACATATGATATCAATTACAATACATCAATATATGAAACATGTTACATCTAATGTGTAATAGATCATCTGATATATAATTGATATCAGTAAACATATATATGATAGTATACATGTCACAAACCCTTTGCCCAAAGATGCCCCTATCAAGCTGTCAATGAAGAAAGAGAGATAATGACCCACAAGTCCCACCTCCGATAGGCCCTGGGGCGGTGACAAGCACCAAGGGTATACAAATATCATAAAATGGGAGGCATTACCCTTTTATAGTAAATAAGTTTGGGAGATAAGATGTATCAACCTCAAAATAAATCCAATCACTATATAAAAGAAAAACAAAAATCCATCCCACATGCATGTTTAAAGTAAAACTAATACAAATACAAGGAAAATCTCTAAAGTAAATACCCAAAAATAAATCTAAGTAGTGACGCAAAAAATTATCCCAAAGTATGAGCTAGTATTTCCCAGCATGGTTCTCATAGTCCTCCTGGAAACCTGAAAGCAATTTTATAATGTAGGGTGAGAATATAAGTATACTCATTAGAAAAAACCAAAGTCTCTCATTCACAAGTGGGAGAAGCATACTAATACTCCCATGAGAAAAACAGAATAACCAACAGCACCTAACAAGGTATCCTAGCCATCCCCACCTCACCAAGGTGCACTCACCGAGTAATGCAAGTCAAGTAAAGTAATATAGTAATCACACCGATGAGAGGGTACCCCACACCACTTTTATATTGATTATCCACTCTCACACCCTAATGACAAATGTTATGGTGCTCCCACCTCTTCCGAAAGTACCACATCACAACCCGCCCGCACACACCTGGGCCTCACAACTAGTCCTGAAACCTGGGAAAATGAATCTCATCACATCTCACTCGCACACACTTGGGCCTCAAAACCACATCCCACCTGTAGACACTTAGGCCACATACCATGTCACATCCCAAAAAAAACCTGGGAAAGCACAACACATCTCATCTTGAAGACACTTGGGAAAACAAAACTCACCCTCACACACCTAAGCCTCACAAACCACTACCTGCATGAAGAATCTTGGGTTATCACCGCCTGGAAGAGGGAGAAAGGAAGAGTGGGTGTCCCGCCGTCCATCCTCCCACTAGGATGTTTGGTAAAGACACCCTCCCCCATGACAATGGGGGTGTTTGGAAAATAGTTCTCAATGAGGGTGGGGTGTGTATAGAAAACACAAGGAAAATACAGGTATGTGTATATAGTATCAAATACTCAAGCCCAACCAATGGGTTCTCAATCAAATAGCCAACCACCTTATGATACTTTCAAATCTACTATTTACACTAAATGCATTTATTAACACCAAAAACAGCCACTTCAGAAGCTGATAAATGAAATCCATTCACAACAATACACAACTCAAAACATACATCGAACAATCTCATTTAACTAATTATCATTCTTTATTAAGGAGGCCATTTATTCATTCCATCCCTACCTGGGAAACTACCGACCACAACATGAAACAAACCACATAACATAAACCATGCAGAGGAAAAAGAACCATAGTAAAGAAACTTACTACATATTTCCACTTTGTTCAACACCCATACCAACCACTGCCACCATCATTCTTCAAAGTCATTACACCATTTCCTTCCTCTCAACAAGAAAACCCCCCAACTTACTTCCAAACCCCGCAACAAACCTCATCACAGCCAACCCGACAACCCCACTGTATAACAACACCACACCCCTCACACTCAGTAACATAAATATACCACAACCCAAACCTGAAGCCCCACTGCTCAAACACTTCCCATCCATTCCACAATCAAACAATCTCTCAACCTGAGATACCATTTCACCACCCATATCACCCCATAAAAAACAGTGCTCTCAACCCCAGCACCACACAACCACAGAAGGCCCAATACAGAACAAAACCACACATAGCACACAGCCAAACCAACAAAGCAAAGTGTATTTAGATTTAGAAAACACTCATTATTTAATTCCACTTTGATAATTCAGAGGTTATCATAGAGAAAGTTCAATCTTGATGCATCCATTTATTTAACCAAATATACATGGATAGCCAAATTTCATATTCATATGGTCATTCACAGAGGATCAACATTAAACATCCACAAGCCATAACAGGTGCACAAATAAATACCACCAACGACCATGATTTTTGGTAGGCATATAGCTTATACAGATCACAATATTAGTAACTAATAAAAAATAAGCATGCATCACTTTTCCCCAACCCCTGTATATCAATATTAAACAGATTCGATTATATTAATTTATTCGGAATTCTATTATCTTCACAAGATAACATTCATACACCCACCCTGCATGATAAACAAATTAAAAGAGACGAAGGGATCCCTACCTCAAGAAATAGATGATCAGTACCTCCTATTTATGCCAAACAAGGGGTGCACAAGCATAAGGAGGAACTTCCAGGGAGACACGATCCAAGGGGATCACCAAAAATGCATGATCTGTCAAATAAGAAAGGTTTTGGGATGTTTGGGTATCAAGAGAAAGGAGAAATAAAGAATGAGGGAAAGGTGTTTGACTTTGAAGGACTAGATCCAAGACTCGGGGGATATGAAACCGTTTTGAACTCCCCATTAAAAGTGAATTTTGACCATGCATTTTGACTAAATTAAAGTCTCCCAAGCTCTAAGAAAATAGATATATAATTTATATCCTTTGAAACGACTTCAAAAACACTTAAACATGGTTTTAAACCCAATTTACATCAAAGGAAACGTTAAAGGGTGAAACTATAAAAACAAGAGAAAACTGGAAATTTGACAAACTGCTAGAAATGACTCACCATTGGGTGATTCACTAATGTGAGTCACCAAAGGTTAATTCACCATTGGGTGACTTACCGTTGGATGAGTCACCGATGTGACCTACCGTCAGTAAGTCACCGACGTGACTCACTGATGCCACTCACCGACGACACCTACTGACGCCACCTACCAACACCACCTACCTTTAGAGAGTCAACGTTGTGAGTCATCAACACGAATCACTAACATGACTAACCATTGGGACCTACTAGTAGATGAACCACTGTTATATGAGTTACCATTGTAAAAACTGGATTTTTGGAAAACTCTTAAAATGAGTCATTGTTGCCTCCCAAAACACCTCAAACACTAGATTTTTACAAATTAATGGATCGAGGAGGTTCAGGCCATTACGTCATATACCTCTCAAACTATTATCATCCTCGATAATTAAAAACAAACCCAGAAGGAAAATAGGGGTCTGAACAACCACCTTGTGAGATACCTCTCAAGGTCCCCGCTATGCTTGAAACACCGCTACCGACTAACCACACCAAAGTTCAACGATAAACCAATCTATGTTGTTCTAAAGATAGAGTGAAACCTAAACATTCAAGAACACCTCCTCTGACATCTACTACCCCAACTAACCACAATACACACTATACAAGCACCAAAAGCCACACTGTCCAGACATATGAATCAAGTAATTCCTTCCTCCATGTCAAGATATTATCCGCTCTGGGTGGCACTAACTCACCCTCATGAGTTTAATTGCATATCAATTAATGTGTCTTGATTAGGAATATGGTCTCCCCCTATCCAATTTTATGATTTTATCACAAATCATAGAAAAAGGAAACAACTAATCTCATAACAAACAAGGTTCAAGCATTACATTACAAAGGGAAACACAAAAAGGAAAAACTCAGAACAACTCTGGGTATCGGGAACGCATCTACGTATCCCTTTCCCAAGTACTCTCCTACAGGACACCATGCCTCCACAACACACAAATGAAGGGAATGGTATGTCCATGCAACACCTTCTCTTAATGATCCTGGATCTCTACTGGTCACTCCACAAACGTTGTGTCATCTTCGACATCCAACTCTCCCTAATTAATGACATGAGAGTCATTGTGAAGATACCAACAAAGATTAGAGACATGAAAGACGTTGTGGATACTCTCCAACTATGGTGGAAACACCAACTATTACCCCACTTCACCAACTCATCCTAACACCTTGAAGGGTCTGATGAACCTGGGAGAAATCTTGCTCCCTCTGCCGAACCTCTGCTTCCCACATCGAGGGGAAAACTTCAAGAGCACGTGGTCCCCAACCTAGAACTCCAAGGGACTCCTCCTATGATCGTCATATGAATTTTTTCAGTCTTTTTCTGCTTTAATCCTCCCACAGATAAGATAAACCTTCTTTTTTGTGCTCTGCACTACCTCGGGACCAAGAACAAATGTCTCCCTAACCTCTGTACAACATAAAGGTGAACGACATGGTCTTCTATACAAAGGTTAAAATGGATCCATACCAATATAATAGTTATATCTATTATTGTAATCAAAATATACTAAGGTAAAGTGCTTCACCCAAGATCCAACAAAGTCTAAGACTCATGCTCGCAACATTTCCTCCAACGTCTGGATAGTCTGTTCTGCTTGCCCATATGTCAGAGGGTGGAAGGAAGTGTTGAGGTGTAACTAAGTTCCAAAAGAATGATAAATTTCCCTCCAGACTCACGAGTTAAAATGTGTGTCCTGATTCGAGACAATGGATATTGAAACTCCATGTAGTTGCACCACCTCATCCACATACCTCTTGGTCAAGGCATCCATTGCGCCCAACTCCTTAATCGCTAAGAAGTAAGCGAATTTTGTCAGTCGTTCCACCACTACCCAGATTACATCACACCCTCCCTGAGCCTTGGGTAATCATGTGATGAAATCCATCAATATTTCATCCCACTTACACTTGAAGACATCTAAGGGCTGCAACAAACTAGCAGGAACATAGTGCTCAGCCTTCACCTATCGACACACTAGGAACCTTGCCACAAACCCCACTACTTCCTGCTTTATACCAGGACACCAAAAATACATCCTAAAGTCATGGTACATCTTAGAAACTCTTGTGTTCACTGCTAAAGGCGATCTAAAAAACTCACAGATAACTCCCTCATGCATCTCCATTAGAATAAACAACCTTCCACGGAACAACATCCGATTATGACCATCCTCCGACCATCCCTCTAGAGAATCGCCATGGTCAACACGATCGTGTATTACCTATTCCTCCCAGTCTCCCCACTGAGACTCCTCCACCTACTATACTAGAGAATATTGCACCATCATATGAAATAAGCATCCTCTACCACCATCCTCCCTTGTATATAAGTGAAAGGATGTCAACTCCTCTATCATCTTCCAAGCATCCGTAGATTCCCAAACTACCTCCTTCTATGAATTACTTCAGAAATCATCAGCCACAACATTTCAATTTCCTATAGTGTAAGATATTTCTAAGTTGTAGTCCTATAGAAACTCCATCCACCTCCATTTTCACAAGTTCATATCTCGCTAAGAAAATATATACTTCGAGATCTTGTGATCCATGAAGATTGTAAAGTTCTCCCTAGTGAGGTAATACCACCACAACTTTAGCAAAAACACGACAGCTGCTAGATCCAGATCATGGGAGACATAGTTACATTCATGGGGAAGTAACTGGCTAGACCCATAATAGATCGCTCCTCATAGTTGCATTAGCACGCATCCAAACCCCATATGGGAAGCATCAAAAAACACCTCGAACATCACCCCTTCCTCTAGAAACTGGAGCACTTGAGCACTAGCCAAATTCCACTTTAGATAACTGAATACTACCTGACACTACCCACTCTACACAAAGTCCTGGCCTTTCCTAGTCAAGGTTGTCAATAGAGCTGCTACTTGAGAGAAATCGGGTACAAATATTCGGTAATAGCATACCTGACTGAGAAAACTGTGAAACTATACCACATTCATGAGTGCTTCCCAAGAAACAAATACTTCTACCTTTTATGGGTCCACCGCTACACCCTTCTGAGGCACCACATTCTCAAGGAAGTGTACCTCTTATGACCAAAACTTACATTTGGACAACTTTCTTTAGAGCTTGTGGTGTCGAAGAACCTACAAGATGGTCCTCAGATGCTCAACATGTTCCTCATCTAACTTTGAGTAAATAAAGATGTCATCGATGAAAATTATGACGAACCAATCTAGGAACTCATGAAATATGGATTTTATAAGTCCCATGAATATGAATGGTGCATTTTTAACACCGAATGGCATGACAATGAACTCAAAGTGTCCATACCTACATATGAAAGTAGTCTTTGGGATATAACCCTCCTTCACCCTCAGATGGTGATATCCAGACTATAGATCAATCTTAAAGAACCAACTTGCTCCCCTCAGCTGGTCGAAAATATTTTCTATCCTTGGGATAGGGTAATGGTTCTTGATTGTTACCTGATTCAACCTCTGGTATTCTATGCATAGCCTCAAAACACCATCTGCCTTTTTTGAAAACAAGACCGGAGTACCCCATGGTGACACATTGGGCTCGATAAAGCCCTTCTTCATCAGATAATCTATCTGAATATTCAACTCCGATAGCTCTGAAGGTGTTATCTGATAAGGAGTCATCAAGATCATAGAAGCACCGGGGTTGTAGGTCTATCATGAAATCAACATCACATCGAGGGGGTAGAGTCACAACCTCCTTAGAAAAAACATCCAATAACTCCCCAACAACACCGGTAAACTCCTCCATCTCAATATCCACTAATTCCACTAACAAATCGACCAATAGGGAAATAAGAGGCTCCACATGCCAGCTGCCCACTTGACAGCTTCGTTCATCGATGAAGGCCACACATTGACCATCTATGTCTGAAAACATGACTCTCCTCCAAAAGTAGTTGATAATAGAATTCGAAGATTACAACTAGTTGATGAAAAGGATGACATAATACGATTACATCTATAACAGAAAAATATCCTCATAGGATTGATGCGGTCACATCATCAGCCTACATCCCTGGCACACATCAAACAAGCTGGTCTGGCCTTCGACTTGTAACAACCCAAACTTTTGAATAATATTTTGTTTCCTAAAAATGTGTGTTATATAATTCCTACACACAAAAAAATATATCCTTTTATTAATTAAGTTAGTATAATTGAAATGAGACCTTTGGGTATTGACTGTTATATGACCATTGGTCAATATGATTGTTGGAAAAAATAATAATTTTTTTAACATTATAATTGTTGTTTAAAATAGAAATAATAGTGGATAACTAATGTAGAAAGAAGATTCGATGGCCTCATCCAGTAAACTCAGGTCGTACGAAGCTCATCTATTAGATCTTGGGAAGGAGGTAGTGTCACAAATATTTTCTTTGGAACAAGCCCAAGTTGAGCTTCAACATGTTAAGCTTTAATGTAATCACCTTTAGGAGAATTTCAAGCTAATAAAAATCACCACTCGGGCAATGTTGTCTGAGCCACCCCAAGATTCTATCATCATTGCACACCTTACTCTTAGGTCCTATGCAGGTGTTATAAGGGGCTATGTAGCAAGGCCTTATTTACTTTGTGTAATCCCTTTATGTAAATAAAAAAAATTTATTCCATCTTTCCTATTTTAAGAATAGTTTTGCTTAATAAAATCAAATTTTATAAATTGGTTGTTTTTTAAGAGAATTTGTACAATCCAAAAAAGATATAAATGTTTATAATAAACTATGAATTTATGAATAATTATTAATATAATGAAATAGTATTGTAAAAACGCTCATTTTTAATTACAAATGATAAAATAATTTATTTTTTCAGAAATTTTACTATGCATTTTATGTCCGCTGTTATTTTTAATAAATGGTTATTTTTATATTTAAAAGATAAATTTATTATATTTAGATATTTATTATGATAAAATAAATTTTATTTTTGAACTCAGAACATTTATATTAGGTTACAGTGAATTTATGATATTTTTATAAAATGTTTTGTTTTTCGGTGAATAGTAAAAATACAGTTTTGAGTTTCGGTGTGTTTAATGACATCATTAATGATGTAATAATGATGTAATAATTATGGTCGACTCTTGAGGAATAAAATATGTTATTAGGTGTCTCAAATGGATAAAACCATAGGCAAATACCATGGTCAAATACCATGGTTTTGCAAATACCACTAATGAGGTGTCCCTTGGAAATTAATAAAATATTCCCTCACTTTTGCTATAAATACCAACCCATTCCTTCATTACTTTCATTAAAAATTCCTCCTCAACAAAACTCTGGTCTTTTTACCTTCCAAGGAGTCCTCCTAAGGTTCTCTCAAGCCCCCAAGGTCCCAACCTTCATATTTTTGAAGTTACTCTTTATGGTAAGGGAACCTTTAACCCTCCTTTTTTAGTCAAAGGCTTCTTTTATGTTATGTCATTTAATTTCCATTTTCATATGTTGGGGTATGTTATTATATATCCTTAGTTATCTCCATTTTATGTTTATATTATGAGAGACCCTTTTCTCTCTCATCAACTCATTTTCTGAATTTTTAAGTGACGTCATTAGGCTGCCGAATTTTCGTAAGGGAATTCTCCACTTCTCTTTTCCTTTCAAGTTCTCTTTTATGTGGTATGTATTTAAAGTTTACATAACATGTTATTATTTATATTTTATTCTATCTGTATACTATAATATGAGTCATTTATGGATGGGATACCCTTGTACCCTCTCTTTTTAATGTTTTCTAAAACCATTCTGTATAGTTGTTATGCTGTAGAATTTTCGTCTCAAAATCTCTCTCTTTTTCTCAAAAAAATATCTTATTTTTTTATTTTAATACACAAACCTATTTCATTTCTAGGGGTATTCATCAAGACAAAAAAATTATATATTTAATTCTATAATTGACATACATAAAATCCTAATTCCCTTTCCATGGGTTATAAATGACATAATGATCTTGTTTTTAAGCACTTTTTAAAACATCACGATTTTGATATGAAACCCATTTATTTTATTATCTTTGGGTTATTTATGAAATGTTTGATTATGATATATGTGGATCACATGAAAATAAATACATATTAAGGGTGTTCCATTATAGCGCTCCAATGCATTGGATAAAGAAATTAATCTCTAGAGATGACAAGTCTTTGATACCTTGGTGAACAACCTTTGTAATTTTTATGAAACCTTAGGGATGGACCTTGGTGATATGCTTATGAATGCCTAAACTAAATGGTGTATCCATAATTTCAAGTTATGTTTCAAGTTATGTTTCAATTTATTTTTATTATGATATGCCTCTTTATCATGCCTTTATGATATTCCTCGTGTTCTTATTGATATCGCTCAAGTTCACATGTAAATTGTTTCACTTGTTTTCCTTAATGGGCCTTTTTCTCACCCTTTCCTTTGATGTATGTCTCCAGGTTATGAGTTGGAGTAATTGTACTTAGGATAAACAAATGAAGAATACTTTCAAGTGTATTTAAATATTATTTTATGTTTTCATGTATTATATACCTTTTTTCCAAGACACTAGACTAAAGATCCTCTGTTTGTAAAATTTCATGTGAAGTTATGTAATAAAAAGGTGGGACACCATAGTTGGTATAAAAGGATAGTTTAGTTATTTTTAGAAATTAGTATGTTAAAACTTTAGGGAATAAACCTATATAAAATTTTAAATATAAGAAAACTTACTGGTATTTTGGTGAAATATTAAGTAAGTGGTTTCCGAACAAATAGATCTCTATCTGGATACGAACAAGTGGATGTGTCTTTGGCATAGATGTATCTAGGTGTAAAACCCGAAAACACCACTTTGAACTAAACTCAAACAGAAACTGGTGCATGAAAATAGGACTTACTGCACTCCTGGTTTGACACTCCCTGGAGATATTTTTGGTTAATCACAATCTTTTTATGAATCATTATGAAGGATTTGTAGAGAAATTTAATTGTTGTTAAAGAATAATATGTTTAAGCATGAAGTTTTAAGACATAAAAATCCTTTACATATAAAAGATTAATAAATAAAATAAGTTTATCCCTAAGGTTTTATTCTTTTAGAAAATGGTGAGTAATAGGAGGAACTATGAAAATAGTGACCGCAATAGACCATGCACTGACGACCCTCCGATGGAAGCCAAAATGGTAACTTTCATGAGAATGATGAACTAACCAACTCAAGTTATGGGAAATAACTTGAATCAGTCTGAGATGCCAATTTCACTATTAAGGGAACAAATTTATGTTGAGTCCTTTATGTGTCAATGACCACCAACCTTCAGTGGATCTTCTGACCCATTGATTGTTGAATATTTAATCAGCTCTATCGAGAAGATTTTTTTTTGTGCTCCACTGTTTAGAAAAAGATAAGGTCACCCTAGTTGTTTACCACTTAGAGGGAGAAGTTTATTAGTGGTGGGAACTGATTAAAAACACAAGGCCAAGAGTGGAGGTTGAATCTATGGAGTTAGAAGAGTTCAGAGGGATCTTCTTCAATAAGTATTTCCCTCGTTTGATGAGAAAAAAATGGAGAAGGCATTTCTTGAACTGAAGTAGAAGGAGAATAAATTTGTTAGAAGATACGAGATGAAATTCACAAGGCTTTACCATCACACCTCAATATTTTTCATAGATCCTAATGGGAAGGTTGATAGATTATTTTGTGGATTAAGACCTCGTCTGTAGAAGAATCTAGCCAACCGAGACTATGATAGATATGAAAAGATCATGTGAAGTGATATGAAATTCGAACTGGAGTTCGGTGAGATGCAGTGGTCTCATAAATCCAATTAAAATAAGAGATCAATGGATACAATGTTAGGGAGGATCTTTGATCAGGGAAGAGGAGTAAAGCATGTGCAATGTTCCATGTGTAATAAATGTGGGAAGAAGCATTTTGGGAACTACTTGCTTAGAAGCAGGAAGTGCTACAAGTGTGGAAGAGATGTCCATATTTCTTGGAATTGTCTTAGTGAGGTGAAGCCTCAACTTTCAAACACTAACGACAAGGGGAAGATGGTGCAGGACCTACCTGACGTCTAATTCTTCAGGTGTGGACAGCTTGGGAACTTTGCTAATTAGTTTCCAAATCCAAGGGCGATGGAGGGGAATCACTATCAGCCTCAGCATAGGCCAAGGGAGAAAGGTTTCTCTTTTTCTATCACTACGAATAAAGTTGAAGTGCCAAATGATGTGGCGGTAGGTACTATTGTTGTTCTCTCAAAGTTAGCAAGCACTTTGTTTGATTATGGTTCTACGCATTCCTTTATTTCCTCCAAGTTTGCAAAGAATATAAAATAAATCACTAAACTTATAAAATTAGATTTATCAGTCAAGACTCCTGATGGAATTATACAAGAATCATAAGTGTTTAGAAACTCTAGTATTTACTTTAGTGAGCACAATCTTATCACAAATCTAGTATTTATTCCCATGTTGGAATTTGACATTATACTAGGGATGGACTGGATCTCAAAGTATAATGCTAAGATCAAATGAAAAATCAAGGAAATATCAGTAGTCTTGAATGGGAAACCTACAGTTATCTTCCAAGGAGAGATTTATTGACTTGATATTTGTCTAGAAGCACCTCCTATAGCCTTCTTTATGGAGTTGATCGGTGAAGAAGAAGACAAAAATGAGGGTATAATGATAGAAAATTTCCCCATCGTTCAAGGATACATTGACGTATTTCCTAAGGAGTTACTCGGACCTCCCCCAAAAAGAGAGGTAGAGTTCTCCATTGAAATCATACATGGATCTCATCTAATATTAAAGACCCCATATAGGATGGAAAATGTGAAGATGAAGGAATTAAAGAAACAACTCCAATATCTTTTGGAGAAGGGGTTTATCTGACTGAGTGTGTCTCCTTGGGGAGCACTTGTTCTCTTTGTGAAGAAGAATGATGGATCAATGTGGCTATGCATTGATTATAGAGAATTGAATGGGATCATAGTGAAGAAAAAATACTCTCTTCCAATAATTGATGACTTGTTTGACTAGCTTTTTGGGGCTCAATTCTTCTCTAAGATTGATCTTCAATCTGGTTATCATCAATTGACTAAAAATTAATTTTTATTATCAAAAAACTTTTGAGGAAAAGTGAGAAACCACTTGGTCCAACATTATAACCATAAAACAACCATAATAGAGAAAAACCTAAAAATTAGAACTGCCCCTCCCCGGTAATTGCACTGTGACACTAAGACTTCACCAAAGCATGTCATTTGGCTAGTTATCTCTTGCATAAGAGTGCATGCATGGAACCGATGGCATATCCATACCCTCTCAATCATCCCCATATTAATTACATGCACTGATGAATACTTCATGCTCTGATCCCCGTCTGAAGCAGCTCCAAAAACCACCACAAAACCTAACAAAGAAATGGTTCAGAGTAGATAGCTCTAACAAGAAAACCTCTAAAAACAACCCACCAAAACATCAACTTAAATAGAGTCATTAAAAAGTAACTTAAGATTACCAAAATCTATTTCCCTAAAAAAATTCTAGGATAAAGAAGAAACTTGGGTACCTGGGACCTCCATCATTCACTTTTCAAAATCAGAAGCTAGCTGGTCCTAGTACTGAATGTACTCCTCTGTGTTAATCTTCCCTTTATTAAAACCCCCCACTAGAATTAGATCCTGTTTGTCAATCCATGATTATTGATCCTCATTAAGAGTCACCCTTAGTGACCTCCCTATAATTTTAGTAGCCTCATCTTCGGATGCATTAAGAATAAGGACCTGCTCAATCACTTCTTCTTCGGAGCTTAAAAGTAAATCCAAAGGTTGAACTCCCTGGTCCCCTGGTCTCTGATTGCTCAAAATCCTAGTGGCCATCTTCTTGTCATTTGAATTTTTTGCAGATCGAGTCTCCAGAGGAGGTGGTAAGGAGGAGTAATTCTTCATCCCCTTCCTCCTCTTAAGACTCTTATTACTCTTCAGACTTAAAGCTCCATCTAACGAGGGCTCAGGTTTACTTTCATTGGGATCCTTATTGGATACCATGTCATCATAAATCGGGATAGATGGATCTGAACTCAAACCAACCTCAGAAAGGCCTTAAAATTTGTTAATCAAGTGTATAGAAGTTCATCTCAAATAACCTGAACCCCCTGATTTCCCAGTTCTAGTTGAATTAGCTGCATCAGCAGCAGCCTTCTGCCTCCCCTTACACACATCGCCACTACCCGACCATAAAACCTTAGAGCAAGGAGATATAGAGGCAACCCTCTCCCCACTAACCAATTGCACCATAACCGCAGTACTCCCATTAAACTGGTTGTCCATTTGAGTAGCCTCATACGGGACCAGACCATCATCCTTCAACTCACTAATGGAAGTTCCATCCATATCCTATTGCAGCCTACGGAACACCTCATACACCTACGGGTTAACCTTAGATATTGAGTCCTTCTTCACCCAATCCATTCTAGAAATCCCCTCAAAAGACACATTGCATTCTACTGGAGAACTTTTGAGTTTCTCCTCCTCCACCGTTCGTAATAGTTGAGGTCCTTGACCTCCCCCCTCTATACCCATTGTCGCCTGACCCATACCATCCTCCTCATGTTCCTCCAGAACCTTACCCCTGCCTCCATCCTTCGTCCTTTCCCTGGGCTGGACTCCCTGATGACACACCTCCATCAAGTGGCCCAGTCGCTTGCACACCGAGCAGACTTTGTTTCCAATTCTCATGCCCCTCCATGTTACAGACCCCCAACGGAAAACATCTGAAGAGTGTCCCAAATTCTTGCAGGTAGAACATAAATCCATCAAGTTTTCATAAATCACACGCTTCTTACACCTATATTCCTTGCTAATTGAAATCCATACATACTCAAAAGGAATTCTAGATGGGTCTAGTTCCACAAAAATCTGTGTATTGATAGGTTGGAAAAATACCACAGTACGACTATCGGAACATAGAAATCTACCGACCAAATTACCAATCATACTAATAATGGATGGGTTTGGAAATGGAAAAAGAAGATTTGGAAAACTTACCCAAACCACAGTAGAAGGTGGATCCAGCTTCATTTGGAATTTGAAAGACCAACGAAATAGGAAGAATCAAAAACCATCGACACTACAGGGGGTGCTCGACCATGCTCTGATGTGGTCCTCATCAGAAGAAAATCGGATCATGATATGTTGATTGTCGAGCAAACCCACTGTCTCCCTCTCATGAAGATCCAAAGAGTCAAAGACGAACCTACCGAATGAATCAACTGAAAGTCTCCTCTGTCTAAACTGAGCCACTAGGTTGAGGTTCAAGAGAGCGGTGTTTTTCACAAACTCTAAAGATGAAATCTAAAGATTGGGGTGGTTGTCGATGAGATTATCAACCTTGGGGCTTAGAAAATCTTTTGGGAAGGGAGGAATATAGTCAAGGTTAGAGAACTTGATAACTTTGTGGTAGTTTTTATTGATGATATTATAATATATTCAAAAAGTTGTGAGGATCATAAGGATAATATAAGGGTTATTTTTAAAACTCTATGGAAGGAGAGGATTTTTAGAAATCTTAGAAAATGTGAATTTTGGTTACAACAAGTTTCTTTCTTGTGGTACATTATAACCAATAAAGGAATCATAGTTGACCCTAAAAAGACAAAGGTTATAGAGGAGTGGCCTCAATCTACAACAATAACTGAGATTCATAGTTTCCTTGTATTAGCAGGATATTATAGGAGGTTTGTGAAAATCTTTTCATGACTTTCTAATACATTAACCAAGTTAACTCGAAAAGGGGTCAAGTTTATCTGGACAAAGGATTTTGAGGAAAGTTTCTAAGAGCTGAAGAAGAGATTGGTTATTGCACCCATGCTAACTCTTCCCTCAAGTGAAGAAGGATTCATTATTTTTAGTGATGCATATTTGAAAGGGATTGGGTGTGTCCTCGTGAAAAATTACAAGGTGATTGCTTATGCATATTAGCAGTTGAAGACTAGTGAGAAGAATTATTCTACACATGATCTGGAGCTAGATGTGTTCATGTTTTCTCTGAAGATATGGAGGCACTATCTTTATGGGTAGAAGTTTGATATATACACAGACCATCAAAGTTTGAAGTATATTTTCACACAAAAGGAATTTAACATGAGACAAAGTATATGGTTGGAAATTCTTAAATACTATTATTGTTCAATTCATTATCATCCTGTAAGAGCAAAAAAAGTCACTAATGCATTAAGCAGGAAATACCTAGTTGTTTTTTCTATGATGAGGATTAAAAGAGATCCCTTGATTCAAGACCTATTGAAAATGGACATGGGAATTATAAGGGAAGGGACATCATCAACCCTATCCCAAATTATTTCTCAACCATCATTACTAGAGAAGATCAATAATTCTCAGAAAGAAGATCCTTTGTTACATAAGAAGTTTGAGGATGTGAAGTATGGGAAGTTTCATGAGTTCAATATTAATCAAGAAGATTTACTGAATTTTTTTACAATACTATGTGTTCCATATGTTCCAAAAATAAAGAAGTATCTGATGGATGAAGCTCATAGATCTACTTTATCTATACATCCTAGAATCATGAAAATGTATAGGGACCTTTGTGATCATTATTGGTGGGATAATATGAAAAGGAAGATTTCCAACTACACTATAAGATGCATGGTATGTCAACAAGTGAAGTCATAGCGACAACTTCCTAAAGGGGTATTACAACCACTACCCATACCAGCATGGAAGTGGGGAAATATCACTATGGACTTTGTCACTAGTCTCTAGAGAACTTTCAAAGTAAACAATGCGATATGGGTGGGTTATAGTGGACCATCTCACCAATACTACCCATTTTATCTCTATTCGAGAAGATTTATCTCTTGATAAACTTGCCAGAATTTATGTCAAGGAAGTGGTAAGGCTGCATGGAGTTCCACTTTCTATCGTATCTGATCGTGATCCAAGATTCACACCAAAATTCTGGAGAATTATTCAACATGCTCTAAGTACTGAATTGAATTTTAGTATGGCCTATCACCCCCCAACTGATGGTAAATCTGAAAGGAATATGCAAACATTTGAGGACATGCTGGTAACATGCCCAATGGAATTTAAAGGTGGATGGGATCAACATCTCCCATTAGTTGAGTTTTCTTACAACAATAGATTCCACTCAAGCATTAAAATGGCTCTGTATGTATCTCTATATGGGAATCGATGTAGAAATCCTACTTGTTGGGATGAAGCTAGTGAGAGAAATATTATTGAGACTAATCTTATGTTAGAGATGACAGAAAAGGTTCATGCCATCCAACAAAACATTAAGGATTCTTAGAGTCATCAAAAGAGCTATGTTGATATCCATTGAAGGGACTTAGAGTTTGATTTTGGTGAAAAAATATTTCTTCGGATTTCACCTTGGAAGACATTCATGAGGTTTGGGAAGAAAGGGAGGCTCAACCCTAGGTACATTATCCCCTATGAAATTTGTGATCGCGTAGGAGTAGTTTTTTATCATCTTGCACTTTCTCCAAATCTAGCACAAGTTCATGATGTCTTCCACATATCACTCTTAAGAAAGAACATACCTGACCCTTTACATGTACTAAATCCATAGGTGGTACAACTGGAACATGACCTCTCTTATGAGGAGCAGTCAGTGGAGATCTTGGATTGTAGAGGCAAGGTTCTATGCAACAAGACTACCCGCCTTGTTAAAGTGTTGTGGAGGAACCACAAATATGAAGAAGCCATGTGGGAACTAGAGGAGTCTATGAAGTAGAAGTACCCACACCTTTTCTCTTATGAGGGTACGAGTTGAAATTTCAGGGATGAAATTTCTTAAGGGGGAAATAATGTAATGACCTGAACTTTTGAATAATATTTTGTTTCCTGAAAATGTGTGTTATATAATTCCTATACAAAAAATCTATACACTTTTATTAATGAAGTGAGTATAATTGAAATGATACCTTTGGGTTCCGACTGTTATATGACTATTGGTCAATATGACCATTGGAAACAATAATAATCTTTTTATGTTATAATTGTTGTTTAAAATAGAAATAATAGTGGATAAATAATGCATAAAGAAGAGTTGATGGTCTCATCCAGTAGACTCAGGACATACGAAGCCCATCTCTCAGAGCTTGGGAAGGAGTTAGCATCACTGGGCTTTGCTCTATACCAAACTCGAGCTGAGCTTCAACATGTTAAGCTTGAACATAATCGCCTTTAGGAGAAGTTCAAGCTGATAGAAATCACCACTCTGGAAATGTTGTGTGAGTCACCCCAAGATTCTATCACCGTTTCACACCTTACTCTTAGGTATTATGCAGGTGTTATAAGGGGATATATAATGAGGCCTTAGTTACTTTTTTTAATCCTTTTATGTAAATCAAAATTTTTATTTCATCTTTCTTGTTTTAAGAATAGTTTCTCTTAATAAAATCGGATTTTATAAATTGATTATTTTTTAACAGAATTTGTACAATCCGGAAAAGATATAAATGTTTATAATAAACTATTACTTTATGAATAATGATTATTATAATGAAATGGTATTATAAAAACACTCATGTTTAAGTATAAATGATAAAATAATTTCTTTTTTCAGAAATTTTACTGTGCATTTTATGTCCGCTGTTATTTTTAATAAATGATTATTTTATTTTTAAAAGATAAATTTATCATATTTATATATTTATTATGGTAAAATAAATTTCATTTTTGAACTCAGAATTCTGATATTAGGTTATGGTGAATTTATGATATTTTTATAAAATGTTTTGTTTTTTGGTGAATAGTAAAAACACGGTTTTGAGTTTTAGTGTGTTTAATGACATCATTAATGATTTAATAATTTTGGTCGACTCTTAAGGAATAAAATATGTTATTAGGTGTCCCAATTGTCCAAAACCATGAGAAAATACCATGGTTAAACCCATGATTTTTCAAATACTACTAATGAGGTGTCTCTTGGAAATTAATAAAATATTCCCTCACTTTTACTATAATTACCAACTAGTTCCTTCATTCCTTTCATTCCAAATTCCTCCTCAATGAAGATTTGGTATTTTTACCTTCCAATGATTCCTATCAAGGTTCCCTCAATCCCACAAGGTCCCAACCTTCATGTTTTTGAAGTTACTCTTCAATGTAAGGGAACCTTTCACCCTCCTCTTTTAGTCAAAGACATCTTTTATGTTATGTCATTTAATTTCTATTTTCATATGTTGGGGTATGTTCTTATATATACTTATTATTTTCACTTTTATGTACAAATGATTATAAACCCTTTTCGCTCTCATCAACTCATTTTCTGATTTTTTAAGTAACATTGTTAGGCTGTCGAATTTTCGTAAGGGAATTCTCCACTTCTCTTTTCCTTTCAAGTTCTCTTTTATGTGGTATGTCTTTTAAGTTTACATACCATGTTCTTATTTCAATTTTATTTTGTCCCTATAATATAATATGATCCATTTATGTATGGGAGACCCTTTTCCTCTCTCTTTTTAATGTTTTTTAAAACCATGTTGTATAGTCGTTATACTGTAGAATTTTCATCTCAAAATATCTCTCTTTTTCTCAAGAAATTCTTCTATTTTTTTATTTGAATACCCAAACCTGTTTAATTTCCAGGGGTACTCATCAAAATAAAAAAATGATATATTTTATTATATAATTAACATACATAAAACTCCCCATTCCCTTTATATTTGTTAAAAATGACATAATGATCTTGTTTTTAATCACTTTTTAAAACGTCATGATTTTGATATGAAATCCATTTCTTTTATTCTCTTTGGGTTATTTATGAAATTTTTTATTATGATATATGTGAATCACATGAAAATAAATACATATTAAGGGTGTGACCTGATATTTCTCTAATTCATTGGGTAAATAAATTAATCTCTAGAGACGACAAGTCTTATGATACCTTGGTGAATAACCTTTATGACACCTTGAGGATGGACCTTGGTGATATGATTATGAATGTATAAATTAAATAGAGTAACCAAAATTTCAAGTTAAGTTTCAAGTTATTTTTATTATTATATGACTATTTATCATGCCTTTATGATATTCCTTGTGTTCTTATTGATATCGCTCAAGTTCACATGTAAATTTTTTCACTTGTTTTCCTTACTGGGCATTCTGCTCACCCTTTCCTTTGACGTATGTATTCAGGTTATGAGTTGGAGTAATTTTACTTAGGATGAACAAATTAAGAATAATTTCAAGTGTATTTAAATAATATTTTATGTTTTCATGTATTATGTACTTTTTTTCCAAGACACTAGACTTTAAAGATCATTTGTTTGTAAAATGCCATGTAAAGTTATGTAATAAAAAGGCAAGATGACATATGACTGGAGCAATCAACACCAGGGGAATGGGAAGCCTCTATATTTATAGTCCTAGATCATGGGATACACTGGGTGAAACAAAGGAGTGCAAAGATCCTGAATCAAACAAAGCAAAATCAAGGGTACTGAACAAGTTGATCGTACCTCGAACGATATCTGGCCCTGTTAGAACTACTGCCTCTGCGGCATGAAACTGGACATGACCAACTCCTCTACCCCTATGCTGATGACAACCTTCTCGACTAAACCCAGGCCGAGGTCCCTAAGGAACACCCTAAGGTAGGACCCTACCTGCTTCATCTCCCCTCGATGGAGCAAGGGTCGGTTGTCCCTACTATTGAAACGACCTGGTTGGAAACTGTTGTTGAGGTGGGCACTGAACCTATCAACCTCCGCTATATTGATCTATAATAGCTATTGGGAACTAATTTTGAAGATGCCCACAGACTCCATAGATGAAACACATCAACCCCAAGCCCACGGGAAAGGCATGAGGACCATAAGGTCGAAATGGAAACTACTGAGGTCGTCTCCCCGTCGGTCGAAACCCGGAAGGCCCTGGAACCTGAGACATGCTACTGATAACCTAACCCTTTTAAAAAATAGTCTTAATCCCCTCTCACATAATACCTCCTCACTATTGAATCCTCTCAACTACCTCCACCTTCTTCTGCACCTACAAGTACGTCGGTAAGGTGAAGGGGGTAACCGCGTACTGGAGAGAAGGATGAAATGTCTCCTCTAGACATCTCACATGAGAATACTCATCCAGAAAGAGATCTGGAGCAAAAATGAGATCCTTGAAATTGATCCCCAACTCAAATACCAATATACTCCCTTGCTGGAGGGAGATTAGCTCTTGCCTCTTCTCAACCTTCATGGTTGATGAAAGGAATTCAGCTCAAAACTCCTTCTCAAAATCAACCCACAGAACGTCAGCCTCCTTCCTCTCCCCCAGGTAAGGAATCCACCACTGATGCATATATCCCTAAATTTGGATCACCGTCAAGGGAACCCGGTACTCTGTTGGAGCCTGGATCAAGTTGAAGGTGATCACAAGCTCCTCGAACCAACTCTCTGTCTTCGTGTCTAAAACGCTACCCTCGTACTTCCCCAGAGTGTGCCAATTGAAAGCATGTAATGTCTTATACCATTGGTCATCCTCCTCTACCGGGTCAACCCTCCATCGATCAAATAGGTCGACCTACAGATCCTCCATCATTTTTACTACACGTGGACGATGATCGGGTGTCATAGCTGAAAATAAAACAAGGAATTACTAAGCTCGAGTAGTATGGAATTTTATTTAAGACTCATTTCAACTCATTATTTATTTAATTTCCCCAAAATTCCCAATTCAAACAAGAACACAAGTCATGATGATGCATGTACCTTTCCTAGGGTCTCTACCCTATAGACAGTGTAGCCTTACTAGGTCGTTCTGTAGACCTAGAGTCCTTGCATCTGATCACAGGGGCCCCTAAAATCCCATGTCTTAACCGATCTTCCCTGGCCTATATCATGCACCAAGATCAACTGAAATTGTTTCCCTACAACCCCATGAAATCCTCACTGTTCCTAACTCTAAACTCCATCCTATATCTAAACCATCAGCCTTTGATACCATTTTATCATGACCCCCTCCCTCCAAAGATACCCCTCCTAAGTTGTTAATGAAGGAAGAGAGATAATGACCCCCCGAGTCTCGCCTCCAGTAGGCCCTAGGGTGGCGACCAGAACCAAGGGTATATGAATCTCACAAAATGGTAGGCATTACCCTTTTATAGTAAATAAGATCGGGATATAAGATGTATCAACCTAAAAACAACTCTAATAACCATATAAAAGAAAAACCAAAATCCATCCCATATGCACGTTTAAAGTAAAACTACTACAAATACAAATAAAAGATCCAAATTAAGTACCCAAAAATAAAGCTAAGCAGTGACACAACAACTATCCCAAAGTCTGAGCTAGTAATACCCATCACGGTCCTCGTAGTTCTCCTGGAAACCTAAAATTAGTTTTATAGCGTAGGGTGATCATATAAGTATACTATGTATCCATTGGGATAGCCTATCTCAATAGTTTCAAAAATCATTGGCTCTTGGGCCATTGGGATAGCCCTATACCAATGGTTTAGTGAAAACCGTTGGGATAGGGTGGGCGGTATATCAATTTACCAATGGTTCAAACTGTTGGTAAATCCCTATACCAATGGTTATGAACAGTTGGTATAGCCCTATTCTAATGGTTATAATGGAACCGTTGGTATAGGGTGGTTCAATGTTATTTTACCAACGGTTCAATAACTGTTGGTATAGGGATTTTATAATAGTTCAAATGGAACCATTGGTAGCTATTGCAGTGTTATTTTTCCAATGGTTCAATAACCGTTGGTATAGGTATTTTCCAATGGTTCAATTGGAACTGTTGGTATAGGATGCTACCAAAGGTTTTAGAACCATTGGTATAAACCCATCCAACTCAGCTACAATAAGCATCCCCTACCCTGCACCTAAAACTTCATAATTGAATAACCTAATACCCCACTTCATTCCCCTTGCCCTGCACCTACTACTTCAACATTGAATCACCTAATACCCCCACTGAATCCCCCCTTTCCCTACACTTGTAACTTCAACATTGAATCACCTAATACCCCACTACACCCCCCCCCTGCACTTGAAACATCGAAATTGAATCACCTAATACCCCAGTGCATCCCCCCTTTCCTTGCACCTGCAACTTCAACATTGAATCACCTAATACCCCACGACACCCCCTTCCCTACACCTGCAACATCAACATTGAATCACCTAATACCTCATTGCACCCACCTCCCTACACCTAACTTCATAATTGAATCACCTAATACCCCACTACATCCCCCCACTACATCCAAATCACAGAATATGTATCAATCAAAATTCCTAGATCCCCAACTTCCCACTCACTGCATATGCATCCTCTCTATATGCATTCAACACATAGAACAGAACATATGAATCCCCCACTCCATATGCATCCCCAACTCCATAGGTCTTCTATTGTAGAAGTTCAGGAATTTTGAGTGAAGTTGGAAATCATACATAATATATATATGTAGTGTTACAAAATTTCCAAAGTGTTCATGCTCAATAAGATATGAAATATTATTAGGATGGTTATAAAAATGTTTTAAAAAATTAGAAAACTACCTAAAAGGTTACACTATGATACATATCATATTTTATATGGTACATAAGTTTTTTTATGTTATGTAATGTATTTCAGTGCATACATAAGATATATGAAGGATGTGTCACTTTAATTTAGTAAAGAAAAACACCACACTATAATATTCTATCACAGTGAGAATTATAAAAGTTCTAGAGTTCACAAGTGATACATATGATATTTTAGTTGATATGTGATATATTTCAGATAATTTTTTAGATATTTCAAATAATAAATAATATTTCCTATAGGTATGTAAGATTTTATTAGTGAATTTGGAAAAGGTTTGAGCCATATTTATACATAATAGTGAATTTCAAACTGAAGTATATTTATAAGGGTTGATTGGAAATTCAACATGATACATAAAGGTTGATTAAAGGAAAGATACTATGTAAGAATCTACCAGTTGTGAGATATAGAAAAGTATATGTGCTTGCAGAAGTAGTATTGGTATTTGGAGGAAGACTGGTTGATTCTATATCTGATGTAGAGAGCAAGTTGGTGCTTGCATGTTAACCTACTCAGTTCTAGGATAATAGGTTCAAGGATATACCCTTGTCTACGACACTTCATGATAATAAAAGGGAAGACATTTTTCTATTTTATAATAACCACTATGCACCTGGTTCATAGTATTCCATATAATAGGTGAAACAAATGATCAAATCATAATATTCCTTATTGTTTTACATTCATACTTATATTATTTGAATGAAAACCAGAGGCAAGGAGAGGTAGTGAGACTCAATAATTGAATCGGTTGAGATGTGAAATAAAGGTTTTAATTAATGATAACTGAACACACTTATTCACCCACATCTTTGTGTGGTTACACTAATCATTGTGGAACAACACATCTCAATTTCCATCATAGATTGGATGAGTTATTAGATACTATTTTCTTTTTCTGCATTATTATTTTGGGAAATGAGGTCAGCAAGAGATCACTATAGTGAACCCATGTATAGAATGAGAGGCTTTATTTCTATATGTAGTATCAAAATTAGATGGTGTGAGATATATTTATTTAGGATATTGAATGTTCTCTATAAATCATCATCGCACTATAAGGTTATTAATTTTCTCATTAATTTTATGAATTAAATACACTTTTAAATGTTTTATTAATTTTCTCATTAATTTTATGAATTAAATACACTTTTAAATGTTTTTATAATGGTTAGAAAAACATCTTCAGTTAAGAAAATTATGTGGTATCATTCTCCTCATATCTTATAAAATACTAGTGAATTTGATTCTTTTTATAAGTAGTTTGAATATTTTGGTTCTCAATCCAGATATATTGTTGGGTTCAACTAGAAATTCGTATCTTTATATAGTCAAGAAAAGAACATATGACATCGATGAAATACTTTTGGTACATGTGTCACTATAGAATAGGTGGGACCATAATGATTTTTTGGATGGGTATGCCATTATGTTAGACAAGTGACATAATCTCTGATCTAGAATCAACTAACCTACATCTTTCTAAGTATGGAAAACCTAATGGTGGGTAGAATGTGACACCCCTAGTTTATGATGTCCCTATGCTTACTATGTATTTAAAGAAGAGTATTCGGAGTGTGGTTGGATAAGAGAGTTTTAGGCCCACTATGGTTTACTATGATTTGGTGAAGACCATAGTGTAGGTCATGGTTTCATACATGGGGCTGTTGCGGACATGGATAGGGAATTTTCCCAATATAATGGTGGATTCCCATGGTGGTTTTTCATGCTTGGCCTCATGGGGTTTATTCAAAACTCATAGGGAGAACACACCATAGCATGGTCCAAGAAATGGTTCTGTCCAAAAAAAATTAAACAGTAGAATCAACCACTGTATATTGGGAGGACTTATGCACTTTGAGGGATACCATGTGTCATTATATTAGGGTATCATGACTTGGTTTTCACTCGATTACTAAAATGGTTTCTTCTGGTTTATTTGTTATACAATTTTTCTCTCTTATTTATATAAAATATTGATAACTTGTTCTTGTTTAAATGGAGTGTTTAGGAAATTATTGGTGGGGTCACATCATGACTTTGGGTATATCTCTTTTTTTTCTTCCACCTTGTTTTCCTATTTTATTCCTAATTTTTTGAGGGTTTAGAAGGCGGTATGGTGTTTTGGTGATGGTATGGACCTAAACACATTTCTAAATATGATACAAGTGGTTTACCAGGTTACTGTTTAGTTCCACCATCCATTCATCTATCTTGGAAGTGGCTACACCAATTCTATTATATCCATCGAAATGTTGGAGGGTCTCCATCGTCCATATTGTGGGATTGTAATTTAAAAAAAATACAACTTTTGTAGCCACCATCTAGATCATGGGTCACCCCTGCCAGCCCCTAGGTCACCCAAGACCGATGGATGATCTACCGGTCAACCGGTGGAGGCCTACAGCTAGTTGATGGAAACTATGAACTAAATTTTAGTAACAGGATAATAATAATTTTTTACTGTAACCCCCATTTTATCATTCCTTATCCCACATCCTAAAATCAACCAACACAAAACTAGGATCCTTTCTATGACATTTTTTCCTATCACAACTTGAATCCTTAGTTGATTAGAGTTCCCATTGGAAAACAGAATTTAACACCACCAGATTTTATGTTATAGGTATACCTACCCATTGGGATTTAATTTCAAGAAAGTGGGACTAAGAAATTTGAAGGATAAGCAATAGAATTGGTCACCTTAAGTAAAACCCCAATTTGGCTCGAAATTCTAGACTACATAGTCTATTTAGGAAGACCTTATGAAGTGTACATTGAAGGATTTAGTGGATATGGTTTATATAATATTTAATATCACTGGATGTTAAATATTATAACACACATTGTGTACCTTTAGTTGGCATCCTTACATGAATAGGGAGTACACTCCCAGAAGATCATTTTTGATGTAAACACCATGTTGTACATGACCAAATTGCATGTACCATGGGTGGAAAATGACTTTAATTCCTCTCAAAGTACCTATTGACTAACCATCTGGAGTTATAGGTTGTGAGTTATAGAGGTACACATCATGTACATAAGTTTACATTACATGATAATCTAAGGTGCATTCCAAGTACCCCTCTTGGTTCTACACTCCCTATATACAATATTACACATTGTTTACTCCTTCTAAATTCATGCACATGACATATCTCTTTGTCTAAAGTCAGATCATGATGTGTAGGTAGTCTATAATGTGTAATATTTCCACATATATTTGGATGGTTACCTTTTATTATATATTATAGTTTTTACATTTTTCTGGTATTCAAATTCTTGTCCCATTTAGATTGGATACTAGACAACATATAACAAGCATGTCATTCAGGGAATTATTCAGTAGATAGAAACCTTTTTTGGCTGTGAAACTATGTTAGAATGTGGATCTATCTCATAATCCTAAGAATTGTTGGTATTACAATCTGACTACATAGGGAATAAGCATTCTCAATATGTGGATCAGATAGGGTTTGTATTATTCCCAGTTACATGATCCTTGGATCTTATTTCAATAGTGTTTTTATTTGGACTAACTAAGTGATAAAAAGGTCATGGGAATTATTACTCATTCTATCAAATTCACTAGGATACCTTATTCATAACCTTATTATCACATTGGTATTTTCTTAGAATTGTGTGACACCTTCCATTTTAACAGTGTAACAAGAGATGTGGTGAGGTTGTGTTTATTCTACTTCTCTCTCAAGGGAAAATCTTTGGGGGGGGGATCCAGAGTACACCCCCACAATCAGTCATAAGTTGGGATGATCTACTAATAAATTTCTTGAAAATATTCCTCCATCCTTTGAGGGTCCTCCCATCATTAGTGTACCTGATGTTATTTAATCTTTTCAAGGGTCCTCCCAATATTTTTCTTACCAATTCTGAGTTATCAAATGCATCTTCAAAGTATAATTTTTTGTGATGGAAAATGATTTTTTTCCCTAGTTTGCTACTTTTCTGGATCATGCTGCATGTATATTCATCTTCCAATTTCCTTGTATTTGTGACAGTTCATACTAAACAACTAAAAGTGGTTGATCCAGATTAAAAAATATATATTTTAGTATCAAAATTATTGATCTATTTTTTTATATGAATATGTTGTATTGAATGGTTGATAATCCATTTATATTATAGTAGAGTATGTTGAATGATAACATGTGAAAGGTTGTATATAGATGAAATGTCTCTCATAATTTTAGTGGATACCTCGACACTTAGACCTTGGCATATTAAAGATGAACATAGTGATTTTTCTTGCATGAAATTTAGGATGTGACAAAAAATTTTCAATTTTTTAGGATAGAGTTTGGAGTTAGAAACATTTGAGTATTTTTTAAGATAGTTATAATCAATTTTATTATACATGTATAGTATATAAATTCAAAATAAAGAACTGTGAAAAGATTATTGTGGGAAAAGTATTCTTGAGAAAAGCTATAGTTGATAACATATGAATCATTGGATATAAAATAGGAGAACAGACATTAATTAGATTTATATCATGATTTTTTTATCCTAAGATTGTGTCTTTTGTTTGATTTCTTAGATAGTATATGTGAACTGGACTAATAGAGGTGTAGAGTTGTGAAGATGTTCCCAATCCCTTCCCAAATATTCCATGTTTACTAGGCCCTCTCATGTTTCAAACATATTAATGACCCAGTTAGACTCTAATATAGGAATTACTAGGATGGAGTAAGGTGGATGGGTTACGCCCATAAGTTGGAACAAGTGTTCGGGCATCAATTAATCACTACTTGGGAATAATTTCACCCACAAAGAATTAATTAAAACAGTAGTGGAAAATAAATAAAATTTTGGTATGACCCATTCGTACACCGTACGTTCACACTGAAGGAAAAGAAAATAAACAGAAGCAACATGGTATAAATTTGGATAAAAATTAAATGCATTAATCAATCTCTCTACTACCTCGATCTCCCTCCCCTGTAAAGAAAATCACGTAGCCACCTTCAGTGCCCTTCCGGCTCCCTTTGCATAATATAACTACCCTCCATCTATAGAAATAGATAAAAGACCTAAGTGGATGATTAGATAAAGAAAATAAAATAAAAAATAAACTACAACATACTTGTCTCTTGTGACTATACAAGTCACCACACAACATATAATAACCACAAATCCCCATGGTTAAAATCATATTCCTACAAGTAAGGGGGAAACAGATCCAAGATTCAAAATGATACCATCAAATAGTAAATTCCTATTAATTAACAATTAATCTTTCTATTAATGGTATATAATAATTTTGGATCAAGTTTCATCTTAGTTTGGTTTTGTTCAATACAAGTTAGTTTGGGAAATTTTCATTAGATTTAGTTCGTCTTGTTTTTTGTTTATATTAGCTTGGACAATTTCATTCATTTAGGTTTTAATCAATTCAGTTTGATTACATTAGGTTCATATCAGTTTGGTTTAGTTCAGTTTAGTTCATGTCGGTTGCGATCATATAGGTTTGAATTCATTATATTTGGTCCAATTTGATTCATCATTTGTAATATCAGATTAGTTCAAGATAGATTAGTTTAACTTGTTCCAATTTACTTTCATTCAATTTTTTTCTATTTGAATTATATTTTCTTGATTTTGATCATTATAGATCTATTTTGGTTGATCATATTTTCATTTATACCAGTAAGTTTCGATTAGTTTGTGAATGTTTTTTTAAATGTTTCATTCTATTTTTTATTTAGTTTTATTCTATCCATTGTGGGTTTGTATGGTGTCACTTTATTTTGTTCAACTCTTTTTGGGTTTACTCTTCATAATATTTTTTTGTTTGGTTTCCTATGGTTCATCTTGGTTTTTTATGTTTGATGAAATCCTAATTGAGGCAGGTTATGAGAGGTCTAATTGAGGCAGGTCATGGGGTATTTTACACTATTATGACCTAAGAAGAAACAACATGCAAATTATTTCCCATATAGAAGTCTTTATAATGTTCCCTTTCATTATATGGATGAATATAAGAAATATATCACCTTTCGTGAGATGGGGTATCTATAGTGGTACTATAGAAATGTTCACATGAAAATATAGTTTCAGGAGTGAGCTTAAACATGGGAATCATGTTGTATAATCTAAAGGATAATAATTTTAAGGTATGTTTGTTTTTTATATATGATTGGGATATATTTTTACTGTGTAAACCAAGTTTAAGATGAAATATATTTTTTATGTAGAGTATTCTTATTCCCTTAAATTCTTAAGTGAGTTTCATGGGATGGTTTTTTAGGTTATGTCGAGTTGGGATAATGTAAAGTGGTTTTCATGTAATGTTAGAATTTTGGTGCATTAGTATTGATGAAACAATGATATGGGAAGTATTATGGTGAAGAAAACTCCTTTAGTAACTTTATAGTATAATTAATATGATTGGTAAATTATGATGAATGTAGAGGGTAGCATGTGTAACAAGCTCATGAAGTTGGTGACTGTGGTGTTGCTTTGAATATCAAAATAGAAGAAAGTGAGTTATATATTGTTCCTAAGTAGACATTAGATTTGTAAGTTGGTCAATGGCCTTTAGACAAAGTCATTTCCTAGGGTAATTAATGAAAGGTAGTTTTAGTGAACAGTCCATTACACCCCAAAATTTGAAGAATGTTAAATGTCATGAATGGAGTGAGATAACATTTGTACTAAATGATATTTTAGAAAATAGACCGGGTCTTGATCAAGAGACTATGTATCAAGTTTAGATAATCAAGAGATTCTTGGGTGTAGTTTTGAGTGGGTGGATGATTCTCAATGACAGCGGACGTCAGCTCTTAAAGATTGATAAGATTAAGAGGGGATACCCAATTGTGGTGATAAAACTAGTAGTAAAGTATCCATTAGATAAATGAAAAATAAGGCATCTCTTACCCACACTTGCAAGGGAAAACAAAAATGCACACACCAAATGAATTCAGTTGCAACAACAACAACAAAAAACAAGTCTTAAACCCATTTAAATGGGGTTGGAAACATGGATCAAACATTACGAATTAGTGAAGTGTCAAGAAAGCACACAAGGGTTTTTTTTACCCCTATAATTTAGCTATTCCAATTAATCATTTTAAATTAAATAAAAACATTTATTTAAATATATTAATAATGGGAAACAACCTCAATGGAATACCCGAGCATCCACATACATCATAAAACAAAAGTAAATTCCATATGGCTAGTATGAAATGTCACCTACCTTTTACCAAAGTTATTCCACTTTGATGCCAAGGGCCGAAATTAGCTACCAAGGCCTGCCAAACTCATCCAGCCACTCCCTTGATCAACTAGGATCATAGAATCACCCTGAGCTTCTAAGTTACATCAAGAAACAATTATTAATTAATTATAATTAATTAATTAATTAAATTGAACCCTTTCATATTATCAATTAACTCACCTGTTCATTCTTCTATGTAAAAAGCATCAGCAATAGCATTCATTACACTCCCAATGCATCCTTGAATCTAGGTTGCACAAAGCCCCAATTAAAAATACCTATTCAATATCTAATAAAATTGATTTTGGGAAAAACCCCTTGAAAGAATATGAAACATTGACATACCTCAATGGATCATTGTGCAAAAATAGGAAGACATAATCTTGGGTTCCCTTATTCCTGATCATAGAAAAAGATTGATCATAAATGATTGATTTCTCCATACTTCAGTGAAATAGATGAATAACCCTAAAATAGAAACTTATGAAATCTGAAATATCATAAGGGAAACAATGTAGGAGGGAGGTGGAATATCTTGCATGTTGATGCTCTAAAATTTTACCAAATATTGCCATGAATGGAGAAGATCTGGTGGATAAAGGGAGTCAATTAATCCCAATGTGTATGTCTTGCGGATGACGTGATGAGAGTAGAGTTTGTGGGAGAGGGGCGAACGATGGCTTCTAAGGCTCGAGATGGGAGGAGGGGAGCGTGAAGGGGATGAGAGCGGTGGTGAGGGGAAGTCGGTATGGGAGGAGGGGAGTGCAAGGTGGATGGGAGCAGCGACAAGGAGGGTCAGGATAGGAGAAGGGGAGAGTGAAGGGGATGGGAGCGACGATGAGGGGGAGTCGGGATGGGAGTGGCAATGAGGAGGGGAGGAGTGGAGGAGGGGAGTGGTGTTGTCAGGATGGAATAAGGGTAGCATGAGGGGGAGTATGGATGGTAGAAGGGGAGCTCCATGGAGATCAGGTGTTTTAGGGAGGTCTATCCCAATGGTTTTTAGCCAACCGTTGGGATAACCTATAGTATGTTGCCATATCCCAACGATTATGGCAAACTGTTGGTATAGGGGCATGGGGATAGCCCTTATTTCTAGCACTGACCCTTTTATAGTAAACAAGATCGGAAGATAAGATGTATCAACCTCAAAATAACTCCAAGGACTATATAAAATAAAAATAAAAATTCATCTCACATGCATGTTTAAAGTAAAACTACTACAAATACAAGGAAAAACTCCAAAGTAAATACCCAAAAATAAAGCTAAGCAGCAACACAACAATTGTACCAAAGTTTGAGGTACTAATACCTAAAACGGTCCTCGTAGTACTCTTGGAAACCTAAAAGTAGTTTTATAATGTATGGTGAGAATACAAGTATACTCAGTAGAAAAAACCAAAGTATCTCATGCACAAGTGGTAGAAGTATACTAATGATCTCGTGAGAAAAATAGAAGAACCAATAGAACCTAACAAGGTATCCTAGCCATCCCCACCTCACCAGGGCACACTCAACAAGTAATGAAAATCAATTAAAGTAATATAGTAATCACATCGATGATAGGGTACCCCACACCACTTTCCCACTAATTAGCCGCTCTCATGCCCTAATGGAAAATGTCCTCGTGCTCCCACCTCTTCCAAAAGTACTACATCACAACCCGCTCGCACACACCTGGGCCTCATAGCTAATCCCACAACCTAGGAAAACAAAGCTCGTCACATCTCACCCACACACACCTGGGCCTCACAACCATGTCTTTCCCACAGACACCTGAGCCACATACCATGCCACATCCTGAAAACACCTGGGAAATCACAACACATCTCATCCCGAAAACACCTGGGAAAACACAACTCACCCGCACACACCTGGGCCTCATAGACCACTACCTGACTAAATAATCTTGGTTTATCACTACCTGGAAGAGGGAGTAGGGAAGAGCGGATGGAAAACCATCCATCCTCCCATCAGGATGTTTGGGAAAGACACCCTCCCTCATGACAATGGGGGTGTTCGGCACATAGTGCTCAATGAGGGTGGGGTGTGTATAGAAAACATAAAGAAAATATAAGTATGTATATATAGTATCAAACACTCAAGCCCAAGATATGGGTTCTTAATCAAACAACCAACCACCCTATGATACTTCCAACTCAACTGCTTCCTCTAAATACATTTATTAATACCAGCAACAGTCACTTAAGAAGTTGATAAATGAAATCCATTCGTAATAATCCACAACTCAAAACATACCCCCAACAGTCTCATTTAACCAATTATCATTCTTTATTAAGGATCCCATTTATTCATTTCATCCTTAACCGGGAAACTACCAACCACAACACACAACATGACACATAGAATAAACCATGTAGAGGAAAAAGAACCACAGTAAAGCAAATCACTACATTTTTCCACTTCATTCAACACCCATACCAACCACCGATATCATCATTATTCAAATTCATTCTTCCCTATCCTTCATATCAACAAGAAAACCCCCAACTTACTGCCAAACCCCACAACACGCCTCATTACAACCAACTCAAAAACCCCGTTGTATAACAACACCACACCCATCACACCCAGTAACATAAACATACCACGACCCAAAACTGCATCCCAACTACTAAAACATTACCCATCCATTCCACAATCAAACAATCTCTCAACCTAAGATATCATTTCACCACCCATATCACCCCAATAATAATCGTGATCTCAACCCCAACACCACACAAGGCATAATATAGAACAAAGCCACACACAGCACACAGCCACACCAACAAAGCAAGGTGTATTCATATTTAGAAAACACTCATTCTTTAATTCCACTTTGATAATTTAGGGGTTATCACATAGGAATTTTGATCCTGGGGCATCCATTTATTTAACCGAATATATGTTGTTAACCAAATTTCATATTCATATAGTTGTTCATAGAGGATAAATAATAAACATCCACAATCCATCATAGGTTCGCAAACAAGTACCACTAACAACCATGATTTTCATTAGGCATATAGCCTATACAGATCACAATATCAGTAAACAATAAAACATAATCATGCATAACTTTTCCCCATCCCCTGTATATTGATATTAAACAGATTTTATTATCTTTATTTATTTGGAATTATGATATCCTCACAAGAGAACATTCATACACCCACCCCGCATGATACACAAATTGAAAGAGATGAAGGGATCCCTACCTCGAGAAACAGATGATCAACACCTCCTCTTTATGCTAAATAGGGGGTGCACAAGAAGCAAGAGGAACCTATAGGGAGACGCGATCCAAGGGGCTCACCACAAATGCATGATCACTCAGGGAAGAAAGGTTCTTGGATGCATGAATATCAAGAGAAATGAGAAATAATGAACAAATGAAAGGTGTCCATATTTGAAGGACTAGATCCAAGACTTAGGGGATATGAAACCGTTTTGAACTCCCCATTAAAAATGGATCCAGACCATGTATTTTGACTAACTTAAAGCAAACTGATAATTAGAAAAATATAGATATAATTTATATCCTTTGAAACATCTTTGAAAACACTTAAACATGGTTTTAAACCTAATTTATATCAAAAGAAACATTAAAGGGTGAAACTGAAAAAATTGGAGAAAATTGGAAATTTGAAAAACTGTTGGAAATGGCTCGCTATTGGGTGATTCATCGACACAATTCATCGATGGATAAGTCACCATTGGAATACTCACTATTGTATGAGTCACTAATGCAACCTACCGTCAGTAAGTCACCGACATGACTCACTGATGCCACTCACTGACACCACCTACCGAGGCCACCTACCGACACCACCTACCGTTAGAGATTCAACATCATGAGTCACTGACACGACTCACCATTGGTACCTACTAGTGGATGACCCACCATCAGATGAGATACAATTAGAAAAACTATATTTTTGGAAAACACTTGAAAATGAGTCACCATTGCCTCCCAAAACACCTCAAAAACCAAATTTTCACAAAGTAATGGACCGAGGAGGTCCGGGCCATTAAAATACATCCATATGAAAGTATAATCAGTTAGTTAATAGATCATAAACATTATAACTCACATTTTCATCGATTAATAGCAAATTAATGACAACAATTTCATCTAAGAATTTTGATGACTTTATGAACCACATTTGAATGATGCGTACTTAAATTTTCAAGGTCTCATCATCTTAAATGGAGATTTATCATAATTGAGTGGTTGAATGGTACATTTTCAAGTAAATTTATATGTAATGAAAATAAAGGGATTTTTAGTACATATATCATCATAATTAAAATAGTTGAGTAAAATAAATATCATGTTGAAGCTATAAATTTGCATCAAATTGAATAGTTAAAATGAGTTATACCTAATGTGAGTTTTGGAAGAGTTCTTTGTAAAAAATATTATTTTTATACCTCAATAGTTTTTTATCATTTCTACATATCAATTATTTCAAACCACCCTTTTTTGTTACTCTGGATATTCCTACATATAATTGACCATGAAAAAAAACAGGTTGTCATAAGCATATGCCAATAGAAGAAATAAATTGTCCTTGAATTTTTTTAATATTCATTGAAAAGGAAATAGTTAGAGGATATTGTATCCTTTAAATCTTGAATGTACATCTTTAATTCAAATGATTCATATTTACTTTGGTTATTAAAGTATGTTCTTCAGAATTAGTGTCGGTTATAATTTGACATATGATTACATGGTCTCCCAAATCTGTGACTATTAATCAAGTTCCATTAAAAATTACATAAGATTAGTCTACATTTCTCAGCGACATAACTGGTACCCAAACTTTGAGGATTAATTTATGACATGTAAAACCAGATATATTGATTTAATTTAGAATATCCAGTGTATATATGTTCTCTAGTGTGTCTGTATCTAAACTTGATTGACATACTAAATCAGAACTTAGATGCAATATTTATTCTCTAAGAATTAATGTTAACATGTAATCATTTAGTCGTTAGAAAACATCACATGTTGGTGCTAAAAGTTCCCATTACATTAAGTATTTCGGATCATTTTACTTCATAGATATAGAGGGGTATGTGCTTTGAACAATAGCATCAACTGGGTTTTGAAATGTAGTAAGTAGAAAATATTATGGAATTTGAATTTATGTATCACCGTATGTTTGATCACTAAGCACACCATCACCTATTTTCATAATCCAACTTTTAAATTTTTGGACTTTAGAAGAGTCACCCAAGTTCTTAGAGGGAAGTAGTCCCATATTCATCACCAGGTGAAGAACACGAAAATGATGCCATAGATAAGAGAAATTTAAACTTAAAAATATAATATCACTTCTATTTCCAAGATACACAACCGGTAAAATATTCCGAAAATCCCCATCAAAGAAAATTGTTTTTCCACAAAATGGTAAATCATATACATGTGGAATCTTTACTGACATGATGTCCCTCAATGTATAATTCAATGCTTCAAAGTAATTTTTGTGTACCATTGGTGCCTCATCCCAAATAATTAACTTTGTTATTTGTAAAATTCCATCCAATTCACTACCTTTTTGAATGTTGAAAGTTGAGTGTTTTGTTATAACAAATGGAATACAAAATCGAGAGTGTATTGTTCTCCCACCAGGAAGCGGTAAGGATGTTATACCACTTGAAGCTACAAAAAGTACAATATGTACTTCTGAGTGAAGTTGTGACATTATTGTTTTCAATAAAAAAGTTTTATCTATAACTCCATATCCATGTAAAAATAAAACACATCCATTGGGCATGTTTGATGCATCAATAATTGTAGTTAGTACTTTTTCTTGTTCATTGGTTAGTTTAACTTGAAGAATAACAAATTCTTCATGAAGGATCTCTTTATTATAATTTTATTATAATTAAACCAATCTATTTTCAATGAATATGGTAGATTAATATGGAAGAGGTGTGGGGGGATAATTATTCAAATATATTTCATGCTAGTGAATCATGTTGATAATATCCAATAATGCATGTTGTTGAGGTTGATTATCTATGAGATGATTTTTTTTATCAAAAGTGCATGTTAGATATCAATAAAATACATATTTTTCTCAAATTTTTTATATCAAATAAGGGAAGAAAAAAATATTTTTAGGGAGACACCCAGGGTATAGAAGCATGATAAAGCAATGCAGTTAAATTGCTAAGAATTAATTGATTATTTTTAAAAAATTGTGATGGTTTGGTTGTAGCATACAATTTTCATTTCTAAAAATGGGTCATTGATTTGTTTTCAATGGGAAAAAATAGCACTTGAATTTAATTCAATGATTTACTAAAAACAAAGTATGTAATATCTCTATAAAATTCAATTATGTTGCATGTATCAGTGGGAATACAATTTCTATATTTTTGGGGATGTAGAAATGGGCATGTAGAAGTGGGGAGACAACAATGGATTTTATATTTATAGAACTAGAATATTATATTTATACAATTGTACTTAATGGGAATTCATCAATGTAATATTCACAACAATGTAGTGGAAGAATTTGTGCAAAACTGAAATATATATTATATATACAAATGTATGAGTGAGAATACAACACTATTCCATTAAAAGGATATTTAAAATAGTGGAATCCATTTTATAATCGAAGAGGATACTTTGAACAATACATGAAATGCATACATATGCATGATTTTTGGGTAAGATAATGGGTTATTTAATGTTCAATAACTTAATTCAATAGAAAATTGTATGTAAACAATATATTTTCTAGCAGTATAGTGATTGTAGTGTTAGTCATATAATATGTTTTATTTTGAAATATTATAGAACATGAAAATAGCATGTTACATTTATTACATTAGTTGGAAACATATATTTTGAAAGTATAAAAATAGAAGCAAACATATACACATCATTAATAACTAATGAATACGAATACCTTTCTATAAGTTAATATTTTGTAGTATATGAATAGTTTTAAGTTCTATTTTGAATGCATTAAATTAAATAGAAAATGGGAATAATATGAAAATGGGAATTTTTTTCATTATGTCATTTAAAGTTACGTTTTAAGAAATACATAAACCGGAAAAAGTAATATAGTAATACAAAATTCATATACCTTGGAATTATAACCTGTGTCATTGAATATATTCAATATATTCATATAGTAGTTTCTAGGTGATACTCTATACATGGTTTGTTCAGGAAATTGTGTTTGAGAATAGGAAGTTATCAAACAACCTTAACAAAAAATTACTCATTGCCCAAATTGAAGCCTCTATAATAGACTCAACGAATTATGAATCATCACTAAGTAATTCCAAAGTATAGTAGGCTTCTCGAAAAGTGTGATGGACAGTTTGATTGGTGGTAAATATATCATGAAAATAGGTTGGACCTCTAACTTTAGTGAGAAAGATTCTAAGGTAATATAGATCTCTAATTGTGGGAGGAACATAATGTAATCTACCAAAAGAAAAATCTTGCTTTCTAAAATACCATATCCATTCTCGAATATAGTAAACAAATTTTGTAAGAAATTCAGCATATGTGAGAGATAGTGCTTTAGGGTAAGTTGATTTTGCTTAAAATCATGTGGTGAACATTGTTTGTGAGATTTTTGTTTTTGAAAAATTGTCATCAAGGTAGGATTCATCTGAATAAGTTGTGTTTTTTCCACCATGAAAAAGGAAGTATAGTCTCTCAACTGGGGGAAATGTGGAATGGATGTCATAATCATATATTCCCCAAACAACCTCACATGGTGAAATATATTGACAATAATAATATATTTTTATCTCATCTACCTATTTTTGACCTTCCTCGGTATTTTTTGTTCCATAGAGTGCAGTTGTGACTTGGTCATGACCTTTTTTGATGTATTTAAACAAATACTTTATTGACCATGACTGATTACATATTTCAATGTTGAGGTGATCTTGGTATTTAACTAAAAGAGTTGGATTATATGGGACAACATAATGATTATTCAGTTCAACGCCTTTTTTTGATATTGTTTGACCATTATCTCATCATTTGTATGTAGCATATCCATCCTCATCTAAAATTGAAGTATTAACAAAATTTTTTGGGAAAAACATTTAACACCTAAAGTTTTTCATGCATGGTGATTTTGGGTTATCTAAACCACAAGGTCCATGAATTATGGAGTTTTTTACACAATCATATAAAAGGGGATGCTCTCTTTTATGTCGTATTTCAGCTGAAAGTGTTTGATTTTTAGAATCAGCTATTGAAATTTTATATTGAGGTTCAATGAATACAAGTATATGGACATGAGGTAAGCCATGTTTTTGAAATTCAATGGTGCGTACAACTGCATCAATAAGTAGATCAAAACTAATTGAATTCATTTTTAAAAATTAATACAACGATATATTAAAATGAATTTGAAGATAAAAAATGATACATGCTTGATGGTTTCTAAAAAGAATCCCTTCTTTTAAATCTTTCATTAAATGGTCAACCTTGACATTGAAAACCCTTGACAATATTTGGGAACAATTTGTTGGACGTAGGTTCTCACTTTTAAGAAATCGCGTAATCTTAGGCCAACATGGGTTGCATATGAAAGTGAGGAATAGACTGGATAGTTAGCCTAGTTAGAAATTTCCATTGCATATTGATAATTTTGAATCATGTATCTTAGTACACTGATGAAAGATAAAGGCAAAATAATATGTTTTCCACAAAGTGTACCATCACACTCACCTCTTAAGTAAGATTATTACAAACCACTGTATAAATCAACACTTCATTGTTTTTTTATTAAATAGAATAAAGGAAAAATTTTGTGATTCAACCATTGTATACACATCAACTACAAATTTTTGTAAGAATCATCTTTAATGTAAGAGTAATCCTTGATTTGGTCTGAATTGAAAATGGTATGAAAATTACTCTATCATTATTACTTTTTGAACTCTTGAGGTTATAAAATATTAAGTGTGCTAAACATTATTGAATACCCATATTGAATAGTGGAAAATATTATGGGATATTACAATAGAAGATATAGCAGATGAAGTTTATCTATACATTTCAAGTCACATGATCATGTATGTATGATTATATCTTTATCCTCATTAACATATTCAATATCACTAAATATTAAAATAGAAATTTCTGATGATGTTGGAAATTTTTATGTATGCGAATCCAATCCCCTTCATCTAATTAGCCTTAGCTTCAAATCTGGGACATAATTTATATTTAATAAATCCCTTGTAATTATAAATTGATAAATTAACTGATTTCATTCATCAAACATAGACTATATATTTTCTATAATCATATGGTTAATAGAGGATGTCGTATCATTTTTGTTCGAGCTATGGAAAAAATATAAATGTAAATTTAAAGAATCAAACAAATAAATTGACACTACATAACTAAAATACATATAAAATACCTCATAGGCCAAATTTTGTTTTCTAATTCATTTGAAGTGTAAAAAACATAAATTTGGGGGAATTTTGGGGCTTTACCAACAGGTGGAAATAAGATTATAATACGATGATAGTTTTTTCCATTTAGCCTATAAATATAAGGATCACCTCTAGTATTTACAGAATTATCTATGCTTCCTCCCATTAATGTAAAAGAGAACATTATTTTGTATTTGTGCCTAAGATCCTTAAAGTTTCTTGCATCATTCGACTTATCATAAAAAATAAGGGTTCTCGAGTAATCAGGTGGGGTGTCAAATTCACAAAGTTTTATTTTACCATGAGAACAACACAATGAAAACCTAGAAGAATTTTGTGATTTTTATCATTCAACTCTTTCATCAACCCATAATATAGTATAGCAATTGACTCAATAGTGTTTAGAATCACCAATATCCATGTAATCTATTATATATTTATATTTTTAGAGTATCAAAGTAAAAGAGTAAAAAAATAACATAAGGGAGAAAATGTAGTGGGTTACACAATACCAATATGTTCAACTAATGTACGCCCATTTGTATGTATTTCCATTTTTGTTCATTTGAATAATGGTTTGTGTCATAAGTCACTTATTTATAAAATTTTCGATATAAATTTTTGATTTTAATCAATTAAAAAAGAAAATTATTGAATTTATATATACATTGAACATATAAACATCACATAAGCTCGCACCATCATCACAATCAATTTTGAGATCATTGTTCATCATTGTTTGTAAAATTTTCCTACAAACAACATATGTTACATTAATATGAAAATGATTTAGTGTATAAAGATAACTATTTTTTTAGTAACCACATTAATGTAAGAGAAAACAACTATTGTTGATGCAATGTTGACATGGATTGTTGACGATCAATAATCAATGACGAACCTGTACTTGAGTAAGTTGTGTTAATTAGGACCACTTACAATAAAATAATGGAAGTTATTTGATTAACAGATTCAAAAATAAGCATTTTACCATTATCTCAAAAATCAATTAGATGGAGTTGATTTGCATTTTTGTACCATACTGACACCAATGAATGTAGGGGTTATGCTAGTAAAACTAGAAAATTGGTTAGAATATAATGAACTATAAGTATAACACAAACATATAATGTTGAAGGAATAGTTAGTTAATACATAATTGGATGTAGTTGGAGGAGTTATATTCTTATGCTGACTTTTTAATATTTTTGAATGTTCATATGGAGAATGATTTTGAACTTCTATTTTTTTAATATAGATTTTGACTATTAATCAGTGTATATATATTATTTTAATGAAAAAAGGCAAACAATTATAGTGTTAACCCCATAAGAAAGTAGAAAACCATTAATCAGAACTTCTAAAAATGTTAAGTGTGAGGTGGTTCACATGTTGCTGTCAATATTTGGAATTGGATATAAGTGATAATCATTTTTATTAGCTTTCTTATAGTTTTCAAAGTGTGGTGAGTATGAGGACCTAAAATGAATGGGTAAAACTAAAAGAGTATTTTTTTTCTATATTTAAAACATTCTTATTTCATCCTAAAGTAATTTTCTATCATTTTTTTTTGAAAATAGAAAGGTCATGAGTACAAACTTATGACAATGCTGACTTTATTTTTCATTTTCAGAATCCTTTGTTGTCTATTTTCCTTGCATAATGCATTTTGATTTGAAGTCATTTTTGACATATTTTTCAAGGTGCACCATGAATATATGTCAAGGTAATATTGAAAAAAAAAACTTTGTATCATATGTGTTTAGTTAACAAATGACAAATTAGTGTAGGAATGTAATGCTTACTAAGAAACAACTCAATGAATATGAGAACTGATGTTAAGGAATTTATGGGTTGAATATATAATTATGAAAATAAATATTCATTTTTTTAGGAGTAATATTAAATCACATTACAATAAAATATTTTAAAAGAATCAAACCTTAAAGAGAGTGTAGTAGTTATTAACAGTCTATTGGCAAATGTTCTTTTAATAGATGACGAAACTTGATGTTACAGACCGTGAGTTTGATTGATATAGAAATTATTTGATTGTTGTACAATTTACATTGAATAGGAATATCATAAAAAAGATAAAATAATAAAATATATTTAAATTAATATATAATAAAATAACCTTTTTAATTAAAAATATGTATAAGGATTGATATTATAGTATTATTACCTAGTTATAGTCAGAACTCATCAACTCCTTACAGTTAAAGACACCAATTTGTTTCCTAATGCTAAGAAACCTGGTTATTTTCTTTTAAGAATAATTGGCATGGAATAATAGATGAATCATAATCAAACATTGTATATAAGAAAATGAAGTGTTAAAATCCATTTGTAACATTGTAAATAAAAGGAAAATATATAAAATTTTCCCTTTTAGAATGTTACAGCCTAGGTTGCAGCGGCAACCCTCACATTTGAAAATGGATAGTCTTGCCTGTTGCAGCGGCGGTCCTGGCATTAAAGAAGAATAATGATAATATTAAAATGTTTGATATAAAGGGAAATGAAATGAAAAAATTATACATAGGATATGCATATACAAAAAATATACATATAGGTAACAAACATGATTAAATATTTAAACATAAACTCAGAGAGATTCAATATAATAACAACAAAATTGAAGTGAACAAATACATATGTGAATTTCATAAACTATACATTTAGAGACTATTTAAAGAAAAAAGAATGAAACACACATATATTTGATATTTAGATAAATTAGAATTCAACAAACAGTAAAAAAAGTTAAAGACATTAAATTTTAGTTTGTTGCAATAGGATAATCGACACGACCATTCAATGTTTTTCTGTTGATTATTTAAATTGAAAAATTATGTATTTGACAATAAAATTCAATTTTTTACTATGTTTTCAATATCCAATAATGCATATTGTTGAAGTTTGTTATATGTGAGATGATTTTTTTATCAAAAGATCATGTTAGATATCAATAAAATATATATATTTCTCAAATATTTTATATCAAATAAGATAAGAAAAAAGAGTTATAGGGAGACACCCAGGGTATAGAAACATGATAAAGTAATACAGTTAAATTTCTAAGAATGAGTTAGTTATTTTAAACAAAGTATGGTGGTTTGGTTGTAGCATATAATTTTTTATTTTGAAAATGAGTTATTGATTTGTTTTTAAATGGGAAAAAATAGAGCTTGAATTTAATTCAATGATTTATTACAAAAAAATTATGTAATATTTCTATAAAATCCAATTATAATACATGTATTAGTGGTCATATAGTTTCTAAATTTGTGGGGATGTAGCAATGGGTATGAAGTAGTGGGGTGACAGTAATGGATTTTCTATTTATAGAACTGGAATATTATATTTAGACAATTGTATTTACTGGGCATTCATCAATGTAATATTCACGACAATGTAGTAGTTGAATTTTTACAGAATTGGAATATATGTTATATATACAAATGTATGAGTGGGCATACAACAATATTCCATTAAAAGGATATTTACAACAGTGGGTCCATTTTATAATCAAAGAGGATACTTTGAACAATACATGAAATGCATACATATGCATGATTTTTGGGTAAGATAATAGGTTATTTAATGTTCAGTAATTTAGTTGAATAAAAAATTGTATGTAAACAGTATATTTTCTAGCGGTGTAGTGATTAAAGTGTCAGAAAAACAGTATTTTTTATTTTGAAATATTATGGAAAATGTAAATAGCATGTTACATTGATTATTTTAGATGAAAACATGTATTTTGAATGTATAAAAACAATATTAAACATATATACAGTAACAATAACTAATAAATATGAATACCTTTCTATAAGTTAATATTGTGTAGTATATGAACAGTTGTAAGTGTTATATTTAATGCATTAAATTAACAAAAAAATGAGAATAATATGAAAATAGAAACTATTTTCATTATTTCATTTAAAGTTAGGATTTAAGAAATACATATAAACCAGAAAAAGTAATATAGTAATACAGAATTCATACACCTTGGCATTGTAACTTGTTTCATTGAATATGTTCAATATCTTTATATAATAGTTTCTAGGTGTTACTTCAAACATGGTCCGGTTGGGAAACTATGTTTTCGAATATAAAGTTAGCAAACAAACTTCTCAAAGAATTCCCCATTGCCTAAATTGAAGCCCCTATAATAGCCTCAACGAATTATGAATCATCACTAAGTAATCCCAAATCATAGCAGGCTTCTCAAAAAGTGTGATGGACAATTTTATTGACAATCAAGATATCATTAAAAGAGGTTGGACCTCTAACTTTAGTGAGAAATATTCTAAGATAATATAGCTCTCCAATTGTGGGAGGAACATAATGCAGTCTACCAATAGAAAATCCCCACTTTCTAGGATACCATCTTCGTTATCAACCATGGTAAACAAATTTTGTAGGAAATTCAACATATGTGAGAGATATTGCTTCAGGGTAAGTTGAGTTTGCTTCAAACCATGTGGTGGACATTGTGAGGTTGTTGTTTTTGAAAAAATTTCATCAAGGTAAGATCCATCTTAGTAAGTTATGTTTTGTTCACCATGAAAATGGAAGTATAGTCTCTCAATTGGGGGGAACCTGGAATGGATTTCATAACCATACATTCACCAAACAACCTCACGTGGTGAAATATATCGATAGTCATAATACATTTTTAGCTCATATACCTATTTTTGACCATCCTCAGTATTTTTTATTCCACATAGTGCAGTTGTGATTCGGTCATGCCCTTTGTTGATGTATTTAAACAAAAACTTTATTGCCTGTGACTATTACATATTTAAATGTTGAGGTGATCATATTATTTAACCAAAAGAGTTTGATTATAAGGGAAAATATAACGATTGTCTGATTCAACACCTTTTTTGATATCGTTCGACCACTGTCTCGTCTTCTATATGTAGCATATCCATCCTCATCTAAATGTGAGGTATTAACAAAACTTTTTAGGAAAATCTTTTAACACCTAAAGTTTTTCATGCAATGTGATCATGGGTTATCTGGACCACAAGGTCTATAAATCATGAAATTTTTTACACAATCATATAAAAGGGGATGCTCTATTTTGTCTAGTATTTCAACTGAAAGTATTTGATTCATATAATCAACTATTGAAATTTTATATCAAGGTTCAAGGAATAAAAGTATATGAACATGAGGAAATCCATGTTTTTTAAATTCAATGTTGTATACAGATACATAAATAAGTAGATCAAATTTAATTGAATTCATTTTTAAAAATAGTTACAACGATATATTAAAATGAATTTGAAGATAAAAAATGATACATGCTTGATGATTTCCAAAAAGAATCCCTTATTTTAAATATTTCATTAAATGGTCAACCTTTTCATTGAAAACCCTTAACAGTATTTGGGGACAATGTGCTAGACATAGGTTTTGACTTTTAATAAATCATGTAATCTCAGGCCAACACGGGTTGCATGTGAAGGTGATGAACAAATCTAGATATCCAACCCAATTACAAATTGTCATTGCATCTTGATAATTTTGAATCATGTATCCTGGTCTGCCAGTGAAAGATGAAGGCAAAATAATATATTCTCCATAAAGTGTACCATCACGCTCACCTCTTAAGTAAGCTTCTTACAAACCACTGTATAACCCAACTCTTAGTTGTTTTTGATTAAATAGAATGAGGGACAAAAATTGTGATTCAACCATTGTATTTGTATCAACTAAAAATTGTTGTAATAGTCATCTTGAATGGAAGAGTAATCCTTTATTTGTTTTGAATTGAAAATGGTATGAAAATTACTCTCTCATTGTTACTTTTTTAACTCTTGAGGTTACAAAATATGAAGTGTGGTAAACATTATTATAATGCCCATCTTGATCAGTGGAAAATATTATGGGATATTGCAACAGAAGATATAGGAGATGAAGTTCATATATACATTGCAAGTCACCTGATTGTGTATGTATGATTATATCCATGTCTTCATTAACATCTTCATTATCACCAACTATTAGCATAGAAATTTTTGATGATGTTGGAAACTTTTATGTAGGTGAATCAAATACCCTTCATATAATTATCCTTAACTTCAAATCTAGGATATAATTTGTATTGAATAAATCCCTTGAAGTTATAAATTGATGAATTAACTGATGCATTCATCAAACATGGACTGTAGATTTTCCACAATGATAGGATTAAGACAGGATGTCATATCATTTTGGTTGGAGTTGTGGAAAAAAATATAAATGTAAATTGAAAGAGAATCAAACAAATAAATTGGCATGACATAACTGAAATATCTATAAAATAAAGTTTGGCGAATTTTGGGACTTGAACAGGAGGTGGAAATAAGATTCCAATATGGTGATAGTTTTGTCCATTTATCCTATAAATATAAGGATTGTCTTCAGTATTCACAAAATTATCTATTCTTCCTCCCATTGATGTAAAAGAGAACATTTTGTTGTATTGGTGAATAAGATCCTGAAAGTTTCTTGCATCGTTCGACTTATCATAAAAAATAAGGGATCTCAGGTGATCAAGTGGGGTATCAAATTCACACAGTTTGACTTTACCAAGAGGAAAGCACAATGAAAACCTAGGAGAATTTTTGTGATTTGTATCATTTAACTCTTTCATCATACCACAACATATCGCAGTAGTAGATGCAATAGTGTTGAGGATCACTAATATCCAAGTAATCTGTTACATATTTATATTTTTATAGTATCAAAGTAAAAGAATAAAAAACTAAATAACATAAGGAGAAAAATGTAGTGGGTTACACAATACCAATATGTTTAACTGATGTACGCCTATTTGTATGTATTTCCATTTTTGTTCATTTTAAGAATGGTTTTCATCATTAGTCACTTATTTATAGAATTTTTAATAGAAATTGTTGATTGTAATCAATTAAAAAATGAAATTATTGAATTTATATATACATTGAACATATAAACTTCACATAAGCTCATACCATCATCACAATCAATGTTGAGTTCATTGTTATTCATTGTTTGTAAAATGTTCCTGCAGACGACATATTTTACATTAATATGCAAATGATTTAGTGTATAATGATAATTGTTTTTTTAGTAACCACATTAATTTTAGAGAAAACAACCATTGTTGACACAATTTTGACATGGATTACTGACAATCAATAATTAATGACGAACCTATACTTGATTAAGTTGTGTTAATTAGGTCCACTTGCAATAAAATTTTAGAATTTATTTGATTAATAGATTCAAAAATAAAAATTTTATTGTTATCTCTAAAATCGGTCAGAGGGAGTTGACTTACAGTTTGTACCATACTAACACCAATGGACGTGGGGGTTGTGCTAGTAGCACTGGATAATTGGTTAGAATATAATGAACAATGAGGAGAACATGGACCTATAATATTGAAGGAAGAGTTAGTTAATACATAATTATTATGAAATGTTTTAATATAACTTTTTAGTATTGAGAATTTTGGGAATTGATAAAAAATAAAGATGATACCTATAATAGTTTCTTTCCATTTTTATATACATAATTTTCATTGCAGCCTCACCTCCTTCGAGGATAAATTTTGTTTTATATTGGACGTAGTTGGCGGAGTTATATTCTCATGATGACTTTTTAATCTTTTTTAATGTTCATATGGAGAATAATTTTGAACTTCTATTTTTTTAATATAGAGTTTGACAATTAATTAGTGCATATATATCAGTGTAACGAAAAAAGGAAAAAAATTATAGTAGTAACTCGATAAGAAAGTAGCAAACCATTAATTATAACTTCTGAAAATGGTAAGCACAATACAATTTGCATGTTGCTATCAATATTTGGCATTAGTTATAAGTGATAATCATTTTCTATTAGGTTTGTTGCGGTTGTCAAGTTGCGGTGAGTAGGAGAACCTCAAATGAATGAGTAGCACTAAAATAGTATTTTTCTATATTTGAAACATTCATATTTAATCCTAAAGAAAATTTCTATCATTTATTTGATGATGGAAAGGTCGTGAGGAAAAACTTGTGATAATGATGATTTTATTTTTCATTTTTAGAATCCTTTGCTGCCTAGATTCCTTGCACAATGCATTTTGATTTGAAGTCGTTTTTGACATCTTTGTCAGACTGTGTCATGAATATATGTGAAGAGAGTATTGGACTGAAAAAAATTGCATATCATGTGTATTTGGTTGACAAAAGACAAATTAGTATAGGAATGAAATGCTTACAAAGAAATAACTCAATGAAAATGGGAACTGATGCTAGGGGATTTATGGGTTGATTAGCTAATTAGAAAAATAAGCAAACCATAAAGAGAGAGTGGTAGTTATGAATTGTCTAATGGAAAATGTTATTTTAGTAGATGGTGAGATTTGATGTTATAGACCGTGAGTCTGATTGATGCATAAAGTCGTTGATTGTTGTACAATCTATGTCGAAGTGGAGTATCATGGAAAAGATAAAATAAGAAAACCTATATAAATTAGCATATGATAAAATAACTTTTTTTAAAGCATAAGGATGGATATTACAATGTCATTACCTAATCGCAATCAGAACTCATCAACTCTTTGCGGTTAGAGACACTAATTTGTTTCCCAATGCTAAGAAACCCAATTATTTCCTTTTAAGAATAATTAGCATGGAATAATAGAGGAATCATAATCAAACATCGAACACAATAAAACCGAGTGTTAAAATCCAATCGCAACATTACAAATAAAAGGAAAGTATATAAAAGTTAACCTTTAAGAATGTTACAGCCTAGGTTTCAGCGGAAACCCTGACATTTGAAAATAGTTAGTCTTTCTTGTTGCAGCGGTGGTCTTGGCATTGAAGAAGAATAATGATAGTATTAAAATGTTTGATATAAAGGGAAATGTAGTGAAAAATTTTATACACAAGATATGCATATGCAAAAAAATTACATATAAGTAACATACGTGATTAAATATTTAAACATCAACTCAAAGAGATTCATTATAATAACAACAAAATTAAAGTGAACAAATACATATGTAAAATTTGACAGACTGGACATTTAGAGACTATTTAAAGAAGAAGAATGAAGCACACATAGAGTCAATATTTAGACAAATTAGAATACATCGAACAATAAAAAAAAGTTAAAGACATTAAATTTTAGTTTACTGCAATAGGATGATCAACACGGCCATTCAATGTTTGTCTGTTGATTATTTAAATCACAAAATGATATATTTGACAATAAAAATCAATTTTATTTACTATGTCACAAATTCAAGGGTGCATGTGTGCTAAAAAGGGCAGAGAATATATGTAGGGGTATGGTAAAAAATGAGGCTTTTGGTGGGAGATTATTTTAATTGCAAAACGATATAATTGATAATAAAATTATCTCAGTTTTATTTAGTATTTCACAGATTCAACGGTGCTTGTGTGCTAAAAATGGAGAACATGGGAAGGGGTATCGTAGAATTGGGGTTTTCGGAAGGAACAATCTCCTTCATCACAATGAATGGTATGTTAGAAGAGAATAAAAGGAAATACTTATAAAGGATATTTGACACAGCGATTAGAATTGTAGGGATTGACTTGCAGTTGGACGCATTAAAAATTACTTGTCGCCAATATCCTGGAGATTACGACAAAGTAGAAGATGTTTGCTTTAGGCTTTCAGAAATCTGTATCGATGATACCTTGGAAATCCAACGGTATTATGACGTTGTCTTGAAAATCCAATGGAATTTCGATGATGCCTTGGAGAACAACTTCGATAAACGATGTAGTGCGACGATACGGGAAGTGTTTATAGAGAAGTCAGACGTGATCATCATTGTGTCGTTGAATGAGTAGCGACGTTTTCTAAGGTAAATGAATGGGAGGATACCAATTCTTTTCGATACGTCCATTATTTGTGTTGGATGGAGGAAAGTGAAACAAACAAAGGAGGGATAAGAGATTGTAGGAGGCGTATCACACAGAGGAAGGAGGGGAGAAGGAAGGACAAAAGGAGAGAATTAGGGAAGGTGATCTGCGATTCTGTGAGGAAGACAATAATTGTGGATGTGGTCGACGCGGAGCAGGTATCGATGTATGGGGAAGATAGTGATTTCATCAATTGAGGGATACAGTTTTGGAGGAGAAAGAATCGAAGAACGCGGGTTTCACTACTGGAAATGCAGGATTTCCCAACGGTTCTAAACTGTTGGGAAAGGCTGCAAACTGTTGGTATATGTTATACCAACGGTTATGCAAACCGTAGGGAAGTAAGCCATTGGGAAAAGTTTTTCCCAACGTTTTATAGTGAACCGTTAGGATAGGGTGCTTAAAAATTACCCTATCCCAACGGTTCTGGAAAACCGTTGGGAAATCTTTTTCCCAACGGTTTACAACCGTTGGGATACAGTGCACTAAATTATCATATTCTTTCCAACGGTTTGGCAAACCATTGGGAAAAACCCAACATAACCTCTTTACCAACGGTTTAGAACCGTTGGTAAAACAAGACCTACACATTCTATGCCAATGGTTTTGAACCGTTGGCATAGCCTCTGCTGGGAAAATTGCACAGCAGCTCTGCAATTTACCCAGCAGCTTTCCAATTTGACCACTGGCTCTCCAATTTGCCCAACAGGTCTCATTTTTGGGTTCCCTCTCATTTTCAATCCAATTTTTGTACCTGCAATAAACTAAAACATACATATACAATTATTGTACCTGCAATAACCAACTAACACTTACATATAGAGAACAAATTCATAAACATTTAACATATAATGGTGGAACTATACACATCCATAATTAAATTAGAATTCATAACGTAATTATAAACATACATAATTCATTTAGAATTCAATTTAAAATTTATATGAAAATTATATGTGGAATCTGGAAGTCAATTCATAATTTGATCAGTTTTTTGTATACCATATATTTTTACTTGAAATAATGCCCATTTTAAACATAATACATACACCTGGAGAGCTACCGGTCACACCGTGCCTTGGATTGAGGAGGGGTTGACTTGTACACGTCACATATGACCCATGGATCGTTGTGTTAATGTATCGACACAATCCGAATGTGTTTGGTCGGTTTTCCGTATGCCAGTCGATGTTTTTCAATTAAAATGACGTACTTTTGAAACAAAAGGCAGACACTTTGAGTGGTGCCGGCCACACCATGCCTCGGATTGAGGCGGAGTTGACTCGTACATGTCACATATGACCCATGGATTGTTCTCCTAAAGTTTCAATGGAAACCGAATGCGTTTGGTCAGTTTTCCGTATGTACTTAAACTGTTGTCCATTTTAAGCAAAAGACAGACACTTTGAGTGGTGGAAGCCACACCGTGCCTCGGATTTAGGCGGGTTTGACTCTTACACGTCACATATGACCCATGGATCGTTTTTCTAAAGTATCGACACAATCCGAATGCGTTTGGTCGGTTTTTCGTATGCTAGTTGATGTATTTCACTTCAAATTATGTCCTTTTGAAACAAAAGACAGACACTTTGAGTGGTGGAGGCCACACCACGCCTCGGATTGAGGCGGGGTTGACTCGTACACGTCACATATGACCCATGGATCGTTGTGCTAATTTATCGACACAATCCGAATGCATTTGATCGGTTTTCCGTATGGCAGTTGATGTTTTTCAATTAAAATGACGTACTTTTGAAACAAAAGGCAGACACTTTGAGTGGTGCCGACCACACCGTGCCTCGGATTGAGGCAGAGTTGACTCGTACATGTCACATATGACCCATGGATCGTTCTCCTAAAGTTTCAATGGAAACCGAATGCGTTTGGTCGGTTTTCCGTATGTACTTAAATTGTTGTCCATTTTAAGAAAAAGACAGACACTTTGAGTGGTGGCGGCCACACCGTGCCTCGAATTGAGTTTTGGTTGACTCGTACACGTCACATATGACCCATTGATCGTTGTTCTAAAGTATCGACACAATCCGAATGTGTTTGGTCGGTTTTCTGTATGCCACTTGATGTATTTCACTTCAAATTATGTCATTTTGAAACAGAAGACAGACACTTTGAGTGGTGGAAGCCACACCACACCTTGGATTGAGGCGGGGTTGACTCGTACACGTCACATATGACCCATGGATCGTTGTGCTAATGTATCGACACAATACGAATGCGTTTGGTCGGTTTTTCGTATGTCAGTTGATGTTTTTCAATTAAAATGACGTACTTTTGAAACAGAAGGTGGACACTTTGATGGTTCCGGCCACACCACACCTTGTATTGAGGCGGCGTTGACTCGTACACGTCACATATGACCCATGGATCGTTCTCCTAAAGTTTCAATGGAAACCAAATGTGTTTGGTCAGTTTTCCGTATGTACTTAAATTGTTGTCCATTTAAAGCAAAAGACAGACACTTTGAGTGGTGGCGGCCACACCGCGCCTCGGATTCAGACGGGGTTGACTCGTACATGTCACATATGACCCATGGATCATTATGCTAAAGTATCGACACAATCCGAATGCGTTTGGTTGGTTTTCCGTATGCCATTTGATGTATTTCACTTCAAATTAGGTTCTTTTGAAACAGAAGACAGACACTTTGAGTGGTGGCGGCCACACCGTGCCTCGGATTGAGGTGGGGTTGACTCGTACACATCACATATGACCCATGGATAGTTGTGCTAATGTATCGACACAATCTGAATGCGTTTGGTCGGTTTTCTGTATGCCATTTTATGTTTTTCAATTAAAATGACGTACTTTTGAAACAGAAGGCAGACACTTTGAGTGGTGTCGGCCACACCGCGCCTCGGATTGAGGCGGCGTTGACTCGTACACGTAAAATATGACCCATGGATCGTTCTCCTAAAGTTTAAATGGAAACCGAACGCGTTTGGTCGGTTTTCCGTATGTACTTAAATTGTTGTCCATTTTAAGAAAAAGACAGACACTTTGAGTTGTGGCGGCCACACAACACCTCTAATTGAGGCGGGGTTGACTCATACACGTCACATATGACCCATGGATCATTGTTCTAAAGTATCGACACAATCCGAATGCGTTTGGTCAGTTTTCTGTATGCCAGTTGATGTATTTCACTTCAAATTATGTCCTTTTGAAACAGAAGACATACACTTTGAGTGGTGGCGGCCACACCGTGCCTCAGATTGAGGCGGGGTTGACTCGTACATGTCACATATGACCCATGGATCGTTGTGCTAATGTATCGACACAATCCAAATGCGTTTGGTCGGTTTTCCGTATGCCAGTTGATGTTTTTCAATTAAAATGGCGTACTTTTGAAACAGAAGGCGGACACTTTGAGTGGTGGCACCCACACCACGCCTCGGATTGAGGCGGCGTTGATTCTTAAACGTCACATATGACCCATGGATCGTTCTCCTAAAGTTTAAATGGAAACCTAATGCGTTTGGTCGGTTCTCCGTATGTACTTAAATTGTTGTCCATTTTAAGCAAAAGAGAGTCACTTAGAGTGATTCCGGCCACACCATGCCTCAAATTCAGGCGGGGTTGACTCATACACGTCACATATGACCCATGGATAATTTTTCTAAAGTATCGACACAATCCTAATGCGTTTGGTTGGTTTTCCGTATGCCAGTTGATGTTTTTCACTTCAAATGACGTCCTTTTGAAAAAAAAGACAGACACTTTGAGTGGTGGCGGCCACACCGCGCCTCGGATTGAGGCGGGGTTGACTTGTACACGTCACATATGACCCATGGATCGTTGTGCTAATTTATCGACACAATCCGAATGCGTTTGGTCGATTTTCCGTATGCCAGTTGATGTTTTTCAATTAAAATGACGTACTTTTGAAACAAAAGGTGGATACTTTGAGTGGTGGCGGTCACACCACACCTCGGATTGAGGCAGCATTGACTTGTACACGTTACATATGACCCATGTATCATTCTCCTAAAGTTTTAATGGAAACCGAATGTGTTTGGTCGGTTCTCCGTATGTACTTAAATTGTTGTCCATTTTAAGCAAAAGAGAGTCACTTAGAGTGATTCCGGCCACACCATGCCTCAGATTCAGGCGGGGTTGACTCGTACACGTCACATATGACTCATGTATCGTTGTTCTAAAGTATCGACACAATCCTAATGCGTTTGTTCGGTTTTCCGTATGCCGGTTGATGTATTTCACTTCAAATTATGTCCTTTTGAAACAGAACACAGACACTTTGAGTGGTGGCGGACACACCACGCCTCGGATTGAGGCGGGGTTAACTCGTACACATCACATATGACCCATGGATCGTTTTTCTAATGTATCGACACAATACGAATGCGTTTGGTCGGTTTTCTGTATGCTAGTTGATGTTTTTCAATTAAAATGACGTACTTTTGAAACAGAAGGCAGACACTTTGAGTGGTACCGGCCACACCGCACCTCAGATTTAGGCGGCGTTGACTCGTACACGTCACATATGAACCATGGATCGTTCTCCTAAACTTTAAATTGAAACCGAATGTGTTTGGTCGGTTCTCCGTATGTACTTAAATTGTTGTCCATTTTAAGCAAAAGAGAGCCACTTAGAGTGATTCCAGCCACACCGTGCCTCAGATTCAGGCGGGGTTGACTCGTACACATCACATATGACCCATGGATCGTTGTTCTAAAGTATCGACATAATCCGAATGCGTTTGGTCGGTTTTCCGTATGCCAATTTATGTTTTTCACTTCAAATGACGTCCTTTTGAAACAAAAGACAGACACTTTGAGTGGTGGCGGACACACCACACCTCGGATTGAGGTGGGGTTGACTTTTACACGTCACATATGACCCATGGATCGTTGTGCTAATGTATCGACACAATCCGAATGCGTTTGGTCAGTTTTTCGTATGCCAGTTGATGTTTTTCAATTAAAATGACGTACTTTTGAAACAGAAGGCAGACACTTTGAGTGGTGCCGGCCACACCGTGCCTTGGATTGAGGAGGCGTTGACTCGTACGCGTCACATATGACCCATGGATCGTTCTCCTAAAGTTTCAATGGAAACCGAATGTGTTTGGTCGGTTTTCCGTATGTACTTAAATTGTTTTCCATTTTAAGCAAAAGACAGACACTTTGAGTGGTGGCAGCCACACCGTGCCTCGGATTCAGGCAGTGTTTACTCGTACACGTCACATATGAACCATGTATAGTTTTGCTAAAGTATCGACACAATACGAATGCGTTTGGTCGGTTTTCCGTATGTCAGTTGATGTATTTCACTTTAAATTAGGTCCTTTTGAAACAGAAGACAGACATTTTGAGTGGTGGAGGCCACACCGCGCCTCGGATTGAGGAGGGGTTGACTCTTACACATCACATATAACCCATGGATCATTGTTCTAATGTATCGACACAATCCGAATGCGTTTGGTCGGTTTTCCGTATGCCAGTTGATGTTTTTCAATTAAAATGACGTACTTTTGAAACAGAAGGCATACACTTTGAGTGGTGCCAGCCACACCACGCCTCAGATTGAGGCGGCGTTGACTCGTACATGTCACATATGACCCATGGATCGTTCTCCTAAGGTTTAAATGGAAACCGAATGCGTTTGGTCGGTTTTCCGTATGTACTTAAATTGTTGTCCATTTTCAGCAAAAGACAAACACTTTGAGTGGTGGCAGCCACACCGCAGCTCGGATTGATGCGGGGTTGACTCGTACACGTCACATATGACCCATGGATCGTTGTGATAAAGTATCGACACAATCCTAATGCGTTTGGTCGGTTTTCCATATGCTAGTTGATGTATTTCACTTCAAATTATGTCCTTTTGAAACAGAAGACATACACTTTGAGTGGTGGCGGCCACACCGCGCCTCAAATTGAGGCGGGGTTGACTTGTACAAATCACATATGACCCATGGATTGTTGTGCTAATGTATTAACACAATCCTAATGCGTTTGGTCGGTTTTCCGTATGCCAGTTGATGTTTTTCAATTAAAATGACGTACTTTTGAAACAGAAGGCGGACACTTTGAGTGGTGGCGGCCACACCGCGCCTCGGATTGAGGCGGCGTTGACTCATACACATCACATATGACCCATGGATCGTTCTCCTAAAGTTTCAATGGAAACCGAATGCGTTTGGTCGGTTCTCTGTGTGTACTTAAATTGTTGTCCATTTTAAGCAAAAGAGAGTCACTTAGAGTGATTCCGGCCACACCATGCCTCAGATTCAAACGGGGTTGACTTGTACACATCACATATGACCCATGGATAATTGTGCTAAAGTATAGACACAATCCGAATGCATTTGCTCGGTTTTCCGTATGCCAGTTGATGTTTTTCTCTTCAAATGACGTCCTTTTGAAACAAAAGACAGACACTTTGAGTGGTGGCGGCCACACCGCGCCTCGGATTGAGGCGGGGTTGACTCGTACACGTCACATATGACCCATGGATCGTTATCCTAAAGTTTCAATGGAAACCGAATGCGTTTGGTCGGTTCTCCGTATGTACTTAAATTGTTGTCCATTTTAAGCAAAAGAGAGCCACTTAGAGTGATTCTGGCCACACCGTGCCTCAGATTCAGGCGGGGTTGACTCGTACACGTCACATATGACCCATGGATCGTTGTGCTAAAGTATTGACACAATCCGAATGCGTTTGGTCGGTTTTTCGTATTCCAGTTGATGTTTTTCACTTCAAATGACGTCCTTTTGAAACAAAAGACAGACACTTTGAGTGGTGGCGGCCACACCGCACCTCAGATTGAGGCGGGGTTGACTCGTACACGTCACATATGACCCATGGATCATTGTGCTAATGTATCGACACAATCCGAATGCGTTTGGTCAGTTTTCCGTATGTACTTAAAATGTTGTCCATTTTATGAGAATCCTCTGTGCGGGGGGTTGTTCGGGGTCCAAGGAAGAGGGTGGGGGGCTGTCCGGGGGGCTGTCTGGGGGGCTGTCCGGGGGGCTGTCCGGGGGGATGTCTGGGGTCCAGGGAGGAGGGTGGGGGGGCTGTGCGGGGAGCTGTCCGGGGGGTATTTGGGGGGTTGTACGGGGTCCAAGGAGGAGGGTGGGGGGGCTGTCTGGGGGGCTGTCCGGGGGCTGTTCGGGGGGCTGTCTGGGGTCCAGGGAGGAGGGTGGGGGGCTGTCCGGGGGGCTATTCGGGTGGATGTTTGGGGGCTGTCCGGGGCTGTTCGGGGGGTTGTCCGGGGTCCAAGGAAGAGGGTGGGGGGGCTATCCGGGGGGCTGTCTGGGGGGATGTCAGGGGGTTGTCCGGGGTCCAGGGAGGAGGGTGGGGGGGCTGTCCGGGGGGCTGTCTGGGGGGCTGTCCGGCGGGGCTGTCCGGGGTCCAGGGAGGAGGGTGGGGGGTTGTCCAGGGCCCAGGAAGGAGGGGGGTTCCCAAACACACAACCACTAAAAGACAACAACATCCATAAAAACAGATAATATATAAAAATAACTCAACTCCAATACTATACTACGAGTATAGATAAAACCAACAACTAGAATAGATTAAATATCAAATCTCAGTAATATCAGTCAAAAATGTAATGGATCAACTTTTCCCACATCACCATCACCATCATCACCATCATCATCATCACCCTCTTCCTCGTCCCCATCATCGTCCTTGCCCTCGCCCTCCTCCTCGTCCTCGCCCTCGCCACCCGCCTCGCCCTCCTCCTCTCCCTCCTCTTCCGTATCAGACTCCTCGCCATCATCATCATCAAGATGTACATCATCCTGACCACCACTAGAACTGCCACCTGGTGCACCGTATATAGAATGTATCGACGACATATACTCATCAAAAGCTGGGTTGGCCTCTGCTGGAAGTGTAGGACGTAGAACTTCAATAAATTTCATAAACGCACTGTTTTCCCTAGCAGACTGTTCTGCCATCTCTGTGGACCTTTTCTCAGTCTGTTCTGCCTGTGCCCTAACTTTCTGCAGCTCAGTGGCACTACAGCTCGTACCTGAGGAGGGCCAATACCTCGTCGGGGCTATCCTAGGTCGGCAGCGTACTCTGCCAGAATGCTCCTCTCCCAACACCTGATGTAAGTGATCTGTTGGCCCAAAATTGTCTGGTTCTTGGGCATCGAGGGCCTCTAAAGCATCCTGTTACAAATATAAATATATCATTAAGTTAAAAAATAGATATTAAACAATAAATTCAACAGATTAAAACTTACAATCTGCTGCTGAGTCGCTTCGTTGACAGCACTTCCATCCTTTTTCCGTCTACTCGAGAAAAACAGTTTTGCTCGAGGCACGCGTCCTTCAATATTTTGTATTTGCCTCTACAATGACATTGAAAAATAAAGTTATATGAAAACTTTAGCAAACAATTAAATAATTGAAGAAACAAAAAGAAAGTGTAAGTCGTAAAGAAAACTTATAAACAATTGTTATACCTACTTCCTCTCATGATCAGGCATCGTAGTGCGTCCTAGTGTGTGGAGGTATTTTTTTGCATCAATGTTCTTTTTATTTTTTCTAGATGATTCCTAAATAAAATTCGAAAATGCAACAGATAGTATTAATGAAAAACATGAAAGTTATTATTTAAATACCTCAAATGTTATTAATACCTTAAACTGGGTACTCGTCCAATGAGTAATCATCTGACGATACTGCTCTATAGGACAATCATCCACTACTGGTACCACCTCTAACTCAGTGCCAACTCTAACAACTCAGCCAATATACAACTCATGCTTGTAGGCTCTCTAAAGCTCACCTAAATCCTTTAGATGTTCCGATCGTGCAACCTCACCATCGGGAAAATTAAATCGAAGCTGAAATCAAAATATTAATTCATATAAATACAAAAATAATTCATGGAATTAAATAGAACATATTTTTTTACCCATATCTCTGTCCAAGCTCTATCCTTGACCTCATGTGGAAAATGTCTCCACGATAGTGGGTTGACGGGAATGATGTCGGAGTATTTGGCAAGCGTCGCCAAAAAACTCCGACATTACTGCCCTATTTTCTCAACCATTTGGTTGTCTTCATTATAATCCACCATAACCTGTGTGCGGCGGTTCCACATCGAACTCATTCGTGTACGCCCCCACCCAAGCCTCCTGTCAGTTGATGTATCTGTCATGAAAGAAAAACAAATATTTTATCAAAACATGTTATAATGAAAATAAATATTTCTATAAAAATTTGTTAGGGTTCTATAAATATACCTATGTCGGTCTGATCGCTGAGTGTCGCTGGATCCACAGAAACTGATGGAACACCCTGTGGTGGAACAGGAGTCGAAGACGATGGAATATAGAAGCTCGGAGAGATAGAAGTAGAAGGAAAAGAAGATGGGACAACTGTCTGACCGGATGCTAACTGAGGAGTGGGAATCATCATGGGATGTGAAAATGATGGGCCAGAAGATGCAGAAGGTAGCAAAAACATGGGAGGCCTAAATATCCCGTGTGTCTCTAACGACACACCGAGATCAGAATGTGGGAAGGATGACATGTCAGTGGGAGGGGTAGGGTCTAGTCGGGTACGCGCAGCTGCTCGTCCACCTCTGGTACGAACCCTCCTCGTACCACCGGCCTGAGTACTAGGACCAGTACTAGGCTCCTCGTCGAATAACTATCGACGTATAGGTGGATCCTACAAAAATGTTTATAAAAAAATTAATCACATGACATTATATATTCTTTAAATATATCAATTTGAAATAAAGTACTCACTGTAGGCACTAATGGTGGAACGCCCATATCCGTCATTCGACGATTGTTCTCCGTCATTTTTTTCCTTCGTCTCTCTTCAATTGGCTTCATTTCCTGCTTTTGAAAACAAATATGTAATTAATTAGAAAAAGAAAACTAATGTGTAACCCAAAAAACTAAATATATGATGGAATAGGGGATTCATAGGTAATTTAGCTATCAATTGTTTTAGAAGAGCTTGAATGGATTTAATAAATCATACAAGTTGTAATTTTCACCAAGTTAGAAATATTGTTTGACTATGTTTGAATACAGTTCAATTCCAAATTAGAAAATGCAATTCAAATAAAACTACAACCAATAAACATTGAAAATTCATATAATGGTCAATTAAGATATCAATTGTTTTAGAAGAGCTTGAATGGATTTAATAAATCATACAAGTTGTAATGTTCACCAAGTTAGAAATATTGTTTGACTATGTTTGAATACAGTTCAATTCCAAATTAGAAAATGCAATTCAAATAAAACTTCAACCAATAAACATTGAAAATTCACATAACGGTCAAGTCACCTATCAATTGTTTTAGAAGAGCTTGAATGGATTTAATAAATCATACAAGTTGTAATGTTCACCAAGTTAGAAATATTGTTTGACTATGTTTTGAATACAGTTCAATTCCAAATTAGAAAATGCAATTCAAATAAAACTGCAACCAATAAACATTGAAAATTCACATAACGGTCAAGTCAGCTAAAACATATTTGTGATCAATACTAAATCAATTTGAATATTACCAACCTTAACAACCCAACTCGAGGTAAACCAAAAGAATTGAGAACATGGATAAATGATTCTATATATTTTCAACCACAAATTCAGGTTCACAATCAACTCTGACAATTGAGCTATTTGAGTCATCAAAAGAAATAAATGGATTGGTTCCAATGGCACTAAGGACAGTGTCAATTCCATCATCACCATCATCAAAAATATGTCTTGGAATTACTTCAACTATGACACCAAATTCAGGTCGAAGTTGGTCTTTGACATAAAAAACTTGTTTAGCCATTGATGCCAACACATATGGTTCTTCAATAGCAAGAGTGCGAGTTATATTAATTACTCGAAATCCACAATCATCAATAAATGTGCCATGTCTCGTCATTTAATCAAACCAATGGCATTTCATCATTGTGACTCGTCTATGATTGTAATAATCCAATATTATTATTTTCTCAACAACTCCATAATAACCCACATTTTCAAATCGCAGTCTACTATCTGATGTACTAGCATAACAATCTGTTGTGGCAGTAACCATAACACCATCATGTTGTGTTCTCATGTTCTTTTCTCGTTCAGTGACAATAAATTTGTACCCATTGATAACAATTGATTTACAGTCACGAACCACGGTATTAGGACCAAAAGTCAAAGCTCTTATCTCCTCAGAGATAGAGTCAGCAGACAAACTCAATACCTAAAATATAAATGACTATTAAAGTTAAATAAATATTGATATAATTATTTTAAACATTAATTTTTTTATACCTTCAATTTTAACCAAGCAGAAAACTCTTTGCTATGCAAAGTCTCTCTCCTTCTCAAAGATAACGAACGATGCTTCCTATTTATCATTGTTTTATGTTCCCTGTAGATAAAAAATATTAATAGTTTAACAGATATATATGTAAGATATACATAATCAATTTAGTTACCTGATATAGTCATCGAACAAATCACAGTTGAACAAAACTGTGCGATGTGTCATCTCCCGCTCTTCATGGCTTAATGTCTTCAATGTATATGATCCAGGAATTCCTCCTATTTGAGGAAGTGATGGAAAACTGAGTTCAATTTGCTCATACTGTTCTTCTTCATTTCTCATTGGTCTATTCAATCTTGTAGTAAGATCAGACAAATACATCGAGCAGAAATCCATACATTCTTGAGCCAAGTAACCGTTCACGATAGAACCTTCGGGATGATTTCTATTTCGGACATAAGACTTTAATGTGAACATATTTCTTTCAGTTGGATACATCCAATGAAAAGAAACAGGTCCTCCGAGAAGTATTTCAGTGGGAATATGGATAGTCAGATGCAACATGCATGTGAAAAATGATGGAGGAAATATTTTCTCCAACTCACACAAAATTAATGGGGCATCTGTCAACATTTTTTGCAAGAAAGACTTGGACAACTTCTTAGCACAAAGATCTATAAAAAAATGGCACAACCGAATAACAATCACCCTTACATTATTGGACAAAAGATGACGGATTTCTATTGGAAGCAACTCATGCAGTAGAACGTGATAATCATGAGTCTTCAAAGATTTTAGCTTCAACTCTCTTCTGTTGACCCATTTAGATATGTTGCTTGAATAGCCATCAGGAACTCTAATAGTCTCTAATACTTCCAGAAATTGTTTTTTTTTCCGCAGGTGTCATCACATAAGAAGCACATGGAAGTTGTCATTTATTTTCACTGATACGCACAGGATGTAATTCTGGTCTGATGCCCCAATCCACCAAGTCATGCCGAGATCGTAAATCATCTTTTGTCTTCCCCTTGACATTTAGAAGAACCAAAAGCAACATTTCACATATATTCTTTTCAATATGCATTACGTCTAAGCAATGACGTAACAAATTGGTTGACCAATAAGGTAAATCAAAAAAGATACCCTTCTTCCTCCAATTGTAACAGGTTTCAGTGGAAACATTCTTTCTCTTTCCATATTTCATTTGACCCTTCCCGAACGAAAAAATGAAATATTTCAATTCATTAAGCACGTCAGTTCCAGACATACGCTGAGGTGGATCATCGGTCTCTATAGTATTATCAAATCTTCGACGATTCATTATATATGGATGATTCTTTGGCAAGAATCGTCGATGTCCCATAAAACTGAAACTACAGCGATGTTTCGGTCTTCTAGATCATGTATTCTTCATACAAACTGGACATGACAGTTTTCCCTTCGTGCTCCATCCAGACATCATTGCATAAGCCGGAAAATCATTGATCGTCCACATAAGCACATCACGCATATGAAATATGTCTTTCGAACATGCATTGTATGTGCGCACACCCACATCCCAAAGAAGTTCCAACTATTTTATTAAAGGTTGCATGTATACATCAATATCAATGACGAGATCAGAAGGACCAGATATGAGTATACTCATGAAAGTGAAAGGTTTTTTCATACACAACCATGAGGGAAGATTATAAATGTGTATAAAAACTGGTCATGTGCTGTGCGAAGTAAGCATCTGCCCAAACGGATTAAAACTTTCGCATGAAAGACCCAGCCTCACATTACGCACGTCAGCTGCAAAATCAGGATGTCGAGCATCAAATCTCTGCCATGCAAATCCATCTGCAGGATGAACCAACTCATCATTAGTCTTCTTTCTCTCGGTATCATGCCATCTCATTTTTATTGATATGTCATCAGACATAAAAAGATTCTGAAGTCTGGGGATCAATGGAAAGTGCCACATTACTTTTTGTGGAATGCGGGATGGTGTTCCATCAGATTTTGACTTCCAGCGGGATGTGCCACATTTTATACAATCATTTCGTTCAGCGGTTTCCTTCCAGAATAAACTGCAATCTTTCGGGCAAGCATGAATTTTGTTTCTTGAAAATCCAAGTTCCTCAACTAACTTCTATGCCATATAGTGGTTTGAGGGAATATCTGCATCATCTAGAAGTAAATCCTTCAAGAGGGTAAGAATATAATCGATTTCTGTATTAGAAATTCCATACATAGTTTTTCCATGAAACAATCGGATTAAAAATTCCAGCTTTTTCATTTTATCGCATTGTCGATATACTGGAGTCGTGGCAGCATCATTCAATTTTTTCACCCTATCAATATCATCATTTTCACTAGATGCATCAGCTGTCCTCATATCGAAGTCTTCTTGAGTCGAAATCCTTTCTTTTTCATGATGACGAATAAATGGAAACCGATCATCTAACAAATTCTCCATTCCAGTCCTTTCATTTCGATCATCACCGATTTGAGATTTCATTTTCTCCCCATTGTGATACCACACAAAGTAGTTTGCTTGAAAACCATTTTTGGTTATGTGGTAGCTGACTTCTTCACGGCTCAACCAAGGTCTACCAACACAATTGGAACATGGGCAGTGTATGCGACCACTATCTGAAGCATTGTGAAATGAAAAATCTATAAAGCTCTCTAAATTTTTTTGAAAATCGCTTGAGATCCGATCGGTTTCATACATCCAACTTCTGTCCATTCTGTAAAAAGAATTTATATAAGTCATTTTGTCATAAACAATTCAATAGGATTGAACTTTAATAGAAAATACATTTAAGTAAACGATAAAGGAAGAAAATAATCAAGGTATCAACTACACATGTGAAAAAAACATACAAATGTGTTAATGAAAAAATGTAAAACCCACAAGAACTTAATGTGTTATATCACATCACAGCATGCCTTATCCCATAACCATATTAGTAGGGTATCATGAACATGAATAACATCAACCTTGTGCCATCCTCCTACCCTACATGACCCCAACCACATGCCACATCTTATTATAGCCTTATCACATCACACCTCACTACTGGAATTTGGTCTTTTCCCAACGGTAGTATACCAACGGTTTACTTAAACCGTTGGTATAGTGAGCCTTTGCCAACGGTTTAAGAAAACCGTTGGCAAAGGGAATTTCGGTGGACCCTTTCCCAACGGTTCACTGGAACCGTTGGGAAAGGGTGCTAAACTCAGACATTTCCCAACGGTTCAGTGGAACCGTTGGGAAATGTGTGACCCTTTCCCAACGGTTCACTGAAACCGTTGGGAAAGGGGTGCTAAACTCACACATTTCCCAACGGTTCCAGTGAACCGTTGGGAAATGTGTGCCTTTACCAACGATTTATAAAAACCGTTGGCAAAGGTTTCCCCCAAATTCCAGATCGGGATCTCCTCTCCCCATTCGGACAGAGCCCTAATCTATTGGCTCCGCTGCTCTAGCGAACCCCATCCCTCCACTGCTCTCGCGAATCAGAACACCAGTACCCCCATCCCAACAGGTACACCCCCATACGAATAGGTAAAATTTGATCTCAACCATATTGTTGTAGTTGTTTTAATGAATAGATTTTTTCCAGGTGTTGGTGGTTTAATTGATTATTGAAATTAATATCTAAATAGGATATTGTTTGTGTTTGTGAAGACTTCTTTAATGTTTTTGTATTCTATGTTTGGAAGGAGAGTGTTCAAAACATGTAAATCAGAGTTGGGGGAGGCTATCGTGAACGTTTACATGTTTTGGATAATGGATTGTGGGAATTATGGATTGTGTTCAAACCAATTTGATATGTTTTGGATAATGGATTGTGGGGGTAGGGGGTGTCCACGGGGGTGGGTGGGTTGTCCACGGGGGTGGGCGGGGGTGTCCACGGGGGTGGGAAAGGCTGTCCACGGGGGTGAGCGGGGCTGTCTAGGGGGTGCGGGTTGTCCTAGGGGTCTGGGTGGGGTGTCCTGGTGGGGGAGGGGTGTGTGGGGTGTCCAGGGGGGGTGGTATGTCTTGGTGGTGGTGGTGGGGTTGCAGGGGAGGGGGGTGTGGGATGTTTGGGAGGGTGGGCGGGGCTATCCAGGGGGGTACGGGGTGTCCAGGGGGGTACGGGGGTGGGCGGGTTGTCCACAAGGGTGGACGGGCTGTCCACGGGGGTGGCCGGGCTGTCAAGGAGGGGTGGGCAGGCTGTCCAGGGGGGGTGGGTGGGCTGGCCACGGGGGGTAGGGGTGTCCAGGGGGGGTGGGCGGGCTATCCAAGGGGGTGGGGGGCTGTCCATAGGGAGAAGGGGTGTCGAGGGGGGTGGGTGGGCTGTCCACGGGGGTGGTTGGGCTGTCTAGGGGGTAGGGGGTGTCCACGGGGGTGGGCGGGGCTGTCCAGGGGGTGTGGGCTGTCCTGGGGGTCTGGGTGGGGTGTCCTGGTGGGGGAGGGGTGTGTGGGGTGTCCAGGTGGGGTGGTATGTCTAGGTGGTGGTGGTGGGGTTGCAGGGAAGGGGGGTGTGGGCTGTTTGGGAGGGTGGGCGGGGCTATCCAGGGGGGGTACGGGGTGTCCAGGGGGGTACGGGGGTGGGTGGGCAGTCCACAAGGGTGGACGGGCTGTCCACGGGGGTGGCCGGGCTGTCAAGGAGGGGTGGGCGGGCTGTCCAGGGGGGGTGGGTGGGCTGGTCACAGGGGGTAGGGGTGTCCAGGGGAGTGGGCGGGCTATCCAATGGGGTGGGGGGCTGTCCATAGGGAGAAGGGGTGTCGAGGGGGGTGGGTGGGCTGTCCACGGGGGTGGTTGGGCTGTCTAGGGGGTAGGGGGCGTCCACGGGGGTGGGTGGGTTGTCTACGGGGGTGGGCGGGGCTGTCCACGGGGGTGGGAAAGGCTGTCCACGGGGGTGGGCGGGGCTGTCCAGGGGGTGTGGGCTGTCCTGGGGGTCTGGGTGGTGTGTCCTGGTGGGGGAGGGGTGTGTGGGGTGTCCAGGGGGGTTGGTATGTCTAGGTGGTGGTGGTGGGGTTGCAGGGGAGGGGAGTGTGGGCTGTTTGGGAGGGTGGGCGGGGCTATCCCGGGGGGGGGGGTACGGGGTGTCCAGGGGGGTACGGGGGTGGGCGGGCTGTCCACAAGGGTGGACGGGCTGTCCACGGGGGTGGCCGGGCTGTCAAGGAGGGGTGGGCGGGCTGTCCAGGGGGGGTGGGTGGGCTGGCCATAGGGGGTAGGGGTGTCCAGGGGGGTGGGCGGGCTATCCAAGGGGGTGGGGGGCTGTCCATAGGGAGAAGGGGTGTTGAGGGGGTGGGTGGGCTGTCCACGGGGGTGGTTGGGCTGTCTAGGGGGTAGGGGGTGTCCACGGGGGTGGGTGGGTTGTCCACGGGGGTGGTCGGGGCTGTCCACGAGGGTAACCTACTAATATGGTTATGGGATGAGGCATGCTCTGATGTGATAACACATTAAGTTCTTGTTGGACCCCCCTCACGCGCGTTTACGAAGCGCGCGCATCACTTAAAACACGAATATTGAGCCGTAACGCGCAAACTGCACGTCCGATTGACGTGTCGTCTGCGCGTACACGTCACGAATAATAATTAGAATGTTGCACGGTGGTTTCAGGTCAATCTGAGGTCGTCCGCTATGAATTTGACCGTTTGACGCCCGTTTTGGCCGTTTATGACACCAGAACTGCGTTGTCGGTCACCGCGGGCACACGGCACGTCCGATTGATGTGCCGTCTGCTCGAACACTTCATAAATCACTCACCCGTATTTGTCGTCTGATTTCAGGCCATTCCGAAATCGTTCGGACCGTTTGGACCCCCCTCACGCGCGTTTACGAAGCGCGCGCATCACTTAAAACACGAATATTGAGCCGTACCGCGCAAACCGCACGTCCGATTGACGTGCCGTCTGCGCGTACACGTCACAAATAATAATTAGAATGTTTCACGGTGGTTTCAGGTCAATCCGAGGTCGTCCGCTATGAATTTGACCGTTTGACGCCCGTTTTGGCCGTTTATGACACCAGAACTGCGTTGTCGGTCACCGCGGGCACACGGCACGTCCGATTGACGTAACGTCTACTCGACCACTTCATAAATCACTCACCCGTATTTGTCGTCTGATTTCAGGTCATTCCGACTTCGTTCGGCCCGTTTGGACCCCCCTCACACGCGTTTACGAAGTGCGCGCATCACTTAAAATACGAATATTGAGTCGTACCGTGCAAACCGCACGTCCGATTGACGTGTCGTCTGCGCGTACACGTCACGAATAATAATTAGAATGTTTCACGGTGGTTTCAGCTCAATCTGAGGTCGTCCGCAATGAATTTGACCGTTGGACGCCCGTTTTGGCCGTTTATGACACCAGAACTGCGTTGTCGGTCACCGCGGGCACACGGCACGTCCGATTGACGCGCCGTCTGCTCGACCACTTCATAAATCACTCTCCCGTATTTTTCGTCTGATTTCAGGCCATTCCGACTTCGTTCGGCCCGTTTGGACCCCCCTCACGCGCGTTTACGAAGCGCGCGCATCACTTAAAACACGAATATTGAGTCGTACCGCGCAAACCGCACGTCCGATTGACGTTCCGTCTGCGCGTACACGTCACGAATAATAATTAGAATGTTTCACGGTGGTTTCAGGTAAATCTGAGGTCGTCCGCTATGAATTTGACTGTTTGACGCCCGTTTTGGCCGTTTATGACACCAGAGCTGCGTTGTCGGTCACCACGGGCACACGGCACGTCCGATTGACGTTCCGTCTGCTCGACCACTTCATAAATCACTCACCCGTATTTTTCGTCTGATTTCAGGCCATTCCGAAATCGTTCGGCCCGTTTGAACCACCCTCACACACGTTTACGAAGCGCGCGGATCACTTAAAACACGAATATTGAGCCGTACCGCGCAAACTGCACGTCCAATTGACGTGCCGTCTGCGCGTACACGTCACGAATAATAATTAGAATGTTTCACGGTGGTTTAAACTCAATACGAGGTCGTCCGCTATGAATTTGACCGTTTGACGCCCGTTTTGGCCGTTTATGACACCAGAACTGCGTTGTCGGTCACCGCGGGCACATGGCACGTCCTATTGACGTGCCGTCTGCTCGAAAAATTCATAAATCACTCACCCGTATTTTTCGTCTGATTTCAGGCCATTCCGACTTCGTTCGGCCCGTTTGGACCCCCCTCACGCGCGTTTACGAAGTGCGTGCATCACTTAAAATACGAATATTGAGTCGTACCGCGCAAACCGCATGTCCGATTGACGTGCCGTTTGCGCATAAACATCACGAATAATAATTAGAATGTTGCACGGTGGTTTCAGCTCAATATGAGGTCGTCCGCTATGAATTTGACCGTTGGACGCCCGTTTTGGCCGTTTATGACACCAGAACTGCGTTGTCGGTCACCGCGGGCACACGGCACGTCCGATTGATGTGCCGTCTGCTCGACCACTTCAGAAATCACTCTGCCGTATTTTTCGTCTGATTTCAGGCCATTCCGACTTCGTTCGTCCCGTTTGGACCCCCCTCACGCGCGTTTACGAAGCGCGCGCATCACTTAAAACACGAATATTGAGCCGTACCGCGCAAACCGCACGTCTGATTGACGTGCCGTCTGCGCGTACACGTCACGAATAATAATTAGAATGTTTCACGGTGGTTTCAGGTCAATCTGAGGTCGTCCGCTATGAATTTGACCGTTTGACGCCCGTTTTGGCCGTTTTTGACACCAGAACTGCGTTGTCGGTCACCGCGGGCACACGGCACGTCCGATTGACGTGCCGTCTACTCGACCGCTTCATAAATCACTCACCCGTATTTGTCGTCTGATTTCAGGCCATTCCGAAATCGTTCGGCCCGTTTGGACCCCCCTCACGCGCGTTTACGAAGCGCGCGCATCACTTAAAACACGAATATTGAGCCGTACCGCGCAAACCGCACGTCCGATTGACGTGCCGTCTGCGCGTACACGTCACGAATAATAATTATAATGTTGAACGGTGGTTTCAGGTCAATCAGAGGTCGTCCGCTAGGAATTTGACCATTTGACGTCCGTTTTGGCCGTTTATGACACCAGAACTGCGTTGTCGGTCACCGCGGGCACACGGCACGTCCGATTGACGTGCCGTCTGCTCGACCACTTCATAAATCACTCACCCGTATTTTTCGTCTGATTTCAGGCCATTCCGAAATCGTACGGCCCGTTTGGACCACCCTCACGCGCGTTTACGAAGCGCGCGCATCACTTAAAACACGAATATTGAGCCGTACCGCGCAAACCGCACGTCCGATTGATGTGACGTCTGCGCGTACACGTCACAAATAATAATTAGAATGTTTCACGGTGGTTTCAGCTCAATCCGAGGTCGTCCGCTATGAATTTGACCGTTTGACGCCCGTTTTGGCCGTTTATGACACCAGAACTGCGTTGTCGGTCACCGCGGGCACATGGCACGTCCTATTGACGTTCCGTCTGCTCGACCACTTCAGAAATCACTCATCCGTATTTGTCGTCTGATTTCAGGCCATTCCGACTTCGTTCGGCCCGTTTGGACCCCCCTCACGCGCGTTTACGAAGCGCGTGCATCACTTAAAATACGAATATTGAGCCGTACCGCGCAAACCGCACGTCCGATTGACGTACCGTCTGCACGTAAACGTCACGAATAATAATTAGAATGTTGAACGGGGGTTTCAACTCAATCTGAGGTCGTCCGCTATGAATTTGACCGTTGGACGCCCGTTTTGGCCGTTTATGACACCAGAACTGCGTTGTCGGTCACCGCGGGCACACGGCACGTCCGATTGACGTGCCGTCTGCTCGACCACTTCAGAAATCACTCTCCCGTATTTGTCGTCTGATTTAAGGCCATTCCGACTTTGTTCGGCCCGTTTGGACCCCCCTCACGCGCGTTTACGAAGCGCGCGCATCACTTAAAACACGAATATTGAGCCGTACCGCGCAAACCGCACGTCCGATTGACGTGCCGTCTGCGCGTACACATCAAGAATAATAATTAGAATGTTTCACGTTGGTTTCAGGTCAATCTGAGGTCTTCCGCTATGAATTTGACCGTTTGACGCCCGTTTTGGCCGTTTATGACACTAGAACTGCGTTGTCGATCACCGCGGGCACACGACACGTCCGATTGACGTGCCGTCGGCTCGACCACTTCATAAATCACTCACCCGTATTTTTCGTCTGATTTCAGGCCATTCCGAAAACGTTCGGCCCATTTGGACCACTCTCACGCGCGTTTACGAAGCGCGCGCATCACTTAAAACATGAATATTGAGCCGTACCGCGTAAACCGCACGTCCGATTGACGTGCCGTCTGCGCGTACACGTCAAAAATAATAATTAGAATGTTTCACGGTGGTTTCAGCTCAATCCGAGGTCGTCCGCTATGAATTTGACCTTTTGACGCCCGTTTTGGCCGTTTATGACACCAGAACTGCGTTGTCGGTCACCGCGGGCACAGGGCACGTCCAATTGACGTGCCGTCTGCTCAACCACTTCAGAAATCACTCACCCGTATTTGTCGTCTGATTTCAGGCCATTACGACTTCGTTCGGCCCGTTTGGACCCCCCTCACGCGCGTTTACGAAGCACGCGCATCACTTAAAATACGAATATTGAGTCGTACCGCGCAAACCGCACGTCCGATTGACGTTCCGTCTGCGCGTACACGTCACGAATAATAATTAGAATGTTTCATGGTGGTTTCAACTCAATCTGAGGTCGTCCGATATGAATTTGACCGTTGGACGCCCGTTTTGGCCGTTTATGACACCAGAACTACGTTGTCGGTCACCGCGGGTACACGGCACGTCTTATTGACGTGTCGTCTGCTCGACCACTTCATAAATCACTCTCCCGTATTTTTCGTATGATTTCAGGCCATTCCGACTTCGTTCGGCCCGTTTGGACCCCCCTCACGCGCGTTTACGAAGCGCGCGCATCACTTAAAACACGAATATTGAGTCGTACCGCGCAAACCGCACGTCCGATTGACGTTCCGTCTGCGCGTACACGTCACGAATAATAATTAGAATGTTTCACGGTGGTTTCAGCTCAATCCGGAGACGTGGTGTGGCCGGCACCACTCAAAGTGTCCGTCTTTTGTTTCAAAAGGACGTCATTTTAAGTGAAAAGCATCAACCGACATACGGAAAACGGACCAAACGCATTACGAATCTGTTGATAATTTATCCCAACAATCCATGGGTCATATGTGACGTGTACGAGCCAACCCGGGATGAATCCGAGTCACGGTGTGACCAGGATAAGTCTAAGTGGCTCTCTTTTGTTTAAAATGGACACCATTTTAAGTACATACGGAAAAACGACCAAACGGATTCGGTTTCCGTTGAAACTTTAGGAGAACGATCCATGGGTCATATGTGACGTGTACGAATCATCCCCGCCTCAATCCGACATGCGGTGCGGCTGACACCACTAAAAGTGTCCGTCTTTTGTTTCAAAAGGACGTCATTTTAAGTGAAAGGCATCAACTGACATACGGAAGAACGAACAACGCATTCGGATTCTATCGATACTTTAGCACAACGATCCATGAGTCATATGTGACGTGTACAAGTCAACCCCGTCTTAATCCGAGACGCGGTGTGGCCGACACCGCTCTAACTCTGTCTCTTTTGTTTAAAATGGACATGATTATAAATGAAAAGAACAACTGGCATACGCAAAACCGACCAAACGCATTCGGAATCTTTTGATAATTTATCACAACGATCCATGGGTCATATGTGACATGTACGAGCCAACCCGGGATGAATCTGAGTCGCGGTGTGGTCAGGATTAGTCTAAGTGTCACTCTTTTGTTTAAAATGGACAACATTTTAAGTACATACGGAAAACCGACCAAACGCATTCGGTTTCCATTTAAACTTTAGGAGAACGATCCATGGGTCATATGTGACGTGTACGAATCAACCTCGCCTCAATTGGAGACGCGGTGTGGTCGGCACCACTCATAGTGTCCGTCTTTTGTTTCAAAAGGACGTCATTTTAAGTGAAAAACATCAACTGGCATACGGAAAACCGACCAAACACATTCGGATTGTGTCGATACTTTAGCACAACGATCCATGGGTCAAATGTGACGTGTACGAGTCAACCCCGCCTCAATCTGAGGTGCGGTGTGACCGGTATCACTTCAGGTGTATGTATTTTGTTTAAAATGGACATCATTTGAGGTAAAAATATATGGTATAGAAAAAACCGATCAAATTATGAATTGAATTTCGGATTCCACATATAATTGTCATCTAAATTTTAAATTGAATTCTATATGAATTATGTACGTTTATAATTACGTTATGAATTCTAATTTAATTATGGATGTGTATAGTTTCAGGATCCATTATATGTTAAATGTGTATGAATTTGTTCGTAATTGTATATGTATGTTTTATTTTATTGAAGGTACAATAATTGGATTGAAAATGAGGTCAAAATGAGGCCTGATGGAGAGGGGCCTGATGGCAGGGGCTGTGCAAATTGCAGGCTGCTGCAATTTGCAGCATAGGATATGCCAACGGTTTAAAATCGTTGGCATATAATCCTAAAGAAGTCTTTACCAACGGTTCATTGAACCGTTGGTAAATATCTCTTTTCCCAACGGTTCTAAACCGTTGGGAAAGAGTTCATCCATGGGGATATCCCAACGGTTTGGGGAGAACCGTTGGGAAAACTATCCCAAAACTGATATTTCCCAACGGTTCTTCCAAACCGTTGGGAAAAACTATCCCAACGGTTTGGCAGAACCGTTGGGATAGGGTGGCTTTTGTTAGCCTATACCAACGACTTCCAGTAAACCGTTGGGAAAACCTTTTCCCAACGGCTTACTTCCCCACGGTTATCAGAACCGTTGGTATTTCATATACCAACGGTTAGAGGGGCTTTCCCAACGGTTGTGAACCGTTGGGAAATATTATATTTCCAGTAGTGCCTCACCGGAAAACACTAGGGAAATCATAGTACATCTCACCTGAAGACACATGGACAATCACATCACATCTTGCCTAAAAACACATGGTCAATCACTTTTGAAGGAAGAGTAGGGAAGACATGGTAGTTATCCAACCATATAACCACCATCCTAGATATTAGAAAAAATACCCATAACTCAAAACCTCTTATCGTTGGTAAGTTTATCCAACTCTGGTTGGGAATGTGTAGAAATAACATAAAAATACATGATATATAGATAACACAAAATACTGAACCTATGGGTTCACATTAACTACATAATCACATACTTCACTACTACCATAAAACACATAAACCACACCACCACCACACAAGACGCATAACATTTCTCACTTTCATTTATAAGCCACTTCATTCACACTTACATTGTCCATTCATTTAATGTTAAATTAATTAAATCCATTTACCACACATCCATTTCTATTCCATCTCATTTATTTAATATCTTGTTTTTTTGTTTTAACAACATAATTTATTCCATAGATAACCAGAACACTAATAAAACCACCACACAATAACTCACCATCTCACAATAACCATCGACGCCATGTTACATCGACCAACCATCTCACCAAAACAACCACATATCACAACAAAAATATTGCACATCACAAACCACCGCACAACCAAAACCACCTCACCACATCATACACCACAACTTCATCACACAACACCTCCACACGACACAATACCACCACACATCATCACTATCATACAACTTCACATGTCACATCCATGCCCACTAACCATCACATTACAACCCCACATATCACAAAGCTCAACCGGTCACCACAATCCCCATAAAACAGCCTACAACATACAATGAAACACAACAAAAAACCTCTCATAGAGGCAACATACCCCAACTTCCACAATTTATTTATTCAAGGTCTTTTATTACATTACTCCTTTATTTAGCATGGACATTATAACACAACTGATATTCCAGGGGAAACTAATTAATTAACAAAATATTCATTCATTTCCCTATTTTTCACGGTGAAATCACATCAAAATCCAAACTTAAAACTAAAATATTAGATCAATAACAATAAAAACAAGGTACCATATGTGTATAAAGAATAAAATACCTGATTTGAGATGATTCAGATGGGTTTTCACCTATTCAGATGGGGGAGTTCGAGAGTAGCAGAGAGCTGGAGCTGGATTGATAACTTAAAACTAAAATATTAGATCAATAACAATAAAAATAAGGTAGTATATGTGTATAAAGGAAAAAATACCTGATTCCAGACGGGTTTTCACCTCTTCGGATGGGGGAGTTCGCGAGAGGAGCAGAGCGGTGGAGCATGAATGAATTTAGGGCTTCTGTCGCGAATGGGGGAGAGCAGCACCGCGACTGTATTTGGGGGAAATCTTTCCCAACGGTTTTTAAAAACCGTTGGGAAAGAGATGTTCAGGGTACCCTTTCCCAACGGTTCTATAGAACCGTTGGCAAAACCGTTGGCAAAGGGGTGACTTTTCCCAACGGTTTCAGTGAACCGTTGGGAAAGGCTTCCCTAATCCTACAACACCAACGGTTTAAGCAAACCGTTGGTAAACACCCGTTGGTAAAAACCAGAATTCCAGTAGTGTTTGTAGGAGAAGAGTTTTGATGAGAAGGGTTGCTGGCGACAGAGGATGGGTATTTGGAGAATACGAGTTTGGAGTAGGCAGATTTGGACGAGATGAGTTTGAAGATGGCAAATTATGTGGAAGCCGAAACGGTATCGAGGATGGAAAGTATAATAGGTATTGTGACGGAGACAAGATTTGCATAGTGGAGGAGATGAAATCGGAATTTGGGATGGGAAATATGAATAGGTACTTTGATCCAATCGAGAGTCGTGGAGATTTGGGCACATCAGGGCGTGCATTCCGATGTCGACACGAGGAGGGAGTTGACACAAGCTTTGGTATACATAATATTATTATATAGAAAGAGCATCTCACACACGCTACAAGAAAGTGCAAAGAAACCTGTTGGTCCGGGGACTCGACCCCGCGGCCACGTTCTAAACCCCATCCCACCCGCACCACCCATGAGTGTGGGCAAAGTGATATATTATTACTAGATAATAAATATATTTTTATTTTAAAACAGGTCATCAATATTATATATTCTTATTTAATTATATCATAAATTAAATCTGGTCCGAACGCACTCCCAGAGTACCGGGTATATAAAAAAATTGAAAGATATTTTTTATTAAAAAACAGTGAATTCGGTCTCCGAGCTGAGCTGGTTGCAGCGTACGAACTTCCCGCGTCCATGGCTGACCATGAAACCGGAGAGCTATCGAAGAAGACATTTGAGTCGGGCATTTCCCGTTTGGAAACCTCCAAATCCTTTTTCGTAGATCCTGTTCGCGTTCTCAATCGTCACTACACTCAATTCAGGGTTTGTCCGTCGGCGTACTATTCTCGGTTCATCGAGTCTAAACAACCGAACAAGCCTTCACATGTCAGTCCAAGGAAACGGAAACGCAAAAATAAGAAGGGAGTTCACCCCCTCAACGAAAGAGAACAAGCGGCTGATCGTCGGCACCGGGTAGAGCAATGACGAACAATTGTTTTTTAGGTTTCCTGAAACGGGGTGTCAACGTGCAGTACCTGTTTCATTCTTGCGAAGACAAAACACGACACTGTGTTTTGATCCCTTTATCCAATGGTCGCAGGAGGCAAGGCATTGGCTGGTCAGAGCGTATGATTCCTTTCTCAAAGTTGCTGACCCCTTGTTAGCTATCCCCGACTGCAGGGTTGGAGATTTTTGTAGGGAGCATGACTTGTTATCACCAAGTGCCAGACAATCTTTCATTGACCTTGGGAAGGTTTGGCAAGCTTCTCTATACGCGATAACTCTTAATATTTGTCCACACGACTGGCCGAGACATGATGGAGGTTTCCCTTTGACTCAGGATAATTTTACTTCTCCTTGTTCATGATGTTTTAGAAAAGTTTAGTGTTGGGTATATTGGAAATAATTTTTTTATGGTTAATTAAATTATCTTGGACTTCACAAACATATATCAAATTTTCATGAGTACCAATTAACTCACACTACTCGTGGTATTAAATACTTCTTGCTCTCGTCCTGAAATCTGAGATATATATTCCCCATTAGAATACAGAAGAAGATAATCTAAACGTGAGGCCACATTGAACTTCTTGCATTGATTTGATGATGCATCTAATGCTTGGAATTTGTCATAGCTAACATGTTTATCCTTTCAATGAATGATTAAATACTTATATTATGCTGTGTTATTTATTTTGCCACATGTTTTGCGCTTATTTTTATTTTATGCTTACCTGGCCAATCCTTGCGTTTCTAAAATCACAGCATCTTTAATGTTATTTAGAAGATTGATTACATACAACGTGTAAGAGGATGCAAATATCTGAAGATTTAAAACACACGATTTCATGATTTCTGTTCTGAACTGATCGCATCACATCACTTATTATCATGCAGTGCCTGCAGATGTTGGTTTTCCTCCAATGCTTATACACTGGGAAACCTGAAGATAAAACCCCCTCACATTAGATTTCCATATGTCTTTTTTTTACAATGTATACTCTTTAGATTTGAAACATGTGGTATTTCTTATTCTTTGCTTTCAAAATTTGGCATCATTTGCTTTATTTTTTGCTTCCTCAGGCGCCTCAGTTGTTCAATGTACTGAACAAAGAGTGGTTCCACTTTTTGAAAACATAATTTTTAACGAGACAAAGGATGATGTGGAGGCTGAATTTTTTAGCCGACAATATATAATACCCCGAGAGAGTTGTTTTTACACGGTATTAAAGTAGCTTATCTATTGGTCATTTTTTTGCTTGCGTTTTTTAGGGTCAAACAATTGCTTTTATTTTTTTATGCTCAGAAGACTTCTTAAGGTTCAAAGTGTGATGTCGTGATGTAATTAAATACATCAACGGAGATGCTAGGATTCTAATGTGCCTTTAGGCTAAGGGATCTGATATTGCCTAAAAAACCACTCACCCTAAAACAACGCACAGGCCCAAAATCTAAAAGCGAGAAGACAATATTCTCAGAATGAATATTTTTAGTAGCTTGAATGTTTTTTTTTCCACTTGTTTTTCCTGTTTTGATTTTGTTAGACTGACTTGTTTGCTTGCTGTGTTGTACGTTGAAGTCTGATTTGAAGCTGCTACGCAGGTTGATTCCTGGTACTTGTTGCATGCATATCTCTGTTCTATGTTATTATAAGCAGCTTCAATTCAATGTTAAGAAATTTCAGACCATTATCATCGTGCATATTTTTGGGAAATTTTTATTTGTGAATATACAGTACAAAAATTTGATTCTAGTGCCTTCTGCTTAAAGTGCCTCTTCATTAAATGTACCTGTCAACCTTTTAAAAATTCTTGCAATGGGGACATGAAATTGGTATGTGTGTGGAAGCAGTGTTAACATATTTAAATGATAAGAAAGAAAAGGGCATGTTTATTTCTTTTTTCCTCCAGAAGTTTTCTTCCTGCAGCAGTGCTTCAAAATGAATACATTGACCATTTTAAGGACTTTCAAGACACTAAACCCCTGTGGAAAAATGTCGGCTTCAACTATGCCCCACATCTTCTTTGTTGAACACAAGTAACACTACTGACACATTATATGACATGACATGCTATTATAATTCCAGTTTGCTGGAAAAATTAACCGGATTTATTTGTGCGCATTTTATCTTATTAAAGAACAAATTGAAATGAGTGGTAACTAATTATTTTAAATGCATGATCATTGCGTTTTTATGACTGATCATGAGTTTGACCAAGATCAGTGTATGTATTGACATTATTCAATTTAATTTATTGCGTGAGTTTGCAATTATTTATTATTAAATTAAATATGAAGGTGTGCGAGTCATCCCTCCCTCCATTATTACGCAGAACCTGTGTGTCCAAGGTGATTTATGTAATTCTCCTTAACTAATCTTTTGGTTCGCTTCACGTGCGTGTGAGTTATAAATACTTGTAATAAATGGAGTATCCCCCGTGGAGTCTTTTCAAGACGAAACCATAATGATTCCAACCCAGGTGATACACAGGTGGAATGCTGCAACTCCTGTCAAAATTGACACAAGGCGTTATTCCCCTAAGTCATATGTTGATTTATTGTCCGCTCAATAAATCAAACGTTAGATAAACTCATGATCGGGTCATTTATTTATTTCCGTCTCATGCATTATTTATTTTATGGATGTAAGACCGCGATCACATAAATAAACGAATCAATGTGCAAAGATGAAATATAAATTAATTATGCGTAAATGTTTTATCCAACATGATTAATTAATTAAGTAAAATCCACTTAATATTAATAAGACATGTAAATGATAAAACAAGATAAAATTTATGCATAATAAATTAAAATCCTTCAAGAAAATATTAAATCATTATGCCTTCCATCGTATAAATTAAAATGAACCCATAGGTAAAGTGTCGGTTCGGCCAAAGTTAGGGGCATTTTTAATTATTGGGAAAATCTAAACTAAGATAGTGAGTTGACTTGACCGAATTTATATTGAATTTAACGGCCAACGTTTGTTCAATACAAATTTTGAGGAAAGTGTTTAGAAAATTCAAGTCAGGATTTATGGATTGAGGAGTCCACTCAACGGATCAAGGAACCGCAGACCCGCAGTTGACAAGACCGCTTACCTTTATCTTCTTATGGTTTTCATGACCAAAGTCCGGATCATTAAGAAGGGAAATATGGATCCTTGCCATTAGAATGTAAAAACAACTAAACATTCCAAGTTCAATGTCGAGGACTATTGAGACTTGATAAAATTGTGAGAGATTTAATAAAATTAATTATTATTATTTCTCACATAATTTGTAATCAAAGTACTAATAATCTGTTCTTTTAAATTGTAGAAATAAATGGAAAACTCGTTATCCACACTATCCCTACGATCTATATTGGAGAAATACCATCTCCTCAACTTTCAGGAGTGGTTTAGACGCCTTCGGGTTGTGCTATGCCATGAACGAAAATCTTACATGCTAGAATCCTCGATGCCTGGTTCACTTGCCAAAGAGGCGAGTGATGAAGAGTTCCTTGTTTATGAAAAACATTTAAGCGACGCGGTCAACGTTCAATGTTTGATGCTATCATCTATGTTTAGTGAACTCGTGAAGTCTCATGAAAACATGGATGTTTATAGCATGCTTGAGCATCTTCGTGGTCTATACCAAGAGAGAGCAAGAAAGGAATGGTTTGAGATCTCAAAGGCTCTTTTTCAGAGCAAACTTGGAAAGGGTGCACCACCTTGGCCTCACGTAGTCAAGCTCATTGGCTACATTGAGCGCCTAGAGGTTCTAGGGTCTAAACTCCTGGACGAACTATGCACCGATCTCATTCTTGCATCATTCCCACATAGCTTCTCCAAATTGTTAATTTTAACATGAACATTGAGATGTCTCTCTAAGATCTGCTTTTCTTCGCTAAGTTAATAAGGAGATGAAGCGTGAAAAGCCTTCCGTCCTTACGGTGAACAAAGGGAAAAGGCTAGCGAAGAGCTCTAAGCCCAAAACTTATTCACGCCTTTCCAAGAAGAGAAAGATCAAGTGACAAGTAAGGGTACAGGACGTTGTTTGTTTCCCATGTGGCAAGAAGGGCCACTCGAAGAAAAAATTGCATCCAGCCTAAGAAGCAAAAGAGGAAGCTTCAGGTGAGTTTGTTATCAAGTGCAATTTATATATTTCTACAAATTGGGTATTAGATACAGCTTGCGGTGCTGACATATGTATTCAAATACAGGAGCCAAATAGATTCAGAAAGATTGACAGAGGGGAGGTAGATCTACGGACAACCAACTGAGCTAGACTTGATGCTGAGGCTATCAGCGACTACCACCTTACTTTTCCAACGAGAATGATCTTGGTTTTAAAATGTTGTTATTCTGTGCCGTCAATTACTAAAAACATTATTTCTGTATCCAGACTTGATACAGATGAATTTATTTTCAAGTTTGAGGATAAATGTTCGCTTCTTTTTTAAAGATAACATTTTTTATGATAAGACACATTTAAACAACAGTCTTATGTGCTAGACTACACAAACCAAGTAATGACAATCGATAACGATACTACTAGACATGACTCATACCACATCCAACACATCACCAGATAGGTCATGTAAATGAAAAATGTTTGACTAAATTGCACCAAGATAAATATTTCGTTTCTTTTGAACTGAAACCACTTGGTGTATTTCATGCATGTTTACAAGGTAAAATGACCAAAACCCCATGATGAGAACCTTGAAGTAACATGACGATATTCTTAAATATTATTCTACGGTCAGATAACGTTCTATGATGGGACACATAGAACGTGACTGTCAGGTGCGAGTATTTGTAAGCGGATAAGACTTCTCATGAAGTTCGCACTCGATAATCTTCAAGACGAGAGATTATGAAAACAAATCCGCCAATAGGACTTTCACATGTTTTGGTGTCATCGAATATTCTTATCTGCGAGCGTGTTTATTGATCCTTAGACTTTAAAATTATTATTAATGCATGTTACAACTTACACACTTAGATGTATTTCGTAAACCTTGACTATATAGTTCATGGCGAAGCTGGATAGGTTGGGTGTGTCATGGGTAACATGAATAAGTCGAGGATTTGTCCCTTCCATCTTTATGGAAGTTGATGTCTCGATCCTTTTATTGGAATAGAACCGTCGCATTAAATTCTATGACCATGGTGCAACGGCGTGTTTATTTTATATAGTCAAAGAAAGACGTATCGAGCATATAGGTTGATGACTCAGATGTGCAATCTGTTTGATTAAATATTGTTATAAAATGATTATATTACACAGTGAGCGTTCGTATGTGGTTGTCGACGTTGTGACATTGAGTTCTTTTTTTTGGGTGCCTTGCCCAGTTGCTAAACATTTATTTGGACTTTAGTCAAGCCCGTCTAATGCCAACAAGAAAGTATCTTGATTAAATTCTATTTGAATTTAATTATTGGAATAAATATTATTCTCAAGACCGAAGAATAATTTTATTCTTGTTTTATTGATCGCTAATATTCGTAAGGTAATGAATAATTTATTGACTACGTGAATATATAATAAATATATATTCGCTGGATTGTGAATAAAATATTTTGATAGGGGCCGCACCAACAGTAACTCCCGAACAGATACTTTGTATATATTAAGAGCAACAATAGCAGAATTACACAAGGGGGAGAAGAAGAAGAATGAAGAAGGCAACTCGGGAGAGACTCCCGCCCAAGCCAAGCCACAAAGGCCTGCACCAAAGACAATGGGTGATCTGCTAGGCAACCTGGAATATAATTCTCTCGATGACCCCCTCTCACCCTCTGCCCTATTTATAACCGAACCACTCCCCTAACAAACTAATAATATTCTTCAGAATATTCCTTTGGGCCCCACATCATATTTCCCTCTTATAATGACACTATTTTACCCCCCCTAATTCTTATCATTGCTGCCGTACTGAAAAACCACCTTGTACTCAAGGTGGTAGGTTTCACAGGCAGGCCAAACGATCTCTTATACTAGCCGCCCTCCATGGACCTGAGGGCAGTCATGCCACGCGATCTTCCATATGCTCCGTATTGGTGAATGGGCCAACAATTTTCTATGCAACTACCATAAAAAAATTTCAGCAGGATGGATATGCTCCCTGAATTTCTCGAGTGCGGGCTGATCGTCTTTGGTCAGTCCCGGCAACGTTGCTTTATCGCACTGCTTTGCTTCCGTCGCAGCAAACGTCGCGTAATGCACTTGAAGCAGCGCCAATGTCACGACAAGCAGTGTCGCCTCATAGCAAAGTGCGTCCCCTATGATCGTTGTGGACTGTGCGTTACCCTCCTTTGGCAACCCATCCGTCATCACTGGAGCGGATGTAATGTGCTTCTTCTGTTGCTACAGGGTCAGCTCGGGTGCCCTCCTGTGTTGCTTCAGATCCCATCGTAGTTGGTTTAGTGGGAGATCTTTCAGTTTGGTTGTCAAATGAGGCATTCCTGCTTTGACGACTCTCATGCACAAGACTGTTCCTCCAAGTTGCATCGGGTTTGCGGTTGCAACGTGGTCATGTGAGAAGGCATATTCGCCTCTCGGTGCGGCATTATCGTCTCAAGGCGTCGTCCCAGAAGTGTGTGAGCATCCCAGAATTCTGCTTGCTCTTGCGCCATCTGGATTGAGGCGGTCCGGAGTTGTTGGCCTAACTCGTCGAGGCGTGTCTCCATAGTGGCGTCGTTCAACCAATGATTGATTTTGCAAACCGGACGAGGCTGACAACAAACGAGCTTCACTTTTTTTTTGTACAGAAAGTCGAGCACCTGTTTTTTTTTTTGGTCCGAGAGAACCCGGAGAGCGGGTCACCCCTGCGAGCTGAACCGGGAGAGTGCCTTGACGCGAGCTGGAGGACGTCACTTGGTTGGGCCAAATCCAGCGCGCAGGCACAAAATAGGAGGCGTCGCGGCGCGCACAAGGGGGAAAGAGCTGACGACAGGTGGAGCCGACAGGAAATGAGTGGATGATGGTAGCGGGGGTGCGCGTCGCAGCTGGATGGAGTTGGAAGTCGCCGACAGTGCATGATGTCCGACAGACGTGTTTCTATCGAAAGTGCCGTCGCTAAAAGCGAGCCGGCAATGCGCCTCCCTTGCGGATGCGAGTTGGTGATGCGTTCCGCTGAGCGAAAACGCTGCCGCTGCCCACGAGCTAGCCGGGGATAACACCGCCAAATGGAGGCGCTACAGATGCTCAGGTTAGCGCGTGCCACCGCTCGTGGATAACAACTGGCAGCTCCTCGGGCTTCTTCGAACACAATGATCGGGCAGTGCACAACGCCTAGCGAAACAGACTAGCCGACAGTCGTTTCCTCATGGTATGAACCGACAGTGTTGCATCAGAAGCGAAGAATCCGACGAACAGGAAGGCAAGCCAGATCAATTGATAGGTGCCGCACCATCAGTAACTCCTAAACAGACACTTTGTATATATTAAGAGCAACAACAACAGAATTACATAAGGGGGGAGAAAAAGAATGGAGAAGGCAACTCGGGAGAGACTCCCGCCCCAGCCAAGCCATGAAGGCCTGCTCCCAAGCCAATGGCCGATTTGCTAGGCAGCCTGAAATATAATTCTCTCGATGCCCCCCTCTCTCACCCTCTGCCCTTTATTTATAATCGAACCTTTCCCCTAACAAAATAATAATATTCTCCAGAATATCTCCTTGGGCCCCACACTATATTCCTCTTATAATGACACTATTACCCCCTTAGTTCCTATAATATTTATTTATGAATAAAAATATTTATTCAGGTATTCAATAAGTGCTGAGGAGTTCGAACGGATCAAAACCGCGTCCGGTAATAACTATTAATTTACAAGTTAGTAAATTAATATTTGTTATTTCTCAAGTTAGCGCGTGCGTCATTAAAATAATAGTAATAATAATATTATTTTTTGGGAATGAGGTTTACTAAAGATTATTATACTATTAACGGTCGACATGCAATTAAATAATATTTTAACATAAACCCTATCTCTATAAATAGATGATTATGTCTATTGTGTTGGGTTAATCGAGAAACAGAGAATCGTTGCGCATAATAGATTTCTCTCTCGAATTCCTCTGTCTCTTTCCCTCTCAAGAACGAGAAATGCAAGAGGGGTTCTTTTAAGATTGAAGGACGAGCGATCAACACGAACGACGAAAGATAATTGATTCGCCGCGTTAGCACCCGGAAATCAATTGGCGTTGCTCGAAGATCAAAGAAGCACATGTGAATCACCGATGGAGGGATTCTACAGTTGGATCCTTACAACGCAACAAAGGTAACCCAAAAAGGGGTTTTCAGACGATCAACATCTACATCGAAGAAAGGATCCTAAGACAAGGTTAATCATTTATCCAAATCTAAATAAATTAAATTATAAATTCAACGTGAACATATCATCTCTTGGGTTCCGAGACATTTTTTTTAAAAGAAATTTTAAATTCATTGTCCACCATCGACGCTTCCACTGCGCCCAGAACCATCAACCCAGTAAGGCCTTCGGGCCACCTCAAGGCCTTCGGGCCACCTCAAGGCCTTCGGGCCACCTCAAGGCCTTTGAGTCACATGAAATTGTGCTTTAATGGAGACTCTACAAGGAGCAGACTTCAGATGAAGATTCAGAGCAGATGCATTCACCAGAGCAGAGCTAATGGATTTGGAAGAATGAGAGGTTATGACAATTGCCATCGAGACCAGCGTGTGCATGCACGAGAAGTTTAGCCGAACAACCATGCGAAAGTGCAGAGCTGAAATCATGATGTAGACGCTGGGGAGGGGTTGTTCCAAGTAGTTATAGTCCGGATGAATTCCTCCTCTAAGACCTTCGGGTCATGTTAGGGTTTCCCTTCAACCCTTAAAAGGGGGATCATTAAAAATGAATAAAAATAGAAGGCCTTCGGGCCATTCAGAGTCATTGGCTCTCTTTGGGCCGTAAGCAAGCCCGCTACTCTCTTCCTCCAGCCCTTTCTCAAAGGTTAGGGCCTTGCAAAACACCTGTAGGTCAAACCCTAGCCTGACGTCTGAGCTCTGGTTGAAGACCCTCTTGTCTCCCAGCCTGACTCCTGGCAGTCCATCATCGCCTGGCGGGTCTCTGAAACCTGAAGGTTGCTAGAACAACTTGCCCCTCCTCGGGAGTCTAGACTAGCTAGCTCGAAAATACTCTTGATGAAGTCCAGCCAATCCTCTGCATCATGTGGGCCACCAGTACCCTGGAATGTCGGAGGATGGTGAAGTTGAAAATCCCGAGCATGGTCAGTCATAGTCCTCTGAGTGATTTCGCCTTGGACGGACACTATCTGAAAGAGTCCCGACTGAACGGAGCTTGGATCACCTGTGTCGGTACATGAGCGTGTTGGGGAACATCCTCCTGCACCACGGGTGATGGCACGGAAGCACCCTAGGCTGCCATAGCTGGCGGCCCCGTCAAACGTCTCCGAGGCAGCATCTCTGCAATACAAAGAATATTAGGAACATAACAAGTCCTAACCGGTCTATGAGATAACACAAAGGCTTTCTTAGTAGTATACCCTCAACCCAAGGTATAACCCTCCTAGCACTGGCCCTGATCTCCGTCCCCGCACGCTAGTCACAATCATCATATATTTATGCTAATACAACAACATGCTCAATTCAACTAATTAATACCAACAAAGATAATCATAACAACATGACAACACAGATATATCACACACGAGAAACTATCCCGAACAGATAACACAAATCAAGACATTTAATTAAAGAACTATTATGTACCACAACAAGTATATATATATGGCATGTGGACCTGTGTGCCTAGTCATGATGCATGACCGAACCCGAAATCTCATAAATCACATATCAACATCATGTGTATCACCCAAGGTGAATTTAACTAACGGTAACAACAAAACATAATTCTCCCACTTTATGACAGTTCAGAGGTCCACTATACAACACTGACCAGACACTATCATAGTTCCCAACCGTCCTATCTCCTATCTACTCTGTCCCAAAATCAAGGCAAGTGAAGGTACAAGTTAGTGAGTCATGATGCTCTAATGCCATTTTGTAACATCCAGACCCGAATCGCCGAGCCGGAAGGTCACATGACCTCATGCGTGCCTCCCCGTATAATATAATAAAACAGCGAGGGTCTGAGTCTGTCAGCGGAGAAACTATACCTTCAGTATCATGTCATAGGATCAATAAAAATAATAAATAATATAATAAATCATTAGATTAAACATGTGGAAACTAAATAGATGACATACATATAAAAATAGCTCCCAAGGTGGTAAGTTTGTTGAGAGTATAAGCAACAAATAAATAAACAAATAAATAAACATCTGTGGGTCCTCTGGAGTTTGTCTCGGTCTGCTCCAGCTCCGTCCTCCACTGCTCAACCGTCCACCATAGGGTTCTTGCCGTTCGTCGGATCTCGGGTCATGAAATCTACAAATGCACCGAAATGCCCGAGTAGGGTGTGAGTACAAGTCTCAGTTGGACACCACCAATGCGTCATTAACATAAGTGCGTAATATATATAACAGTGTATTATGACATAAGTAAATGCTCAAATAAACATATAAACACACATGTGCCAAGTCATCGTGCGTTGACCAAGCCGCCACGAACCCCGACCCTACCTGCCTCGGCTCGTTGCTGGTAAGGATGTCAGACAGAACAAACAAGTGCCACCACCAAGGAAACATAGCTCACCCCACCCAGACGATGATTTTCATCAGGAACACTGCACGTTCCGCTATGTCGATCCTTGGTCGGCTATCCTTTTAATCACCTACGACCCGAGTCCGTAGGAAGTCCATACCAGTATCAGCCAGTCAACCACCTATGCACATCCCTCTACCGGGATAGTCACGCTCGCCTTTAAGGATGTTTGGACTGTGTCAGATTGGTTAACCGGCCACGTATGCACATCCCTCTATAGGGATAGCCATGTCCGCCTTTAAGGACGTTTGAACCGCATCCCACCAACCTCAAGGCTCCACTTGATCATCTCGATACCTGAAACAAGCTACGCAACATGTCATAGCAAAGAACAACCAGGCACACCAAGATCAAATGTCAGGCGCCGCACATAATCACATGGTCATAATCAAGCAAGCCTCATGACCACTCTCCCACCCATTTGCAATTTATATCAAGCACGGGTTAATCAAGAATAACAACGTATCATGCCAACATTATATACATGACCCAAAATGATAAGGAACTTTCTACTAAGTTTCGCCGAAGGTGTCGTCACCCCCAACTGGAACATGATCACCCACCAACGACTCCTAGAACTAGTCCCAAACCAACATGTCATGGGTTCTAGAGTAAGGCAAGGAGATACCAGTTAAAGGTAGAACCAATTCTTACCCAAAGTCGGCCGTTGCAACGGAAGAAAACTCAAGCTCGATTGGAAGAAGGAAGAAGCAAGATTTTGGAAAATTGGGAGGGTCCACGACACAAGGCAGGGGATGCGGCGTGGAGATGTACTGTAAACCACTACCACGACGCAGGGTGGAACACCACGGCGCAGGGGTGCGCCCTCCACGGTACAAGGTCGACCACCACGATGTAGAGGTGCACTGGAAGAAGCTCACCACGTTGCAGGGGAGACTGCTGCGGGGTAGGGTGTGAACCTTCATGGTGAAGAGGTGAAGACTACGACGCAGAGGATGGCCGAAAGTCGACCTCTACGGCACAAGGTGGTGGATTGCAGTGCGAAGTCTTCTCTGTAGCACTTTAAAGCTCTAGAACAATGCCGTACGAAGGAGAGGAAATCGATATTTGCATGGGGTCTTCAGAGGTTCAATCCGCGTGAGAAACACCTCATAAAGCCTCATCAATTCGCCTCTTTAATTCCGAAACGAAGGATCAAATTAATTCCTCAACGCATTCCCCATCTTCAATTCGAACCACCCTGATAAAGGCTTTGACTCCCGAAGGCTGAAGACCGAAGACTGGGCCAACCGTCTGCAACTGACGCGGAGAAGAGTTCTGCGGCGTGACCCAAGACACTACAACGCAGCCTCCACGAACGCCACTCCACGATGAAGGTTGCGGCGCAAGCCCCCATTCCACCATACCTCTACTGTGCTGCCACCTAGGCTACGACGTGGTCCTCAACGCTACGGTGCAACCCCCTGGTTTGGCCAGAAAAACTACCAAACACACAAAATCTTTTTTGCCATGCGGGGAAGCTAGCTCATGCAAAGGAGACGGAGCCACAAGCAAACATGATTCATCGGGCAGTGAGCGTCAACTGTTCTTACTTTTCGTTTTTTTGTCTTTTTTTATGTACCAACCTGGGTATGTCTAGCTTGAGGGGGAGTATTAGGAGAATTTATTTTGTTTTCTTTTCTTATGTATCCAAGCTAGGTAAACCTAGCTTGAGGGAGAGTAGATATTTAGGTTAAGTTCGGCTGGGTCAGTCTCATCCCATGTATTTTAAATTTTAAATCTCCCTTTTATCTTTTGTATTGGATTCCATATAAATTAAGCTACCGGCCTCACTTAGAGGTATGGTTTCCGGGTCTCTCTTTCCACAGTATCCAATACGGTATTCGCAACATCAATCCAGTCTGGAGCAGCTGTTTATACTGGCTTCTTTGCCAGGTTAGGGTGATACAACTGTTGATATGTTTGGGTGCCCTTGCTCTTAGGGTATCCAACTGCGTCGGCCTTGCAACCCTGGACTGGTGTAAGATTAAATGAGAGGTTCTTATAATAGAATCCAAAACCTTTTCAAATTAAATAAAATGTATCATCATCAACATTACAAATTTTGTCTTGTTATAGGTGTTCCATTAGTGTCGGGAAAATGTTTGGATAATTTATTTTTAGAGATATTTTTTTTGAGTATTCAACATGAAATTCTTTGATACCTTTTGAATGGTCAGACGAGATACATATTGACATGTGCCGTAAGAGTTGTATACAGCACAAGGATCCAAGTAAATTTCTACATCGAACCCTGTTACAGTGACAATTAAGCTACAGTCCATTTGGAGTACATGACTATGAAGAATGGATTGGATAAAGCCTATCCTGTTGAATTATCCAGTGGCTAGAAATTTCGAACTGTGCAGAATGTTTACAGTTAATTTTCCAATTTTAATTGCTCACACTTTCGTGCAGGATTTAACCTGAGATGTTCATAAATGCCACTTCATAACTTCTCCTAAACTTATGCCAGTTAGCTGTCAATTGGACCTAATGGCCAAGATGCCCATCCACCCATTTCGTTTCATTTATCATTTGGTTTATTATTTTTGTAACCATATGATGCTAACCTTCTGAGTATCCTTTGCTTTCAATGCTACCTCTGGCCATTCTAGGAAAGTTCTGTTTATTGTTTTTTGTTCTGTTTTTGTTTTCATAGTCATCATTGATATCTATTCATCTAATTTGTGTAGAATCACCTGATTGTGGATTCAATCTTATAGTGGTTGACCCTCCATGGGAGAACAGCAGCGCCCATCAGAAATCAATGTATGCATAAATAATTTTTAAATGTTGATTTCAGTGCAGTTTTTGTCAAATGACAAGTTTATATCCATACTGCATGTTTTTGATTGAGCCTGATTACTTGGCTGTTGTGTACATACCCACCAACTAAACAAAGTTCCAGAGAGATCAGTCAGTGATATTGATCTAAGAAAAAATACTCATGTTTTTGGTGTCACAATTGAAGGAAAGTTCAGATATGTTGTATTGCTGGACATCTCTGAATAAATACTGCATCTTAGGAGATTATTGTAGCACGCTAATGAGAACTCCACTACAATCCTTAGGGTCCTGTTTGGTTATGGAAAATATTTTCTATTTTTATTTTCCAAAAATGCATTAGATTCAGTTAAAAATGAGAGATTTTTAGAATTTTTTTATGTTTTCTGGAAAATAAAAATTCAATAAAAGGTAAATCACAAACTTTTTTCCATTACTATTGAAAATATTTTATAAAATATTTTTCAGTGTATTTTGAGCAGATCGGCCTTTTGGCTTGGGCGGGAACCTCTCCCGATCTTATTCTTTCTCATTTCTGCTGTTATTTCCTCCTATTTGCTGTGTTTCTGCTCCCTTTTTATGTGAATACAAAGTAGCCAGTGCTTGGTTCCTACCAGGTTGGGATGAGTATCACGGACATAACAGAGACATCCAAACACGAAGCGGAGGTGAGTGAGTAGGGAGAGAGGAGAACAAAGTCCGAAAAGGAGTCTCCCCCTGAAGGATAGAAGAAGGAAGACGATTGAGGAGGTATGTAGCAGTGAGGTATGTTGGGGGTATTGAGACAGAAAGTCTGATAAATGATGCTGTTTGCCTGAAGAAACTGCTGAAAGGGAGTGGACAAATACTCTCGCCCATTGTCCGAGCGGGACATTTAATAGAGATGGAAAACTGGGTATGAATCTTATGGTAAAATGTCCGAAAAGTGGAAAACACCTCAGACCGATCTCGAAGAAGGTACAACCAATACACGAAGAATCATCAACGAAGAATATATAATATTTATACCCTAAGTGACTCGAGATGACACAAGGACCCCATACATCTGAATGAACCAAATCAAAGGGTTTGGCGGCCCGCGTATCCACTCGAGAAAGATATGAAGTGCGATGATATTTCACAAATTTACGACTCACAATGAAAGGAAACATGATGACTAATATCCGGAAAAAGTTGGTGAAAGGCGGAGGCTGGTGGATGACCCAACCGAGAATGAAAGTTCAATGCACGAGCAGAGACAGATGTGCAGACAACTGATGTCGGTCCATCGAACATGTACACCCCGTCCCGAAACTGGCCTCTACCAAGTTCCCGGTTCGTCGTCCGCTCCTCATGCACAAAAGCAGAATATGTAAAGATGACACTACAGCTGAAATCCTTTGTAAGCTTACTTATGGAGAGAAGGTTAAAAGGACTGCAAGACACATGTGCCACAGAGAACAGGTGAATAGATAAGTCCGGGAGCATGCACCAAAACCCGCAATGGGGATAGTGGATCCATCAGCGACAATGATAGCTGAGGAACCAACATATGAACGATAGGAGGATAACATACCTGCATCACTTGTGAGATGATATGAGGCACCTGAGTCAAGCATCCAGGCAGGGGAGCGACGACTGACAAAAGCAGTGGAACCACCATAGTTGGCAAGAGATGCCGAAGAAGAACTTGGTAGAGAGGTGGTCTGATGGTCGTGAATCAGCAGGCGCTCAGCCAAGGAGAGGTCCAGAGAGGGAGGAGGAAGAGCGGTGACCGACGGGGAAGCATCCTAGACAGCAGTCTGACCTTGCTGAGGTTGCGCAGATGTACGACCATGAAGAACCCAACAACGGTCGATTAGGTGGCCAAACTTGCCACAATGCTGACAGAGGGGACGATGACGATCCTCCCCACAACCACGTCCACGAGTGCCTGAGGAGCGTCCACTGCCACGACCCAAGAGGGCAGCGTGATCGATGCTGGAGGTGGGTGGTGAAGTGCCTGATGAGCCTTTCCAAGACGATGATACACCCGTGGAATCTCGAGAAAAGAGAGGATGGCGAGCATCTCCGTGGCTGTCGTCACGTATTCAGGATCAAGACCATGGAGAAGGCTAAAGAGGCACAATTGGTCCCTCTGGGCCAAGGCTGCCGCTGGTGTTTGGGGAATGGGCCACAACTCAAACAATTCATCCTGGAGAGCTTTCCATTCCATAAAGTACGTCGAAAATGGACGAGCCTGCTGGCGGATGAGTGACAGGCGTTGAAGAACATCGGAGACCCGAGCCAAATTATTTGTCTCGGAATACATGAGGTTTAAGGTATCCCAGAGTTCTTTAACCGTATTGGCGGTTCGAGCGACGTCCTTGACAGAGCGATCCATAGAATTGACCAGTAAGGCAAAGATCTTGCTATCATCAAGTTTCCATGGACGCCGATAGGGCACTGTAGCGGTGTGGACTTTGACACGATCACTGTTGTAGCTTGGACTGGAAAATAGTACTGTAGCTCCGTGGACTTCCAATCGCCGGCCACTATAGCATCTTGGACTTGGGTGATCGCGACACTGTAGCAATGCGGACTTCTAGCCGCCATTCACTGTAGTAGTGCGGACTTTCTGTGCGGTTGATGACACAACACTTCATCTTATTTATTAGCTCATTTCGAGTTGGGGTTTCTTGTGCTTGAAACTATGAGATACTCCCTGTAATTTGTGCTACCAAGTGATATCTCTACCTCTGTGGACTTATGGACCATTTTCCGGACCACGTAAATTTCTGTGTCCCAAGATCGTTTTTTTGTTTGTTTTTTTCCCTTTTATTCTTTTGTGAATCGTTTATCGTTTTGTTGCTCCCAGCGTTTTCCACAACAGTTTGGGTTTTACCACATTGGCATGATAATGCTTGGGTTCTGAGATAGCACCATGGGTGCTTTGGTATCAAGACTGGTTTCGACGAGTAGGACTGTTCGGGTGCCTGGCCAGGTCGACCAGTGTTTCTGTTGTTAGAAAGCGGTCAGAGCGCGGGTAGATGCTTGTGAGTGAAACAACGTTGTGTGAAAGACGATCATGGGAATAAATCGTGGCCCAGTTGAGGTGCTCGATTTTGAAGAGGAGTTCCTAGGGAGCTTCCGCCTTGATGAGATTGACGTGTCGTGTAGCACGGTCTGCTTCGCCTTGTAGATGGACGACTCGCAGGAATGTGAGTCGGGTGATAATTGTACGTGTCGGTGGAGCGTGGTACCGTTTAAAACGTTAAGCGGTGGGTAGCCGTGTGCGAGCCGAGGGCCGATGGTTTCAAGAAATGTTGCGGGCATGGTTGCTCGATGGAATCTTAGAGTATTCCTGGTTCAGAGATGGTCATGACTTATATCATGACATCGTCCTGAGTACGCTGGGAGAGTCGGCTATACCCCGAGTTTTTTTAAATATATTCCGTTTGACGGATGAGACCTGTGTAGGTTGCGCTCTAGGAACGGTATAAGACAAGTCATATGGTGGGGAGTACACCATTGGCCGCTTGGGGGTGATGACCCTCGTCATGAGTTGAAATTCAGCGTTTTCCGTGTAAACCGTTCTCGGGAAGCGGGAACAGATGATGTTGCTAGGCGACGATAATGATACTACTATGGTGGGGAGTATCAGATCGGTCACGGTTAAGCTTCTCAAGTGTTCGGAGAGTTGTGAACGCCGTGAGACCGATCGTTGGACGATCAAGATAGCATAGATGTGTAAATGCTCGGGATGAGAGCATAGGTGATGTTTTACCACCAAGGCTTCTCGGGGACGAGAAGACTTATGATGGGGTGATTGTAAGGACTCGTGTTTTTCCAGACTGAGAAATTGACCATAAGTTTGAATTTTGGCTTTTAGATGCTTATAAGCGGTCAAATGGCCATTTTACCCTAACAAATGATCTCGGGTGATTTTCTGACAACTTCGTTGGTCCCAGAATAGCGTATTTACTCTTGGACATGAGTTTGGTGGAAATTCGAGCCGTTCAAATTTTCGCGGAATAATTAATAAATTAAATATCAATTTATCCACACATTTGTTTGGCAATATCTTTTGAACGAAGAGTCGGATTGAGATTCCGTCTTCAGACATAAACTCAAGTCGGGCGTCGGGGTGAACCCCTTTTCCTTTTCATCCTTTTTTCTTTTCTTTTTCTTTTCTCCTTTTCTCCCCTGGTTTTTCACGTAAGCCCCCCGGGGGCTTCCTTTGCCGTGATCGGGTGAGGAGAGGGAGAGAGAGAGAGGGAGAGAAGGGAGGTGTCGCCGCGATGCTCAGGTGGAGCCGAATCTTCATGCGGTAGCCATGGTGCTCGGATACGGGTGCAGCTTCGGCGGATTCCGCCCAAAGGTAGACCGTTTTTATGTTTTCACCATAAATCTCTGTAGATTTACCGCTTTTTAGTTTTAGAGCCCTATAATAACTGCTAGAGACCCATAGTGGGTCGATCTGTGCTTAATCGGGAGAAAAATGAGGTTTCTGGCCGTTCATAGCGGTTTCCCATTCAGGAATCCCCATCTTGTAAGTGAAAATGACACTTTATAAAAATTAATTCAAAGTTAAGGAAAATGTAACATAAACATATATCTCTTAGTAAAACAATTTTTATAATGGGTTATATAAGTGATATTTTCGACAATTAATAGTCATTAGAAAGCTAAAAAGATTTCCTACATCATGGTATTTTATTTATAATTTTTAGACATCAAATAAATAAATTTATTTATGACACAATGATGATGTAATGATTACCTCGTTAATGAATGTTTTAAATAAATGAGATTATAAATATTAAAATAAATTTATTTTGAAACTTTTTATGCTATCCACGAATTTTATGGATGAGTATAACTTGTTATCTTTGGATTAATGTAGGTTGTTCGAAAGAATCAAGTTGTTATAGGTTTTTTAAAAGTCTTGATATGGATAGTTTATAAATTGACATAAATGAGTTTTTAAAATGAATACTATTTTATTAAATGATAAAATAGTCTTAAAAATCTAAGATTCAGTCAAATGACATATATAATGTTACAAATTTCATTAATGATCCATTTTGGGTCGTTTGGCATTTTATAGTAAATATATTAATCATATAGTATGAATATACAAGAGGACATGGTAAAAGTTAAATTAGTTAACTAAAGGTTAAAGCTAAAAGATAAGGTTAATTTTATGCCCTAAACTTATCTAAAACCCATTGGCTGAGAGAATTTCGAACAATACTCACCTTATCTTCGAATTAAATGAGTTGGGGACCTTTTGAAATCGAAATTCAGTTTATAATAAAATAATATTTTCAAACTTTCCTAAAGAGCCCCTCATCTCCTTTATAAAAAGTCATCACCTCTAACCCATTGCTCACACCTCTAACCCATTAGTCACACCTCTCAAGCCCCTTGGCTCGTCCAACCTCTGCTCCAATAAGCTCCCAATATCCCTCTCTTTCACTTAGAAGCCTTAACTTAGGCAGAAGACACTTCAAGAAAGCCTTTTGGTTCAAACCAAAGGGAGTTACCCAACTTAAAGGTAACGTCTTCCCTCAAGTTCTCTTCATTTATTTTACTTCTTCACTCCCTATGCTCTTCCTGTTCTTTGTTTACATAACAACACCAGTATCCTCATTATACTAGGTTGTTGTTATGAGAAGGATTCGAACTACACTTCCACACGCCTCCATCTAATGGATACGAACATACCGTTTCTGTGGACGGTGAACTACTGACTTACGAAACGATGATTGTTCAATTATCTCCCACCGCCTCTTATGGTGGCCATTAAGATGACACTGTATTTATATGTGATATATATTATATTTATATTGTCTCTATGCTTCTGTATTTTTCATTTATAACATACCTTTATGGTTTTCATAATGCGTAAATATGATAATTTCATTTGAGGAAGTGCGGACTATCGCCCCCTCAAAGTGATATGACTCGTTCATACCATACATGAAACGTATAAAGGATGGTGTTAATGAACTTATGTAATGTATATAAAATATGATATTATACTGGAATAATAATATAACTATGTATCATTTGGTTTTCATTCCTTTAAAAATGAAAAAAATGAAATGAAAGTAGCGTTCATGCGTACGTACGGCTTATCGTCTCCATGAACGGTGCATTTCATTTTCATATATCCAAATGATATGGACTATTATAAATACATATATAATGAATATATACGATATATATGATATCTAAATCATGAATATCATTCTGGAAATAATGGACTTTTGACCACATGAACAATTTGTAATTATAACAAGTTCATTTTTTACTCAAGTTCCAAACATCGACAAAATGTCCAATACGAACTCAAATAATTAACTAATTGTTATAGCAAGGTAATAAGTGACATAAAACGAATAATAAACTTGAAAAAGGTTCTTAAGCAAGTAGAAATTAACTTAAGTTTATTATTCAGGAAATTAAAGAACGAACGAGTCAAGTCGGACACGAGGTAAGAGACTTTGTCTCAATCTCCTTTCATTGAGGCATGTTTTGATAATATACACCTCCTTCTTTTATACGGTGTATAATAAACCCCTTTGACTTTTAATTTCATTCGAAGAGAATCTTTTTTCTACGAAGCGTTTTAATAAACGACAAAAAGAATGTTTTTTTGACGTTTTTGGTGACAATGACCTCTTCGCCGCTGTAATTGTTATTTGGCTTCCTCTATAAGCTTTAATGTTTTTTAAAAATGAAAAAGAAACCCCTTATTCTGTTTTTGAGTGTTTTGGTATTGAAAATGGTTTTTGAAATTAATTGATTATTTCAATATCTTGAAATGATTTTTTTTGTGATTGTAAATGAAATGTTATTAGTGAAATGTTTATATTTGAAATATTTTATGTGTTATGATTTTATAATGGTACTTGGACATTTGACGGGTGGTTACGTGATAAACCAAATGACGGGTGGTGCTGTGATAAACTAGGACGAGTGGTTACGTTATAACCTCCAATGCATTGGGTATGGAAGTCAGCTGTATGACTATTCTGTTGCGGAATCACCGGGAGACAGAACGACAGAAAACGAGAAAACGAAAGAAAGAAAGGCAACAATGAACACGACGATTTACGTGGTTCGGGAAAAATCCCTACGTCCACGGGAGAGGCAGAATTTCACTATGATTCGGGAGCACAAAAATTACAGAGGATTTCCAACAACAAACCCTAGCCCGAAATGGGCTATAAAACAAATGGAGAAGACGATCACTATTTAAAAAAGTGGTCCGCGTCGCTACAGTGAACGGCGGCTGGCTTTGTCAAAAGCGCTACAGTAAAGTTGACCCCGAAGTCCGCACCGCTACAGTGCCTGTCGGTGTCGATCGGTCAGCTCCGCTACAGTGGTCGGCATTGCTACAGTTCCGAAAATTTGGGCCGGGGACCTTCGGCCCCCGGACCCCCGGAGCAGGGGCGCGTTGCCCCCTGCAACCCCCAACGAGCTCACCGTGGAGCTCGACCCGCGAAAGTTGCGGGCCACAAGCATTCGGCCCAACCGGATCGGGCAACACCAATCCAACATATTCCATTTAGTGATATGGTTGGAAGTCGACCGTATGGTTATTCCATTTAAGTATGTTTATGTCCCAAGTTACCTTTATATGTTATGTGTGATTTCTATTGGTTTTATGGTAATCTTTTGGTTACAAAAGGGTAAGTAATGAGTTTTTATTCAGTGAAGAGTATTTACTACTTCATAAAGGTGAAAAGTATTACTTATGATAAAATATTAATGGTTTATTTGTTGTTTTGAAAAACTAACAGTTTTCTTACTTTGTGTATCCCTTACTGAGCTTTTTATGCTCATCCCAAGTTTTTGAAATGTTTTTCACAAGACTTAAAGTGGAATAGGGTCAAGGATGAAATCAAGGAAAAGTCATGATGATTAAAACATGGAACTAAACATGTTTCTTTTCTTTTAAGAGTTTTTATTTTATGAAAAAAATGGATACTGAGTAGAATTGTCTAAATGTAATATTCAAATTGTTATGTATATGTTATGACCTAATTCTCTAAAGTTCTAAATTTGAAAAGATCCTTAATGTGAATTATTAACTTAATTCAAGATTATGTAATATTTAAGGCTGGGTCCTTACAAGGGCAATCCAGAACTTAGACTGAAAATTGACAAAAGACTAGAATCACATAGTGATACGTCAAGGTAAAGCCGCTAATGCATAAAGGTAATCACAGACAATATATAAGGATAATTCTGAAACTATGATGAATATGTAAGGGTTATGTAAAAGCACCTTTGAAGTTTCATTGGATATGTATGGCCTGCCCAGTCATTGAAGACTGGAAATTGGCAAAGTCCTGAGCCCCGTTGTGATACGTAAGAGTAAACAACAAGATACGTAAGGGTCCTCACAGTTTATAGGTAAGACGTAAGGGTACTCAGAGTGAGGAGTAAGGGTTGCTCATTGGAAAATTGACAGTCCCAAATCCTCACTGTGATACGAATGGGTTAACAGGCTGATATGTAAAGGTTAACAGTAGGATACGTGTTGGATTGGTGTTGCCCGATCCGGTTGGGCCAAATGCTTGTGGCCCGCAACTGTAGCGGAGCTGACCGATCGACACCGACAGGCACTATAGCGGTGCGGACTTCGGGGTCAACAGTACTGTAGCGCTTTTGACTTCCAGCCGGCAAATACTGTAGCACTTTTGACAAAGTGAGCCACCGATCACTGTTGCAACGCGGACTACTATTCAGAACAGTAGACCGTCTTCTTCATATGTAGCCCATTTTCGGGCTAGGTTTTCTGATTGAAATCCTCTGTAATTTGCTGCTCCCGATTAGTGAAATTCTGCCTCTCCCGTGGACGTAGGGATTTTTCCCGAACCACGTAAATCGCCGTGTTCATTGTTGTTTTTTCCTTTTCTTCCGTTTTCTCATTTTCTGTCGTTGTGTCTCCCGACGATTCCGCAACAATACGTAAGGGTTACGAGTGAGGAAAATGCAAATTATAGGATATTGTAGAATGGGAAACCGCCTTACCTCAAGGTGAGGCAGAGACTTTCTTTTATAGATTGAGAAAAAAGAATACATACCGGAGTATTCCGATGTGGGACTCGGAAATACCCAAAACAATAAGAGGGTTTAACACTCCCCCTCAAGCTGGACATGCCAAACTTGGATCACGAGTTCTACAAAAAGAAAGATGACACCAGACAAGACACGACACACTCCCCCTCAAGCTGGGTCGCAGATACTGTGGATGCCCAGCTTGGAACTGAGCGAGGCTAGGCGAGCCCTTGAGAGACCTTTGGTGAAGATGTCAGCAAGCTGGTCCGCCGTCGGGATGTGACTAAAGTTGACATGATTGTGTTAAGGCGGGACCCTGGAAAGTGTATACACGCAGGGGCAAAGCAGGAAGTGTGTATGGCGATTCTGTTTTGGCGGGGCCCACTGCACATGATGATTCGGTTAGTAGACGTCCAGGTGTTGAATCAGAGGAGCACAAGGGCAGTTCAGGAATTCCACAAGGGCAATTCAGTTAGCAGTGGGTCTGTTATTAAATGGGACCCGCAGGAGGGAGTGGGGGTACGGGAGAATTATTCTAGTCAGTTCGGCCTTCCAGGCTTGGGCAGCAGAAAGCAGGTTCTCCTGTATTTTCTCCTGTGTTTTCCCTGATTCTGCTTTGTTTTGGCTTTTCTTAGTTCAGTTGTAAGGTCAGTACTCAGTTGGAATATACGCCTGTTTCCCTCTGTTTTCTTTCTGAAATTTTGTGATTCGTATCACTTTGGTCCGACTTGCCGTCCCCCTTTCTCCTCCTCTGTTTTTGACTCATGGAAACGTGTCAACTCGGCCGTTTGGATGGCGTTGAGCAGCGCTTGGGCCGTTTAGAATCCTCTCTCCAGGAAATCTTGGACAAGCAACAACAATCTGAAGTCGAGCGACAATGTTGGGAGAAGGAGCTCACTGATCAAGCTGAGTTTCGACGGTTAATGACATGACACATGGAGAAACAAGCTCAGCATTCTGACTGCCCGACGTTTGGTGATACCACTCTTTCGGGAGTTTATCCAGGAACTCATGCCACACCCGACGCTCCACTCCCGCACCATTCCGGCGTCCAGGACCCGGCTGGTAACGCTGTTCCTTTTGATATAGCACATACCTCTCGCCCTTTGGATTTGCTTTCCAACTCGTCTGATCATCGGCTTTCGGTTCGCCGGGTGGAACTCCCACTGTTTGACGGTTCGGATCCGCGGGGGTGGCTCACTCGAGCCGAGTTGTATTTTCGGATTCAACAAACTCCGGAAAATCTGAAGGTGTCCCTCGCGCAGGTCTGCATGGAAGGAATAGCTGTCCACTGGTTTATGGTACTCGAGGAGGTTCATCCGTAGATTTCTTGGTCCTCTTTCAAAACCGAGTTAATGACACGTTTTAGTGGTTTGGATAATCAAAATCCTTATGAAGAATTGGCTGCGTTACACCAGCAAACGTCAGCCGCTGAGTACATCGAACAGTTCGAATATTTGGCGTCATTGGTTCCTCGGCAACCGGAGCTGCAATATGTGGGATATTTTTTGCATGGCTTGCGTGATGACATCCGCAGTTGGGTACGCATTCAAAATCCTGGAACCCGTCTCCATGCAATGCATGTTGCACGACACGTTGAGATGGCAGTTGCCAAAGGCAGTGATTCGAGTTTTCGTTCTTTTCCTCCTTGGTCTTCTTATGCTTTCCCGGAGGCGGATCGTTGGCTTCCTCCCCACAGCAGACCCCCAGACATCTCCCAGCCAGGGCCTTCTACTCGTTTGCTTCGCCAGCGCGACGTAGGTCCTACTGCCAACACAACAGACTTTACCAAACCATCGCCAACAAGAAGTCGGGGCACACATTATTTGTCCTCACAAGAATGGGAAGATCGTCGGAAACGTGGCTTATGTTTTCGCTGCGGTCTTCCTTATAGCCCGCTTCATAAATGTGTGGATGCTAAATTGCGTGTCACGCTGTTAGGGGAGGATGACGAAGTACCAGGGGATGAACTCTCAGAGCCTCCAGCGGCTGACTCCCCTCCGGGTCCAGGGGGGAATGTTCAGTTGTGGCGTATCAAGACATTACTCCTCTGTTTTCTGTCCAGGATTTCCACGGCACACCTGCTGCTTCTATGAAGTTTGAGGGCCTCTTAAACGACGTTCCAATACTTATTTTGCTGGACAGTGGAGCTACACATAATTTTATTTCCCCTAAACTGGTGCAATTAGTTCAGTTTCCCACTTCTTCGTCACCCATTGTCAGGATAAAGCTGGGGGATGGACATCTTGCTCAAACTCAGGGACTCTGTCGCCAACTTCCTCTTTTAATTGGTAATTTTTCTTGCATGGTCGATGCTCATATTTTGGACTTAGGTGGTCTGGATTTTATTCTGAGAATAGCATGGTTACGAACGTTGGGTGAGGTAACCACAAATTGGAATGCTATGACAATGCGCTTTTCTTGTGGCGGTCACGAATACTCCCTCGTCGGGGCTCCACAAAAATTCCAGACAGCTGCTTCTTTAAACCCTCCTTCCAACCATGTTGTTCTTCCAGCGCTACAGCAGCTTATCTTGGGTTGTCAAGCTCAATGTGCAGCAACACAGTTACCCACTCAGCAACAACATGCCTTGAACAGTTTACTACAGCAGTTTGAAGCAATTTTTCGGGATCCACAGGAACTCCCACCTACACGCCAGTGGGAGCACAACATTCGGTTAGAGCAAGGGCAAGGACCGGTAGCCGTACGGCCTTATCGTAATCCGCATTTTCAAAAAAATGAGATCGAAAAACAGGTTCATATGATGCTACAACTTGGCTTCATCCGTTCCAGTACCAGCGCTTTCTCCAGCCCGGTTCTGTTGGTCAAAAAAAAGATGGCTCCTAGCGGCTTTGTGTGGATTGCCGGGCTCTCAATCGCGTAACTTTCACGGATAAATTTCCAATTCCAGTCGTGGATGAACTACTTGATGAAGTCGGCGGAGCCCATTATTTTTCAAAGTTGGACCTCAAATCCGGCTACCATCAAATCCGAATGCGAGACACTGATATTGAGAAGACCGCTTTCTGCACCCACAGCGGTCATTACGAATTTCTAGTCATGCCTTTTGGCCTGTCCAACACACCTTCAACTTTTCAGGCCGCAATAAACGATGTGTTCCGTCCATTTCTCTGCAAATTTATTCTGATTTTTTTTGATGATATCCTCATTTACAGCAGCAATTGGCAGCAACACCTGAATCATCTTCGCTTGGCACTGGACTCCCTTCGCCAGAATTGTTTTTTCGTCAATCCAAAAAAACGTTTATTTGCTCAATCTCAGATTGCCTATCTTGGTCATATCATCTCTTCAGCTGGAGTTTCGGTTGACCCCACTAAAATACAAGCTGTTGTGGATTGACCCCAACCCATGTCCGTCACGGGGGTTCGCGGGTTCTTAGGCCTCACAGGCTATTACCGAAAGTTTATTCAAGGTTATGGACAGATTGCTCATCCCCTAACTGTTCTCACTCGTAAAACAGGTTTTTTATGGACTTCCGCTGCTCAAACTGCTTTTGACCACTTAAAGCTCCTTCTTACGAACGCCCCGGTGTTGGCCTTACCGGATTTCTCCAAACCTTTTGAAGTAGAATGTGATGCGTCAGGCCAGGGGGTCGGCGCAGTCCTGATGCAAGATCGCCGACCGATCGCTTATTTCAGCAAAGCTTTTGGTGACAAAACGTTGTCCAAGTCTACCTACGAAAAAGAAATTATGGCCTTAGTTTTGGCTATTCAGCATTGGCGTCCATATTTATTAGGCAGCTCTTTCACGGTAGTTTCCGACCATCGCAGTCTTCAATTTTTACTACAACAGCGGGTTGTTTCGGCGGATCAACAAAACTGGATCGCTAAATTATTGGGCTATCAATTTGATGTCAAATTCAAGCCTGGCACGACTAACTCTGCAGCTAATTCCTTATCCCGCAAAGAAGAGGCAGTTGAATTTCATCTTCTCCAGTCTTTTCCCGTGTGGGCGGATAGTGCCTCGTTAACCGCAGATGTCCAGTCTAACCCACTCCTCCAAGAGATCATTAATGACTTGCAGGAGGACAGCTCCTCGAGACCTGGTTTCACTTTTTCTAATGGGATACTTCGTTACCAGGGCCGCCTCGTGATTTCTGCTTCTTCTCCGTGGGTGCCCCATCTTTTGGCCGAATTTCATGCCACCCCCCAAGGTGGCCATGCTGGTTTTTATCGCACTTATAGACGGCTGGCTGCTAATCTGTATTGGATTGGAATGCGTTGTCAGGTACTTAATTTCGTCCGCCAATGCGACACCTGCCAACGTTTCAAATACTCCACCTTGGCTCCAACAGGGTTACTACAGCCTCTCGAGCTTCCTACTCTCATTTGGGAAGATATTTCCATGGATTTTATCTCCGGCCTCCCGAAATCCCGGGGTTTTGATGTGATTTTAGTGGTCGTTGATCGGTTATCCAAATATGCTCACTTCATTGCCATGAAACATCCTTTTTCAGCCAAATCAGTGGTTGCAATTTTCTTGCAAGAGATCGTTCGTTTACATGGGGTACCAGCGTCCATTGTCAGCGATCGTGACCCAGTCTTCCTCAGTAATTTCTGGACAGAACTGTTTCGCCTTCACCATACGAAACTCAGGCTAAGTTCGTCTTATCATCCACAAACCGACAACCAAACAGAAGTGGTCAACCTCTGTCTTGAAACGTACCTCTGTTGTTTTGCGGGAGAACAGCCAAAATCCTGGTCATTTTGGCCCCCTGGGGCTGAATTTAACTACAATACTTCTTGGCACTCATCTATCCACACGACTCCTTTCGAGATCGTCTAAGGTCGGCCACCGCCCTCTCTTTTGACGTCCCAGCCATCTGAAATTCGTGTTGAAGCCGTGGCCACCGCTTTGCGGGATCGCGATGAGGCTCTTCGCCAACTCAAGCATCATCTGAGTCGTTCTCAAAGTTATATGAAACAGCGCGCGGACAGTCATCGTCGCCATGTGGAATTCCAGGTGGGTGACCTTGTTTATCTCAAATTGCGCCCTCATCGGCAGACTTCCCTGGCTCATCGGATTAATCAAAAACTATCCCCCAGATTTTTTGGTCCTTTCCCCATCTTAAAACGAGTGGGTCCCGTCGCCTATCACTTGGAGTTACCACCAACCGCTCGCCTTCACCCGGTTTTTCACATTTCTCAACTTAAAAGAGTTGTGGGCAACCACCCGGTTCAATCCTCGTTCCCTGCTGGATTGGCCCATGATTCCATGGATTGGCCTAAGCCTGAAGCAGTCCTCTCCCGTCGTCTCCAACAACGACTTCAGTCCTCTGTTCCTCAGTCCCTTATTCAATGGCGCGGCCAGACCGCTGAGAACGCCACTTGGGAGGATGACTACGTCCTCCTTAATCAATTTCCCTCGTTTTAGCTTGCGGACAAGCCTGTATCTCAAGTGGGGGGGGGGTGTTAAGGCGGGACCCTGGAAAGTGTATACACGCAGGGGCAAAGCAGGAAGTGTGTATGGTGATTCTGTTTTGGAGGGGCCCACTGCACATGATGATTCAGTTAGTAGACATCCAGGTGTTGAATCAGAGGAGCACAAGGGCAGTTCAGGAATTCCACAAGGGCAATTCAGTTAGCAGTGGGTCTGTTATTAAATGGGACCCGCAGGAGGGAGTGGGGGTACGGGAGAATTATTCTAGTCAGTTCGGCCTTCCAGGCTTGGGCAGCAGAAAGCAGGTTCCCCTGTATTTTCTCCTGTGTTTTCCCTGATTCTGCTTTGTTTTGGCTTTTCTTAGTTCAGTTGTAAGGTCAGTACTCTGTTGGAATATACGCCTGTTTCCCTCTGTTTTCTTTCTGAAATTTTGTGATTCGTATCAGATTGTGCTCCAGGTGGTGTCGAAGAAAGTGACAGTCCACCTCAATATGCTTCGTGCGTTCATAGAAGACGGGATTCGAAGCAATCTTGGTGGCTGCTTGATTGTCACACCAGATGTGAGCAGATGTCTGCTGAGCAAAGCTAAGCTCCTGGAGGAGTTGTCGAAGCCAAAGGATCTCCGTAGTGACAATGACCATGGCACGGTACTTAGACTCTGCACTAGATCGGGAGACGACAATCTGTTTCTTGCTGCGCTAAGAGATGAGGTTGCCTGCTAAGAACACGACAAACCCAGAAGTAGATTTCCGGGTAGCAAGACAACCAGTATAGTCAGCATCACAAAAGACCTCAATATTCTGATGAGCGTGGTGAGTGTAGCGAAGACCACAAGCAGAGTCTCGCTTGATGTATTTGGCGATGTGGAGTACAACATCCCACTGAGAGGTGGTCAGATGCTCCATGAATTGGCCCACTTTGTCAACAGTGCAAGCAATGTCGGGACAAGTCATGGTGAGATAGTTGAGTTTTCCCACCAGTCGACGATATCGCTCTGGGTGTGAATACGGTTCTAAGGAGTCATAGAGAGACCGTTCCCCAGGCTCAAGAGGAGTGTCAACGGCGGTGGCTTGTGTCATCCCAGCATCCTATAGAATATCTAAAGCATATTTTCGTTGGCAAAAGAAGATTGTGTCCGGGGAACGAGAGACCTCGATGTCAAGAAAGTATGTGAGAGAGCCAAGATTTTTGGTGTATAAGTGCTGGTGAAGATGGCCCTTGAGGTGGGCGATACCAGCAGAGTCACTTCCGGTGATGATGATATCATCCACATACACGACCAACATGATGCAGCCGGTGGATGTCGTCCTATAGAACATGGTGTGATCCTTCATATTGCGGGAGTGCCCAAAGTCGGTGACGACGGTGCTGAATCGGCCAAACCAAGCACGAGGAGACTGCTTGAGACCGTATAGTGAGCGGCGTAGTCGACAGACTTGGGACCTGTAGCCGGAGGCGCAAAATTCGGGGGGCTGCTGTAGATAAACCTATTTCTCAAGAAATCCATGGAGGAAGACATTCTTGACGTCCAGTTGATTAAGCCGCCAGTGATGATGAACAACCAAAAAGATGGATAATCGAATGGATGCCATCTTGGCAACTGGAGAGAATGTGTCAAAATAATCGACAACATATGTTTGAGCAAAGCCCTTGGCCACAAGTCGGGCTTTGAGTCGATGGAGAGTGTCATCGGCGTTCAGACGGACCGTGTAAATCCATTTGCTGTCGACTGCCTGTTTACCAGCAGGGAGGGGAGCCAGATGCCAAGTATGATTGTTTTCCAGGGCCTGCAATTCATCTCTAATCGCTTGCAACCACCCCGGACGAGATTTGGCCTCACCAACTGTGCAGGGAATAGATATCGTCTTCAGGGCTGACAGACCTCAGTATGAAGATGTAAATAGAGGAGTGTTCTGGCAAGAATTAGTACCTTTTCGTAGTTCAATGGTCAGGTCGTCCGGTGGCGGTGCAGGAGCATCAGACGAAGCTGGGACAATGGTCTCCTCGGCCTGGATGGGGGGTACATTCGATGGGCGACGGGAGTAGACCGTACCAAATCGGTGATCAGCAGGAGGCAACATCGGAGGAGGATGGATGATGAGTGGAAGACAATCATCGATGTTAGTATTTGGATGGGGAGAGAGAAGTGAGAATGGAGAACTCTCAACAAATGAGACGTCAGCAGAGGTGATATAACGCCGTAGGTTCAGAGAGAAGCATCGGTATCCGCGCTGAGTGCGTGAATATCCGAGAAATATGCAGCGTAGGGATTTGGGAGAGAGTTTGGAGAGGTCGGGACGAGTGTTACAGACATAATAGAGACATCCAAATACACGGAGTGGAAGTGAGTGAGGAGGGAGAGAGGAGAACAGAGTCCGAAAAGGAGTCTTCCTCTGAAGGATAGAAGAAGAGAGTTGGTTTAGGAGGTAGGTAGCAGTCAGGATTGCATCGATCCAAAAGCGGAGGGACACCTGCATGTGGAATAGGAGGGCACGAGCAGTCTCCAAAATATGACGATGTTTTCGCTATGCTACTCCATTCTGCTGAGTTGTATCAGGACAGGATGTCTGATGAATGATGTCGTGATCCTTGAGAAACTGTTGAAAAGTAGACAAATATTCCCGTCCATTGTCGGAGCGGAGACATTTGATAGAGGTGGAGAATTGAGTATGGATTTCATTGTAAAAGGTCTGAAAGGTAGGAAATATTTCAGACCGATCACGAAGCATGTAAACCTATGTCATGCGGGAGTAATCAATAAAGGTGATATAATAGTTGTACCCAGACTGGCTCGGAACCCTGCAAGGACCCCATGCATCAGTATGAACAAGAGCGAAAGGATTCAGTACACGTGGTTCCTGTCGTGGAGTATATGTTACCCGATGATGTTTAGCAAACTTGCAGGATTCACAATGGAAGGATATGTGAGAACTTAATTGGGGGCACATTTTATGTAGGATGGAAGTTGGTGGATGACCAAGACGGGAATGTAGGTCAAGAGCACGGGCCGATGTGGATGAGCAAACGAGATATGGTGGGGTATCGAACATGTACACCCCATTCCGAAGATGACCTCGACCAAGCTCCTGATCTGTCGTCTGCTCCTGAAAAACAACACCAGAAGAACTAAAAGTAGCAACACAATTTAAATCTTTGGTGAGTTTGCTGATGGAGAGAAGATTAAATGGACTTTGGGGAATAGGAGCAACTGAATCCAGGTGAATAGACGGGGTCAAGTGGCATTTGCCAAATCCGACGATGGGGATTGTTGATCCATTTGCAATAGTAATCGTAGAGGTACCGGTGTACGGATGATAGGTAGTGAACATTCTAGAGTCCCCTGTGAGATGTTCCGATGCACCAGAGTCTAGCATCCGTGCTGTTGGTTGTTGAGATACACAAGCGGTGGGCCGGGAAAACGCCGAGTAGGGCGGGGGTCGGGACGTCGTCGCAAGAGGCGGGTTGGGAAACTGTGAGGAAGGCGGGATCTGAAAAACCGCGGGAGGCGGGTCGGGAGTGCCTAGCAGGGAAGAGCCAGGATGCATCGGGGCCGGGAGTCGGCAAGAGGAGGCGGGCTGAGAGGTGCAGCGGGAGCTGCTTCGCGCAGGAGCCGTGAGTCGCGGAGAGCAAGACCGGTATGTGGCAGAGGCCGGGATGCCGCGGGGAGAGGCTGCAAGGAGGTGGGGCGTCCGTCGTTGCGCACAGAAGGCGGAGACGGGAGAGGCGTCATCGCGCTGGAGGCCGGTCGATGGGAGGCTGCCAGGCAGGAGGGCCGACAAGGGTGGTCGAGCTAGCGAGGCCAGTCGATAGGGGTCGCCGGGAAAACCGCAGAGGAGCCGCGGGAGGGCAGGATGCCGTTGGGGAGAAACGCCGTTCGTCGGGGCGGAGCGCAGCCGGGAAGCCGCGGGGAAAGGAAGTGCAGTGGGTGCGGCGCCTGCGTAGCCGCTGATGGACTCAGGGCCGGAAGGAGGCGGGTGCCTGGTGCCGCTTCGGAAACAGGGTCAGTTAATCCAGGAAGCCGCTGTAGGGTAGTGCTGGGAAACGTGATGTAGGAGGAGAGTCGGGAGGTCGTTGGGGAAGGGCAAGGCCGACGGTCAGCGTCCGAGGCCTGGATGCGCTGTGTGAGGATGGGCCGAGTTCCGTCGGGAAGGGGCGAGTCGGGAATCGCCGGGATAGGGCGGGCTGGTTTCGCATCGGTTGGCCGCACAGAGGGCGGGGCAGGGCTGCTGCAGGAATCGCCGGAAGAGAGGGCGGGCGGGAGGTTGCAGGAGGGGCGGGGCTGCGACGGGAGAGAACCGCAGCGGGAGGTCTGTTGGAGGGAGGCGACGCTGGAGGGAGGGTATCCGTCGGGGAGGGGCGCCGTAGGAGAGAGCGGCTGTAGGGGAGAGCGACGCCGCTGGAGGGAGGGAGCTGCGGAAGGCGGGAGCTGGGGGGGGCGCGTAGGGCAGAGCCGGGAGGGGGGTGCCGCGTAGGGCAGACCCGGGAGAGGGGGAAAAATAATGAGATTTTTCCTCTGATACCATGTAGAATGACAAACTGCCTTACCTCAAGGTGAGGCGGATGCCTTCTTTTATAGATTGAGAAAAAAGAATACGTATCAGAGTATTCCGATGTGGGACTCGGAAATACCCAAAATAATAAAAGAGGGTTTAACAGATATGATATCTCCATATCATACTAAACGATATGTTTATATGTAAGGGTTGATGTGCTCATACGTAAGTGTTATTGTAACTCTTAAAGTAACAAGTAACGGTTAACAGTTTGAGAAAATGTGAGATTACTGGATGTAGGAGATTAAAAGAAAGGAACCGAACCCCCAAGGTTTCTCTCCAAAGGAGCCCTTGGGGTGTATTTATAACAAATAAGAAAGACCACACCGGACCTCAAGTCCGATGTGGGATGCAGACTCCAACACTCCCCCTCAAGCTAGGTGTACCTAGCTTGGACACATAATGAAAAGAAAACAATAAAACAGAGACCAACACTCCCCCTCAAGCTGGACATACCTAGCTTGATGACAAAACATGACGAAATAAAAAGAAAGCTGCAGAAGTTGCTGCTCCCCCTCACGATCGAAGCTCCCCCGCAAGATGATGGATGGAAGATGTTGCGGGCGCAGCAGATGAAACCACTCAGATCGGCTTGTTGACGGAGCGCCAGGAATGCCGCACTAGTGGGGCCGGTCGTTGAAAACGCCGGGAAATCCAAACTAGCACCGGGAAAACCGCACTTGCGGGGCCGGCGACGGGAGGCGGGGATTCCGCAGAATTGTTGCGGGACTGGCGGCGCCAACGGGCCCAAATCCGAGGATGTCGAGCTACTGCGCCAGCGAATGGACGTGCCGGCAGAGAGAGATGCGGCTGCCGGGAGGTGCCGCGAGATGCCGGCGAGGCGGGGATGCCGCAGGAGGACGCTGGAAGTTGGAGGAGGCCACCTGCGTGGAGCGGCCGGCACGGGTGGAGGCCGGTTGCTGGCCGGAACAGTCCGGATCTGCCCGGATCTGCCCGGAACAGTCCGGATCTGCCCGGATCTGCCCGGAACAGTCCGGATCTCGCCGGATCTGGCCGGAGTAGCCTGGATCAGGCCGGAGCCGGCCGGAGCTGTCCGGATCTGGCCGCCGGACAGCAGCAGGCGAGGTCGCCGGGAGGAGAGCGGGGGGAGCGGGACGGGAGAGGCCGCCGGAGAGGGTTCGCCGGCCGGAGAGGGGTCGCCGGCCGGAGAGGGGTCGCCGGCCGGGAGAACGCCAGGGCGAGGCGCTGAGTGCGGGGCGCTAGGGCGCGACGCCGGGAGTAGGTGCGCCGGGACGGTGGGGCGAGCCGGGAGCCGGGGAGCCGGGAGAAGCCGCCGGGAGCAGAGGGACACGAGGCGGAGGGCCGCCTGGGAGCCGCGGCGACGGGAGGAGCGCGCAGGAGGAGCGGGCCGCGCGCAGAGAGTCGCGCCGAGGTGCCGGGAGGGAGCGCGCAGGGAGCAGCGGGAGGCCGCCGGCGGTGCGCGGGTGATGGTGTCGGGAGCCGCGGGGAGCCGAAAGCAGCGCAGGGCAGCGGGAGCGCCGTCGGGGAGGGAGGGCCGTCGGGGAGGGAGGGCCTGCCGGGAGAGGGAGGGCCTGCCGGGAGAGGGAGGGCCTGCCGGGAGCGCCGACGGCTGGAGAACCAGGGAGAGGCGCCGGAGAAAACGAGCCCGGAGGGGAGGGGGGGCGGCGGCTATGTGGATTGGAGCCGCCGCCCCCGGACGGAAAACCCTAAAGCAAAGGGAGGAAAAAAAATAGGGAGGGTGGGATTGGGGGTTCAAAAAACCTCCTCTGATACCATGTAGGAGATTAAAAGAAAGGAACCGAACCCCCAAGGTTTCTCTCCAAAGGAGCCCTTGGGGTGTATTTATAACAAATAAGAAAGACCACACCGGACCTCAAGTCCGATGTGGGATGCAGACTCCAACACTGGAGATCTAAATTATACGATGTTTAGCTGTTCTTCATGAATTAGAATATCACAATGCCGTGATTGAGCTATGTTTCAAGCCAAGATTAGTGGAAAATTAAATGAGAAGAGATTGATCACTGCTCTATTATTTTTGGGATTTTCAAATATGAAGGTTTGAGAATCATTAATGGTGATCAAAGTTGGGGGAATTACCGTGAGAATATTGTCAACCGATCTAAATGAGAAGATGAGTATTCTTGTAATACTAATTGAGACAAGATCACAGTGCTGAAATTTGAGGGAAGGTTTCCATATTCAAATTATGGAAATGATATTCACGTGATTCTGAGAAGTTGGTGAGAAGTATGAAAGGTCGGTGGGGAGTCAGAAAGTTGATAATGGTGAAGAAACCAATACTGCTTTGTTGATAAATATATCCCATGTATCGAAGAGAGAGAGGATAGAGAGAGAGAGTCGATACTGCTTTGCTGAATATCTTGTGTATTGAGGAACAAGTAGAATAAGGAGGTCGACGAAGGTGTTGTTACTGCATACCCATTATCATCGAAGGTAGAAAAGAAGAGAAGAATAGAATAAAGAAAAGAAAGAGGAGCAAGTGCAAAGTCTTGTCCTGCGATATCACTATATCGTAGAGTTGAGAGAGAGATTGACAGATACCACTGCCGCTCTTCATTACCTATGTTCCGAAAGCTTGGTTACTTAAAGAGACCAGTGTGCATGCGATCGTAACAGATTATCCACTTGTTGTTTCAGACTCTGATTGAGGAAGAAGATATTGCCATTATGATGCCGTGACATTCGGAACGGCTTGAAGATCTTGTTCCTTAGTGAGTTGGGAAAACCTTGGGAAAACCTTTGTAAACTGGCGGGATCCAAGTATAAAGAAACCAGTTAGAAAAACTGCGAATTTGTCGGGAGACAGGAGAGACTTTTTGGGAGATAGCCTATTTGTATTCACTTGCGTAATATAGTGGATATTCGCGTCTCGGACTTTACCCGAACACACCAAGGGGTAGATTTTCAAATTGGAGTCAAACCTTGTAACGATAATGTGTGCTGCTTCTCTTTCTTTCTTTACTGCTTTGCATGTGGTAATTGTGTGTTGGGTAATCATAAGCAGATCCATATATATCTTAACCGATAACAGAAGTTCGACTATTGAGAGGAGAATTTAAAAAGGTAAAAGAGTTCGATAAAAAAAAAGGTCACAGTGATTCACCTCTCCTCTTCTGCACGATCCTGCTGGGGCACTATAAGACCGACCATGCAGAAGGGATCAATCAACCGTATCGTTGTTTTATGTGTTGTGAATCAACTTTGGAGTCAAACCTTGTAACGATAATGTGTGCTGCTTCTCTTTCTTTCTTTACTGCTTTGCATGTGGTAATTGTGTGTTGGGTAATCATAAGCAGATCCATATATATCTTACCCGATAACAGAAGTTCGGATATTGAGAGGAGAATTTAAAAAGGTAAAAGAGTTCGATAAAAAAAAAGGTCACAGTGATTCACCTCTCCTCTTCTGCATGATCCTGCTAGGGCACTATAAGATCGACCATGCAAAAGGGATCAATCAACCGTGTCGTTGTTTTATGTGTTGTGAATCAACTGTGAAGGGGCTAATCAATCGTGCAGTTGTTTTGGTTGTTGTGGATTGACCGTGCACTTGTTCTTGTTGTCATGGATTGACTGTGTAGTGAATCTGGAACGACCAGGCATTACTAATGATTGACCTTGAGTGTCTTGCTTATTGGTGTTACATGTGGCTAGTGCCCATGAAATGTTGTTTTTCTGAGCTTGACAGGTGGAATGATCTTGTGAGTAAGTTTCATCAAGAGAATTGATGTTCATTGATCAAATATCTAAGTGATTGTGGATGATTAACCGGGATCGTAGCACATTAAAGAAGGGATTGTGGATTGATTTGAGACACATTTGTAGGAACGTGGGAGAGTGAGGCTGGGAATCCAGCTGTTGTAGCACAGGCCAGTAGGGGAGCCACGGAAAGGGTTCTGCTATGCTGCTGTGCAAGGGGGCAAGCTGGGAGCGAGCAATAACTGTCAGTGGCAGTTGAGTAATCTGTATTAGGAAGTGGCTGGGCTGTTGGATTGTTGGGCAGTGGGTGGGGCGTTTTAATTAGGGAGGGAAGTAGCTGAGGAGGGTTATGCATTTATTTTGGGTTGTTCAACCTGGCTGTTCGGTGGGTTAGGCCTCGACCTCAGGGGAACTTCCTTTCTCAGGGGATTTCTTTCTTCTTCTCCGTTTCTTATTCTTCCTTCTTCTTTCTTCCTTCTTCCTTCTTATTCATCTTATGTTGTTCCCTGTAATTCCTGTATGTCTCTATTGCTGGTTATAATAGAAATCCACTGTTATTTCTCTCTCACACTTGGATTTCTATCAATTGGTGCTTTAATTGAAATAAGTTCTAGATAGAGAAGCTTGAAGAAAGAGGTTCTTGATTGGACCCACTGTAGTGGACGTAACAAACACAAATGAAACTGACGCAGCAGCTTGTTTCCATGTAGCAATGGAGTTTGTCTCATAATGGTTCTTGGTCGCAAATTCGTACAGTGTTGGATGCAGCAACCAGCAATTGGTTCGTACAATATTGGTGGATCCCACTCGCATAGTGGATCGACTAACAGCCAAAGAGACATTGATCATGGAGCTGAAGACAGATTCAAATGTAAAAGATTTGGGTGTCGCTGTCCAGGCTGGAAAGATGTCAGGAGGAGCACTCTGGACAAGTGATAATTCCAGAATTTTCTAGAAAAGATCCTAAAACTTGGATCATGAGACCGGAGGCTTGCTTTTCCATCTGTCAAACTCTGGAAAAGATGAAGGTGCCAATGACGAAACTGTGTATGAAAGGTATGGCTCGAATTTGGATTTTCTTGTTGAAAACAGATAAGGCTGTGCTTACCTGGATGAAATTCAAAGAAGAGCTGCTCGGGAGATATGGAAGTTTATAAGAGGACGATGCTGTGGCTTTGTCAATTTTCTTATAACAGGCGAATTTTCTTAACAAAATGAAGCGGAAGAAAGAGATCGGAGTTTAGCCGAATTTTCTGTCCACTGCTCTACAGCTGGAATTTCGAGTCTTGAGGCGTCCAGTCTAAAGCACCAGCGTGACTTCCAAAATGTGCAGCAGGAGTGCACGACGGACTCAGCTACCATGTCAGAATGTCAGGCAAGTCCGGAACAGATGAAGCGTTTTGAGTACGAAGTTGAGAGTATGGAAGTTGCCATAGCAGACTTTAGAATTTTCCGGACTGAATATGAAAGAACAAGTGAGGAGCAGAATGATTCTTATCAAGTTCGGTTTGAAGAAGTAATACCGGATTCGAGTTCTAGTGTGGAAAGTGTGGCACAACTGTGTAATATGAGTACCTGGAAATTACTCAGTGAAGCAACTGAGTTGAGGAGGAAGCTAGAGATTGTGATTATAAATCGGCTGTGTGGACAGGCCCATCCAGCACCAGGGAGATGTGATACTGCTGTTTTTAGGAACTCAGGTGGCCAGGGGTCAACTAATGCGATGGAGTTGTTCAGAAGGAAACTGCAGGATTCAGGAAGCCTTGACTTATCTTGCCCGACATTTGTGTCACTAGGAGCAGTTCCATATTCAAAATAGGAGAAGGATCTTCCACAATTGGATTCATGTTTCAGGGCTAAAACAAGTTATTTTGTGAAGATATTCTTGTTTAAACATTTCCTTAACATGAGAGCCGAGGAAGAATGCGGGGAACAATGAGCAGCTCAAAAGGCTGCAATAGAGAGCAACAAACAGCTGCTAGAAGAAGCTGCAAAGACTGGGGTCCGAAGGAGCTGCAGGATTCAGGAAGCCTTGACTTATCTTGCCCGACATTTGTGTCACTAGGAGCAGTTCCATATTCAAAATAGGAGAAGGATCTTCCACAAATCATTTTTGATTCATGTTTCAGGGCTAAAACAAGTTATTTTGTGAAGATATTCTTGTTTAAACATTTCCTTAACATGAGAGCCGAGGAAGAATGCGGGGAACAATGAGCAGCTCAAAAGGCTGCAATAGAGAGCAACAAACAGCTGCTAGAAGAAGCTGCAAAGACTGGGGTCCGAAGGAGGGACATGGGGGATCAATAACCACTACATCAGAAAGTGTATCATCGAGTTCCTAATACCAATGCTAAGAAAGAAGTGGAGGCTGCATTTCAGTTAACTCATTTGGTTCATTTGAAGCATTTGGACGGACATACCGAGGAAGTGCCTTATATTTGTCTGATTTTGTTGATGTGAATGTACCACCTTGCGACTACTATTAAGCCCACACTAAAGCGTTGGCGGATATGGTGGTGGAACACATGGGTGTGCCAAAAAATTCTGGACTCGGCATGATCCAACATCCACAGAATGTCATTGACAGAAATGAGCGTGGCAAAGAAAAGCTTAGCCTGGTGGGAAATCTTTTGGAGACTTACTACCAGGAAGGTAGTAAAGCTGATCGGGATGGTGATCTATGTAAATGTGAGATTGCCAAATCTTTATGACATGGTTTGAAATTCACAACCAAAGAGAAATTGCCGCCACAAAGTGTTATTTGAGTATACTGGTGAGCTGCTACAAGGTTACAATGGGTTGTGCGATGACTGTGTGAGCTCTAATGGCGTCAATGAAGTGGATGATTCAGTACCAGTGCAAATGATGATTTCATTGCTGCTAGAATATCCCAGGAGGACGACTGATGACAGAGATGCAGTTGGAGGATGAGTTGACTCCAAAGCTGAAAGTATTGGGAACTGCTCTACGGAGAGCTGAGGAAGAACAGCTTGTGATCAAGCTTACGAACAACTTGTGATCAAGCTTAAGTTGAATCATGTCCAGAAAGAGAAGTCGCAACACACAGTTATGGTCACAAGTGCCTTTGAGACAGCAGGGCCTGTTGGGACTGTAAAATGATTGGCCCACCGGTGCAGCGATAATCACAAGATAAAAATGAAGTGCAAACTGCAGAAGAAAAAGGACACCCGATGTAACGTGGAAAAACCCTCAAAATAAAAGAGGTAAAAAATCACGGGAAAATAGAAAGATCACTATGGATAAAAGTGGGCACACACTCCCTTACTATTACAAAGAGAAAACCCTCGTAAAATCTCTCTTGAATATGTGGGGAAAACGCCTCACTAAATACCATTCACAAATGGAGAACTGTCGGTGATGAGAAGCTCGGTGAAGCTGATGAAGAAATGAGAGGAGGCTCCTGCCTTTTATAGGCCTGCCTCTCCCTTGCTTCCTCCCCCCGCTGGATGGTTGGTGGGGTTGGACACCCACCACATTTGCCTACCATGCTCACCTCCTTTGACAAAAGAGGGGGCAGCACCGTCCAACAAATGAGCTGCTGCCGACAGGGCCATTGCAGAGGAAAGTAAGCAATGGATTGGTGGAAAAAGGCTTACAGAGGTGGAGAATGAACTGGCAGTCCAAGTTCCGTTTAAGGATGAAACTGTTACTGCCATTGGTTTCATCAAACAAGATTCTGGTGTGAAGGGGCTGAAATTAGTTGGCAATCAGCAGTTCTATTCCAACATCCTTGGAGGAATGGCGCTGGCTGTACTCAACAGATCAATTTTTTGGCCAGCATGGACGATCGGTTGAAGTTTTGGATATATTTTCAATTTGACTTTAAATCCGATGTTTGCTCCTACAATCCTAATGTTTGGGATGCTGTTTTGGGCTGTTTGATCCACACCCACATGGGCCACGCTGAGAAGGTTAGGCATGCAAAGCGAGGGTCCTGCATCAACCCCAGAAGCTCATCAAGTTTTACCACCTTGAGGACAATTTGGTTATTCAAGGAGGGGGATATGATAGGAACGCGGGAGAGTGAGTCTGAGAATCCGGCTTCTGTAGCACAGGCTGGTAAGGGAGCCGCGGAAAGGGGCCTGCTATGCTGCTGTGTAAGGGGGCAGGTTGGGAGTGAGTAATAACTGTCAGGGGCAGTTAAGTAATCTGTATTAGGAAGTGGTTGGGGCTGTTGGGTTGTTAGGTGGTGGGCGGGGAGTATTAATTAGGGAGGGAAGTAGCTGGGGAGGGTTACAGATTTATTTTGGGGAGTTCAGCTTGGGTGTTCGGAGGGTTAGGCCTCGGCCTCAGGGGAACTTTGTTTCTCAGGGGATTTCTTTCTTCTTCTTCTTCTCCATTTCTTCTTCCTCCTTTCTTCTTTCTTCTTATTCATCTTCTGTTCCCTGTAATTCCTGTGCGATGGTATTGCTGGTTATAATAGAAATCCACTGTTATTTCTCTCTCCCACTTGGACTCCTATCACACATGACATGAAGTTAGCTATAGAGAGGAGACCATGATGCATTAGGCAGAGATTTTGAGATCGTGGTTTGATCGTGGGAGCATCCTTTCACATGAGACTGACTTAGGTTGAGGTTGATACGGTTATGAGAGTTCGATGAGATGCCAGTTCTGGAAGACTCCATGTACATGTGGAACGATCCTACGATGGACGTATTCTCTATAATTTGAGATGAGGATTGCAGATGAAGAGCAACAAAGATTGGGAGCTAAAAATGGAGTATTGATGAGAAGAATTCTCTTGGAGTGGACCTCACCCAAGCTTGTAATCTGTAAAGTGATCCGTGTATGAACCTCAACATTGGAGACAAATTAAGTAAATCATTGTGTTCTTGTGTGATGAGCTTCATTTCTGCATTTGTGATTGAAGAATCAAACAAATTTAGTAAAGAATGATTCATCTAGCAATGGATCAAGATCAACAATTGAGAGATTAAGGATTAAATTACTTTAAATTGACTTAAAATTGGATCAATAATTATTCATCGCTCTTAGTGTCTTTCTTATTGCTGGGACCACCCAACAACAAAACAATAGGAGCATGTGTTGACTGACCCAATGGCTATCTAAAAACAATTCACTAATCACGTGCCATTACATAATAAATGACTTGTAATGGACAGTAACGAATAATTATTGCATGTAATGTCTAATAAAATATTGAACTTAAAGCTATCTGATGCCCAATCTCAGTTCATCTCCCAGCCACGGTTGCTGGATGCTATCTAGCATCACTTTTCCATCCGCGAGGCTTGTTTTTAAGACATTTTTGACATTTTTTAAGAGTTTTGATTAAATGATGAAGATGAATGCTCTGCTTTCCTAATGTTAGGTCTGGAAGGTTAATTTTGCAGACCAGTGTTAGTGTTCACAGGGTATATGATGCTGTTTACATAACTAATAGCAGATGAAAATTTATGAGTCTTTTATTTTTGTTACTTATGATAAGTGCCAGATTACTTTTTGAAGACTATTTAAGCGATTTTCTTCAGAAATTTAAGTATTAAGTGTTTTTTTAAAATACAGAATAAACACCACTGTTTTTTAACTGCATATCATAAGTAATAAGTGCTACAAATAAACACTTTTTAAGAAGTTTCGTCTAACATAACCTTATTTGTGGTGCCAGCTTTGTGAACCAATCTTTTTTAAATTCATGCTTAGTTTCATTGTTGCTCGGTTGTATTTTTACCACTATTTATAGGTATCCGACTTTACCGAATCGATACTTCTTATCCCTGCCTATAAAGCAACTTACTCACACGGAAGGAGCACTCGTTGCCTTATGGGTGACTAACAGAGAGAAGTTTTGGAATTTTGTTGAGAAAGAGCTATTTCCTGCATGGGGAGTGACATACATGGCCACTTTCTATTGGTTGAAGGCAAACCTTTTTACTTGATTAATTATTACTGTTGCGTCAACTCCTCCAGAGTGCAATGATATATTATGGCCATTGTTTTGAGAACTGTTGATGTTGCAGGTGAGACCCGATGGCTCGTTACTTTGTGATTTAGACCTGTTTCACCACAGGCCATATGAATGCCTACTCTTAGGTTATTGCATCCCAGAGGTTAGTCTATGCAGTGCAGCGGGGCTGGCTAATATTTCTAATCGTGGTTTCGTATATGAGAACTAGTTCTCAAGGTTTATGCTTTATTATTGTTGATTTTTTCCCTCAGGTTGTCGATTCTAAAAGCCTGTCGGATTTCAAACCCATTCAAGACAATCAAGTCATCATTAGTATCCCCGGGGAGTTCTCAAGGAAGCCCCCAATAGAAGGTATCTTCCTTCTTGTTGAGTAATGTTACACATTCTAATCATTAACAACAGTATTTCCAAAATTTGTTGTATAGGTTCACATTCATCAGCCTCAAAATACCCTCTAAAAAAACCCAATATTGATTTGCATACTATTGGACCTAGTTTAGTTGGGCCTTGGCCCAAAGTTATTTACGTATCAGAGTCCCACATTGGTTATGACTTATGATACATCTCTTAGCTCTATATATAAATAAAGTGTCCCATGTCTCATCGAGGTACGGGATTCCGTCTCACATGGTATCGGATCCATCCTTTCCTGTCTCTCACGTAGAAACCCCATCCGTCGAAGAAATCTTGCCTGTCGGCCCTCCCTGCCTAGGCCACTGACCCCTTGTCCGTGCTTTGCACCCCTGACCATGTGCACTAGGCTGCACGCTACCCTAGGTCGTGCCCCTTCTTTGTAGGTGTAGAATGATAAAATAGGAGAAACCGAACCCCCAAGGTGTTCCCTCTAAAGGAGCCCTTGGGGTTATTTTATAACAAATGCTAAAGACCACATCAGTCCTCAAGTCCGATGTGGGATGCAGACTCCAACACTCCCCCTCAAGCTAGGTGAACCTAGCTTGGACACAAAAAGAAAAAACAAGCAAAACCAATGAAGACAAAACAATCAACAGACTGCAAACACTCCCCCTCAAGCTGGACATACCCAGCTTGATTACAAAACAAGATGAAATAAAAGAACCAAACGATGAGCATAACTCCCCCTCACGATCGCAGCTCCCCCTCACGATGATGGATGGATGATGTCGCGGGCGCAGCAGAAGAAACCACTCATACCGGCCGGTTGACGGAGCGCCAGGAATGCCGCACTAGTGGGGCCGGTCGATGAAACGCCGGGAAATCCACACTAGCACCGGGAAAGCCGCACTTGCAGGGCCGGTGACGGGAGGCGGGGATTCCGCAGAATTGTTGCGGGATCTGGCGGAGCCAAAGGGCCCGGTCCGAGGAGGTCAAAGTGCTGCGCCAGCGCAAGGGCGTGCCGGCAGACAGAGATGCGGCTGCCGGGAGTCGTCGCGAGATGCCAGCGAGGCGGGGATTCCGCAGGAGGCGGCCGACATGGAAGGAGTAGCGGACCGGTACGGTGCCGCTTTGATGGCAGAGGGCCGAGAGAATCACGAGGAGGCGGAAGCCGGGAGAGCGCAGGTGGCCTGGTCCGTCGCGAGTGCAGAGGCGGAACCAGGCTGCTTTGCAGGAGGGCCGTTGAGGGAGGTCAATGGGAGGTTGTTGGTCAGGAGGGCCGTTGAGGGAGGTCTGTGCAGGATGGACGGCGCGCATGAGGCCTACGCAGAGCGGAGGACACCGGGGAGCTGGATCCGCCGGGAGAGGATTCGCCAGGAGGGATCTGCTAGGTGGGAAGAACGCCGGACGGAGCCGTCGGGAGGGAGCCGAATGTCGCAGCGGGAGGGCGTCGGGAAAATCGCGAGGAGGCGCGCCGGGATTCCGTCGTGGGAGCCTTGACACTTACATACCTAGAGACCAACAATTTGGCTTGTGTCTCTGCCATTCATCAACATCACCATCCTTTCCCGACACATTCTATCAAACAGAAGACATTTTGCTATGAGCTCCTTGAGTTCTGGCCGCTTCCTCAAACACTGGTAACAACTTTGATTCAACGGGATTGCTTGTGTTTCTTTAGCCTTATTTCAGGGGCCAAATTTTGAGTATTCGACCACAACGATTGAGATGCTTGGCCAGTTTTTCCACCCATGAGATCTCGTTGATAAATCACCGCCTTAGAAATGCTCATTGCCAACTTCCTTCATTCGTTGTGCTACAAATTACAACACACTCATGGGACGTGGTGGTGGTTGCTCTTCCAATACTCGTGGCGGTGGACTTGGTGGCGGTCACAATTGACCTTTCCATCAGCATTGTGACAAACCAGGACATCTTATTGTTCTTTGATGGGTTTTCTATGGTCGCAATTGACCTTTCATACAACTTTCATTTTTCATTGTTCAACCACCTGGATGCTAGATTCTGGTGCCTTTGACCGTCTCACAGGTGATACGTGTATGCTTATTGTTGGAGTCTGTATCCCACATCGGACTTGTGGTCCGATGTGGTCTTTATCATTCATTATAAAAGAACGCCTCATCCTCACTTTGAGGCAAGGAGGCAAGGGGGTTTTCCCAATCTACATGGTATCGGAGGGAAATTAATCCCGAACCCTCCTCCCGTCTATTTTTCCCCCGTCGGCCTCAAGAGTTTCTCCCCGTGAGGGGCGGCCCCCCCCCTCATGTAGGGCTGGGTTTACTTTATTCCGTTGCCTCTCCGGGCTCTCTTTTTTTTTATCCCTGCCGGCGGATCCCTTCTGGTGGAACCCCCTCCGCGACGGATCCCATCGCCTCCCGATCGGCCGCGGCCTCTCCCTCCCGGTGATCTCCCCCTGCTGCGTGCGATGGCTGACGGACCGACGCCCGATCCCGACGGCTCCTCCCGACCCTTGCGCGGCTCCCGGCGGATCAGCTCCCGTCATCCCGCGCGAATTCCATCGCGGCATCCCTTGCGCGGCTCCCATCGGCTGGGCCCCGTCATCCCGCGCGGCTCTTGCATCTCCCGCTGCGGATCCCTCCAGCCGGTTCTTCTCCCTACGCGCGACGCCCCACGACGGACTCCAGGAGGCCCTTCCTCTTCGTTCGACGGCTTCCAGCGCCGCCTCCCTCAACCCAGGCAGCGTCCCTCTCCCCATCGCCGTCTCTCCTGCGGACTCTCGGCGACAACTGGCCCCACTTCCTCAGCGGCTCCCGCCTTCCCCGGCGATCCATCCGGCTCCCTCAACTGCCGGCACCCGCTCTCGCTTCTCCAGGCGAGCAGACCGGCTGGCTCCCGCCTCTCCCGCTACGCACAAACCGCCCTCCCGTTCAAGCGGTTTCTGGCGCCGCCTCCCTCCCGATCCTGTCTCCTGCTGCGGCTTCCACAACACCCTTTTGGCAGACTCCTGGTTCTACCCAGCGCCTGCCCTATCGGCTCTGTTCGATGCTCTCTAGTCGGCCAGCACACCTCCTTCACCAACGGATCCAGTCGGGCTCCTCCCGGTCGCGCAGGCCATCCCTCACGGCGGATCTCCCTCACCAGCGGATCTCCCCCCTGCCGGCGTCTCCTTCAGTCGCGGGTCCCTGCCCTTCCGGCGATTCTCCCCTCCAGCGCCGCTCCTCCCCGACGACCTCCCTCTCGGCGCATCCCGTCGCACCGCCCGCCGCTCGTCCTGCGGAGCTTCTCCCCTACGGCGCACCTCCCGGCCTCGCGTCCCGTCGCGACTCCTGATCGCGCGCATTCCTCCCGGCGGATCGCCTCCTCCCCGCTGCGCGCACGCTGTTTCCGTCGCGCCTCTCTGCCCTAAGTGACCTTCCCTCGTCGGCTTCACCCTGTGCGCGCGACGAAATCCAGGCGGCCCCTCCCTGCGCGATTCTTTCAAGGACCGGATCCTCCTCCAGCGGCTGCCCTACTTTCAGATCCGGCCAGATCTGGTCCGCACGCACCATCGCTTCGACTCCGCCTCCTTGCGCGACGCCTCAACAGCTGCTCCCTCTATGCCGGCCTCCTCCTGCTTCCTGCGGAATCCCCGCCTCCCTGCCCGGCGCCTCCTGCGGAATCACTGCATCCCATCGCCGGTGCCTCCTGCGGATTCCCCAGCGCTTTGATGACCGGCCCTCCCGTGCGGATTTTTCGGCGCTTTGACGATCGGCCCGACATTGCGGATTTCCCGGTGCTCTGACTGACCGGCCCGTAGTGCGGATTTCCCGACGCTCTGACGACCGACCCGCTGGTGTGGATTTCCCGGCGCTCTGTTGTCCAGCCCCGCACTTTTTCGGCGTTTACCCACCCTTTTTCAGTGGCCTCATATCAACATCTTCAGGGGGAGCAACAATGTTGAAGCTTTATCTTTTATTATGTTTTGTCTTGTTTTTTGTCATCAAGCTGAGCCCCTCCAGCTTGAGGGGGAGCGTTAGCGTCTGTTTTGTTCTTTCTTTTCATTATGTGTCCAAGCTCGGTACACCTAACTTGAGGGGGAGTGTTGGAGTCTGTATCCCACATCGGACTTGTGGTCCGATGTGGTCTTTATCATTCATTATAAAAGAACGCCTCAGCCTCACTTTGAGGCAAAGAGGCAATGGGGTTTTCCCAATCTACACTTATTACCCATTGACTGCTAGTATCACAGTGGTGATGAATCCACTATTCTTATTGTAGAGTTTTATAAATGCTCATTGACCCCCCACATTCAATTGAAATCGGCATCGCAACCGCTTCTCTAACTTGATTAGAGAAGTAAAAAGGAATTAAGCAGGGAACGGGCTAGGAAGATCACAAACTTTAATGATTTAAACTGAAACAAGAACAGGTAAAAGAGATTTCAATTCATTATAATCTAGCCCCCCTATACAATTCAGCTACACATGTTCGCAACAACAAAAAGTATATTTAATGAATTCATATCGATACAACAGTTCAATAAGTGAAAAGAGGAAACTCTTCTGATGAGATCGTCTCATTCCTCCAGCTCCAACTACCAAACCACTGGTTCGCGTGTTCTACTCCCGGTACAACTCCACACTCAGTCACGTGCCTCACCCAAGATGTGTTGATGATCTCTCTCCCCCTCGGATGAATGCTTGAGTTCTCCTCGTAAGTCACGTGCCAATTCCAGCCTCACAACCAACAGCCTTAGGTTTCTCCTCTGAGTCGCCATGTGCTGCACCTTCACTGTAGATCTTTTTCCTCCAGTAACTTGAGCAAAACTATCTAACCGAATGCGACATCTCACACGTGTTTTGTTACACTTGAATCTGTACATGGATTCCTATTTGGTTCACTCTTCAAGCATTTCCAATAATCTTCGAAAGCTTCCAAGCCGAGCTTCTCCTGACTTCGATTTCTCACTTGAGAATTTTAGGGCTTCGCGTGCGTTTTAATTCATTTTCCTATACCTTTCCGTAGACTTTTAGATCCTTGTGGCTAACTTTACATAGGTTAGTTGAGTTGCGGAATGACCTTGACGCAAGCTTAAATGAAGCGCGACTATCCTTACGTGGCTTGGTGAGGTGCACGATGACCCGAAGCGTGACTATCCTTACGTGGCTCGGTGAGGTGCACGATGACCCTTATGTGAGCTCCTTTAAGCGGACACCACCTTTATGAAGGCTTAGATGCCGACCCTTTTGTAGCCTTGGTCTGTATAGTCTTCCCCAGCTCGACCTCGAATTCTTCGGGCCAACAAGCTCGACCACAACTTCGATGAAAGAACTCAGCCAACCCAGCAACCCCCTCAGTATTACAGTACTTTGAAGCTTTAACATTCATTCAAACTTGGATCGAGCTGGACAATGAAATTCATTGAGACCATATGTCAAACAACTGGTGTGCGAGAAGCTCCAATGTCGAAATTGCAACATTCAGATGATTCGAGGCCCCATTGTCTTCACGATTTCATTCTTGCAAATAGAAAAATCACCAGCGATTTCTTCCTCGTTGATCAACTTAGGTTTGTAGTTTGATAAAAGAAGTGGATTGAATACCCAAGGTTCCTCTCTAAGGGAGGCCTTGAGGTTATTTTATAATGAATAATAAAGACCACATAAGACCACAAGTCCGATGTGGGACGCAGACCCCAACACTCCCCCTTAAGTTAGGTGTACCTAGCTTGAATATATAATCGAAGAAAACAAATCAAAGCAAAACAAAACAGATACTTTCAGCACTCCCCCTAAACAAGACGAAACAGAAAAGAAATCAGTCGTGATTGCAGCTCCCCTCGGGATCGCAGCCCCCCCTTGAGATGAAAAAGATGAATGGTTGAAGATAGTGTTGAAATAGCCGGATTACATCAGTGGCGCGACAAGTCGTCGAGGCACAACAGAGGCACCGCGCAGGCGGGGCCGGTCGATGGAGCGTCAGGAAAGCCGCACAGGCGGGCCCAGACGATAGAGTGCCGGGAAATCCGCACAAGCAGGGCGGGACAATAGAGCGCCGGGAAATCCTCACTAGTGGGTCCGGTCGTCGGGGTGCCGGGAAAGCTGCAGAGGAGCCGCGTTGTAGATCGATGATGTGATGGAGGTGCGGAAGCGAGCCGTCGCAGGAGGCTGCTCAGGAGGGGATGACCAAGGCGCGCAGGGGGACTGCCGAAGGAGGAGATGGAGCTTAGGAAAGTCGTCGCACGAGAGGCGCGGCCCGCTGGAGATTTCTTTGCTTTGGAGAGCGACGAGAGGCGGAGACGAGACCAGCCGCGGGTGGGCGGCGACCCCGGAGGAGCCTGCGGAGAACGAGATCCGGCCCGATCTGGTAGTGTTCGAAGGGATTGCTCGGGGAGTAGAGCTGCTCAGGAGGGGATGACCAAGGCGCGCAGGGGGACTGCCGAAGGAGGAGATGGAGCTTAGGAAAGTCCTCGCACGAGAGGCGCGGCCCGCTGGAGATTTCTTTGCTTTGGAGAGCGACGAGAGGCGGAGACGAGACCAGCCGCGGGTGGGCGGCGACCCCGGAGGAGCCTGCGGAGAACGAGATCCGGCCCGATCTGGTAGTGTTCGAAGGGATTGCTCGGGGAGTAGAGCTGGCGCGAGCCGGTCGTCGGAGGAAGGGTTGCCGGGAGGGAGAATGATAGGGAGGCAGCCCTCCGGATCTGGAGGGCGCAGTGAGCAGAGGGGAGCTGGTCGTGCAGGAGGCGTCAGACGGGAGAGCAGCTGCGCAGGATCCATCGCGGAGGGAGGGATCACGATCGGGAGTCAGGGCCGTCGAGAGGGAGCTTGGCCGGTTGGAGCCGCGCGCAGGTGAGAGGCCATCGCGCGGGGGGCCGGTGACGCCCAAAGCGGGAGGTGCGGCGATCGCTGTAGTAGCTTGCGACGGGTTGGACGATGAGGCCGAAGATGGCAGTTGCGCAGGGAGGCGCGAGGATTCTGCCTAGGAGAGGCCGACGGGGAAGCGGAGGTCCTCGCACGGGAGGAGCGACGGTAGGGGAGACCGTCACGCTCAGGAAGGGAGGGTTTCGCTGGGGATCGTCGCACGCACAAGAAGGCGCCGCACTGGGATGGAACGTCGCACGGGAGTCGCCGACCAGGGTTTGAGAAATGTTCTGAGCAAGGAACCCGGATTTCTCGACTCCGGAGAAGAAAATAATTGCAACAGTTTCTCGGTGATCCCCGACTTGCTTAAGAGCACAAGCAGATCATAAGCAGAGAGAACGTCGATGTCACCGTGGAGGGCGTCGAGAGGGGAGAGGAACCAGGACGAAGGGTGACGGGCAGGAGGTCGGTGAAGAAGAGGACCTGGTCGGTGAAGATGGGGCGTCCGCAGAAAATTGCTGAAGATGGCAGGGGGCAGCGCTGTCGTAATGGTGGCTAATGGCTTGGGCCGCCGCCCCCCACAGGGGAAAATCCTTAAATGTCGGTCGAGAAAAAAAAAGACGGGGAGGGAGGGGTAGAGCTTAGAGAACCTCCTCTAATACCATGTAGAATGATAACAGTGGTGGACCGAATACTCAAGGTTCCTCTCTAAGGGAGGTCTTGAGGTTATTTTATAATGAATAATAAAGACCACAAGTCCGATGTGGGACGCGGACTCCAACAGAGTTTATCTCATCAATTCATCGAGGCTCCTTACTCAACTAATATTGCTTCAATCAATCTCAACTCGTTTGGCATCGAGCTCGTGCTTTGGTTTTTCTTGATTGATTCGACAGACTTTCTCAGCAGCTCCCGTCTCAGCATCTCAGCTTTACTTTAGTCGAACTTTCATTAGGATTCAGTGTCAAGTTCTCTTGCAAGCGTCGGTAGGCTTCAGTGGTTTCGGGTTATCATCATCATGCTTACTTGGCTCGAGCTCGTTTCACTCTGAGTTTCGAAACAGGCTGATTGAGCCTCAGTTCTTCTTTGGTGGGTTGCTGGTCTCGAGCGCGGCTTACTTCATTCTCAAGCAGTATTAATGGCGAAGTTCAAATCTTCAACTAGCTTGCGCGAGCCTTCCTTTCTCATCAGCATAGATTTTCTTAAACCCGAGCTCAGTCTTCCTCAAACATTGACTGGTATGTCCCAACTTCAACAACGCGACTTGGTTGCGCTTCACTTCATTTTGACACTGATAATTGATCTCTAATGGAGAAAGCAAGAAACCCAGTACAACACTTGCTTTTAAGTGGTGTAAGCAAGAAACCCAATACAACACTTGCTTTTAAGTGGAGAAAGCAAGAAACCCAAGAACTCTCCCTTTAGTGGTAGTGATCACCCAAGAAAAAGTAGAAGAAGGTGGTTTGCTTCTCAAAAACCCTTTACAACCCACTCAATCTCTCACAAGGAAATGAAAAAAGAAAATTGAGAGAAAGAGAGACAAAGGTGAGAGAGAGCGAGAATTGCAACAAAGTGGCTTAAAATAGCTCAAGAATGATCAATATAGTAACTAATGGTGTCTAAAGCCATCTAGGGGGCGTATTTATGGCCTTCAGAGGTCTCATGATGATTCTTGTGGCCTTGGGGGCCGAATAGAGCCGTTGGAAGGCAATACAGGCTGGTGGGGACCACCCACAACGACTAGTTTTTATTTCTGGAAAGAGTCCACCAGTCGGCCAGTGGTCTCCACCGGCTAGCCGGTTGGGTGCCTGGGGCTCACCAGGCCTGACCAGGTTCCACCGACAAGCCGATGGGGCTCCACCAGTTGACCGCTGGTTCTGCCCAGTGAGGACCTTTGAAATGGCTTTCCATGCTCCTCTGGATTCCTTCAAATGGTCAGTTGATTCCCTAGGATCATACCCAAACATGATAATTGAAAATACATGAAAAGTGTTGGAGTCTGTATCCCACATCGGACTTGTGGTCCGATGTGATCTTTATCATTCATTATAAAAGAACGCCTCAGCCTCACTTTGAGGTAAGGAGGCAAGGGGGTTTCTCAACCTACATGGTATCAAAGGAGGTTTAACCCGACCCCTCCCTCCAATTTTTTATTCTTTCCTGTTTAGGGTTGATTTTTTTTTATTTCCCTCTCCATAGGGGGGTGGCGGGCACATGGCCCTAATTCTCTGCCGCCGCCCCCCTCCTACGTGATTGTTTCCGGTGAGGCCCTGCGCGGACTCTTGACAGCGGACTTCCGGCCCCGCCTCCTGTTGCGGCTTCCCGGTTCCGCCTCCCTCCCGCGATTAAAGGTCCTCCCGCGTCGGGAACTCCCTCTCTCCGGGCAGATCCTTACCGTCGGCTTTCTGGGCGTCGACCTCCTCCTCGGGGCCCTCCGACATCGTTCCCCCCTCCCGCGCGACGGACCATCCTCCGGCCGTCCCGTTCGGCGGGCTTCCTTCCCCGGCGTCTCCTCCCTGCTGCGCTCGCAAGCCCCGATATCCCGCGTGGCTCCCGTTGGCTCGGACCCATCCTCTCGCGCGGCTCCCGCACCTCCTGCTATGCACGCACCACACTCCTCAACGACTCCCGCATTCCCCGGTGGTCTTTCCGGATCCCGCAACTGCCCGCACAAGCTCCCGCTTCTCCAAGCGACCGAAACGGTCAGCTCCGCCTCTCCCGCTACGCACGACCGCCCTCCCCAGGTGGTCCTCCTGTTCGCGCAGCACCTCCCGTGGCTCCCTAGGCGGCCTCCCTTCCCCGGCATCTCCATCCCTGATGGCTCCTTGCGCCGGCGGCCTCCCTTCCTCGGCGAATCCCTCCCGTCGGCCCATCTCTGTCCGGCTGCTCCCTCCCCGGCGGATCCCTCGTGCCGGCCCATCTCCGTCTGGCTGCTCCCTCCCCGGCGGATCCCTCGCGCCGGCCCATCTCCGTCCGGCTGCTCCCTTCCCGGCGGATCCCTCGCGTCGGCCCATCTCCGTCCGGCTGCTCTCTTCCCGGCGGCTTTTCCCGAGCGCGACCCTTCGTCGCGGCTCCTCTCCAGCGCTGCCTCCTCCTCCTGCTTCCTGCGGAATCCCCGCCTTCCTGCCCGGTGCCTCCTGCGGAATCCTTGCCTCCCTGCCCGACGCCTCCTGCAGAATCACCGCATCCCATCGCCGATACCTCCTGCGGATTCCCCGACGCTTTTATGACCGGCCCTCTCGTGTGGATTTCTCGACGCTTTGACGATCGGCCCGACATTGCGGATTTCCCAGCGCTCTGACTGACCGGCCCGTAGTGCGGATTTCCCGATGCTCTTACGACTGACCCGCCGGTGTGGATTTCCCGGTGCTCTGTTGTCCGGCCCCGCACTTTTTCGACGTTTACCCACCCTTTTTCAGCGGCATCATATCAACATCGTCAGGGGGAGCAGCAATGTTGAAGCTTTATCTTTTCTTATGTTTTGTCTTGTTTTTGTCATCATGTTGGGTCCCTCCAGCTTGAGGGGGAGTGTTAGCGTTTGTTTTGTTGCTTTCTTTTCATTATGCGTCTAAACTAGGTACACCTAGCTTGAGGGGGAGTGTTGGAGTCTGTATCCCACATCGGACTTGTGGTCCGATGTGGTCTTTATCATTCATTATAAAAGAACGCCTCAGACTCACTTTGAGGGGGAGTGTTGGAGTCTGTATCCCACATCGGACTTGTGGTCCGATGTGGTCTTTATCATGTATTATAAAAGAACGCCTCATGCTCACTTTGAGGTATGGAGGCAAGGGGGTTTCTCAACCTACAAAAAGAAATGGCTTTCCATGCTCCTTTGGATTCCTTCAAATAGCCAGTTGATTCCTTAGGAACATACTCAAACATGATAATTGAAAATACATGAAAAGAAATGGTTAGAACACCAAATGGTGTTTGTGATCATTAAAACCACTAGGAGAGCGAGGGGTACAACAACACGGTCATTTGATATAGTGCTCATGGTCCGTCCTCTCTGCCTTGCGGTCAGTGCACTCTACAGTTGATATAGAGGGTTAATGGTAGGTTGGGGACTTAGCGGTAGGTGACTCTTCTTGCGATTAGTTGGCACGAGGTACGGTCGCTTGGCCACCTTCCTCACAATCACCAGGCACGGTAGGTTGAGCTCTCAGGCATGGCCACTTGGCTTGCAATCTTGCGGTAGATGGATGCTTGTGGTAGATTGAAGGTGACACAGTCGGTTGTGGTGATCGCGCGGTCGACTGCATGGCTTGTGGTAGTTCTTGAAGCTTTCGGCACCTTGATGGTTGAAGACCTTTATGCAGGCTGCCAGTTTACACAGAATTAAACATTTAGTGATTGTTGGAGTTTGTATCCCACATCGGACTTGTGGTCCGATGTGGTCTTTATTATTGATTATAAAATAACCTCAAGGCAGGAACCTTGGGTATTCGGTCTCTCTTTTTATAATTCTATATGGTATCAGAGGGAAATTAATCCTGAACCATCCCACCCATTTTATTTTTTCCTGTCCAGGGTTTGATTTTTATTTTCCTCCTGTAAGGGGGCGGCAAACACCTGGTCCTAATTCTCTGCCCCCCCCCGTCCAGCACTACGGCTCCGCGTACTCCCTGCGCCTCTCCCGGTGCGGCCCTACGCGCATCTCCCGTCGCCCCCCCCGTCAGCCTATCCTCTTTCCTGGCGGATTGAGCCCCGCCGCGTCGCCTCATCCTTGGTCGACACTCCTGTGCATCCCTCAACGGCTTCCCCGCTGCGCACAATGCCTTCATCGCGGCTCCCGACTCCTCGCCTCTGCACCACGGTGCATCCCGGCCCGCCCTCCCTCCCGGCTTCGCGACCATCCCCGCCTCCCTCAAGGCGGCCTCCTTCGCTCTGCCTCCTCCCGTGGCGTCCCATCGGCCCGCCATCCCTCACGGCTCCCTTTCCTCTGTCCCGGTGGCTCCCTCCCGGCAGAACCCTCCTGCCCGCGCCCCTCCTTTTCCGACAAGATCCCTTCCTTCGCGCCTCCCTCCTTTCCCGACGGGATCCCCTCCTGTGCGCCATCCCCTCCAGTGCGCCAACCTCCAGTGCACCAACCTCCAGTTCGCTGCTCCTCTGCACCGTTGCTCCCCCCATGCTGGCCTCTTCCTGCGGCAGCCCCCGCCTCCTTGCCGGCCTCCTCTTGCGGTTTCCCGGCGCTCCGATGACTGGCTTGCCCGTGCGGTTTCCGGCACTCCAATGACCGGGTCCCCCGTGCGGTTTCTCGGCGCTCTGACGATCGGCCCGCTCGTGTGGTTTCCTGGCGCTCCGCCAAACAGCCCGCTAGTGCGACTTTCCCGGCGATCCATCGATCGGCCCCGCCTGTGCGGTTTCTCTACTGTGCCTCGACAACTTGTCGTGTCGCTGAGGGGGAGCTGTAATCTTCAATCATTCATCATTTTCATCTCGTAGGGGAGCAACGACTGCTAATGATTTATCTTCTTTTTGTTTCATTTAGTTTTGTCATCAAGCTCGGTATGTCCAGTTTGAGGGGGAGTGTTTGCAGTCTTCTTTGTTTTCTTTGATTTCGGTTCTTTTCTTTATGTGTTCAAGCTAGGTACACCTAGCTTGAGGGGGAGTGTTGGAGTCTGTATTCCACATCGGACTTGTGGTCCGATGTGGTCTTTGTTATTGATTATAAAATAACCTCAAGGTCTCCCTTAGAGAGGAACCTTGGGTATTCGGTCTCTTCTTTTATAATCTCTCTTTTTATAATTCTACAGTGATAAATCAACTCAAAATTGGAAATTACAACCTCCAAGACATAATTAAACCATGGTGTTTCAGAATTCAGTTTCAAATTAAAAATGAATGTTCCAACAAATGATGTTAAAATAAAAACATGGGATTTTGAAAGAATTAAATTCCAAAACCGAAAATCCACAAATTGAATTCCAAAATAACATGATAGAGCTCGCAACCACCCAACAGATTGGTTAGTCTATTCCAGGTGTAGGAAAACTGTTGCAGCAGATGAGGATGTGGCTGACCCACGTGATGATAGGGGGGTTCAGTTAGAAGAGGAGGTACCTAAGGGTAAAAGGGGAATTGTAGCGGGGGAAGGCAGTTAGAGCAGGGGGGACCCAAGCGGTTATTTGGGGCATCGCCTTTTTTCCTTTTTCTGTTGGGTACGGCTAGGGGGCTTGGGCAGGATATTCCCAGTGAGGGAATTCCTGATTGTACTTCCTCTTTTTCCCCAGTTTTCTCTGCTTTCCTTTACTGTAATTCCAGTTCTCCTCGTGGGACTTAATAGAACAGTATCTGCTTTCCATCCTTTGTGTGTGAAGTCCTTATCAGCTTGGTCCGATCTGCCTCTCTTCTTCCATGGAGACACGCCAACAATCCCGCTTAGACACCGTCGAGCAGCGCCTGGATTCGGTAACAGATCAATTATCCTCTCTCACTGCTTCGGTTACCAATTTATCTATGGGACAGGAAGAATGTCGTTCGTACCTTACATCAATTCTGCACCGTCTGGATAAACAACCGATTTCTGATGGCGCCAATTCTGCTCCACTTCCATCCGATGCGTTACGCATGATGATCCTGCAACTTCTGCGACGCCTCTTCTTCCTGTAGCTGCTGATCTTTCTTTACAGTCGGAACCATTGGCTGCTCCTCGGCTCCTGAACCTTCCTCTATTTGATGGTGCCGATCCCCGAGGCTGGATTTCTCGCGCGGAACTCTATTTTCAGGTGCGTAATACACCGGAACCTTTGAAGATCCAACTCGCTCAAATCAGTATGGAAGGTCGTGCGATCCATTGGTTTTCCATTCTGTTTGAGTTTCACCCGCACTTATCTTGGCCACTTTTTAAGGAAGAATTAATGGAGCGTTTTAGTGGCCTCCTTACTCAGAATCCCTACGAGGAGCTTGCTGCTCTTCAACAATTGGACTCGGTTTCTGATTCCCCATTGGAAGCAGAATGTACAGTCCTAGCATATCATAGTCTGGCCTTCTTTTGTTCAAATCCAGTTCCTTCACCCAGTACCTGTACTTCTATGAAGGTGGCTGGTGCCATCGCTGGCATACCAATTTTGGTATTAGTGGACAACGGTGCTTCCCATAACTATATTTCGCCCAAATTAGCCAGAGTATTAGATCTTCAAATCATTACTTCTACACGTTTGCATATAAAATTGGGCGATGGTCACAAACTGTGGTCTCACGGCGTGTGCTACCATCTTTCCTTGACAATGGGCACGTACACTTCTATTTTAGATGTTCATGTCTTAGACATTGGAAGCCTCGATCTAATCCTCGACATTGCTTGGCTTCGAACTTTGGGTGAGGTGTATATCAATTGGAATACAATGACCATGCGTTTTTCTGCCGAAGGCCACCAACATATTCTCCAGGGAACTGTCTCCTCTGCTACCCCTCTCCAGCCCCTCCCTGTCTTCCCTCTTGGCTCCTCTAGCACAGGAAAACATTGCCTCCTTTTGTGGGGCCGATCAACAGGCAGTAATCACCCTCTGACAGCGGCGCAGGCCACAAACTGTTTTCACTACCTTTCGGTGAGTTTTTGAGGATTTTCCAGGCCTTCCACCACCACGCTTGCGTGATCATGCTATTCAGCTTCACCTCAACCAGGGCCCTGTTTCGGTTTGCCCCTACCTTTACCCCCACATTCAGAAGAATGAGATTGAGCGCCAGGTTCAGCAGTTGCTTCAAACAGGGTTAATCCGCAATAGTACAAGTGCTTTTTCCAGCCCTGCACTTCTTGTCAAAAAGAAAGATGGGTCGTGGCGAATGTGCATTGATTATCGCTCACTTAATAAGGTTACCATCCCAGATAAATTTCCCATTCCCGTGGTTGAGGAACTTTTGGATGAGCTCCATGGTGCTGCATATTTTTCTAAACTGGATCTCAAATCGGGCTAACATCAAATTCGTATGCGCGAGGAATACATTCACAAAACCGCTTTCCGAACTCACAGTGGCCACTACGAATTCTTGGTCATGCCTTTCGGCCTCACCAATGCCCCATCAACTTTTCAGGCTACGATGAATGATTTCTTCCGTCATTTTTTACGTACTTTTGTTCTTATATTTTTTGATGATATAATTATTTACAGCCCCGACTGACCCACTCATATGCTCAATTTGCAGGCCGCCTTTCAAGTATTGGTGGATGACCATTTCTTTGTTAATCGTAGCAAGTGTCAATTTGGCCAACCTGAAATTGAATACCTTGGTCATATCATTTTGCGGCCGGGCGTGTCCATAGACCCAGCTAAAATTCAGGCTGTGTTGGATTGACCAACACCACAAACTGTCCGGGGCGTCCACGGTTTTTTGGGCCTCACTGGTTATTATCAAAGATTTATTCAGAACTATGGCTCGGTCGCTCAACCCCTCACGGCTTCAACTAAAAAGGACAGTTTTTCCTAGACCCCTCTGCTCAACAATCTTTTCAGCAGTTAAAAACTTTGATAACCACTGTCCCTGTCCTAGCTTTGCCTGATTTTTCCAGCGATTTTGCACTGGAATGCGATGCATCTGGATCTGGGGTTGGCGCTGTTCTTCTTCAGCATAATAGACCTCTTGCCTTCTTCAGCAAGGCCTTATCTCCTCAAACACTTACCAAGTCCACTTATGAAAAAGAAGTGATGGCTTTGGTCTTGGCTATCCAACATTGGCGCCCTTACCTTCTTAGCCGATCATTTACGGCATTTTCTGATCACCGTAGTCTTAAATATCTCCTCCAGCAGCGCGTTACTACTGCTGCTCAGCAGTGTTGGATAGCCAAATTTCTAGGCTATCAATTTGATATTAAATACAAACCTGGTCAGGAGAATTCAGCCGATGCCTTATCCAGAAAACAGGATTCCGCTGAACTTCTTCTGTTACACTCTTCTCCAGTTTGGACAGGCGCTCATACACTTACAGAAGGCCTCACCACTGACCCTTACCTGGCAAATATTCTGTCCGCCTTACAGAACAACCAGACCGCTCCTGCTGGATTTTCCTATAATCGGGGTACCCTCCTCTACAACGCCCGCCTCGTCCTTTCCGTTACATCCCCTTGGACAGCGAAGCTGTTGGGTGAGTTTCATACTACCCCCCAAGGCGGCCACTTGGGATATTATCGGACTTATCGCGCCTAGCCGCCAACCTTTATTGGGTTGGCATGAAAAAACAGGTTCAACAGTTTGTCCGCCAATGTGATATTTGCCAACGCAATAAATACTCCACACTTTCCCCGGTCGGTTTACTTCAGCCATTGGAGATCCCTTCATTTATTTGGGCTAACCTCTCCATCGATTTCATTATGGGCTTACCAAAATCTCATGGTTTTGAAGTTATTTTTGTGTTTGTTGATAGGCTCTCCAAGTACGCTCATTTTATTCTCTTCAAACATCCTTTTATGGCAAAGGCAATGGCTGACGTATTTATGCGTGAAGTGGTCTGTTTACATGGTATTCTGAACTCTATTGTCAGTGATCGGGACCCTCTCTTCCTTGGTCACTTTTGGAAGGAACTTCTTCGGTTGCAAGACACCATTTTGAAGTTTAGTTCGGCCTACCATCCTCAAACGGATGGTCAAACGGAGGTATTAATCGCTGTTTGGAAACCTATCTTCGTTGCTTTGCGGGGGAGCAGCCAAAGACTTGGTCTTATTGGATCCCATGGGCTGAACTATGTTATAATACGTCGTGGCATGCTTCCATCAACACAACTCCCTTTGAGGTTGTTTATGGCCGTCCACCACCAACTCTACTCAACTTCCTGCCCTCTGATATTAAGGTTGTTGCGGTTGCCACTGCTTTTCTCGATCGCCAAGAGGCTTTAGCCCAACTCCGCCAACATTTGCTTCCTTCCCAAAACTTAATGTGTCGACAGACTGATCCTCATAGGCAATATGTGTCTTACCAGGTGGGAGATTCTGTTTACCTTAAGTTACGCCCCCATAAACAGCATTCTTTGGGCCATCGTATCAACATGAAATTGTCCCCTCGTTACTATGGCCCTTTCTCCATCATCAAGCAAATTGGTCCAGTCGCTTACCAGCTGGCATTGCCGAATGAAGCCCGTGTCCACCCCATCTTCCACGTCTCTCAGTTGAAGCTAGCCGTGGGGCAGCACCCAGTACAATCCCACCTTCCCCAGGACCTTTTGGGAGATTCCGTGGACTGGCCAACTCTGGAAAAGATCCTTTCTACCCGTGTGCTGCTACAAGATGGTTTTCCCCAACCACAATACTTAATCCAGTGGGCTGGCAAGCTTTCGGAGGATGCTACTTGGGAGGATAAAATCACTCTTCAAAATCAATTTCCTGCTTTCAGTCTTGAGGACAAGACTGATTCTCTAGGGGTGGGCAGTGATAGAGCCCGCAACCACCCAGCAGATTGGTTATTCTATTCCAGGTGCAGGAAAACTGTTGCAGCAGATGGGGACGTGGTTGACCCACGTGATGATAGGGGGGTTCAGTTAGAAGAGGGGGTACCTAAGGGTAAAAGGGGAATTGTAGCGGGGGAAGGCAGTTAGAGCGGGGGGGGGGGGGGACCAGGCGGTTATAAGTAGGATGCGAGGCACGATTTGGGGCATCACCTTTTTTCTTTTTTCTGTTGAGTACGGCCAGGGGGCTTGGGCAGGATATTGCCAGTGAGGGAATTCCTGATTGTACTTCCTCTTTTTCCCCAGTTTTCTCTGCTTTCCTTCACTGTAATTCCAGTTCTCCTCGTGGGACTCAATAGAACAGTTACAAATGCAAAAGAAACCACTACTCTTCACCTGTCGTACACGGAGTACGGAAGAAATAATGCTCATGAGGATTGAAAGATGAAATCACTGAACCAAGAAAACACACTGTGAACTTCCAGTAAGAATGAACTGATTTTCAACTGCCTAAAAGGATTGACTCTAACTTGATTAGAGAAGTAGAAAAGAATTAAGCAGGGGAGCAGGCCGGGAGGATCACAGACTTCAATGATTTAAACTGTAGCAGGAAAAAGTAAAAGAGAATTCAATTCATTATAACCCAATCCCCCTATACAATTCAGCTACACATGTTCGCAGCAACAAAAAGTATATTCAATGAATTCATATTGATACAACAGTTCAAGAAGTGAAAAGAAAGAGAAGAGGAAACTCTAATGAGATCGTCTCCTCCCTCCAACTCCAGCTCCCAAGCCACTGCTTTGAGTGTTCTACTCCTGGTACAACTCCACACTCCGTCGTGTGCCTCACCCAAGATGTGTCGATGATCTCCCCCTTGAATGAATGCTCAGGTTCTCTTAAGGCGCGCGCCAATTTTAGCGTCACACCCAACAACCTCGGGTTTCTCCTCTGAGTCGCCACGTGGCGCACCTTCATAGTAGATCTTCTTCCTCTAGTGACTTGAGTAAAATTCTCTAATTGAATGCGGCTGTCCCACCTACATTCTGTTACACGTGAATCTGTACGCGGATTCCGGTTTGGTTCACTTTTCGAGCATTTCCAAAAATCTCCAGAAGCTTCCTTTGACCAAGCCTTGCAAATCCGAGCTTCTCCTGACTTTGATTTCCCACTTTAAAATTTTAGGACTCCGCACACGTTTTAATTTGTCTTCAGTACCTTTCCGTAGGCTTTGAGATCCTCACGGCTAACTTTATGTAGATCAGTCGAATTGCGGAATGACCTTGACGCAAGCTTCAATGAAAGCGCCGCTACTCTTCCGTAGCTTGTTGAGGTGCACGAGGACCCTTACGTGAGCTCCTTTAAGTGGACACCACCTTTATGAAGGCTCAGATGCTGACCCTTCTGTAGCCTCGGTCTGCATAATCTTCCTCACCTCGGCCTCGAATTCTTTGGGCTAGCATGCTCGACCACAGCTTCGGTGAAAGAACTCGGCCAACCCAGCAGCCCCCTCGGTATTACAGTACATCCAAGCTTCAACATTCATCCGAACTTGGGTCGAGCTGGACAACAAAATTCATTGAGACCATATGTCAAACAACCAGCATGCGAGAAACTGCATTGCCGAAACCGCAACATTCGGATGATTTGAGGCCCCATCGTCTTCACGATTTCAATCCTGCACATAGAAAAATCACCAGTGGTTTCTTCCTCATTGATCAACTTGGGTCAATCTCGTCAATTCGTTGAGGCTCCTTACTCTACTGATATTCCTTCAATCAACCTCAGCTTGTTTGGCATCGAGCTCCTGCTTCGGTTTGTCTCGATCGATTCGACAGTCTCCATCAACAACTCCCATCTTCGCATCTCGGCTTCACTTCGGTCAAACTTTCATCAGGCTTCGGTTTCAAGTTCTCTTGCAAGCTTCGGTAAGCTTTAGTGGTTTCAGGTCGTCATCATCATGCTCACTTGGCTCGGGTTCGTTTCACTCTGAGTTTCGAAACAGGCTGATCGAGCCTCGGTCCTTCTTCGGTGGGCTACTGGTCTCGAGCTCAGCCTACTTCATTCTCAAGCAGTATCAATGTCGAAGTTCGAATCTTCAACCAGCTGGTGTGAACCTTCCTCTTTCATCAGCACAGATTTTCTTAAACCTGAGCTCGGTCTTCCTCCAACCTCGATTGGCATGTCTGTAATGGCATCCGCATCTTCTTCGAATGAGCTCGGCAATGGGCAGACTCGAGCCCCCTTTTGATGTCAGTTTGAACATCGGCTCCCACTGGTTCTGTCTTTCCAGTTGTGGTCGATCCTCTCTACACTTGTGGTGGACGAGCTCACAGTTGATCCCATTTCTTGGGCACAGTACTGTTCACGGTCAGTCCTCTTTGGCAAGAGGTACGGTTGCTTGGCCCACTTCCTCACGGTTGGTTGAACTCTCAGGCATGGCCCCCTGGCTTGCAGTCTTGCAGTAGATGGACGCTTGCGGTAGCTTGAAGGCGACATGGTCGGTTGTGGTGATCGTGCGGTCAACCGCATGGCTTGTGGTAGTTCTGGAAGCTTGTGGCAGCTTGATGGTTGAAGACCTTTATGCAGGCTGCCAGAATACACAGAATTAAACATTTAGTGATAAATCGACTCAAAATTGGAAATTACAATCTCCAAGACAGAATTAAACTACGGTGTTTCAGAATTCAGGATCAAATTAAAAATGAATGTTCCAACAAAAGATGAAACCGAAAATCCACAAATTGAGTTCCAAAATAACTTTTCAATGAAAATTCACACCAACATCAATTACAACCCTCACCCGAGATGACCACTGTTGACTTGCCCATTGATTTGAGGAAAGGTATGTGTTCCTGTAAATTTCATCCTATATATACACATTCTTTTAAGGGTTTGCCTGTTGGCTTTTTATTGAATTTTTTTTGCTTATCTTTGATGTAATCAAGCTTTTAAAATTGATTAATTTATTATTGGGTTGGAAAAAGTTGGCAAGTAATTTAAACTTTGGGTGTGGACAGAATTGGTGGGGGAGTATGTACCAGGGCTGAAACCTCGGAGATGCATTGAATTATTTGCAAGGGAATTGATGGGCGGGTGGACATCATGGGGGAATGAACCCCTGCGCTTTCAGGACTCCACCTTCTTTCACAAGCTGATGCCATGATTGTTTGGGAGTATGCACCATGGCTGAATCCTTTTGTATTTTTTTGAAATAATTTCTACTTATATATTTAGTATGTACTGATCACTCGTCAAATGTTCTCATAATTTTCTTCTTTTATCATATTGATAAATTCATGTTATTTTTTAAATTTATAATTTAAATATATAATGATAATGATAATTAAATATTTTAATTAATTTATTAAATTCTCATAAGTAAAATTGAAATAAATGTACTTGATTTCAGATTTGTATTATATTATCGATTTTAATTTAGTTTTTTATTTATAATTTAAATAGAAAATCAATATTTATAATTAATTCTTGATTTATTATCGATTGATTTATGAAATTGTTATAATTTAAAGATTGCAGTATTGTAAACTTTAATAACAATTATACTATTTCATTTGATGGATTTTTTAGGTTTCTTTCATAATTTCAATAAGAACTGTCACCACATTTTTTTAGGTTTCTTTCATTTGATACATTTTAGTTTAATTTATTAAAATTTAGTTTTTAATATATAATTTAAATATTTATGTAATATTTATAATTTAAATATTTATGTAATATTTATAATTAATGATCATGTTGAAAAAAAAATGCAGTGACTATTTTGGCGGGCAAATCTCTCCCTACTGTTGGTGGTGCGGGACATTCTATTGCTAAGATGTTACATTACAATAAGACCCATTGCCTTGTTTTAGACTGTCTACCTCCCTTTAGGTCCCGAGAGTGATCCTGCATACCCTTTACCATTAGGGTACAAGGTCGTTGTCGATTAATTATAATGTTCTAGTTTAATTTATCAAATTATCAATTTAAAGTCATTTTACAAAATATAATAAAAAATAAAAAGAATTTATTGAAGAGCTTTTAGGCTTATTTCTTTATATTTCTACACCAGTTTAATTAGCAGTATTATTATATTATTTTGAATAGAAATAATATTGGTACATTGGTTCATTGATCCGTATCAGCTGAGGCTCCTTTTACTGCTATATTCATCCGACAGTCATCAAATGTAAGAAATCTACGATAGAATTCACGTTAATATGCCTAAAATGCAATATAATTAAGAAAAATCCATGTAAGATCGCGGAGAGAGGAATTGATTGATTGAAACCGAGGAATTCAACTGCACTCACCTATAATACTCTTTGACAAGCTTCTTTTAATGTGTAATGTAGAAAATTGTTGGAAAATACCATGGTCGATTAATGCATGGATGTGCAGTGGGATAAATTTTATTTTCCTTCTGAACAAGCTTGAAAAAGTAATGGGAACATGTGGCTGTACAAAAAATATATTTGTTTGACAAAAATCCCACAAGATGTTGGTTCAAGGTTTATTTTGGGTGTTGTGTTTGTGGACAAATTTGGTTGGCAAGGTTCCAGTGTGTGTGTGTTAGACAGTACAGGTTGACAAAGTGGTTCTAGGATCACATGGAAATAATTGGAAGTGCACATAAAAATGGTTAAGTATAGAATTTTGTGTAGCCAGTACGCGACCGTGTAGGGAATTCACGATAGCCAAGTTCGTATAGCAAGTACATGACTGCAAAGAAGTACGTAGCTAGTGAGACCGCATGGGAAGTTTGCGACTAAAGGCTCACGAAAGCGGTAAACAACAAGGGTTCATCGCATAGAAAGTTTGTGATGTCGCATTAAAATCTTGGCAAAGGAAGTTTAGCAAATGCAAAGAATTCACGTAGGTGGTTTGCTCGACCGCAAAGGAAGCTTGCGGTGGTTTAGTCATTTGCGATCAAGAGGTGCTAATTGAAGTCTGATCGTGAAGGGAGTTCGTGGTACGTGATGTCATGATGGAGAGTTGTGCATGAAGGGATTCTCACGACTTAATCATAATTTCGCGATTAATGGGTTTTTTTCGAGTTTCTTTGCCTATATAAGGGCCCCCAATCACTTCATTAGAGCATAATTGTCACGAAATGAATCTGGTCGCCACTATTACCGGCACCAAACCCGGCCCGTGACATGGCCCGAATGACATTCCTTATCCCCACGGGCTGACACAAGTGTCTGTGTATCAATTATCTTGGTTTGAGAACGATTTACCCAAATATGTATACATAAAACATCAAAAACATTTGATAAACTGAATCTGAAAAATTCATACCAAACAAGGTTTACACAAAAATCCAGAATTGAATACATAAGTTCAAATGCACTAAAAAAGGTCAAAAGACACAAAGAAACAACATCAAAACAGACCCAAGGACACCACACGACATGGGGTCATCACCCACAAGCCGTCTCCACAACTCCGCACCAAGGATGAGAACTAACACCCTGAACTGCCATTACCCATAGCCTTCACTTTACCTGAGTCAAGCATAATAAAGTCTACTTGCACCTAAGGGGTGTAAGTAGGGTGTGTGTCTAATCCCAATAGGATACCACCCAATGTTTCCAAAGAGCATGCAGTACAATGTGAAAAAGTAAGCAGTTTTAATACGTAATGAAAAGCGGCGACAAATTCCAAAAAATGCAACTTTCAATTGAAAATAGTTTTCAAGCTAAGACATTCTGAATGTTAACACATTTAAATGGTAATGTTAGCTACTGCAATATACTGCCAAACACACCCAAATACAAGGGCAAATACCACAAATCCAATGAGCAATAAAATCGGGAACACCCCTAGGCACTAGATAGTCTCAGGCCTCATGTACCTCGTACGTCGGTGTAAAGTAACCATAGTAAAATATGTTTTCGTGCACGAGCCACTAGTAGGAAACATACCCATAACCTAGTGGTCCCCGATCATCATTCGTATAGTTTAGTTAGAGTCGTCGTTATCCAAATGTTAAGTGAAACAGGGAAAAAACACATCCGGTCCACTAGCCGTACTAGTACATATCCGCCCCACCTAGGTACCCGAGCTTTCCCCTTTGTGCTCAAACAATTTCAGCATGCTACATAAATCCATTTTCATATAAACCACCACTACTGGTCACATACGAACAGTACCGTAGCTATACACATTTTAAACCACTTAAAACACATAACAAAACACTTTGATTTTTAAATGAAACAATTTCTCAAAACCCCGCGTTGTTTTGCACCCAAAACTCCTTGAAAACCCCACTTTTTACACTATGTGCACACTTGTAAGTTGCCAAAATAGAAAAGGAAGCCCAATACATTTCAATGAAACCAACAAATCAATTTTAGGGCAGCCCCAAGTGAACCAAGAATTGATATCTTTGTAAAACCTCCATTTACACACAAACATGACACTTAATATTCACATGTTCTACAAATACTATTAAAACCCATTTTCGCAGCAACAACCCTAGGGGATAAACATTCAAAACAATATTTTCATCCCTATTACAGTTCAATGAAAACAACTAAGTATTTATAGGGCATCCCCAAATAAACCAATAAAACATTTCTTTGGAAAACCCCCAATTTCACACCAAATTGACATTTAAAATTCAATTGCAATAAAAACACCACTAAAACTAATTTTTGCAGTAATCATAAAATGAGATAAACCTGAAAATATGATAAATACAACATGCTAATACACAAATATTTCATAAACATTGAAATCACCTACCAAATCAAAGGAAACCTTTGAATCACCGTGCGAAAATCAAGTCGCACCACCGCCGCACCAAGAGAGACTTAGATCGAACCTAAAACCACAAGAATTGACCAAGAAAACCCAAGGTTAAACTTTAGGTTCGAAACCCTACCCCCTGGTCATTTGAGACTTCAAGGAAATTGAAAGAAACTTCATGGAAAGGGGAGGAACTAAGGAGGAGAGACACTTACTTGAGATTCTTTGAAGTTCCTCCACCAAATCCCCCTTCAAAATGGGGTTTCAAAGAGGTTGTGAGTAACTTGGAGGGTTGCGATGGATGTTAGGTTCAAAGAGGAGGAAGGGTCGAATTAGGAATTGGAATGGAGGAAAAAGAGTAAAAATTGAGAGAGTTATGAAGGAAAGAAGTTATCTCTTCAAATCTGAACGATTTGAGAAACCCTATGAAGTTCTGCACTAATTCGCGATGAATACGAGCTCCAAAGAGGGGGGAAAGAGGATGGGTGTGCGGCTGGGTTCAGTGGGCTTGGGTGACACTTGGAATCACCGAAAAATCATAAAAACTGAATAATTTATTAAATAAACAATTTTTTTTAAAACTGGAAATGAGCCTTCGGGATGGCCCAATTCCTTAAATAAAAACCCAAAATCCACCATTATTATGGATTACTAAGGGTTCCAAATTGCAATGGTGGTGTTAATAGGTCAGGGGATTCCATTTTGGAAGTGGAATTGGTGTAAAATATTAAAGAATGAAATAGTTATAAAAGAAACAAAATTGGTTTTTAAATCTGGAAATGAGCTCACGGTTTGGCCCAAATCATGAAAACTCACCCTTTCCTCAAAAAAGCATGGGAAACCCCCAAAACAAAGCAAGAATATAAATTAAATGAAAAATACCTTTAAAATATGTCATGTATGTGACAATTCTCCCCACCATGAAAACTTTCTGTCCCGGAAAGTCAACCTGAAACTTGATCAGAAAATAGGAACGGATACTCTTCCTCAACTCATGACTTCTGCTCCCATGTCTCATGTGTATCATTACCATGCTGCCAACGAACCTAGACCAGTGGAATAGACTTCCCTCGAAGCACCTTCTCTTGGGAGTCCACTATTTGCACCGACCGCTCAAAAACTGACAAGTCATGCTCTATCTCCAGTTCTTCCCAACTCAGCACATGGGACAGATCCGGGTTTTATTTCTTTAACTAGGAGACATGGACGAAGTCATGGATGGATGTAAACTAAGAAGGTAAGGCCAACCTATATGCCACCTTGCCAATACGCACAGTGATATCAAAAGGGCCGACATATCGTGGCGTCAACTTTCCTTCCCCAATCAACGATGACCCAGACGAGGGGCCACTTTCAAGAATACCCTATCAGCCACAGAAAACTCTAGGTCTCGACGCCTCCAGTCAGCATAAGATTTATAATGACTCTGAGCTGTCAACAAGCGCTGCCTGATCAATTTGACCTTCTCAGACGTCTCCTACACCAAACTCGGCCCCAGCAATGAGGTCTCACCTACCTTAGCCCAACATAGGGGGATCGACAAGGCCGACCATAGAGCGCCTCAAAAGGAGCCATTCAAGTCGAGGATTGGTAACTGTTATTATAAGCAAACTCAACCAACCCCAAATGGCTATCCCAAGAACCTCCAAAGTCCAGGACACATGCACAAAGCATGTCCTCCAATATTTGATTCACCCGCTCTGTTTGACCATCCATATGAGGATAGTATGTTGTGATCATCTTAATCTGAGACCCCAAGGCCTTATAAAGGCCTTCCCAAAACCAAGAAGTGAAATGAGGGTCTCTATCTGAGACAACCGCTGATGGCACACCATGGAGTCTCACCACCTTCTGAAGATACAAATGGCCCAACTCATCCACTTTAGTTGTATCTCTGATCGGAATGAAGTGGGATGATTTGGTTAAATGATCAATCACCACCTAAATGGTATTCTTACCCCGAGGTGTATGAGGTAAGCCAACAATGAAGTCCATGACGACCTCGTCCCACTTCCAAGTAGGAATGGGTAAAGGCTGGAGCAAACCAGAGGGCCTTTGATGCTCTGCTTTCACCTGCTGGAATGTGTAGCATCTTAGCACAAAGTCCGCTATGTCTCGTCTCATACCAGGACACTAGAGATGTCGACGGATATCATAATACATCTTAGTGGCACCCGGATGGACAACCCACTGAGACTGGTGGCTGTCCTCCATCACCACCTTCCGTAGAGATAACGACACTACTGAACAAACCTTGAAGCATAAGATGCCCTCAGGAGACGACAACCAATCAAAGGATGTCTCCCCACCGTGAAGAAACCACTTTGACCGCTAACAAAGCTCATCATTGGGTTGTTCCCACTGAATCAACTCCAACAGAGAAGGAGTCAACTGAATGCTCGCCAAGAACGCACCTCCACTGTGTTCCCTAGTCTCCACATGCATCTGAGAAAAGAGCCCTATCAAAGTCCACTCATCACTGGACTTCTTCAAAGTATGCATTGGAACTCTTCTTCTCAAAGCGTCGGCCACCACATTAACCTTGTCTGGGGTATAAACAATGTCAAAGTCGAACCCCCGCAAGTACTCGATCCAACGACACTGCCTCAAGTTGAGGTCCTTCTGCGAGAAGATATAGGCCAACCTTTTGTGATCAGAGTAGACCACAAACTTCTCCCCAAAGAGGTATTGACGCCAAGTATTCAAAGCATGCATCACCGCTGCCAACTCCAAGTCATGGGTGGGGTAGTTCTTTTCGTGTGGTCAGAGTTGGCGAGAGCCATACGCCACCACGTGATCATCCTGCATAAGCACACACCCAAGACCCATACCTAAAGCATCACAATAGACCACATATCCCTTTCCATCCTTTGGAAAACTCAACATGGGGGTGGTAGTCAACCACCTCTTCAACTCCTCTAATGATGCCTAACATTCTGGGCCCCATACAAAATTTACCCCTTTCCGGGTGAGTGCGGTCATTGGTGAAGCAAGCCGAGAGAAATCCCGAACGGATCGCCTGTAATAACCAGCCAGGCCAAGGAAACTTCTGATCTCGAACACATTCTTCGGCTGATCCCATGACATAACCACACTAATCTTCTCGAGGTCCACTAAAATCCCCTACTCAAAGATCACATGCCCTAGAAATCTCACTTCCTTGATCTAGAAAGTTCACTTTGACAACTTTGCATAGAGGTGGTGATCCAAAAAAGTGCCCAAGACGATCCTCAAGTGATGTTTGTGTTCCTCCTCAGAGCCATAGTATACTAGAATGTCATCCACGAACACCACAACGAAGGAATCAAGATACTGATGGAACACCCTGTTCATGAGTACCATAAAGACTACTGTAGCATTGGTCAATCCGAAGGGAATGACCAAATACTCAAAGTGGCTGTACCTGCTTCGGAAGGCTGTCTTTGGGATATCTGACTCCTTCACCCTGAGTTGATGATACCCCGAACACAGGTCTATCCTTGAGAACCACTTTTCCCCCTTCAACTGATCGAACAAATCATCTATTCTGGGAAAAGGGTATTTGTTCTTAATTGTTACCTCATTCAGCTTCCGGTAGTCAATGCACAACCGGAGAGATCCATTAGCCCTTTTCACGAACAACACAAGAGAGACCCAAGGAGAGACTCTCAGGCGAATGAATCCTTTGGATTCTAAGTCTTCCAACTATATCTTTAATACCCTCAACTCGGTGGGGGCCATACGATATGAGAGAAGAGATATTTGTTGTGTTCCAGGTGCCAGATCAATCGAAAACTACACATCCCGCTCCGGGGGAAAACCTGAAAAATCATCCGGGAATACCTCTGGAAACTCATTCACTACATGAGGTAGTGAACCTTCAAGGTAAATACCATAGTCCTCTAGCATGAGTGAAGATAACTGGAAGATAAGACTACCCAACTCTGGGAGTGGAGGCCCTGCGTGACCCGACCGAGGATCCCATTCTCCACGAAAAACCCAACGACTCCCATCAGGTGCCGTGAAACTCACTCGCCGTCTGTAGTAATCGATGTGTGCTTGGAAGTGTACTAGACAATCCATTCCAAGTATGACATCAAAAATATCCATATATAAGACCAAGAGGTCCCACTCCATCTCGACCCCTGACACGGAAAGTGCACACGGCGGGCACCTGAGACCCTGCTCCTTCTTTCCCAGTGGTGTAACCAACTCCATTGCAAAAGAAAACAACTCAGTTGGAAAGTTCATCATTTCCACAAAACAGGAAGAAATGAATGAAACAGATGCACCAATATAAAAAAGAACAACATCAATAGAAGATGCGACCATAACGGTACCTCAAACTATCGACGATTCCGCCTCTGATCCTGCTGGTGCCTGATCCACTGTATGGAGATGTTTGGTCTCTACTTGAGGACGACCACTAGTCTGTGGCTGTGCCCTAAAATGGCTCTACCTAGAAGATGACCCATCCCTACCACCACGACCACCAAATCGAGATCCTCCCGTCCTCGACAGCTTAGACTGTACTGTCACTCCTCTTGGAGCCGTTGACCCTGCCCCACTCGAAAGTGGACGTGCCACCCTACAGAAGCACTACAAATGACCCAGACCTCCACATTGGTAACAAGGATTCGGAGGAAGTGGGAATGCTGGTTGGATGTTCCCTTGTTTCCCACACTGGTGGAACACGACTGATCTCGCATCAGAAGCCCAGGATGAAAACTGCCTGGAGGAGTGGCCTGAACTGCCAACTCCCTTCTTCACCCGATCCTCCCGCTTCCTCTTATTCTCTATGGAGATGCCACTTCCCACTACTGATACTATCCTAGAAAAACCAGCTTTTCTTTTATGGTCGATCTCCACCATACACGCCCGATCAACAACCTCAGCATAGGTCCTCAGCTTGAATAGGAAGACCTGAGAGTATAACTTTGGTCGCAAGCCTTTATCAAACCTATGGGCCTTCAATTGTTAATTCGAGACAATTTTAGGGGCATAACGAACCAACTCAGTGAAACGGTTGGCATACTCTATCACAGAAAGATTCCCCTGAACAAGGTCCATGAACTCTCAGGACCTGGCATATGCTAAGACCTCAAGGCAGTACTATTCATTGAAGACGTCCTTGAAATCTCCCCAACGCATCTGCTCATTCTTCCCAGTATGAAGCACTGACTCCCACCACTTACGGCTGAGACCCTCCAACAGAAAAGAGGCACACTTCACCCTAAGCTCCTCGGGTGTTTCCAGAAACTCAAACATACGCTCGATCTTCTCGATCCATTCCTCTGCTTCCTGGGGTTCTGAGCTTCCTCGGAAGGTAGGAGGCTTGTTTTTCAGAAACTCCTAAGCTTTATCTTTTCTAGGACCCGTCTCTTCTGCCCTAGTAGGAATATAATCAGGATTCGGTCCCTTCCCCAGAGATTAGACAACCCGGACCACAGCCTCGACTATCCTCTGATCAATCGGTGTGGGAGAACTCTCTCTGGCTTCCTCCCGTGGGTGTGTGGGAGCTTTCCAAGGAGGCATGTTGCTAAAAAATTCCACAGTCACAGAATAATAATCAATACCACAATTCTGAAAATTTTAATCAAATACATCAAATATAAATAATCTAAATACATTCCAAAAATAAAAGAAACAACTACTCCACCTCCGCCCGATGTCCACGTGTGGTATGCAACCCACACGTCTCACCTGAAAGTGAATTCAATCCGTAAATTCCAACATCCCCTGGTGACTCAAGGTCTTCCACAAGAGGTGCGGTCCAGGCACCCTACTCACAACCAAAACCATGATCCCTGATAATCCTAGCTCCTATCTATCCCGACTCATCCCAAAATAGCAATATAACCCAAAAACATTAACCCCTCTGATACAATTTTGTCACGAACCGAATCTGGTCGCCACTATTACCGGCACCAAACCTAGCCCGTGGCAAGACACAAAGGGATTTACCTATCCCCACAGGCTGACACAATGGTTTGGGAACGATTTACCTGAATATTTATACATAAAACATAAAAAACATTTGATAAATTGAATCTGAAAAATTCATACCAAACAAGGTTTATACAAAAATATAGAACTGAATAAATAAGTTCAAATGCACTAAAAAAGGTCAAAAGACACAAATAAACAACAACAAAATAGACCCAAGGACTCCACACAACATGAGGTCATCACCCACAAGCTGTCTCCACAACTCCGCACCAAGGATGAGAACTAACACCCTAAACCGCCATCACCCATAGCCTTCCCTTTACCTGAGTCAAGAATAATAAATTCTAATTACACCCAAGGGGTGTAAGTAGGGTGTGAGCCTAATCCCAATAGGATACCACCCAATGTTTCCAAAGAGCATGCAGTACAATGTGAAAAAGCAAGCAGTTTTAATACGTAATGAAAAGCGGCGACAAATTCCAAGAAATGAAACTTTCTATTGAAAATAGTTTTCAAGATAAAAAATTCATAATTCTAACACATTTAAATGTTAATGTTATCTACTATAATATACTTTCAAACACACCCAAATACAAGGGCAAATACCACAAATCCAATGAGCAACAAAATCGGGAACACCCCTAAGCACTAGATAGTCTCAGGCCCCATGTACCTCGTACCTAGGTGTAAAGTAACCATAGTAAAATCCATTCTTGTGCACGATCTACTATAAGGGAACATACCCATAACCTAGTGGTCCCCAATAATCATCCATATAGTTTAGTTAGAGTTTTATCTATCCAAATGCTAAGTGAAACAGGGAAAAAACCCATCTAGTCCACTAGCCGTACTAGTACATATCCGCCCCACCTAGGTACCCGGGATTCCCCCTTTATGGTCAAAAAATTTCGGCATGCTACATAAATATATTTTCATATAAACCAATGCTACTGGTCACATAAAAATATAACAGTATCTATACATATTTTAAACCACTTAAAACACACAACAAAACACTTTGATTTTTAAATGAAATAATTTCTCAAAATCCCGCGTTGTTTTGTACCCAAAACTCCTTGAAAACCCCACTTTTTTACACTATGTGCACACTTGTAAGTTACCAAAATATAAAATTAAGAACAATAAATTTCAATGAAACCAAAAAATCAATTTTAGGGTATCCCCAAGTGAACCAAGAAATGACAACTTTGTAAAACCTCCATTTACAAACAAACATGGCACTTAATGTTCACATGTTCCACAAATATCATTAAAACCAATTTTCTCAGCAAAAACCAAAGGGGATAAACATTCAAAACAATGTTTTCAGCCCTATTAAAGTTCAATAAAAACAACTAAGTATTTATAGGGAATCCCCAAATAAACCAATAAAACATTTCTTTGGAAAAACCCCAATTTCACACCAAATTGGCATTTAAAATTCAATTGCAATAAAAACACCACTAAAAATAATTTTTGCAGCAATCATAAAATGAGATAAACCTGAAAATATTATAAATACATCATGATAATACATAAATATTTCATAAACATTGGAATCGCCTATCAAATCAAAGGAAACCCTTGAATCACCATGAAAAAAATCAAGTCGCGCCACCACCGCACCAAGAGGAACATAGATCGAACCTAAAACCACAATAATTGACCAATAAAACCCAAGGTTAAACTCTAGGTTCAAAACCCTACCCCCTGGTCATTTGGGACTTCAATGAAATTGGAAGAAACTTCATGGAAAGGGGAGGAACTAAGGAGGAGAGACACTTACTTGAGATTCTCTGAAGTTCCTCCACCAAATCCCCTTCAAAATGGGGTTACAAATAGGTTTTGAGCGACTTAGAGGGCTGAAATGGATGTTAGGTTCGAAGAGGAGGAGGAAGGGTTGAATTAGGAATTGGAATGGAGGAAAAAGAGTAAGAATTGAGAGAGTTATGAAGGAAAGAAGTTACCTCTTCAAATCTGAACGATTTGAGAAACCCTATGAAGTTTTGCACTAATTCACGATGAATACGAGCTCCAAAGAGGGGGGAAAGAGGATGGGCGCGTGGCTGGGTTAAGTGGTTTTGGGTGACACTTGGAATCTCTAAAAAATCACTGAATAATTTATTAAATAAACATTTTTTTTAAAACTGAAAATGGGCCTTCGGTCTAGCCCAATTCCTTAAATAAAAACCCAAATCCACCATTATTATGGATTAATAAAAGTTCCAAATTATAATGGTGGTGTTAATAGGTCAGGGGATTCCATTTTGGAATTGTAATTAGTGAAAAATATTAAAAAATGTAATAGTTATAGAAAAAACAAAATTGGTTTTTAAATCTGGAAATGAGCTCACGGTTTGACCCAAATAATGAAAACTCACCCTTTCCTCAAAAAAAGCATGGGAAACCCCCAAAACAAATCAATAATGGAAATTAAATGAAAAATACCTTTAAAATATGTCATGTATGTGATAATAATGAAAAATTATCATGGAAGATTGTCACTGGAGAATTCCGAGAAGTCAGAAAGCAGTCAACGAAGCATTTTGTAGGAAGAAAATCAGAAAGGACGTTCATGGAGGCATTACTATGAAGCCTTAAGTGTGGAGGAAGTTTATAGAGTCATTGCCGAAGCACGAAGGGAGTTTGTTAAGGTATTACTGCAAAGCGTGAAGGAGGTTCACGGAGAACAATACACAGATATTGTCAGGGTAGGGTGGTTGCAAAGGCATTGTACGTGAAAGCAGTCAGCATAGGGAGTTTTTCATGAAGGATATCCCGTAAAGTCAGTACATGGTGTACAATATTCTATGAAGACAACATGTGGAATGTCAATTTTTCAAGAATAATAGTTTTCGAAGGAATTTCCCATGAAGAAAATTTTATTTAGTAAAGTGGATTTCATCTCATTAATGGAAAATGAGCTTCATGTGACGCCTAAATCAGTGTGAACCAAGTAAAATATGATGAAAATTATCAAAAGATTCTTTTTAAGGAGAAATGAGTTTTTTTAGAACAAAGATTTGTGAATTTTTAAGTGTGTATGGTTGTAAACTAGGAGGACAATGAGTTCGCTCTGAAAATTATAAAATAACAGTGCACTTTAGTGATTCAGATACATTGATACATTGCATTTATATGCTCCTTGGATTAGATCACTTTGAGTGAACCAAGTAAAAATTGCTATGTCTCTTGCATGCTTTCATTTCGTTATATATTACTGCAAGGAAAAAAGAGAAGTTTTATTTAATGATGAAACAAGATCAAAATGGGGGATTGTTTTAATTCATCGTACCTTGAATCACCCCTCTTAGGGTATTTGATTTAGTGGGGCCAATAATTGGTATCTGAGTGAAAAGTTAAAGTCAGTGAATCTCTCAATGGAAGTCATGAAAACAATTTTTCACAGAAGGATTCCGATCTTCGATGAAAGTAATTTTCAATTGTGGAAGAATCACATGTAGCACTATTTCGATCTTTTAGCATGGATGTTTATACAACTGCTATGTATGGAATTTTGGTCAATATGGACAATAGAGCTTTATCATAAGGATATTATAATGAACCAGATGCTGACGTCAAAGGCATCAATACATTAGGGGGAGATTTATCCAACATAATTTACATAAGACTGATGTCTTGTAAATCCTCACATTCCATGTTGGAAAAATAGATTAATATCCACAAAGGTGATTCAAAAGTCCGAGAAACTAAATTGAAGGTTTTGTGGAACAAGTAAGGGGACTTGTGGATACACCCAAATGATTCTGTTGATGCTTTCATTGATCTGGTTAATGTAATTGTGGAGGAAATTCATAGTCTTGAAGAAACCCTCGATGATATAAATATCTTTAAGCTCATCTTGAGAATATTTCCACCTCGGTATAATCCAAAAGTCTATGTGCTTGAGAATAATAATCTAAAGGATCTGATGTTGGATAGTGTAGCACCTCGACCTGGTTATCCACCCGAATAGTGCTTCAGGCCGAGTGTCACTGGCCTTAAGCACGTCTCTCCGTGCACCAAAGGATTCCGACTTGCAGCGAGAGTGTAAAAGAGTGATAGTGGGGAGACCACACCCTCTGGTGATGATATAATAATGGTCCAAGTATATATAATATACTACTAAAAAAAAGACTAACAAACATTGGACCAGTATCCCGCCCATGGCAGAATCACAAGCAATAACAAGCAATAACAAAAGCAATAATAATAAACAAGCTCAATACCATTTAAAAAATTAAACATCACAACATACCATTTGTAACTATTGAAACAGAACATGCATACAAGATAGGTCATACATATCATAATTATAAAGGCCACCAATTACCGACCCCAGTGCGTACATATATAAGAACATACTGATACAAAAAGAAAACAAAAGAGAAACTCCAGCTGAGGTAAGAGCCTCAAGGTCCCTTTCCATCCATCCTATGCTAAACAACCCAACACTAAGGTCCACCTCTAGAGCATGAACTCTTACCAGATCACAAATCCATAAAATCTATATATGTCCTGAAGGGCCCTTGTAGGGTGTGAGAAAGAATCTCATTAGGCCACCACCAACAAGTGTCTATCCTTCATCTGTGATTTAGTAGGTGTATCTAAGTAATAAATAAAACAACACATGCACAAATGCGTAATATTAACCCTCTACCCTTGTGCTCAGCATCCACAAGGGAGTGATTACCTACTTTGGCCAACACTGGTATACTGTAGTGGAGAGGATCCTTAGCCTCAACCCAAGGCATCCCCCAATGTAAATCAGCTCAGGTGAACCCTTAGGTTCCACCTCTAATAAGATTAATTGGCACTTTATTCCACCTGACACCTTATGCCTTAATAGTATCCGACATCCCGAAGGCATGCCCCAAATATCAATACCAGGCCCCACAAACCTTATCTCATAAGAAACCCTGTCAGATCAAAGCACAACATCTGAGGCACAAAGATACCTATCCTCCAAGTAATAACACCGTCGGCTCAACAACTGACGTCCTGAGGAGCGAAGATGTCCGCCCTCCCAATATAGTCCTAGCCCAATGACCTCAAGTACGATGAGCCTCAACCCCCAACCGACAGTCTCACACCATCAACTGATGACTCCTCACCATTCCTATGGATTTCTATGGAAAGTACCTCCATCCACCATCTTAAGCCGCAACTAACAGAGTCCTCTACCCACATGAGTGGTCAATACCACCTCATCATCTAAGTCATACTTTGTGCACACAACTATAAACGACGCATTGACCAACACAGGTGAGTAACAATCACTAAAAATTCCATTATCCACAGTAGTCTAGCACCTCATGCCCCTATGACTACATCACTCATCTAATGGTCAACATCATCCAACACCACATGAGCCTCACCCATAGCCAGATGACATCATTGCCTCATCCTGATGACTAAGCCTCCCAACCGGTGATCAACATCACCCAAATTCCTTGGGCCAATCCTGACTTGACGATCGTATCGCCTCAAACTAGATGGCCAATGCCATCTCAATCCTTGGGCCGAGCCCGTCACGTTCCCATGGAACTCAGTAATGCATAAAAACAACATAATACAATTAAATTTAATAAAAAAATATAATTTAAATAAAAAAACATCCCGACCTAATCTGCCCAAGGTATGAAGCCTCTCACCAGGCTCAAACCATTTGTAGACTTGATTGAGCATGCCCATAGGCATCTCATGAGTTCAATTATTTAATTAAAAGGAAACTGTTAATTTAGTAGGGTCTCACTTGGACTACCCAACAATGTGCTCAAAGACGCACTCCCAAAACAATCATGAAATCACAATGGAATATGAGCACCACCTACCCCGTGTTGGTAAATGTCCACTCGTATGATCTTAACCTCTAACTCGGACCAATTTGGAATAAATCGATGTACTAGACGAACAACCTGAAAATAGGGTAAATTGGATCACATGAATTTAATGTTTTGTATGAAGAGGGAAAAGAATAAAGGAAGCAAGAGGATTCAAGAACTCACCAACACAGTTCCAACTCACCCGACATATTAAGAAATGGAGTCCGAATGAGGGAGTAGGCTCCACACCTAGCGGGAGGAAGAAGAGGGAGAGTGCCCCTGTTGTGCACACATGGTGGAGAATAATAAAGTAGGAGAAAATATTAAAAGAGAATAATGGAAAAAGGTGTTTCTCACACTTTTAATGGGTCTCACGGTTCACTCACATGGTTTGGAAAACTGTGCACCAACCGTGCGACACCCACTTTCCAAGCTCCAGGCTCACACAGTTCATGCGCACAGTTTACCAAACCATGCATGATCCCTCTATCAAAAACTGTAGACATGGCCACATGAATGTGCATCCCTTCCAGTAGGGTTTGAAAAACCATGTCCATTATACCTATAGGGCCGCACGATTTCTCCTCGGAGTCCACACAATTTGTACAAATCATGTGCCCCTGTTTACATACCTCAAAAACTTAGGGTTTTAACCTCTGACGGACCTGAAACCCAACTAAAACCCCATGAAACATGTAAAGCCTTAAACCATGACAAACAAAAGGCACGTGGTCATGGAAACTATTAGAATTAGGTTCTGATAAACAATAAAAGAGTTGGTCTACCCACAAAACTATGAAAATTCAAAACAGGTGAGGAATTCAACCCTCTCCAAAAACCCTGGACATTACAATCTCCCCACCTTAACATATCTCATCACTGAGCTATAAAACATAAATCCAAGATTGTACTGAGCATACCCATATCTTTAAAAATTAACTCGGACAACCCTGATCTAAAGGGTATAGTTCAACTACCTCAAGGGATCCCCACCTTAGGAGTTACCTACCTCATTCGCATCCAGACCCAAAACTGAAACAAAACTGATGGTCCATTGACCATCCCTCTCACAACGCACCATCAATCCTTCACCTCATCAGGTGATCCCATTTCATACCTGACACTCATCAAGTACCACATATCCTCAGACTCCTACCTCGCGCCCATGTCTAACATGGCACCTATGAGGCCCCGCATCTCATCAGATGCTCAAAATCAATCATAGTGCCTCACACCTCAAACAAGTACCGCATCGCCATGATGCCCAGATTCCAATGCACCTAAAAATCCATGCACCAAAAGGTGATTATATATAAATCCTGGTGTCACACACCTCTCTCTCTCTCTCTCTCTCACTCACAGACACACACACAATGCATCCGAGTTGATGACAACCTACTGACCAATATCTGGTTAGTCCATAGATACATCCCATGCATCTCATGCACCCAAAATAGACATGACTACATAGGGGCTATACCAAAATAAAACAAATAACCCCAATCAATACCATGGCGTACCTCTGATAGTAATCAACTCCCTGACCTTATTTAACCCTAACAACTCTATAGAGTGCACCTGACCTAAAGCCTGACTACCTGAAGCTTGAACTCCCTACAATGCTTCACCAGCCGCTGGCCACTAACCCCACTGTTGGGTCCCGCTGTCACTAGAATGACCTCTGTGTGCAGTTGAATCTAGACCACTAGAACCTAGTACCGATCCTGGTCCAATCTCAGAACCCTGAGTCTACCCTGGTCCTTCACTATCGACTGTCTGAGAAGGCTTCATACCAAACCTATCAAGATTACTGATCTGTCTGCATGCTCAGCACTCCTTAGATGCTTGATCGAACTGAGTCCGCACATGAATTGGCCTCCCGCAATGGAAACACACTATCGAAGACCCACTCCGAGGCAGTCTGCTCGAGTCCCTGTCCTGAACGCCCAACTGAGACTCCTCTAAACCTTAATTCCTACTATCTGAAACGTCACCACTGAAATCAACTAACGTTGTCACTTGACTTGAGTAAGACTGATCTTTCAAGTTTCCCTTGACTATGAGTGCTTGGTTCACCACCTCTAATAATGAGGCTAACTTGAAGATGTTTACATACACCTAAATGGTGTGCCATAAACCATCCTCAAAATACCTCACCCTTGAGGTGTCTTTGCCCACTATACCAGTTGATAAATAAAAATAATTGGTGAAAGTGTCCACATAGTCCATGACATACATGTCTCCCCATTGTAGGCTCAAGAACTCGCGAACTCTCTCCTTTCCTAGTGTGTCCAAAAAGAAGTGCTTGGAGAACCTGACCTCAAAGTCTTTCCATGATAGTCCCTCATGTCTTCCCTCCTGAACCTAAACATCCCACCAGTGCTTTGCCGGTCCCCTAAGCATGTACGTAGACAACTTTACCCTCCACCCTAGGGGTGTCTCAAGCTGCTTGAAGATCATCTGCATTGACTTGATCCAGTTATCATCCGCATATGGTCCACCCTCACCTTGAAATAATGGTGAGTGTTACGATTAGAAATCCTGAGTTAGATACACCATAAAAGGATCTCCTACTCAAGATCCCCTATCAATCCCCTGGATGATGCGTACCAAACTCGTTCTGAGCTGCTTGTTAATCCACGACCCAAAAGTTTTCAAATTCAGTGGTTTCCTTGCCTGCACTAGAGCCTGCACCTGAGCTTGTACCTGAGCCTATCCCTGCGACTCATGATCTTCCTGACCCTCCGAGGCCTCATCCCAACCCTCATGGGTCTCAACTTGTGCCCGCTCGAACGACACAAAATCATCACCCGCTCAACGCTCCATTAGAGACCGTCTAAGTGGAATCCCACTAAATACCAATACCATGGTTGGACAACCCAAATATCACACACACACACACACACAATGCAGATAGGGAAAGTAGTAATAGAGAGTGTAAACTCACTACCCTTACCCTTCGCCATCAAAACCATGTTTCATGAAATTCGACATCTTGGCACCTTACCCACCCATATCAGATTCATATATCACATATACCTGAGGCCACACCCATCTTGACAAACCATGTCACCTCAAACTAATGACCTCTTTTCCCAACTTGGTGATCAACATCACCCCATAACACCATCCCTACCTACTCCTATAAGAGACAATCCCACACACACACACACACCACATACCACAAACACATTTCATTGGGTCTACTTGCCTGGGATGGTTGAGTAAGATGCCACTAAAGAGAGGCTAGGCAGGAAAACACCACTTAACTTCCTTTGTTGACACTTTAAACAACCCAACCCCTCTTATCATAATCCAGATCCCCAGTGACAATAATAAGCCAATTTATCACACCACATGTATATATATTAATCATCCCATGTGCCTAATCATAAATAATAAACAAAAAACCTTTTCCATACTGGGCCAAGGGTCCAAAGATCCTACCTTACCATACCAGGCCAAGGGCCATGTGTCATAACAAGTAACAATCACATTCCAAGTGTAAAAATCAAGTTCAAATCAACTATAAAATGATAAAATTAGAACAACAATTCCCACCCCTGAAAACTTGATCCTCCCCCCATGCATGGGGCTGCAGGCACCAAAACATGAGTTATAATCCCAATTTCAACAACATCCTAATCTCCAGTCTACCATAGACCAAATAGTAAGACCAAACAGAAAAAAGAAAGCATTTATACCATTATTAGCCATATGAATGCCGTTACTAATTCCCAATCAAGAAATGCTTTGATACCATTTGTAGCACCCCGAACCGGTTATCCACCTGAATAGTGATTCAATCTGAGTGCCACTGGAATTAGGCATGCCTCCCCATAAACTAAAGGCTTCCAAATAGAAACAAACAATCTTGAAAAAGTAGTTGGAACATGTAGCAGTACAAAAAATATATTTGTTTGACAAAAATCCTACAGGATGTTGGTTCAAGGTTTCTTGGGTGTTGTGTTTGTTGTAAAAATCAGTTGACAAGGTTATAGTGTGTTTGTTGATAATACAAGTTGAAAAAGTGGCTCTAGAATCACTTCAAAGAAATTGGGAAGTTCAAATAAAAATGGACATGTAAAGAATTTCATGTAGAAAGTAGGTGACCATGTAGGGAGTTCATGATATCCAAGTTCATATAGCAGGTACGTGACTGCAAAGAAGTACGCAACTAGTGAGTCCGCATGGGAAGTTTGTGACTAAAGTCTCATGAAAGTGGTAAACAACAAGGGTTCATCACATAGGAATTTCATGAATTAACATTAAAATATTGGAAAAGGATGTTTAGAAAATGCAAAGAATTCACATAGGTGGTTTTCTCGACCGCAAAGGAAGCTCGTAGTGGTTTAGTCATTTGTGACCAAGAGGTGCTAATTGAAGGCTGAACGCAAAGGGAGTTCATGGTACATGATGTCACAAAGGAGATTTGTGAACTAATGGATTATCACAAAGGTATTAATCATAATTTCATGATTAATGGGTTTTCCAGGTTTCTTTTCCTATATAAAGGCCCCCAATCACTTCATTAAGCATAATGAAAAATTATCATGGAAGATTGTCACTGGAGAATTATGAGAAGTTGAAAAGCAGTCCATGAAGCATTATGCATGAAGAAAATCAGAAAGGAAGTTCTTGGAGGCATTACCACAAAGCATGAAGTGAGGAGGAAGTTCACAGAGTCATTGCTGAAGCACGAAGGGAGTTTATGAAGGTATTACTGCGAAGTGTAAAGGAGGTTATTTGAGAAAAATACACAAAGATTATTAGGGTAGGGAGGTCGCAAAGGCATTGTACATGAAAGCAGTCTATGTAGGGAGTTGTTCGCGAAGGAGATCCCACAAAGGCAGTACATGTTGTACAATATTCTACGAAGGTAACACATGGAACAATAATTTGAAAAGGAGAAGAGTTCACGAAGGAATTTCACACGAAGAAAATTTTATGCAGTAAAGTGGATTTCATATTATTAATGAAAAATGAGATTCATAGCATGAACCAAGTCAAATCTGATGCAAATTTTCAAAATATTCTTTTGAAGGAGCAAAGAGTTTTTTTAAAATAGAGATTTGTGTGTTCTCAAGTGTGTATGGTTGTAAACTAGGAGGGTTAGTGAGTTCTCTCTGAAAATTGTAAAATAATAGAGTGCTTTAGTGATTCAGATACATCGATACATTGCATTTGTATGTTCCTTGGATTATCTTGGTTTGAGTGAACCAAGTAAAAAGTGTTATGTCTCTTGCATGCTTTTATTTTTTTATATATTACTATGAGGAAAAAGATAAGTTTTATTTAATGACTAAACAAGATCAAAATGGGGGAATTTTTTAATTCATCATACCCTGATTCACCCCTCTTAGGGTATTTGATTTAGCGAGGTGAACAATTGGTATTAGATCAAAAAGTTAAAGTCAGTGAATCTCTTAGTGGAAGTCGTAATAACAATTTATCACAAAAGGATTCCGATATTCGATGGAAGTAATTTTCAACTGTGGAAGAATCACATGTAGCACTATTTCAATCTTTTGGCATGGATGTTTATACAACTTCTATGCATGGAATTTTAGTTAATATGGACAAAAAAGATTTATCAGAATGAGATTGTAATGAACTGGATGCTGAAGCTAGAGGCATCAATACGTTAGGGGGAGCTTTATCCAATACAATTTACATAAAAGTGATGTTGTAGAAATACTCACATTCCATGTTGAAAAAACTGATTAATATCCACAAAGGTGATTCAAAAGTCTGATAAGCTAAATTGCAGGTTTTGTAGAACAAGTATGAGGACTTGGGGATACACCCAAACAATTATGTTGATGCTTTCTTTGACTGGGTTAATGTAATTATGGAGGATATGTGTAGTCTCGAAGAAACTCTCAATGATGTAAAGATCTTCAAGTGCATCTTGAGAATATTTCCAACCTAGTTCAATCCAAAAGTCTATGTGCTCGAGGATAATAATATAAAAGAGATGATGTTGGATAGTGTAGCGCCCCGACCCGGTTAACCACCCAAACAATGCTTCGGGCCGAGTTTCACTGGCCTTAGACTCATCCCCCCATACGCCAAAGGCTTCCGACTAGCAATGAGGGTGTAAAAGAGTGACAGTGGGGAGACTATAACCTCTAGTGATGATATAATAATGGCCCAAGTATATATAATATGCACCAGAAAAGAAATACCAATATACATTGGACCAGTATCCCGCCCATGGAGGAAGCACAAATAATAACAAGCAATAACAGAAGCAATAATAATAAACAAGCTCAATACCAATTACAAAATTAAACATCACAACATACCATTTTTAGCTACTAAAACAGAACATGAATAGAAGACATGTCATACATATCATAAGAAGAAGGGCCACCGATTGTTGACCTCAGTACATACATATATAATAACATGCCGATACAAAAAGAAAAAAAAAGAAAAACTTTAGCTGAGGCAAGAACTTTAATGTCCCTTACCATCCATCCCATGCTAAACAACCCAACACTAAGATCCATCTCTAGAGCCTGAACCCTTACTAGATCTCAAATCCATAAAATCTATATGCGTCTTGAAGGACCCATGTAGGGTGTGAGAAAGAATATCATTAGGTTACCACCAACATGTGCCTATCCTTCATATGTGATTTAGTAGGTGTATCTAAGTAATAAAAAAAACAAAACTTTCACAAATGTGTAGTATTAACCCTCTCCCCTCATGCTAAACAACCACAAGGGAGTGATCACCTGCTTCAACCAATGCTGGTATACTGTTGTGGAGAGGATCCTTAGCCTCAACCCAAGGCATCCCCAATGCAAATCAGCTCAGGTGAACCCTCAGGTTCCACCTCTAATTATATCAACTGACACTTCATGCCACCCAACACCTCATGTATAAATAGTATCTGATGTCCTGAAGGCATGCCCCAAATATCAATACCTGGTCCCACAAACCTCATCTCATAAGAAACCCTGTTAGATCAAACCACGACGCCCGAGGCACAACGATACCTGTCCTCCAAGTAATAACATCGTTGGATCAAAAACTAAAATCCCAAGGAGAAATGATGTCCACCCTCCCAAAATAGTCCCAACCTAATGGACTCAAGTATGATGAGCCTCATCCCCTAACCGACAGTCTCTCACTGTCAACCGATGGATCCTCACCATTCCTGTGGATTTCTATGGCAAGCACCTCCATCCACCATCCTAAACCGCAACTAATGGAGGCCTATACCCACACGAGTGGTCAATACCACATCATCATCTAATTCATACTCTGTGAACATGACTCTAAACGATGCATTGAACAACACAGGTGAGTAAAAATCACTAAAAAGTCCCTAAGACACACCAATCCAGCACCTCGTGCCCCTATGACTACATCGCTCATCCAATGGTGAACACCATTCAACACCACATGAGACTCGCCTATAGCATGATGACATCGTCGCCTTATCCTGATGACCAATTCACCCAACCGGTGATCAACATCACCCAAATGCCTTGGGCCAATCCCATCTTGATTATCATATCGTCTCAAACTAGATGGCCAATGCCACCTCAATCCTTGGGCTGATCCTATCACATTCCCATGGAACCTAGTAATGCATAAAAACAACATAATACAATTAAATTTAATAAAAAAAAATTTAATTTAAATAAAAAACACCCCGACCTAATTTTCCCAAGGTCCAAAGCCTCTCTTTAGGTTCAAACCATTTGTAGACTTGATTGACCATGCCCATAGGCATCTTGTGAGTTAAATTAATTAATTAAAAGACAACCATTAATTTAGTAGGGTCTCACTCAGATTACCCAACGATGTGATCTCATCCGATTATAACCTCTAACTTAGACCGATTTGGAAGAAATTGATGTTTTAGATGAACAACCTCAAAATAGCATAAATTGGATCGCATGGATTTAGTGTTCCACATGGAGATGGAAAAGAAGAAAGGAATCAAGAGGATTCAATAACTCACTTATGTGGTTCCAAAACACCCGACATATTAAGAAATGAAGTCCAGATGAGGTAGTTGGCTCCACACCTAGCGGGAGGAAGAAGAGAGAGAGCACCCCTACTGTGCGCACACGATGGAGAATAAGAAAGAAGGAGAAAATATTAAAAGAGAATAAGGGGGAAAAGGTAATTTCACACTTTTAATGGGTCACATGGTTTGGAAAACCATGCACCAACCGTGCAAAACCCACTACCCAAGCTCCAGAATCGCACGATTCATGCACATGGTTTGCCAAACCGTGTGTGATCCCTCTATCAAAAACTGCAGACATGGATGCACAACTGTTCATCCCTTCCCACATGGTTTGAAAAACAGTGTCTAGTAGACCTGGAGGGCTGTACAGTTTCTCCTTGGAGGCTGCACAATTTTTCCAAACCGTGCGCCCCAGTCTGCGCACCCCGGAAACATGGGTTTTCGACCTCCGATGAACCCGAAACCCAACCGAAACCTCATGAAACTTGTAAATCCTTAAACCATGACTAAAAAAAGGCATGGGGTCATAGAAACTATCATAATTAAGTTCCTATTAACAAGAAAAGAGTTGTTCTACCCACCAAACTCTAAAAATTAAAAACAGACGAGGAATTCGACCCGCTCCAAAAAACTCGGGACTTTACAATCTACCCACCTTAACATAGCTCATCCCTGAGCTATAAAACATGAAGATTTTTTTAATCAAAATTAAAAATAAAGTAAACATATGAGAAGGGAATCATGGGGGTCTGAAAAAGTAAAGGCCAAGGGAATCCCCTAAAACCACCTCCATGCCACCCGAGGGGAGGGAATTGGTAGAACTATACACCATAAGGGGAGAATAAGGGGAGGATCTGGAGGCTAGGAAGTTTGCCAGCCGATTTCCCTCACGCTATATGTGAAGAGTCTCAGTGATGTCCAGGAGAAGAGGTCTGCACTTGCGGAAGATATATGAAATGTGCCAGGGGGTAGGGGAGACTCCCTTAAGGGATCTCTAAATGATTCTGGAGTCAGTATAAAACATGAAGTTGATATGGTACAGAGCATACACATCTCTTTAAAAATTAACCTAGACTATCCTAGTCTAATAGGTATAGGTCAACTACCTCAAGGGATCCACACCTTAGGAGTTACCTACCTCGGTCACATCCCAACCCAAAACTCAAACAAAACTAATGGTCCATTGACCATCCCCAGACTCAAATTCCTCTCATGACGCACCATCACTCTTGCACCTCATCAGGTGCTCCTATGTCATACCTGACACCAATCAAGTACTACATCTCCTCAAATGCCCACATCGTTCCCATGTTGGACATGGAACCTATGAGGCATTTCATCTCATCAGATGCTCAAAATCAGTCCTGCTACCTCACACCTTAAACAAGTCCTGCATCACCATGATTACCAGATGCCAATGCACCTAAAAAGCCATGCACCAAAAGGTGATCATATATAAATCTTGGTGTCATGCACCTCACTCTCTCTCTCTCTCTCTCACACACACACACATACACACACACACATATATATATATAACGCATCCAAGTTGATGCCAACCTACTAACCAATATCTACTTAGTCCATAGATACATCCCGTACACCTCATGCACCCAAAAAAGACATGACTACATAGGTTCTATACCAAAATAAAACAAATAACCCCAATCACGCCCATGGAGTACCTCTGACAGTAACTAGATCTATGACCTACTTTGTAAGAACCTGGTTCTTATTTTGAGGTACGGGCTTCTTCTTTTCTCTTTTCCTTAAGTGTTTTTGAGAAAATATGGAAAATGGGGAAAAATCCTGAATTTTGGAAAGTACACGCTGTGTACTTGTCCACACGCTATGTACTTTTGGCCGTGTGGGATGGGTACACAGGGCGTGTGGCCATGTTGGGGATGAAGGGTGTAGGAACCAAATACACGCAGTGTAGTGGTCCCTTACACACCGTGTAGTTAGTCGGTAGGTGAATAGTAAGGCGGCGGCCAGTTGTGTGACAGAACACGCCGTGTACTCATGAAGACACGCCGTGTAGTCATGTCGACAGGTGAACAGTGCCGCGCTGGCGGGAAGCCTCCAGAGGAATAGTTAAAAAATGGGAAGTACACGCCGTGTACTTTGTTTTTTTTACTTAAAATGGGTAGTAGCCTCCCTTGTTCATAGGGAAGGATTAGAATGGGAAGAGAGCTCGGGAGAGGACGACCGAACCTTCGGAGATCCACCGGGCGCACGTCTGGAATCCGATTCTGCTTCGGATGATCTCGTTGGAACCACACGGGTAAGCCCTCTCTTCTCCTGGAGTGTTTCTTACCAATTCTTTCCCTAACGGGAGTTATTTAAGGTTGAATAAAAGTTTTCTTACCTCAGATCTACATCGTTCTTGGGTGTTTCTGGAACCAACGTTCGCGTATATCGTTCGTTGGAGTATAAGGTAGGTGGCTTGGTGTTTAGTTTTCCAACTGCCGTGTGTTTTGTGCGTTTTTGTGCCATTAACCCATGTTGGGGTGTTGTGTGGCTGAGGCTGTGGCTATTTTAATGACCTAGAACTGTATAGGTAATTTAATAAATTGTAAAACTACTGGTTGGGATCGTGGCATGGATCCGGAACCACCCCAGGGGTGTGTTCCATTGTTTAGACATTTGGACAGGATACCCAAGGGTATGCCTTTAAAGTAGTAATTGTAGAATTTCCTTGAGATGAATTACTTGTTTTCATGTTGGGCATGGCCTGGTTACCTGTTTAGCCTGAGGGCGTTGTTGTGATTAGCCTGTGGGCACTGCACTGTTAGCCTGAGGGCAGTAGTTATTTCGGCCTGAGGGAAACTTCTTCCATGCCTGAGGGTGATAGACTCTGTGCCTGAGAGAGACACTACCTACGCCTGAGGGAAAAATCTGTTACGCCTAAGGGCAATACCTGCGGGTTGGATTCTGCTTACCTGAGGGTAAGGTTTTGCTTGTCTGAGGACGTGGACTGTTTACTTAGAAATGCACTGTGGTGATTTCTAATATTTAATGGATTAAAGAACTAATAAAATGGAAATTTAACTGTTAAGTTGGTTACTTTTCTGTACTGTTTAATTTATTGCATTTTTACTATTGCACACCATTGTTGCATGCTTACACGCAGTTGGGCATGAGCATTTGGTGGGTGCCTACTGAGATATATTTCTCACACCCTGTTTGGGTCACTCTTTTTGGCCCAAACAGATTACGTTTCTGCAGGTGTGGATAGGGGAAAGAGTCCCTATACAGGTACTTGACTATTGCTGAGGAGTAGGAGGACATGGGACCGAGCCTAGGCTCGCGATGCCGCTGCCATCTGTTATGCTTGTTCTGCTGGACTCTGCTTTTTGTTGTACTGTATTGATGTATAACATGTTCTGACTGTTTTCTTAGAACTTACGACATGTAGCATCATGATTTATATACATTTGGTTATATCTACTGCAGTTATTTATTTTCAGTTGTGTATGGTTTATTGCTTCCACTGTCTTTGTATGTTTATTTTCGTATTCCGCTGCACTACACTTCGACAAATGAGGGCATAGTTTCCCCACTATCAGACATGGGCCCTCACTACTAGTCGGCAACCTCTAACATTTGTGGAAATGCGCTCGAGGTCATGTGGCGAACCAGGTTTGGGGCACCCATTGAGTGGCACCCGGAACCGGGAAGCTACATGCTTTGAACCTATAAGCTCCATGGTGTGCACCTAACCTGAAGCCTGACTTCCTAGAGCTTGACCTCCCTATGGTGCTGCACCAACCAATATCAACTAACCCCACTACTGGGTCCCACTTTCTCTAGCATGACCTCTGCGTGCAGTTGAATATCAGCTACTAACACCTAGTATGTAATGCCCTAACCCCAGTTACCCCAAGTCGGTGCATTATTTTAATACATTGGCATGATTACAAGGAATCAAGTCCCGAAGGACCGATCGGTTTAGCAGTCTTGGAAAATAGATTACATACATGAATGTTACATTACACTTTATAACATAAAAAAAAACATAAATAATCCTTTATGAACACCATTATCCCCTTGGATTAACCCTGCATATCAATCACAATACACTTCTTGGAATCCTGGGAAAATAAAACATAAAAAGGGGTGAGCTCAAACGCTCAGTAAGGGTAAGAAATACAGCGGAAGATAACATAAATATTAAGCATGGTAAATAATTATAACCACATACCTTTACCAATAATAAACATGAATAATTTTATGGAAGGAATATGAGATGAGTAAATAATGCCATAATAAAACATAATAATGGGTATTCTACTAGTTGAATGACCACATGAACCATCAATATTATTTTCATAATGAGGGAATGTATAATGCCAGACATTCTAAAACATTTTGTTAGGGCCTCAGCCAAGACGTCTAAAATGATTAAGGCCTCAACCAAAACCATAAATCAAATTGGGAAAGGGCCTCGACCAATTCCACATCTAGTTGTCTCATGAGACCTACCAATGCATCGAGGAGCTATAGCAGGCTCCACCCGTCACTTACTATGTCCAATACATTCCTCATATGAAAAGGATGAAACTTAACATAAACATTCGTATAAGAACTAGGATACGAAATGTCAATACTTTAACTATAATCTATGAATGTTATAAAAATAACACATCCACAGTCAAACATATCACAAAACCTTCAATACAATATGGAAGTTTTGTATCATAATAAATCAACTTCAAAACAAGTTTAAAATCCATTAAAGGGTTTGACATAGATGGAAATGATTTGTAAAACTCTTTGATTGAAATATCCCTTTTCATGAAAACATTTAAAAGTTACACAATTTAGAAAGGAAGACATTTAAAGAAATTTTTTAATCAAAGTGTCCCATACCACTTTGAAACTTTTGAAAGGAATTAACATTTTTAAAACATTAATGTCCATATAAATAAATCCTTAAAAACCATTTTGAAAACATGGACATTAATGAGAATGATTTAGAAGAATAAATATTTAAAACATTTAAAATGATGTTTTAGTAAAAATTACCTTAAAAATAATCCCTTTGAAAAATCATTTATGAATAATGGACATGGATATTAAATATGACCCAATAGATACTTACACAAAAACAACCTCGGATAATAATGAGATTGTGAAATTAACCATTACCAATTTGGTAACTTACGAAACATACACCCCATGAAAGAAGTATCATACAATGGATATGTAAATACACATAAATTAAAGTTTATAACACAAAGAATACAATTATGGGTAGTACATATACCACACAAAAGGTAATAGTGGAAATATGGCATGAATCTCACGGGAATAAGAAGTGAGATGAAAACCCCTTACCTTACAATTTTCTTAAGTCGAGGGTACGTTTAACCTCCTGTACGAAGATCGTAGTATGTTATTAAATTATAACAGAACCATATTAATATTTATGATATCATACATGATTCATTTATGACTTTATAATACCCATTTAATAATAATTTCCATGTTAAATTAACATTTCGGGTAATAATCGCTTTCTTTATCGTACGTGTTTTAACTTGTTACTCTTGATTGTATCACTTAGATCATGATTTAAATACTTCCAGAATATAAAAAATGATAAATATATCATATATATTTATAATATAAAAATTTATAATAGATGTATATATGAAATGAAAAACACTGTTTATGGAGACGGTAGTCCGTACGTACGCATAAACGCTGTTTCTGTTTTTATATAGTATTGAACGGAAGTAAGTGAATAAGATACATGTAAGTACATAAATACTTATATATATAAATATATATATCTCCAGTAGAATTATTATGTCATATATTACATACTTATTAGTAATATATATTTTTATAATCGTCGATGAAGGGTGAACTTGGAAATGAATCTCATCGCGTCGTGGAGACGGTAATCCGTACGTACGCACGAGCGAAAATATCATTCTTTTGATATTAATATAATATATAATTGGATGGTATATAATATATAAAGAATCATTATCATGTTATATTTATTATTTACATCAAATACACATCATTATTATACCCATCCAAATAATAATGTATTGAATAACAATTACACCACAACGTGGAGACAGTAAGTCGTACGTACGCACGTATGGTGACATGTCATTCAAAGGGTGGATAGAATAATGAATTTGGTTGTAACATAATTATAATAACATAAAATTATATAGGATATACTCAAGTTATTATTTTAGAATGGAAATAATAAAGAAAGAATAAGTTGAAGAAGAAAGGAACTTGAAAGAGGGTGGTGAAAACATTACCTCTTCTTCGGGTTCTTCCTTTTGATTTGATCAAAAGGGCTCCTTAGGTTGGCTTTCTGATCAAACTAAGGACTCTAGGTTGAAGTGAGGGAAGTTGATAGAGTATTTGGGCAGGGTTTGGACGAACCAAAAGGCTTGATAGGTGTGATGAATTGGTTAGAAGTGGTGTCCTTTTATAAGGGGGAGGAGGGGCTCTTTAGGAAAAACTTAAAGTATTAATTTATAATAAATTAATATCCAATTTATAATGTCTCAAAAGTGGATTATTAAAATTATAAGGTGGTTATGGGTCTAAATCCTTTCAACCAATATATTTTATACAGGTTTGGGTCATTATATTAACCTTATCTTTTAGTTTTAACTCTTAGTTAATTAGTTTAACACTTACCATGTCACTTTGTATTTTTATAATATATAGTTAATAAAATTACTATATAAATCCAAGAAACCACCAAGTGGTCCATTAATGATACACCAATAATGATATAAGTCATTTTTCTGAACCTTATATTTTTAGGAATAGAATATAAATTAATAATATAATATTTTTTTAAAAACTCATTTATGTCAATTTTGACACTACTCAATAATTGATTTTTGTTAAAGTCTTAACAACTTTATTAATTAGAACCAAATTCATTTAAGCAATCCTAACATGTCATATTAACCAATAAAATTCGTGTATGTCATCAAAACTTTTAAATTATATTTATTTTAACATTTATAATACCAATTATTTGATTCTTTCATTAATAAGGAAAATACTGCATCATTATTGTGTCATATATATTTTTACTTTTTTAATGTCTAAAAATTATAAATAAAATATCATTATGTAGGAAATATTTTTAGATTTATAATGAATATTTATAATCGAAAATATAACATATATAACCCTATGTAAAAATTTTTTTGCTAAAAGATATAAGCTTATGTCATTTTTGTATTTACTTTATCTTAATTAAAATAAAGTGTCCCTATCACCTACAAGTGGCACCATGGGGTCCCAAAAATCGACCCAAAGATACCAATGGTCGTAAATGTATCCAAAAATAAGGTTAGGACATGTTTTAGAATAATTTATTATTATTATAATATTATTTTTTAACCCTTATTTACTGGATTTACCCTTTAACCATGGTAAATAAAATATTTACCAAAGTAATTATTCAAAATGTTTAAAAATAAAAGTTAACTATTTACACAATTTGGAAATAATGATTCCTAATATGGAATCCATTTTTCCAAATTCAAAACACATAAGTGGCAGAAATTAATTTAAAATTAATTTCCGCTGTCAAAACAAAAAGCGTGTTTTTAAGATATAATAACTATCAAAAGATTGACACTTGTTTATGTCCGATTTAATTGTGAAATTACGTCTAATGAACAAAATTTTATTAAATGGTAAAAATATATTCTAAATATACTTTAAAACCACTCAAATTCATAATTTATCACTATTAATTATTTTGATTAAAAAGTTGTTTTTAATTAAAATTTAGTAATTTTCACTATTCATCAAAATATAAAAGTTATCCGAAAAGTACCAAAATTTCACCCTAGGATAAATTTGATATTCCGAATCCAAAAATGAAGTCCATTTTGAGAGATAAAATTTATAAAATTTCAAAAAGTAGGTATTACTATTCATAACGGCTTTTGAACGGCTTGTTTGGTAAGTCATGGTGCATTTGAACTCGGTGTTGCATGTAGTGAAAGTTATTGAATTATTTTGAAGAAGTAACACACTATGAAATCTTGGGGTGTTACATAGTACCACTCCTGGTCCAATATCAGAACCTCGAGTCTTCCCTGGTCCTTGACTACTGACTATCCAAGAAGGATTCCTACCAAACCTCTCGATATTACCGACCTATCTGCATGCTCGTCACTCCTTCAATTCCTGATCGCACTGAGTTCTCACATGACCTTGCTGCCCGCACTAGAAGAACACTATCAAAGACCCACTATGAGGCAGCTTACTTGATTCCCTAGCCTGAACATCCTACTGAGACTCCTCTCGGCCTCACTTCCTACTATCTGAAGCGTCACCACTGAAATCAACTGACTCCATCACCTAACTCGAGTAAGATTGATCTTTCAAGTTTCCATCGACTATGAGTGCTTGGTTCACCACCTATGAGAATGAGGCTGACCTGAAGATGTTTACCTACACCTAAATGATGTTCCATAAACCATCCTCAAAATGCCTCACCCTTGAGGTGTCACCCCCCTTCATACCGATTGATAAATGAGAAAACTCGGTGAGAGTGGCCTCATAGTCCATGACATACAAGTTTCCCCATTATAGGATCAAGAACCTGCAAATCTCTTCTCCCTTAGCATGTCCAAAAAGAAGTTCTCAAAGAACCTTGCCTTAAAGTCTTTCCAGGCTAGTCCCTCATGTCTTCCTGCCTAAACCTGAACATCCCATCAGTGCTTTTCTGATCCCCTGAGCATATACATAGCCAACTTCACCCTATGACATAGGGGTATCTCAAGCTTCTCGAAGATCATCTTCATCGAATCGATCAAATTATCATCCACCTATGGTCCACCCCCACCTTGAAATAGTGGTGAGTGCTGTGAATGGAACTCCTGAGTTAGATACTCCATATAAGGATCTCCTCCTTGATCTCCCCTATCAATCCCCAGGATGACACATACCAGACTCGTTTTAAGCTGCTCGTCAAGCCACGACTCAAAATTTTTCAAATTAAATGGATGCCTTGCGTGCACTAGAGCTTATACCCAATCTTGTATCTGAGCCTTTACATGTGACTCATGATCTTCCAAACCCTCCGGGGCCTCATCCTGACCCTCAGTGGTCTCAACCTGTGCCCGCTCGAGCGACACCAAATCATCGCCCGCCTAACACTTCATTGAAGCCTGTCTAAGTGGCATCCCACTAAATACCAATAACATGGCCAAAAAACCCAAATAACACACACACACAAACACATAACATAGATAGGGAAAGTAGTATTAGACAGTGTAAACTCACTACCATTACCCTCCGCCATCGCAACCATGTCTCATGACATTCGACCTCTTAGTCCCTTACCCACCCATATCAGATCTAGTTATCACATATGCCTCAGGACACACCCATATTGATGAACCATGTCACCTCAAATCAATGACCTTATCACCCAATCTGGTGATCAACATTACCCCATAGCATTATCCCTACCCACTTCTATAAGAGACAGACCCCCCCCACATATATATATATATATATCACATATCAAAAATAGATTTCATTGGGTCCAATTGCCTAGGATGGTTGAGTAAGATGCCATAAAAGAGAGGCTAGGCAGGAAAACACCACTTACCTTCCTTTATTGACACTTTGAACAACCCAACCCCTCTTATCACAATCCATCTCCCCAATGAAAATCGCTAACCAATTTATCAAAACACATGTATATATATTAATCATCCTATGTTACTAATTAGAAAGAATAAACAAAAACCATTTTCCATATCGGGATAAGGGTCCAAAGATTCCACCTTACCGTACTAGGAAAAGGGCCATGTTTCATAACAAGTAACAATCACATTCAAAGTGTACCAATCGATTTGGAAATCAAATCAACTGTAAAATGAGAAAAGAAAAACAAAAATTCCCACCCCTGGAAACTTGGTTCGTCCCCCGTGCATGGGGCTGCAGACACCCAAACATGAGTTATAATCCTAGTTCTGACAACATCCTATTCTCCAGTCTACCATATCCCAAACAATAATACCAAACAGGAAATAAAATCAAGCATTTAAACCATTAGTATCCATATGAATGCTGCTACTAATTCCTAGTCAAGAAATTATTTGATACCATTTGTAGCACCCCAACCCGGTTATCCACTTGAACAGTGCTTCGTGCTGAGTGACACTTTCCTTAGATGTGCCTCCCTGTATGCCAAAGGCTTCTGAATACCAACAAGTTTGTAAAATAGTGATAGTGGGGAAACTATACCCTCTGATGATGATATAATAATGGTCCAAGTATATATAATATGCATAGGAAAAGAAATACCAATAACTACTAGACTAGTAACCCACCCATGGTGGAAGAAAAAGCAATAACAAACAATAGAGAAAGAAATAATAATAAACAATCTCAATACCATTTGTAGAATTAAACATCACAACATACCATTTGTACCTACTGAAATAAAACATGCATACAAGATAAGTCATACATATAAATAAGAAGAAGGGTCACCAATGGTCAACCTCAGTATGTACATATATAAAAGTACGTTGATACAAAAATAAAACAAAATAGAAACTCCAGCTGAGGCAAGAAAGGTCCCTTGAAATAAATCCCATGCTAAACAGTCCAACACTAAGGTCTAGCTCCATATCTCGAACCCTTACCTGACCGTAAAATCATAAAATCTATACATGTCTCAAGGGGCCCATGTTGGGTGTGATAAAGAATATCAGTAGTCCACCAATAGTGTGTTCCTTTCCTATATCTATGATTTAGCAGGTGTATTTAAGTAATAAATAAAATAACACATGCACAAATGTGTAATATTAACCCACTCCCCTTGTGCATAGCATCCACAAGGGAGTGATCACCTGCTTCATCCAACACCGATATACCATAGTGGAGAGGGTCCTTAGCCTCATCCCAAGTAATCCCCTGATGTAAATCAACCCAGGTGAACCATCAAGTTCCACCTATAATAAGATCAACCAACACCTCATTCCACCCAAAACCTTGTTCCAGAATAGTATCCGACATCCTGAAGGCACACCCCAAATATCAATACATGGTCTAAAATACCTCAGATCATAAGAAACCTCATCGACTCAAAGCATGACATCCAAGGAATAATTATACCTTCCATCCAACCAATAATAGAATCAACTCAAAATTCGATGTCCCGAGGAGCGACGATGTCCGTCCTCCCAAAATAGTCCTAGCCCAATGACCTATAGTACGACGAGCCTCACCCCCCAACCGATAGTCTCCCATTGTCAATTGATGGATCCCCACTATCCTTGTGTCTTTCTACAATAATCACCACCAACCATAATCCTAAAACACAACTAACAAAGGCCTCTACCCACACAATTGGTTAATAACACCTCATCATCTGAGTCCTATTGTGTGTATATGACTCCAAATGGAACATTAGACAACATGAGTGAGTGAAAATTACTAAAAAATCCCTAATCCACACCAATATGAAACCTCATGAACCTAATACCACATCTCCCATATGATGGTCAACACCATATAACACCACAAAAGCCTCACCCATAGCCTAACAACATCATCACCTCATCCCGATGACCAAGTCACCCAACCGGTGATCAACATCACCTAAATGCCTCACACAAAGCTCATCCTGACGATCATATCACCTCAAAAAAGATGTCCAATTCCATCTCAATCCTTAGGCCTAGTCTATCACATTCCCATGGAACTCATTAATACATAGAAGAAACATCATACAATTTAATTTAATAAAAAAGTTTAATTTAAATAAAACAACACCTAGGCCTAATCTGCACAAGGTTCAAAGCCCCTCACCAGGCTCAAACCATTTTTAGACTTGATTGAGCATGACTATAGGCATCTCATGGATATAATTAATTAATTAAAATACAACCATTAATTTAGTAGTGTCTTGCTCAGACAACCCAATGATGTACTCAAAGAGGAACCCCAAAACACTCATGAAACCGCAAAGAAAGATAAGAACCGCCTACCTCATGTTGGTTGGTGTCCACTCATCTAATCTTAACCTCTAATGCAGATCGATTTGGAATAAATCAACATTTTAGATAAACACCTTAAAAATAGGGTAAATTGGATCACATAGATTTAACATTATGTATGGAGAGGGGAAAGAAGAAAGGAAGCAAGAGGATTCAAGAACTAACCAATGCGGTTCCAACACACCCGACAGATCAAGAAAAAAAGACCGAATGAGGGAGTTGGCCCCACACCTAGCGGGAGGAAGAAGAGGGAGAGTTCCCCTACTATGCACATGTGGTGGAGAATAATAAAGGATTATAAAGGATTAAAATAGGATGGAAAAAGGTATTTTCACACTTTTAATGGGTTGCACGGTTAACTCACACGATTTGAAAAAATGCACGTTAACTGTGTGATACCCATTACCCAAGCTCCAAGCTCGCATGGTTCACACACATGGTTTTCCAAACTGTGCACAAACCACATGTGAGCCCTTTATCAAAAACTATAGACATGGATACATGACCATGTGCCCCTTTTATCACGGCTTGAAAAACCATGTCCAATAGACATGGAGGACCACACAGTTTTTCCAAACCATGTGCCCCAGTCTACGCACCCCAAAAACTTGGGTTTTTGGCCTTTGACAGACCCAAAACCGAACCAAAACCCTGTGACACTTTTCAATCCTTAAACCATGAATAAAAACAAGGAATTGGGTCAAGGAAAATATTGTAATTAAGTTTTTATAAACAAGAAAAGAGTTGGTCTACCCATAAAACTCTGAAAATTCAAAATGGGTGAGGAATTCGACTCGCTTCAAAAACCTGAGATGTTATAGATAGTCTTCATAGTAAATTGATCTCATATGATATTAGTAATGATTGTACCAAGTCTGTGGAAAGGGGAAGTCAAAGGAGGTGGCATTCAAATATTTAAAGAATCTTACCAGGGGGGATGATTTGGAAGAAGAAGAGGTGTATGGAATCATATCATTATTTTCCTCAAATCTACAAAGGGTAACAAAGAGTTTAAAGAGAAACTTCCACTTATGTTCTTTTAATGTGGAAAATTTGAGCACTTTCCATCAAAGTGTCCCAATAAGTTTCAAGATGATGATGAGGATGGTGAAATTATCATGAAAAAATCTCTAGCCAATGTGAAAGGTAAGATAAATATAAAACAAAACATCTTAAAAAAAGAACATTCTTTCATAGGAGGACAATAGTTCATAAGAAACTGAGGTATAAGAAATTGAGGATCACAATGACCACAAAGAAACATGCTGTCATAGACAGTTCTGAGCTACCCCAGACCTACAATCCTAGGTTCGGTTCTAAAAGAACATACTTTAAACATAGGATTTAATACCAAGCCAGATGATCCAAGCTAAACATAAATTTATTTCCATAATTTCCATAGATTAAACATTACATTTCACAATAATCACACAATCCTAAGAACAAAAGGTTTAACAACTTTGAGGATTATCTCCCATGTATTTTTAATCAAAAGGACATTTTTTACACTATTCTAATATTTCATTTTTATTTATTCAAAATCTCCCATGGAGTATCTCTATATAAAAATTTCTTCTAAATATAGTCCTGTATACAAATTCCTGGGGAAAAGGAAACAAAAGAAAGGGGTGAGCTCAAATGCTCAATAAGGGAAAAATTATTAACATGTAAAAAATGGTTAGATTATAAACATATGATAAAACATTAGCATGGGAGAAATATATTATTAAAAAACATGGAACAATAAGATATATCCATAATACATGATAAAAAAGACATGTAATCTATAAGATCTTGACTTTTTATAGATATGTATCTCTTTGAATTTTTTATTTAAACCTTGATGCCTGAGTCTTTTTTGGATACAAAGATCCATTGTTGTAGAAAATAACCTAAATTCCGAGTATAAATGAGTTAAGTGTTTCACGGGTTGTTGGAAAGTTAAGAAACTTTAAAAGAGGTATGGATTGTTTAAAAGGAAAATGTGATAAAAAATAAACTATAGAACATTTACACATAGTGTAATTGTTTGAGGGTTTTAATAAAATAAATCTAAGGTGACAGGTTTTTTGTATTATTCCATTAAAACCATTTACATGACATGTAATCACATTACACGCCATGTAAATGACTGAAATTTTGTTTTAAACATGTTGTACAGATGAATTCTCATTGTTTCAGCTATATCTCTTCACCTCTTGACCTTAGGGAATTCTCTAGGTGATTTTGGTGTGACAACTTTCCTAATGGACATCCCGATTATGAGATAAATTCCTGGTAAGTTTTCTTGGTTAGGTTTTTTCCTTCTCTTCCACCATCTCCAACTGTTGCAGTGAAATCCCTTGAATGATTGCATTGTTGATTTTGATCTTGATTGGTTTTGATCTGGAAACATCTTCACAATTATCTTCACCGTCTTCCTCATGGGAATAGGCCATTGGAAGTGTTTTTGGATCATCAGTTAAAGGTATGGGGTCTAAATCTTAACCCTATGATTTGATAATTTCCAAGTTTATGCAATATTGTGATCGCACCATCATTGCATGCAACCAAATTAATTAAATAAATGAATGGAATTATTCATTGAATTACTTTGGTTTCAAATTGATTTTTAACTGGATTATTCCTTCCCATGGGGTGAGAGAACCATGGTTATAATTGAATTTTCAAACAACTTAAAGTATGTTTAACATGACATGCGACCTAGGGCGATTTCTTGTTATAAAATCTCTGAATTGTGGCTTATTTCTTATTGATATAATTGCTGATAAATTATGAATTAAATTTAAAATGTAATATAAAATAATAATGGAAATTATCATAATTAACCATTGAGAATTATGATGTGATATTGTGATATCTATGCTGCATGACATAGATTGTGTTCCATGCTGTAATGCTTAAATATTAGGCTCGACCCTGGCACTTACACACTTATATACTATAATGATGATATTGAGTTGGATCAACCCTACCCTATGCTTTAATGATTATAGAGAGCGGGATATTCCTAGTCCCATACTGTAATGCTTATAGGGCTTTGACTCGAAATGATGTAATGCTTATAGGGATTTGACCTGAATTGATTATTGTGACTATACCATGGTTATATGGTTGTTGTTTTCATGGTCGTAATACATTCTCAAATATATTCCATCATGGCACTAAATTAGGTTATTTACCTTGGTTATATGGTTGTGGTTTACATGATCGTAATATATGCTCATAGATATTCCAGCATGAAGCCGAAGAAGATTGTTGTTGTATTTGATTAATTGTTAAATTAATTAATACACCTAGTTATCGCTTTATTTCATACACTTATTATCAAATTGGTTTTGTTTATACATGGTGGTTTTGACCTACTGAGTTATAATAACACCCTATTCAGGCCTCCATTTGGTACCTGATAAGATTATGTGGATGTAGGTTTGGACAAAGGAAAAAGACCTTGTTGTTGATTTCTTATTTGTGAATGGGCTGGAGTTTGGAGATGGGACTAACGTGGAGTTTGGGACATGATAATTTGATTCTTTTATTTGAATGTGCTAGTATTTTTCTTATATTGTTCTAGAATGAAATTTAGTTACATTCTAACACATCATTACTTTATTCCTTTATTATTTATTGGATTATTCAGTTGTCTTTTTTTTGTTATCTTCTGCTATGTATTTACTTTGATTATTTATGTTCTATTAGGATTTGTTTCTACTACTATGACACTTCATTCCAGGGGGTATAGTCTCCCTATTATACATTTCAAACCCTTGATTTTAGTCATCAGCCTTTGGCGTATGGGGTGGTGTGCTTGAGGTCTCATAACTAACCCTTTCCATCCATGTGAGAGAGTGCCAGATTGGGGGACATTACATAATCTCAATTGAACAGACATTTTATACGACATAAGAGACTGAGATAATAAACATGAACCATGGAGCTTAATCATATGCATATGGAATAAAAATATGGAATAAACATAGGCATATGAAATCATAATATTGTGAAAGAAGTTGAGAGCAATCATGTTCGGGAAGAGTCTTATGAACAAAGAAAAATGTGATCATGTTAATGTAAAATCATGTGAACAAAGCTATATGAGATCATGCCCGTACACCATCATGTGAACAAAGATATACACAACCATCTCCACATACCATTATGTGAACAAAGCTATATATGATCACGTCCATGCGCCATCATGCAAACAAAGATATATGTGATCATGTCCATGCACAACCTCATTATCTCATGAGATATAAAAAATTAACTAATGCATTGAAGGGAAATATAGGACCCCGCCCTTCAATATCCATACATATGAGTGAAACTTGAAATAAATAATTAATTATATCATAAAGAACCATTGAAAATATAATGAGTTTCATATACTTTTAAAATGAAATCATATAAGAAAATCATTAATAATTCCATCAATAATCATAAAATTATAAAAATATAAAAAATAAATTGGAATCTAAAGTTATTTAGTAACTTTCTAGGAAAATACCCTTCAATTAAGATGATAAGGTATATGGTATTTACATTGTATGGATAAAAGGTATAGAATTTAGTCAATAATTTACCCAAAACAATCAATTTATGAGTTTTTAAGTGAACACCCTTCCAACAAGGAAATATAATATAGGGTATTTACATAGAGAATACATTGGAAGAAAAACATGTTTATAAATGTTGGATGATTATGTAGGTTCCAGGCATAGCGGAAGCATGCGATGGGTTATGGCCAACTTTGATTTTTGTCACTATCAATGATCAATTCAAGATATACCCGATGATAAATGCCGTGATCAGTGGAATTTAATCAATGAAAACAAAAAATGGATAAAATTACAGAACTATAGGGAGGATCATCACATATTATTTATAATTAATTTAACTAATTAAAGAATTTCCTTGTTGGATTTTTTTCTTCTTTGATGGATCTTACAATAGATCTATGTTGTTCCATCATTGCATTGTAGGAATCAAGAGAATATTCCCTCTAGCAGTGATCCACTAATGTTCCACAAATCTCCAAACATCACCATAAGAATCTACGAGTGTTAGCATGATAGATCCTATCGCTTGCGTCATATGCCTTTGATCACCATGAGAACTGCTTCCAAAGCACTCTACTTGATCTCGACTTGAGAATGAGAGGTAGAGGAAGATATCTATCCATTCTTGGGAGCATTTTCGGAGAAGGGATCTCTATAGGGCTTGAGAGGATTCTCTAAATCTATTGTGTATAACCAAATAAAATGAATGTTCTCTTTGAGAAAATAATATAATCGGGCTTATATATCTCTAGGGTTCAAAATAAATAATTGCACAAGTGCCCCTTATTATTTATTTAATCCCTTAAGGAACCTTATGTCTATAATAATAATAATATTATTATATTTCTACATAAATTTAACTTGAGAATTAAAATTAAATATTATTTATTCAAATAATATTCAATATATATTATTTCTCACTGAACCATTAAACTCAGTCCGCCATTCCTCCATAATATTTATCAATCCTTAAATAATTACAATTTATTTATTAAATAAATATCACAACATTATTCACCAATAAATAAATAAATATTATATTCATTAAATAGAAAATACATATTTTTAAAATATTCTTCTCACATTATATTCTCTTGAATAACTAGTGATAGAATATACATGATCAATTAAACATGAAAAATTATTAAACCACACGAGGGAATAATATTAATTCAACTTTTTAAATAATAAATAATAATATATATCATTTAACTGAGATTCTAGATACACTTAGTGTGTGACCCTCTAGGTCTCTTTTCAGTGGCATTAGGCAAACTAGCCTAAAGTACATGGTTAGAATCTAGCAACACACCAAGGGACCCCTAGAGAAAGAAGTTAATTCCACAATGATATAATATCTTATATAGATGCTTATTGTGTAATATAATCCCTTTATCATGATGTTTATAATCAAGAAGGTTGCATGTTGGTACCGTCAACCTATGTGCTCGATGTATCTTTCTTTGACTTCCTATAAATTTAACTTTCCTATAGAATACCATGTATATAGATTTATTTAGGCTATATCATTTCCATCAAAGGGATGAAGATATAAAATTTCATTAAATAATAGAAGGGAAAAATCCTTTCTCGTATTATTCATTAATGTGGTATTACACGTGACGTACCCAACGTATCTCACCTCACCGTGAACATATGTCCTCATGGTTTTCATAAATACATCAAAGTTCATGACTCATAATACTCATTAATAATAATCTCAAAGTCTAAGGATCAATACACACATCCGCAGATAGAAACATCCAATGACACATAAAATGTAGATTTCCTACTAGCGAGTCTTGTTCTCATAATATCCTACACTGAATATTACCAAGGGAGTACACCATGAGAAGGTTCCTCAAAGTCCTATGATTATACAACCCTAATAGCTTATATCATTTGTGTTCCTAAAATGATATCATCTGGATATAGAACATATATTTAAGAATAGTGTCGCAGCACTTCTGGGTTCTCATTATAGCGGGAAATGCTATGAAATTTTAGTGTGACAGTTACTCTTAGGATATTATCAAATAATATGTTACACATAAGAACAATCATGATGTGATAATAAGTTTATTAATATTCAAAAATATGAATACATGTTATCATAAAGTACACAAAAGTTGGTTTTAGGGAACCAACTCCAATATACCCCCACTTTCACTTGATCCAACTGCTAACAACCTTCAGTTATCTAGCTCTCACATGATACTAATTCTTATGATGAGATAGACATTTATTCAAGGGTTACACCATGTTCTATTCTATGGGTTCTCTTTTTTACTTAAACTTCACCCCTATGATAAAAATCCCCTAAGAGGTGATACTTTTGGAGTATATGATTTGTCCATTGGTGTAACCTTGGATCTTTTGAAAGATCCACCACTACAGTATTATCACAATACAATGTGATAGGGTCTTTACTGATAGGTACCACATCAAGATCCTAGACAAAGTTTCATATCCAAATAAATTCCTTGGATGCATCAGAAGTCGCTATATACTCAGACTTCGCTATAGAATTAGGGATAACTGGTTGCTTTCAACTCTCCCAGCTCATAAATCCTCCATTGAGACAAAAAATATATCTTAACTACAACTTCATATCATTATGATCTATCTAAAAACTAGCATCAGTATAACCCCTGATGAACAGATCCTCATCTACTCCATACACCAGGAACATATCCTTAGTTCTTCTCAGATACTTAAGGATAGCCTTAACAACTGACCAATGCTGTTCTCCTGGATCATCTTGATATATTACCACTATTCTCAATGCATAGGAAACATCAAGTCTAGAACATAACATGGAATACATGATTGATCCTATTGAAAAAGCATATGAAATCTTACTCATTCCCTATTTCTCCATTTGTGTCTGAGGACATATTTTCTTAGAAAGATGTAAAACATGTGACACTAAAACCAATCCCATATTGGATTGTTCCATAATAAATCTATTTAGTATATGGTCAATATATGTACTCTGAATTAGTCCAATATACCTCTTGGATCTATCACAAATGATCTCGATCCCTAGAATATAGGCTACCACACCTAAGTCCTTCTTAGAGAAACATTTGTTTAACCATTCCTTAATAGACTGTAATACTGGTATTTCATTTCTAATAAGTAATATATCATCAACATATACTACTAGGATAATGAACACATTCCCACTAAACCTCTTGTAAACACACAAATCACATTTATTCTTAATGAAACCAAATTCTTTTATGGATTCATCGAATTGAATGTTCTATGAACCATATGCTTATTTCAATCCATAAATGGATCTTAACAAATTGAAAATCCTTTTGGCATCACCTAGAGTCAAAAAAACTTTTGGTTGTGTCATATAGACATCTTCCTGAAGGTTCCCATTAAGGAATGTAATTTTGACATCCATATACCAAAATTCATAGTCATGGTAAGCTGTATAACAAGTATAATTCTGATGGATTTAAACATGGAAACTGGTGAAAAGGTTTCATCATATTCAATTCCTTGATGTTGTTTAAACCCTTTATCAAATATCCTTTATTTATAGGTATTTAATTTACCTTCCATGTCCAGTTTTCTCTTAAATACCCATTTGTATCCAACAGAATGTACATCAACTAGCGCATCAACCAGAACTCAAACTAAGTTCTGATACATGGAATCCATTTCACAATTAATGTCTTATTTCCATTTTTAAGATTATGAGATCTCTACTACCTCTTTGTAGGAGATAGGTTCATCATTTTCAACCAATAATGAGTCTCCATCTTTAGTGAGTAGAAAACCATGTCTCTCTGGTTCTCTTACCACTCTTGTACTCCTACACAGTACTTGTGTTTCAGGAACTACTTCTTCCACAGGGACATGTGGAATCTGTTCCTGTACCAACTCTTATATATATTGAGCATCAAATTAATAAAATTCAATCTTACTCACACTATCATTTTAGACTATGATATCCCTCTCAATAAAGATGACTTATTTGGAAATAATCACTTTCTTGTACGAGGGGTTTCATAGGTAGTATCCCTTTATTTCTTTAGGATACCCTATAAAGATACATTGTGTGCCCCAGGGTGCTAGTTTGTTGCCTAGGAAGGACTTAACAAATTCCTCAAAACCCCATACATGTATACGCAACAAAATAGTTTTCTTTCCACTCCACAAATTGAAGGTAATTCCATTTTCCGTTTTAGTTGGTACTTCATTTAATGTGTATACCGTATTTTTTGATTCATATCCCCAAAAGGATAATAGAAGATCTACATGACTCATCATCGACCTTACCATTTCTAATAATGTATAGTTACTCCTTTCACTAACACCATTCCACTATGGTGTGTAAGGTGGAGTGAGTTGAGATAGAATCCCAAACTCCCATAGAAAGTCAATAAACTCTTGATTAAGATATTCACCACCTCAATCCGATTGAAGCTTCTTTATCTTCTTTCCAAGATGATTCTCTACTTCATTCTTTAATTCTTTGAATTTATCAAAGTACTAAAACTTATACCTCATCAAGTATATATAGAAATATTTAATCAAGTTATTAGTAAAAGTTATGAATTAATAATATCCACCTCTAGCTTCTACTGGAAATGGTCCACACACAATAGTGTGTATAAATCCTAGAAGATCTATGGCCCTTTCACACTGTCCACCAAATAGAGGTTTGGTTATTTTTCCTTATAAACAAGTATGAAATTTTTCAAGTGGTTTTATCTCATTCTAAATAATCATCTTGATAGATATTTTTCAAATGATTCTTGTTTACATGACCAAGATGGTGATGCCTTAGCTGGGTGCTATATGATTAATGTGAACACGATTCATTATCAATTTCCAATACTTGGTTTTCATAATTTAATACATAAATACCATTATTTAAATGCTTCATACCATAACATATGTTTCTATTATAAAAGAAAAAAAATTTTATTTCCAAAATTGAAAATAAACCCATATACATCTAGGAATGATACATAAATTATGTTCTTGGTAACTGTTGGTACATAATAAAATATTTTAAAACCAAAAAAATTCCTATTGGTAATGAAAGGTGGTAGTTACCAATGGATAGGGAATCCATCCTCGCACCATTAGTAGATCTCAGATCCACATATCCTCTAGCAATATTTTAAAATCAACTTGGTTCCTACATTTGAATACAGATGTGATAACGAAAAAACCTTTATCTTCCCCCTTGATTCTGGGTGAAGTTTCTCTTCTAGTGCCCTATCTTGACACATGAAAAACATACTACCTTACTTTCCTTTCCCTTCCTATGGATCTTTATTTTCTTGGAAGGACAATTCTTAGGAGATTTATACTTATTATGAGTCTTGAGACCCTTTTCTTTGTTCTTCCTTTTCTTATTCACCATAAGGACTGTAGGTTTATTGTACCCCATGTCCTTATCCACTTGGAGAATCAAAGTAAGAAGTTACAAAATACTCTTCTCATTATTTCTCATATTGTAATTAATAATAAAACTAGAGAAGGTCTTGGTTAGTGATGAAATTATGATATCTATATGCAACTCATCTAGGAATTTAATCCCTAATATGCCTAAGCATTCAATATAGATAATAATCTTGACTACATGAGGCCCATCTAGTGAAGAATCTCAAATATTAGTCACAAACAAATCATTGGAGATCTTGTACCTCTCTTGTATTTCCTTCTCTTGATAGATACCCCAAAGGTGAGACATCATGATATACGCATCGAAGTCCTCATGTTTCTTAAAAATCTCATTGGACATGGATGATAGCATGAAACACTAAACATATATAGCATCATCCAAATGTTTCTCATACAGAGATAACTCTTCATTACTATCCTCTTTACTAGGTACTTTAGGAATAGGTTCTTCCAGCACATAAAATTTTATTTCATGGTGAAGGATAACATGTAATCACCTTTTCCACTCTTGGAAATTTGTCTCAGTGAGAAGGTTATCCTTCTAAAGTATGGATCACAATGATATGTTTGAATTCATTTTAATGTTGTTTCTATAAATTAAGATGAGAAGAATTTAAGTACTTTATCTAATAAGATTTATACAAAGAGATAAATATTATATATATTAGTCTCCCACTATTTTATCGAAACCCAACATCCCTCACCATTGGATTCAGAATATCCTTAAATTGGATTTCCTCAACCCTTGTCTCTCAGTTACAACAATTCCTACTTTGGAAGTCAACCCTTGATGTGAAATAAGTTAATTCAACCCAAAACTTCAAGTTAAAATTCCACAATAATTGAAAGCACCCCAACTTTGGATGGTCAAACACTTTGAACTATCATTCAATTTTAACTGAAGTACTGGAAGGCTATACCGACTTAATATATATTATTGAGGGATTTTATCCTTTTATGAATAAATTACTTATTATTATATTTATCAAATGATTTTTAATATTAAGTAGATTTACTTAACTGATTAACCATGTCTTAGATAATATTTATGCATAATCTTATTTGTTTTAGTTCTACCTTGCATGCTCATTAATTTCATTAATTTATGTGATCGCGACAAAACATCCATAATGAAATAACCATGAAATTTGATAGAAATAAAATAATTAAGTGGTGTGATCATGATCTTTTACTAATGGTTATTTTATCTAGTGGTTGATAAACTAACCATTGACCTAAGGGAAAAACACCTTGAACCAATTAAAGTTCATGTTATAGCTTTCCACCTATCCACCCATATATCTCTCTTGGAATGGTTTCACCTCGAATCCAAACTTGAACCGCCTCTACTAGCTTGGGAGCTCCATCCATTTCATATGATTTTACTCACATGAAGGTGAGGGTAAAAGTGTTTACATAAAAGAAACTTTGGGCATGTAGAACCTTATATAATAAGAGGAGAGAAGGCACACGTGCCAATATTTTAATTTAATAATAAATCAAATGAAACCAATAACATACAAAGGTTTATTCTATGCTCATGAACATCCACATGAATGTAATGAATTATGAATTTGTGATGTCTCAACTCAGGTACCACATGCCGGTGCCCCAAAATGGTGGGCCACATGACCTCAGGCACACCTCCCTGTATTCCAGAGGCTTCCGAATAGCAGCGGTGATCTAATATCAATCATCGTGATACTATAACCTCTTTATTAGAGTAAAACCACATCAAAAATAAATAAGAAATAACCAAATGACATGTAACCATAACCAGGAAGAAACCGACATCACAATATGAACAAAAATAGAAATACAATATAAAAAATGAACAATAGATATACCATGCCAATATGAGTCAAGTGTTAAAATGAAAACTCAAAAGTAAAGACACTGAAAACTCCCCAGTAGGTCCTGAATCATGCCTGGTTCCAATATCCATGATCCATCCCAAATCACCCATCTAACACAACCCCCTTTCCCTTATCCTGTCCTACAAACATGAAGTCTATTCAGGTACCGATCAGGCAACCTGAGTAGGGTGTGAGTAAAACTAAGTAGGACATAACTAACAACTTATAAAACAATATCCAGTCAATAAAAAGTGTATGAAGTTGTATAAAGAATACCTAAAAATAATAAATTAAACAATTTACACCTATTAAGTTACTCTTTATTTAACCACATAACACCCGGGTTCCCGAGGATACCCAAACTCTCAATACCTGCTTCAACTTGTGCTAGAGTATGAAATATCCCCAAGGGATATCGTAAATCTTAGAATTCCATTGTTACTATTCTTTATATTAGTTCACATATGAATTTCATTATTACCATTCATTATCTCAAATCACATATGAATGCCATTATTACCATTCATCATTTCAATTCTCACTATGGGATTTTGATGTAGCAGACCATGTCCCACACACGATAATCACATGTTAATGAAATTGTTACCATTCATCATTTCTTATCACATTATGAGCTTTTGGTACAACAGACCATATCCCACACATGATTATCACATATGAACACCATTGTTACGATTCATCATTTCTTATCACCCAATGATATTTTGATGCAGAATAACATTTTCCACACACAATTATCACATTAATTAATTTGATAATTAATTAATCAAATTCAAAAATTTCATATACCCATCACTCCATTAATTAATTCAAAAATTAATTAATCACATAAATTCCATTAATTAATTAAACAATTAATTAATCATCTCTACCCCATTGATTACTTCAATAATCAATTAATCATCTCAATCAATTTCATAATCAAAAAAATATCCAATAATTAATTATTCCCATTAAAAAATTTAATTATCATAATAATTAATTCAATAATTAATTATACAATTTCAATAATATCAATCTCTCCATAATTAATTCAACAATTAGTTATTTAAATACAATCAATTTCATAATCCTAACCATTCCCATTAATTAATTCAAAAATTAATTAATCAAGTTCAACAATATCAATAAATCCATAATTAATTCAAAAATTAATTATTTTAATTCATAATCCTAATATTCCCAATTTCAAAATTCCATCAATTAATTAATTCACCAAATTAATTAATTTAATTTGAGAAACTCAATTACTAATCATATAATAGAAATTTTAAAATTATATACATGTAATTGAAATGAAAACTTTGGGATTTGAATTATAGACCACCTACCTCAAAATTGATGAAGAACGCTCACCAACAGATATTCCCAAATTAAAGCCGATCAATCAATTATGCGATAAAGAATGAGATTTAGATTCAAATACTAAATACAAAATCAAAAAAATTAAGATCTAAAAAACCTTGATCTAGATCTAGATCCAACAATAGATAAACATCTATTTTATTTGGGAAGAAGAGAAGAAGATAGAGAGAGAAAGGGAGAGAGAGAGAGAGAGAGATCTAAACAAGAAGAAAATATATACCTAAGGTAGTGCAGATCTTCAACCCCATTCGATTCATTAAGAACAGAGGCTAGGAAGGCTTGGAATCTGTCTGAGAGCCTACAAAATTGTGAAAGAGAAATTAAGGTTGAATTAGTGCCAATTAGGGGTTAATATGGGGGTTTATGAATTTTAAAAATTAATTTTCGCGTTAATTAAAACACCAAACATAGTTTTCTAGGAAGAGGCACACATTTTTCTAAACCACGCGTCTTAACCCCACACCTTTTCTAGGGGGTGCACAATTTCTCTTAATAGGGCATAAAATTTGACAAACCATGTGCCAACTATGAAAACCCTCTCTGTCTAGGTTTTCATGGTTTATTGGGCTAGGACACATGGTTAAGGAAGACCGTGCTCCAACTGTTCACTTCCTTCTTTCTTCCCTTTTCTCAAATTTTCACCCAAACACACCCCAAGGTAAAACCCAAATGAAAATTAATCAACACAAGGAAAAATAGTACCTATAAATGAGATAAAGACATCTACAGAAAAGTTAAGGATTTTACAATATCCACACCTTATAACATCTTGTCCTAAAGCTCTACTCCCAAGCATCTCTAAGATTCTAATCCAAAAAAATCAGGCCATAGAGATCATATATCTGCTTCTCTCTCCCAAGTTTCCTCCTGAACACGACCATGTTTCCACAATACATGAACTATTGGCATGGTCTTTCCCCACAAGTTTCATGACTCAACCCATGCTGGGGATTGATCCATAACAACCCCAATCCCACCTCTATAGTCCATGGGGTGGTGATAAGCATCGAAGGCATAACTAAACTGGGGAGACTTTTTCCTAAGTACCTGTACACACGCACACAACCAACTTAATGAAAATTTTATAGGGAAATAAGAAAAGATGCAACACTACTATAAAGTAAACCAAACATTCATGAACCTCTAGATAGTACAAAAGTAAGGTAGTGTAAACTAAAAAGTAAAGGGAAAAATTATATGCTCAACCATAAATATTTCCCAACCTGACAAAACTAGAAAAGTAAACATTTGAGAGAGCCTAGCTCCTGAATCCCAAGCCACGATCACCATATAAGGTACATGGAACCAATATACCTAAGATCCTATGAAGTCACATTTGACCTATCTGTTATCTTTATAAGACACGATACGTGTGGATAAATCCCATGCAGGGGTGATTATAAACATACCCAGTAGGATGCCATGAAATCTGAAGGGGGAGTAGTAGGATATACAATAGAAGATAAAGATACTAGATAGAACAAGGTACAATGAAAGATTAAAGCTCAACCCAACAAAGAGTGTAAGTAAGATCATCCAAACACAAGGGGATAAACACAATGATTATATGAACTACCCATAGAGCCTTCACCATATATATCAGGAGAGTAAACTCATCAAATCACAAGAATCTTGACATGTAAAGAACATGGAATACCCTGTGCATCTTTATCTCTCATGGAAGGAGTGTCCAAATTCAAGTAGTGGATATAGTATAAGGATATATATATATGCTCATCCAAAGAAGACCAAATGAGAGAGTAAGGGGATCTTCATCTCACAGCTCAGTCCAAGAAGAAGAGTAGTGAATAGTTCCAAAAGTACATCATTGATACCCATCATCTCACATGTCTTCCCTGAACACACAACTCTAAGGTACTCATTCACCACACTTTTATACTATTTTCTTTGGGAAAAAATGACTCACCTGCACAATTTTAGGTCGTGTCACAAAAATGAATCTTAGTGGGGAAAGCATCCCTCTTTTTATGAGTCCAAAGCTACATCAAACCATGTCTCTCCACTATGCCTCATAGTCTAGGGGCGGAAAAATCTAGGTATAGGACCCATGACATGGTACAATAGGAGGGTTCCACACTGATAGTCTATGAAGGATCCATGCCCTGCACAATAAGAGGGTTCCACTCTAATGGTCGAGGACCCATCCCTAGCCCAGCTAGAGGGTTCCAATCTGAGTCATAGAGGACTCATGCCCTAATACTAAACAAGGGTTCCACTCAGGAGGTTGAGGACCCATGCCTAATCCAACTGGAGGGTTTCACTCTGATTCATCGAGGACCTATGCCCTAATACCATAGGAGGGTTCCACTATGGAGTCTGTATAGGACACATTCCTAGAACAGATGGATGGTTTCACTCAAGAATCTATCGAGGACCCATTCCCATCCCAACTGGAGGGTTTCACTCAGGAGTAAGCATATGGTGATACTGTCTGACCAATTCCATCACCAAGCATCGCCTCAGAAGGTTTTGTTCCCAGAAAATTTCTTATCGTATCTCAAAATCAACAACCGGGGGAACCATCACATTCTATGTAGAAAACACTATGAATAGGATACTCGTTGGACAAAATCTGATTTCAGATGAAGGAGATATGAAATGTCAAAATTCACCAAAAAGGAAACTAGGGATACACGATATGTGAGGGGATCCACAAAATGCGTACCCCAACTTCACATCCTGGCCATGTCCCCGGCCGACACATGGATTCATCCCATGTGTTAGTACACACTGTGTAGGTGGAATACATGACATGTCTTGGATAACTGGGACCAAAGTTCTGTGCAACATGCCTTGTCCATGTATCGGAGTACACGAACGTGTACCTGACCCAGTGTACTTCCACACGAGTTCCCGTCCATGTGACCCGTCACACGGGTTGTCCAACTGGTATAGGTTACATGGAATGTAAGGGAGGGTCACACACCATGTCACCCTAATTTTTTTTGAAACCCTAGTGCCACCGCTGAGGGGGCTACACGCCCTGTGTTCTTTATTGAACATGGAATGTAGTCAGGTTTTTGACATAAAACCCATATTTTCCAAATCCAATCATCATGCCTCGATTCAAGACTTTCTGCTCAAAATCCATTTCCAATATCATCTAAATATTTTGGATCTAGATGGAAATTTAAATTCTAGTCCATCACTCACCAGAAATCACCTCTTATTGAGTTCAGGGGTTCCATCGTTCATTCTATATGCTCCCACGACTTCAACCCTTGAAGATCTGGCCTCAAACCATCAAATTGATCATCGTTATCCTGTAAGATTTCTAGATCTATGTTTCACTCATCTATCCATTCCCATTTTTTCAATCTTATATGAATATGGGGGTTCGATCGAGCTCGGTACCTCTCAAAAAAGTCAAATTGGGACTGTGGGGATCCAACTGATGAAGAACGTGAAGAAATTTCAGGAAAAGAACAAAAAACCAAGGTTTACACATTTTTGTCCAAGATTTATTAGCCAAATATTGAGAATGGGGTTTCCAGAATTAGAAAACAATGATTAAACCAACTAATTTCCATACGTAGGCACATGGCGCAGATCCAAGAAAAGGGGTGGATCTGCTCAACAATTTAATCTAAAGGAATAAAAACACCAAAATAAAAGTCCTACCTTGATTGAGAATCAATATTTTATGAAGAATTAATTCTCCAATGATTTGTAAGGAGTATTCATGTTTGTTGTGTCCTGATCCGATCCGATCTGGCATTTCATCGTCATTTGAGATGATCTGCCAGAGGAAGGAGAAAGGAGAGCTTCCCCGATGATTTTAGAATTATGATCCAACCCTGGAAAATTATCTATAGATATATTTTTATAAACATATCATTAGTTCAAATGAATAAATGAATTAATTTAATAATTAATTAGTCCACTTAAACATACTTCCAATGAGTGAGGGGTCTGAACATCCCGCACTAACTCTCTTTATTTCCCACCTAGGGTAAACATTTCATTCCAGACCTAAATGTGGTATCATAATTATGATCCAATTAACCATTTAATAGTTATCCTATTTTATTTAAGAATATGCATAGTCACAATATAAAATATACTTAATATTTTTATAAAATTAATTCTGGGCACAACGGGGCTCGAAATCACACACCATCTCAGTGCCTAGCTTTGGAAATATATAAAGAAATATTTCAAAATCTTACAAGGTAAAAACCATGTCTCTACATCATTAACTACTTCAATATTTTCATCCCTAAAAAGAAAAAATAGGAAAAAAACTCGGGATACTGAGCCCGAACTTGGCTCTCCCGCTCCTAGGAACTCTCATGCACATTTCCATGCTGGCACAGTATGTAAACCAGAGGGATGGCACGTCCATGTAGGGTCTTCTCCTATCGATCCTCGATCACTATCAGGTGCTCCACAAAGGTGGTTCCATCCTCGATGTACAACTCACTCCAGTCGATGATGTGCATGGGGTCATGCATGTTTCTACTTAGCTGTAACATGTGGAAGACGTCGTGCACCCGCTCCAACTATGGGGGTAGGGAAAGACAGTATGAAAACTCACTAACTCTTTGCATGATCTCAAACATCTTGATGAACCTTGGGGATATGTTTCCTCCCTATATGAATCTCCTCATTCCACATCATGGGGTGACTCTCAAGAAAACATGTTCTCCCTGATCAAACTCTAAGGGCCTACAAAGGCGAGCTATATAAGATTTCTGTCTACTCTAGGCCTTCCTCATCTATTCACAGATGACCTGGACTTTCTCTGTTTTCGTATGCACCAACTCTAGGAACACAAGGGATGACTCACCAATCTATGTCCAACACAAGGGTGAACTATAGGTAATCCATTAAAAGGAATCAAAGGGCGCCATGCCGATGGTAGAGTGATAGCTGTTGTTGTATGAAAACTCTACCAAGGAAAAGTGATGCTTCTAACTCTAGCCGAAGTCCAACACACAAGACCTCAGCATATCCTCCAACATCTGGATAGTGCACTCGGTCTTCCCATCGGTCTAGGGTGAAAATAAGTACTCATCCATAAGTGGGCCCCAAATTCCTCCTAAATTACTCTCCATATCCATGATGTAAACCATGAATCATGATCGAATACAATCATCATGGGTACCCCATGAAGGTGAACAATATTCTGTAAGTAAAACTACCCAAAACTATCTACTGAAATCTGTTCCCTTATAGTAAGGAAGTGTACTGACTTCGTGAGTTAGTCAACTATCATCGATATGGCGTTGTGGATCTTCACTATGCGTAGAATACTTGTGATAAATTCCATGGATATGTTGTTTCATTTCCACTCTGGGATATCAAGGGGATATAATAAACCTTTCAAAACTTGGTTCTCAACTTTCACCTGCTGATAAGTGAGGCACCGAGAGAAAAAATAAACTACACTTCATCTCATGTAGGATCACCAAAATTGCAGTTGAAGGTATCTGTACATCTTCTCCACACTGGAATGTACAGATAGGGGATAAGTGTGAAACTCCCACATCACCTCCTCCTATAACGTGACTGGAACCATGGTTTTCCCCTGGAATAAGATTTCATGATCCCATCCTTCTAAATATCTATATGGTGAGTATACTGTGGATATATGACCACATAAGACCTCGAATTCGATGTCTCCCAACTGAGACTCTCTCACACACTCAAGAATTTAAGGATTCAACACCACCGACTGGAGAAAAGACGTACCCTCCTACTCCACTAGGGTCAGTTGTAGGGAAGCTAACTACTCCGAAGCTTCCTGTACTAAGAGAGCCTAGGACTTCTAGATAAGGGAATCTACTACAATGTTTCCATTACTTGTAGTATATACTATCTCAAAGTCATAGTCTTATAGGAACTCTAACCAGTGGTGCTATCTCAGGTTTAGGTATCTCTGCGTAAAGATGTACTTAAGACTCTAGTGGTATGAGTAAACCACAAAGTGCTCTCCAAAAAGGTAGTGTCTCCACATCCTTAGGGAAAATAATACCTCTTACAGCTCTAGGTCATGAGTTGAGTAGTTATGCTCATGGGGTCTCAACTTTCGTGACCCGTATGCAATAATTGTCTGCTGCTGCATCAACACGCAACTGATCCCATCTCCCGAGGCATCGTAATACACTACTAACTCAATGCCTTCCTCTGGTAGTATCAATCCTAGAGCGTTCATCATCCTTTTCCTAAACCACTCAAAGGACCTATGGCACTATTAAAACTAGAAAAATGACTTCCCTTTCTATGTTAGGGTGGTCAAAGGGGCTGTAATTCTGAATAACTCCGCCACAAACCTACCATAATACCCCACTAAGCCAAGGAAGCTCCGCACCTCTAACATGTTCTTGGGTGGCACTACTTTGATCTTCACTGAATCCAAAGCTAAAACTTGTTCAAAAATGACATTCCCTAGAAAGTGAATCTCATGAATCCATAACTAGAACTTCAGGATATTTCTGTAAAACTGGTTATCTTGAAGCAAGTCAAGAACAATCCTCAAGTGCACTGCCAGATCCTCCTCTGATGTAGAGTAGACAAGTATGTCATCGATAAATATAACAACGAACTGGTCTAAGTACGTCTGAAAGACCTGGTTCATAAAATAAATAAACACAATGGGGGAATTAGTCACACCAAAGGGAATCACTAAGAACTCATAGTGTCCGTAGTGACATCAGAATTCCAACTTTGGAATATCAGCCTCGCGAACCCACAACTGGTGGTATTTGAACCTGAGATCGATCTTGGAGAACCATCTCACACCTCAAAATTAATCAAATAGGTATTCAATCCTTGAAAATAGGAAATTTTTCTTTATCATGGTCTGGTTCAGGTGATGATAATCCACACAAATCCATAAGCTCCCATCCACCTTTTTCACGAATATGATTGGAGCTGCCCAATAGGACACACTAGGTCCAATGAAACCTTCCTAACAAAGGTCCTCCAACTATAGCCACAGTTCTCAGAGCTTGGTAGGTTCCATCCGATATGCCAAAGAAGATATCAGAGTAGTTTTAGGATTAAAATCGATGCAAAACTCTATCTCCCACCTCAGAGGTAATCCCAGAACGTCATCGAGGAAGATGTCCATATAATCCTCCATAACTGAAGGAACCAATATGACTAAAGATACCACTACACCAAGATCTATACTCAATAGATGAAGGGTAATGGCATGAAACCTCCTATTTTTAGAACCTAATTACCCTACTATGAGATCTCTCTCCACAGAAAAGGATAACCTCATCCCATCAACATGCTGGCACATGAATTGTCTGCGGTGACAGTCAATCTAGGATCAGACCACGAATAAGAAATCCATACCCAAGATAATGTCACAGGGTTCTATCATGATGACTAAAAGGTCCCATGTGAACTTATATCCTCTAAGAGATATCTCACACTATTGGTAGATAAAAGATACAGAAGAAGTGTTCCCTATAGGAACCTCAAAACAAGGTTTCTATGACAACACCTTAGTTGGGAGATCCAGCTTTTTCACCAGGAGTATAAATATAAAGGAATGACTTAAACTTATGTCTACTAGTACTGAAGTAAGTGTAATATAAACACAGATCATACCTATTATCATATCATACACTGCGGGATTATAATCATCCAAATCCTGCAGCTGTCTGCGGCCTCGGATGCCAACTCCTCGAGCCTGACATAGGCCACCTAGTGGTGGTGGAAGGATATCATAGTTTCACCCTCTAACTATATCTTCTCCTTATACTCTACCAGATCTTCCTAATTGGGGACCACCCTATCCATGGCTGGTAGATCCCTGATCACGACACTGTCTCTACTATGGAGGTCTATCAACTATCTTCCTAGGATGATTTGCACGTTTAGTCAGACATTATCATGAAATGTGGCCTTTCCCATCACAAGTAAAGCACCGCCCCTCTCCAAGATGCCCTAACACTCTATGCTTCCCCTGACCATGAACCTAAGTCTGATCATGGAAGGATCTCATGCACTGAGATCATAGCACCTGTCATCTACTAGATGCTACGGAAAACTCAGCTCTATGGTTCCCACTCCTAGATCTAGCTATCTAGTGTCCCTATGATTGAATTTTTTTTATCAAAAATTCCCGTTCCAACACCCCAACATAGGTGGGGATGGACAAGGTTATAACATTGGCTAAGATATCTCTACAGAGTCCTTTCTCAAACTTTTGTGCTCAGAAGTATCTATCCCAGATCATGTCAAGGGAGTAATGTGTAAGGTCTATGAACCTCATCGCAAAATCATCCACTGACACCCCTCCCAGCTTTAGCTCTAAAAGCTCCAGGATCTTGAATGATCATAAGCAGGAGGGGTAGTAATCCTCACGAAAAAACTATTGGAATTCATCCCATGAGAGTGTCAACTCATCATGCATATACTTAACAAGGCTCCACCAGATCCTAGATACTCCATGTAAAAGGCTAGCTTCCAGTGTCAGTACCTTATTTTTTAGGGTCCGAAAAAGCCTAAAGATATAGAACACCAACTCTAGACAATCCTTTATTGCCTGAGGATCTGGATCACCATGAAACCTCAGTGGTCTCTAGCACTAGAAATCATAGAGTATGCTAAGCCCAAAAAAATCCTTATCCTGCTCTGCTGGGATAATCTGTCACTTGATAGGTTGAGGTGCTGATACCTGACCACCTGGAGGAAGGGGATCATGGGATGGACTCTAAACTGAGTCCTCGTCACTCATAGGGTTGTCATCATGAACCAGAACTGGTATCCTAGCTGACTATCATCATGGAGGCATCTTGAAAATTATCAAGGAGTATCATAGTTAGATGAGCACACACACACACACATATCAATAAAAATGGGAATATGAATCAATAATTTAAGTAAAATACTCAATACTATATGATTAATGTACCATTTATCCCTGAAAAAAATTTCTCATCATTTCGAGTCAAAAAGAATGTAGTCAAGGTCCTAGTGAATGGATACATTGGTCGTCGCACCATCACTAGATTCCCTAGTCTGAGAGCCACACTAGAGACACTTTGAAACTATTTCCCTAAACCCAACCAATACTATTAAGGAGAAACATCTAAAAAACATCTCAAGGAGTGAAATTTCTCTGATTTTAATCTATCATGATCTGATCCATGCCGAGGTTCAAGCCACAACTACCCCAAACCACCTCTACAGGCCAGGGGGTGGTGACAAGTGCCGAAGGCATAACTAACTTGGGGAGGCATTTTCCTAGGTACCTGAACACACACATACATTCAAATCAATGAAAAGTGCATATGGAAAGAAGAAAAGATGAACCACTATTATAAAGTGAATAAAAAATGCACGAACCTCTTGAAAATACAAAAGTACGGTAGTGTAAACTAAAAATTAAAGGAGAAAAATAAACACCCATCCATAGATATGTCCTAATCTGACAAAACTGGAAAAGTAAACAGTTGAGAGAGCCCATATCTTGAATCCCAAGCTACAACCACCGTACACGGTCCAAGCACCTAATATCCCTAAGATCGTTTGAAGTCATGGTCGACCTACCTATTGTCTTAATAAGACATGATACATGTGGGAAAATCCCATGTAGGGGTGAGTAAAAACATACCCAGTAGAACACCCCAAAAGTTGAAGTGGGATCATTAAGAGATATAACAGAAGAGAAAGATAGCAAATAGAACAAGGTACAATGAAAGCGTACATATAAACCCAAAAAATAGTGTAATTAATCTAATCTTAACATAAGGGGATAAACATGGTGAGTTTATGGACTACCCTTCGAGCCTTCACCACCTATAATAGGAGAGTAAAATCATCCAACCATGAGAATCTAGATATAGAAATCATGTGGCATACCCTGCATATATTCACCTATCCTAGAAGGAGAGTGTCAAAATCCAAGGAGTGGATACAGAAGAAGGATATATATATATATATATATATATATATATTCTCAGCCAAATAATCCCAAATGAGAGAGTTAGGGGATCTCCATATCACAACTTATCCCAAGAAGAAGAGTAGCCAACAGTTCCAAAAGTCCATCAACAATTCCCAACATCTCACATGTCTACCCTGAACACACAAGTCTAAGGAACTCATTCACCAAACCTTGATACTATCAACTTTTGGAAACACTGACTCGATCACATGGTTTTAGTTTTCATCACAAAAATGTGTCTCAATGTGGAAAAAATCCCTCTTCCTCGTGAGTCCAAAGCTACGTCAAACCACATCTCATCACTATGCCTCTCAGTCAAGGGGCCACAAACTCTAGGAAGAGGACTCATACCATAGTACAATAGGAGGGTTCCACTCTGATAGTCGATGGAGGACCCATTCCATACCCAACAGGAGGGTTACACTCTGATGATCGAGGACCCATGCCTAGCTCAACAGGAGGGTTACACTTTGAGTCATTAAGGATCCATGCCTTGATACTGTATGAGGGTTCCACTCAATAGGTTGAGGACCCATGCCCAGTTCAAATAGAGGGTTCCGCTTAGAGTTATTGAGGACCCATGACCTAATACCATAGGAGGGTTCCACTCAAGAGTCTATATAGGACTCATTCCACCCCATTTAGAGGGTTCCACTCTAAAATCCATCAAGGACCCATTCCCATCCCAACTAGAGGGTTTCACTCTGGAGCAAGGATCTGGTGATCCTGCCTAACCACAGCCATCATTAAGCATCGCCTCATAAGGTGTCATGCTCATAAAATTTCACATCATATATCAAAATCCAAAAATGATGGAACCATCACGTTCTAAGTGAAAAAAAAAACTCAGGATAGACTACTCGTAGGCCAAAATCCAAGTTCAAATGAAGGGGATACATAATGTTAAAATTTCCCAAAAAAGAAAATAGGGGTACACGGTATGTGATGGGAACAGAAAGACATGTGGAACCACTTAAAAACCTATATGTGTCCCTGAATGACACATGAATTCGTCTCATGTAGTAGTACACACTGTATAGGTGGAGTACACGACGTGTCCTGGATAACCAGGACCATGGTTGTGTGTTGCATGCTATGCCCATGTATCAAAGTACACGTGCATGTACTTGACCCCATGTACTTCCACATGGGTTCCCATTTGTCTGAACTATCACACGGGTTGTCTAACCAGGATAGGGTAAATGGTGTGTATCAGAGGGTTACACACTGTGTCACCCTAAATTTTTCTGAAACCCCAGCGCCACTGTTGAGGGGGATACACATCACGTGTTCTTCATTAAACACAACTTGTAGTTGGGCTTTTGACAAAAAATCTAGATTTTCTAGATCTAGTCTTCATCCCTTGATTCAAGCCTTTCCACTCCAAATCTAATGCTAATATCCTTCAAATATTGTGGATCTAGCCATAAATCATGATTATGGGCCACCTTTCACTGGAAATTGTCTCTGCTTGAGTTAGGGGGTTCTGTCATTCATTCTGCACACTCCCAAAACTTCAACCCTTGAAGATCCAACCTCAAACCATTGAATTGATAATCCTTGTCTTGCAAGATTCTTAGATCTATGCTTTTCTCATCGATCCATTCCCACTTTGTTGATCCACTGTGAATATGGGGGTCCGATCGAGCTCGGTACCTCCTAGCAATGTTGAACCGGGACCATGGGGATCCAACCAGTGAAGAATGTGAAGAAACGAGGGATAAAATCAACAAAAATCAAGTTTTAAACATAATTTTACAAGAGTTCTTGGCCAATGATTGAGAATGAGGATTTCATAATTAGAAAAAAATGAATAAACCAAGTATTTTCTGTATGTGGGAACATGCAGAGTTTTTAATTGGTGAAGATCTTAGAAAAGGGGTGGATATACTCAATAATTTAGTCTAAATGTGTAAAAGCTCTAAAAGACAAGTCCTAACTCAATTATAGATTGATAATCAATGAATAATACATTCACTAATGATTTGGAAGGAGCCGTCGTGTTTGCTGTGTCCTGATCCAATCTGATCCGGTGTTCCTTCGTCGTCTGAGATGATTCGCCATAGGAAGGAGGAAGGAGAGCTTCGCCTATGATTTAAGAATTATGATCCAACCTTAGAGAATTATCTATAATGATATATTTATAAACATATCATTAGGTAAAATGAATTAATTAATTAATTTAACAATTAATTATTCCACTTAAACGTACCGCCAATGAGTGAGGAGTTTAAACGTCTCGCACTAACTCACTTTATGTCGCATCTAGGGTAAACACCACATTTTGGACCCAACTGTGGTATCAGATTTTTGATTTGATCAACCATTAAAGAGTTATCCTATTTTCTTTATGATACTATGCATTCACAATATAAAATATATTTAATATTTTTATAAAATTAATTCTAGGAACACCAGGCCTTAGAATCACATGCCATCTCATTGCCTAGCTCTAGAAATATATAAATAAATATTTCAAAGTCTTACAAGGAAAAAAACATGTCTCTACAACAAAACTTTATCACTAAAATACAACACATGTATAAGATTGTCCTCAAAGTACTCATCTATCTCAAGCTCAACATCATCCACTTAGATTACATGAGAAGTGTTGGGGTGATATCACCAGAATTGTGACACATGGAAAACATCATACATAGCACTATATGTTTGTGGAAGATCCAATTGGTATTCCATCGACCCTATTCTCTCCACAACCTCAAATGGTCCAATGAACCTAGGCACCAGCTTGCCTTGTCTCCATATCCTATGGTGACCCAACCTAAGAGACACCTGAAGGAAAACACGATCACCCTCTGTAAAATCTAGGGGTCTTCAAAGTCTATTTGAATATGACCTCTATCTACTCTGAGACATAACCATATGATTTTGAATTAGATGTACCTATTATGATGTCTCTTACATGAGATTCAGTCCCAAAAACTCTGACTCACCTACCTACACCCATAACAAAGGTTATCTTCATAGCCTACTATAAAGAGCCTCATATGGTTCCATCTGAATAGTTTCCTGATAACTATTGTTATAGGAAAACTCTACTAGATCCAGGTGATTCTCCCAATATCCATTGAAGTCTATAATACATGCTTTTAGTATATCCTCAAACACCTATATAGTACACCCCGACTTCCCATTTGTCTATGGGTGGAAATCCGTACTAAAAAAAACCTGTATACCAAGTGACTCATGCAAGCCCTTCCAAAAGTGTGAAGTAAAACATGAATCATGGTCTGAAACTATAGTTCATGGAACCCTTTGAAAATAGACTATCTCATGAACATATAACTCTACTAATTAATCCACTAAGAAAATATCTCACATTGGAAAGAAATGTTCTACCTTTGTCAACCGGTCCATAATAACCCAAATGGCATCATTATTCTGAGGCATCCTTAGGAGAACCATCACAAAATCCATGGTCACATCATAACACTTCCATTTCAGAATGGGAAATGGATGTATTAAACCAACTGGTCATTGATGCTCGACCTTCACCTGTTGATAGGTGTAGTATCGTGTCGTGAACCTTGCTATCTCCTTTTTCATGCCTGAACACCAAAATTGTCGACATAGGTTATGGTGAATTTTTATCACACCTAGATGTACCATCCACTTCAAGGAATGAAATTCACACATATGATCCTCTCTCATACTCATAGTCACAATAACCCGATTCCTGACATAGATGATCTCATCCTCATCTATGGTCCAATTGGAAGGTGACTTCTCATCTTCAAGAATTTTTCTTAAGGTAAAACACTATATATCTTCATATTTTCCACTCAGTACTAGACTCCTGAACAACCTGAGTTTGAGTTTTCATGATCAAAGTGTCATCCACACTGTTTCCTTTACCAGGTGTATATGCTAGTTCAAAATAAAATGGATGCATATACTCAACCTATATTCACTGCTGATGATTCAAATATTACTATGAAAAGATATACTTTAAGCTCTTGTGATCCATATACACAGTAAAATTTTCTCCCAATAGATAATTCTGCCAACAATTCAAAGCATAAACCACTACTGCTAACTCAAGATTATGTCCAGGGTAGTTCTGTTCATGTGGCCTCAAATTCTGAGACCCATACATCACAAATAGATCTCCCTGCATCAACACTAATCTAAGAACTATCCCATAAGTGTCACAAAACACCATATAGTTCTCACCTAGAATAGGTAGGATCAATATTGATGTTTATGTCAAGAACTTCTTCAGATCCTGGAAATCATTATCGCATGCTCCATACCGTTCAAACTTCACCCCTTTCTTAGTTATTACTAAAAGTGGTGTTGAAAATCAGGAAAAGTCCCGAATAAACCACCAATAATATCCAACTAATCCTAAAAATCTATAAACATCAAATACATTCTTGGGATACTCCCAAGAAACAATTACCTGAACTTTCTCTAGGTCCAAACATACACCTTCCTTCGAGATGATGTGACAAAATAAGTGTACCTAATCAATCAAAAAATGAAATGTATATAGATTAGCTTGTAGCTTATGATCTCTTAGTGTACTCAAGATGATGTCAAGGTGTTGGTAATGATCATTATGAGTCTTGGAGTACACCAAGATGTCATCTACAAAAACCACCACAAACTGATCCAGGTATGGATGGAAGATTCTGTTCATTATGACCATAAACACTACTGGTGCATTCTTAAACCCAAAAAACATTATAATAAATTCATATAGTCTATACCTAATTCTAAAATCAGTCATAGATATATCATAAGGATGTAATATCAACTGATTATACCCTAATCTCAAGTCCATCTTGGAGAAAACACAAGATCCTCTCAATTGGTAAAAAAGATCATCGATATGTAGAAGATGATACCTGTTCTTCATAGTCACCTGGTTAAACTTTAGGTAATAAAAAACAATCATAGAGTTCAATCAACCTTATTAGAAAACAACACTAGTGAACCCCAAGGTGACATACTCAGATGAATAAATCCCTTATCCTCTAACTCCTCCAACTGAGTGTTGGGATCTTGAAGCTCTGTTGGTGCCATTTTATATTGTGGAATAGAAACTAGCTCATCCCCTAGTATGAGATCAATCATAAATTCCAAATATCTATTAGGTGGAAAACCTGATAAGTCTTCAGGAAACAAATCCCTAAATCTATCCACTATAGGTGGAATTCCATCCTTATTTACACCTCCATCATCTAGAAATAAACTAGAAACTTAGGCGGTGAGCTCCCCCAATTGCTGGTGAACCGACCCTATATGGCCTGCCTTGATATCCTACTCTCCATGGTGAATATACTTATCACTCTTAGGAGACATAAATTTCACTCTCCTACAGTAACAATCTATGTGGGATAGATATGCTACTAACCAGTACATACCCATAATTAAGTCAAAGCATGAAATCTTTAAGATATAAAGATCCCATAGAAAAAAATACTCCCCAACCTTGAGAGAACACCCCTTGTACAAACAGATATCTCTAGATTATACTCCCAAAGGTATATATATCATAAAAAACCGTTCAAAAATTCCACTGCTAGGATCAAACCATTCAAAATTTGTGTAGAAATAAATGAATGAGAGGCAAAAATATTAAATAAGGCACTAGCTAGAATATAATCTACAATAATAGTACCTCTAACCATCGACAATTCAACCTTTATATCCAAAAGTGTAGTCTAGATGTCATGTAACTGTCCTACCCCTCTTCCCTATGATTCAGTTTGAACTCCCCGAGCTACACCACTCTGTTGGTACATGCAATCTTTCCCATAAGCTCCATGTCCACTACCTCTACCTCCAAGGATAGTAGAACTCCAACTGCCAGAATGATAAGGTGTAGAAGATACCCTTCCTACACTATAGCTCTGTTTAGATGATCCATCGCTACCCATATGTCATGGGTTCCTATATAACCTATGTAGATGTCCCATATTTCTGTAACCTCGACACTCTACTGGGGGTTGGGGGAATTGTCTTTAAAAGTGTCATGAACTACCACACTAGTGAAAGATCACTCAAGTAAGATCCTAATGAATTGATCCCTCTATCAGAGTACTCTACTTACCACCACCCTAGATAACGTTTTCATAAGGATGCTTCATTCTCTCAAAATTTGTACCTCCTAACCATCCAGATGGAACCACATGTCCTACACTGGAAACCTTCTTAGGTTCCCCTCAGTTATGAGATATTGATCCACAAACTCAAAAGACTTATTTAACTAAAAGATGTTACTTGGGACTTAATCTCACATTTAAGTATGTCCTATAAACATATCACCATAGTTGTCTCATCCCCTATCAAAATTGGAGAAAAGGGTTGAAAATACGTAAAGTGACTAGCATAGTCCATAACAGACATGATCCCCTGAGTCAACCACATAAAATCAGCAGCTCTCTCCTACATCAGTGTCTCTAGATAGAAGTGATCCAGGAAATTATTCAAGAATTCCTTCCATAACATACCCTTAGCCTATCCAATACGAACCTAAACATTTCACCAGTGCTTTGTTAATCCTCATAGCATATAAACAACAAACTTAACCCTTTTCTCAAAAGAAGTCTCCAAATGGTCAATTATAGTCTATATATACTCAATCTAGAACTCAGATCCCTTAGTTACACCCTCTCTAGTAAAAGTTAGAGGGTGTTTCAACCGAAACTTTCTTTTCAGATCAGACATAATTTTCATAACCCGCCCTGGTTATCTCTCTATAAATTGCATGAATCAAGATAATTGTTCATGGAAATTCTCTCATACTTCCTCACCTAGCACTACTAGTGCCTTAGGTTCCATTACTAAAGGAGAATATCCAACAATTTCATCTTATTATCCTCTAAAAAAGAGTCATCATGAAGGAATATCTCTATAATTATAAACAAACATCTCAAGACACATAACCCTACCACATGGTCAAAACCAAGGTGTTACCAATACCCTTAACCATCCTATGTCTAGGTCATGGTTAACAAAAATGGTAAACTCATTCTCATGTTTATCATTTAGACACCCAATTAATCACATTTTTCATCATTAAAAAACTTTTAATTTCATATTAGGAACCATTTTAAATTAAATTTCACAAGAAAGAAAAACCAGTTCAAGTTCAACAACTTACCCAAAACCCATTTTCCTGTGTGTACCTAAAATGTTTAATGTAAAAAAATAATCCTGAGTGCCTATAATGATGCATGCATACTCAAATATCATGCCATTCTAAGCCATGAGTCAAATCTAAAAAATTTTATAAATAATTTTCACATCACACAACAAGTACATCACCTAATGTGAAATAACATCCAACTATAACAACACAAATCAATAACAGCAATCCCACACTAGGTACTTGGGTTTTTCCACATACATGGGTTTTAAACTCCTATGCATGAGATCATGACCATGGACCAACTCTTCCTAGTCTCCTATTTACCTTTCCCAAATAGTATGACAAAAGAAAAGAAAAAAAATCCCCTATGATACCACTTTGTGACATCCTAGACTGGGTGCCACACACCGATGCCCCAAACCAATGGGCTATATAACCATAGGCACGTCTCCCCATATAATAGAGGCGGCCCACTAGTAGTGATGGCCTAATATAAATCATAGGGAGACTATAACCTCTTTATCATAGTAATACCACAATGGAAATAAATAAGAAATAACCAAATGAAATACAACAATAACCAAGAAGATACTAGTATCAAAAGATGACCAAAACCAGAAATACAATATCAAAACTAAATAGTAAATATGCCATGCTAATATGTGTCAAGTGTCAAAATGAAAACTCAAAAGTAAAGACACTGAAAAATACCCAATAGGTCCCAAACCATGTCTGATTTCCTCATCCATGATCCATCCAAAATCATTCATCTAACACAGGGCACTTTCCCTTATCCTATCCTGCAAACATGAAGTCTATTCAGGTACCGATTAGGAAGCCCGAGTAGGGTGCGATTAAAACTCATTAGGCCACTACCAATGAAATCTAAAACAATATCCAGTCAATAAAAAGTGTATATAGTTGTATAAAGAATACATGAAAACAATAAAGTAAATAATTTACACTTATTTAATTACTCTTTATTTAAGAAAATAAAACTTGATTTCCTAAGGAAACCTGAACTCTCAATACATGTTTCGAACCATACCAGAGTCTAAACTATCCCTAAGGGATATCATATATCTCAGAATTCAATTTTTACCATTCTTCATCTCAATTCACAAATTAATGTCATTGTTACCATTTATTGTCTCAAATAACATATGATTTCCATTGTTACCATTCATCATTTCAATTCACACTATAGGATTTTGATGCAGAAGACCATGTACCACACATGATTATCAAATGTGAATTCCCTTGTTACCATTCATCATTTCTTATCACACTATGGGATTTTGATGCAGCATACGATGTCCCTCAAACTATTATCACATATGAATGCCATTGTTACCATTAACCATTTCTTATCACACTATGAGATTTTGATGTAGCAGACCATGTCCCACACATGATTATCACATTAATTAATTAATAAAACTCAACAATTATAGATACCCATTATTCCATTAATTAATTCAATAATTAATTAATCACATCAATTACATTAATCAATTCAACAATTAATTAATCATCTCTACCCTATTTTTTATTCAAAAATTAATTAATCATCTCAATCAATTTCATAGTCACAACAATCTCCAATAATTAATTCAACAATTAATTACTCCTATTCTATAATTTCACCATAACAATAATTAATTCAAAAATTAATTATACAATTTCAATAATCTCAATCTCTCCATAATTAATTCAATAATTAATCATTTCAATAGAATAAATTTCATAATCACAACCATTTACATTAATTAATTCAATAATTAATTAATCAAGTTCAATGATCTCAATAAATCCATGATTAATTTAGGAATTAATTATTTCAACTCATAATCCCAATATTCCCAATTTTAAAATTCCCTCAATTAATGAATTCACAAAATTAATTAATTAAATTTGAGAAACTCATTTGATAATAATTTAATAAAAATTCTATAATTACATGTGTATAATTGAAATCAAGACTTTTGGGATTTTAATTATATACCACCTACCTCAAAATTGACAAAGAACACTCACCAACAGATATTTCCAAATTGAAGCGGATCAATCAAGAACACGATGAAGAATAAGATTTAGATCCAAATACTAAATCTAAGATCAAACAAATCAATATCTAATAAACCTATATCTAGATCTAGATCCAATAGTATATAAACAACTCTTTTTTATCCAGGAAGAGGAGTGGAAGTGAGAGAGAGAGAGATAGATCTAAACGGGAAGAAATTACATACCCGGGTGGTGCAGATCTTCAATCCACCATTTGATTCGTTAATAAAGAAGGTTAGTAAGGCTTGGAATCTATCTGGAAGACTCAAAAATCATGAAACCGAGCTTAGGGTTGAACCAAGACAAATTAGGGGTTAATAGTGGGGGTTGTGAATTTTAAAAACTAAATTTTTGGGTTAATTAAAAATCTGCACATGGTTTTCTGGGTAGAGGTGCACAGTTTTCCAAACCGTGCGCCTTAAATATGAACATTGGGGGGGGGGGGTGTATGTTTTCTACTAATAGGTTTCACGGTTTGACAAACTGTGCACCATTCATGCAAATCCTCTCTGTCCAGGGTTGCACAATTTACTGAGCGAGGGCACATGGTTAGGGAAAACCATGTGCCAACCGTGCACTGCCCTATTTCTTCTATTTTTATCAAATTTTCACCCAAACAAAACCCAAGGTAAAACAAAAATGAAAAGTACTCAACAAAAAGAAAAATAGTACCTATAAAAGAGCCTCATACATCTACATAAAAGGTCCGATTTTTACACATTTAATAAAACTAGCATTCAATTCTTAATCGTTCTTATTTAAGATAAATAGAGCTTGAATCAATTAATTATATTATTTAATTTATCAATTATTTTATCTTAATTATCATATGTATTTCCTTGATATCTTTATCCATTGTAATTTTAAACAAATTAAATAAATTTATTTAAAATTAACTGTGTACATAAATGTACCATGGAGGCAACACAGTGAATACCCATCCGAATCTACCCAACATGTATTATACTCATATAAAGTTTACTCTTGTGAGATATGGAATATAATAAATATCACATACTTTCATGGAATGTACTATAAAATTAATTATTACATGAATTACATGATTTTTTGGCCATGTGTTATGCTTCAATGCATGTATATTGAAAACAACAATATTACTCATACATGATACATAGATCTGAACATTACGTAGATATTAATTAAACATTTATATATAAATATTAAAACCCATCACACGACATGTACTATCAAATTATTGACCACACACAAGCACATGTTGATAAGGTTTACATAGTATAATAAATAAATTTTAAATCTACATAATTTGGTATAAGTACATGATGTGTACATATGAGATACACGACATGTACATATATCACCATCTATCTGAGGAACACGCCTAGGGACTTGGTGTGTAAATTATTCCTTAGAAAATTGTATTACATGGAATGTATAAGAGACTACATGGTTTGTGGTCTCCAATTTACATGGTCACTAGTCAGGCATGCTGTGTATGGTAATACACAACCCATCTGTGACTCAAAGAGACTATATGCAGTGTTTGTGGGATATACAGTGTGTACTCCAGCTGACCGTGCACCAGGATGGCCCCATAAATACATGGTATAATAAATAAATACATCATGTGTCATAAATGCACATAATTTGAATTAATTTCTAATGCATTGAACAAAAGTACATGTAATGTAACTCTGGTTACATGGTGTGTAATCATGTGTTATATAGCCAGAATCCTCAACACCTCTGGATGAGTTCCTCAATTTTATTTCATTCATAAAATTAATTTTTTTGATTAGATATTTTAGAAATGAAGGATTAATAAGAATATATCTCAATTTGGATTAAAATAATGATTAAACTTGAATTGAAAACTAAATTAAAAATACATAAATCAATCAATGATATTTGAATAATTATAAATAATTATGTGACTGCTCTGATACCACTTGTAGGTTCTAGGTACTGCAGAAGTGTGAGATGGGTCATACCCAACTTTGATTTTTGTCAAGATTGATGATCAATATGATATCTACCTGACGATAAACACCGTGATCAATGGAATTGAATCAACGAAAAAAAATGGATAAAATGATGGAACTAGAGGGAGGATCATCACATATTATTTATAATTAATTTAATTAATTAAATAATTACCTTGTTGGAATTCTTTCTTCATTGATAGATCTAACAACAGATATGCATTGTTCTATCATTTCATTATAGGAATCAATAGAATATTCCCTCAAACAGTGATCCACACGTGTTCCAAAAATCTTATAACATCACCATAGGAATATAAGGGTGCTAGCATGGTAGATCCCATCTCTTGCATCATCGACATTTGATCACCTAAAGAATTTCTTCTAAAGTGTTCTCTTTGATCTCTCTTGACTTGAGAGTGGGAGGTGGATAAAGATCACCCTCCATTCTTGGGAGCATTATTAGATAAGGGATCTCTCTATGGCTTGAGAGGATGATCAAAATCCACTGTGTACAACCAAAAAAATGAATTAGATCTTTGAGAAACTAATATAATTGAGATTATATATTTCTAGGGTTATAAATAAATAATTTCAAAAGTAGCCCTTATTATTTATTTAATCCCTTGTGGAATCCCATGTCTATAATAATTATAATAATACTATTTCTCAACATGCGCTTAACTTGCGAATTAAAATTAAATATTATTTATTAAAATAATATTCAATATATATTATTTCTCATAGGACCATTAAACTTAGTATTCCATTAATCCATAATATTTATCAATCTTTGAACAATGAATATTTATTTATTAAATAAATACCACTTCATTATTCACCAATAAATAAAAAAATATTATATTCACTAAATAGAAAATAAATATTTATTAAATATTCTACTCACATTATATTCTCTCGAATAACTGGTGATAAAATATATGCGATCAAGAAAACATGAATAATTATTAAACCATGTGTGGAAATAATATTTATTCAACTCGGTAAATAATAAATAATAACATATATCATTTAACTAAGATTCTGGATACACTTAGTGTGTGACCCTCTAGGCCTCATTCTCAATGGCATTAGGAAAACCAGCCTAAAGTCCAAGATTATCATCTTACAACATGCCAAGATACCCATATAGAAAGAAGTTAATGACACAATGACATAATACCTCATACGAATGCTTACTTTGTAATATAATCCCTTTATCATAATATCTCCAATCAAGTAGGTTGCATGCCAGTACCGTCGACCTATGTGCTTGATGAATCTTTCTTTGACTTCTTAGAAATTGAACCTGCATATATTCCATTAAATTTAATGAGATATCAACTTATATTAAAGAATATAAGGAAAAAAAATCCTTTCTTGAATTATTCATTAATGAAATATTACTCATGATGCACCCAACATATCTTACCTCACCGTGAACATATGTCATCACAGTTTTCATCAATAAATCAAAGTACATGATTTATAATACTCCTTAATAATAATCTTAAAGTCTAAGGATCAATACACATGTCCATTGATAAGAACATCTAATAACACATATAAATATGGATTTCCTATCGGCGGGTATCATTCTCATAATATCCTACACTGGATATTACCATTGGAGTACACCATGAGAAGGTGCCTCAAAGTCTTATGAGTCTCCACCCTTGATATCCTATATCATTTGTGTTCTTAAAATGATATCATATGGCTATAGAACATATATTTAAGAATAGTTCCATAACACTTATGGGTTCTTATTATAGCGGGAAACTGCTATGACTTTTAGCATGATAGCTACTTTGTGGAGATTATCAAATACTATCTTATGTATAAGAACAATCATGATGTGATAAAAATATCGTTAATATTAAAAACTATGAATACATGTTATTATAAAGTACACATAAGTTGGTTATTCGGCACTAACTCCAATAGATTAGGCATGCAAAAAGTAGTGATGAATCATTCTTTGGATAAAAATAAAAATTTTATAATCTATATTGATAAATAAGGTGAATGATATCATTTAAAAATATCCTTGATCAAGAATAAAATATGCCAAAATATGTATATATAGATGAAAAAACTTTTTAGGAGTGTTAAGAAAATTACTTTAATAATAAGAAATAACCTTGACCTTTTGAAATAATTTATTTAAATAGAAACACTTTATAAATCTAGGAGAATAAGGATATATTTTAGAAACCATAAAAACTTATAAATGAAGTTTCATAGAAAAATACAAAACAATGGAAAGATGTGTTCACACATAAACATTTAAAAGAAATTATTTTCACACTTTATAAAAAACCACCCATACAGAAAGCATTAAAAATTTAATTAAAAACTTTTTTAAATAAATTCAAAATATTATAAAACAACCTTAATAAATAATTTATTTATAAATAAGTACATTCTGAAAATCTTCCAATGAATACAAACATGTAAGATAATGATACTCGACTGAAAAGAAGAGACGAGGTCAATTTCTCTTGCAACAGGTAAACTATGAGCCAAGGGTAAAATGAAATAGTGAGAAGACATGAGAAAACCCAATAATGACCATAGGAGAATAAAATAATGGGTGTTTTAGATATAAAAATGTACAAATTCCCCATATGGATTATCTTTCAAAATAAATCTTGATTTGAAGATGTGATTGGCGATGAAACCTTTACAACATGAGTGCATTTTAATTAAAACCCCTTTAAAGAGAGAACTTGAAATCAATATTAAAATAAAATTAATGAAATATAATTCATGATATAACATATCAAATAGGAAGTGTATACACCATATGAAATAAAACATGGTTCACAATATCAAACATATCTCATGGATTTGAAAATTAAGATAGAGAAACCCTTACATCATCATTATCTTTCAAATTGAAAACACATAAAAGGTAGAACATGAGGTGTATTTTTAAATAACTTAGATTAAATAAAAAATTAAAAAAAAATCCTTGGTCAATATATACACCACAAAAAGTAAATAAGTGGTTAATATGCATCATATCTCAATGATGTAAAATTGAGATGCAAAAGCCCTTACCTTGATTCCTAAATTCCATGAGAGAACTTTATCCTCTTGTGTAAAAAAATTAACTATCTTAATGACCTATTTAATAACCTTATTCATACCTAAAACCTTTTATAATCTTCATTTATAACCATTTATTATAAATATATTCATTATTTATATTTTACTTTCATCATCAAATGTTTATTAGTTCTAATTTGTTATTTAGTACTAGTTTTGTAATGGAAATGTCGATTACTATTTAAATATTCAAATTATATAATTTTTATAACATTAAAGGAACTATAATATATGTTTTATAATTATTTATAAAGTTATAATTTCATTTCATAATTATTTTACTTACAATTCATGATGATGAAGTTGGTGACGAGCTTGTTTTGGTGATTTTCATGAACGAGAAGTGTTATATTAATAATGGGTTTGATATTACCATTACTATTAAAAATAATAATAATTATTTACTTATTATTTTCAAATATCACCATTAATTATGTATCCTTATTTACCCATGATAAAAATTCATATCATTGTTCATTTGTGTGGTTAAACCGACAAAAAAAGATATAATCTATGGGTGAGTTTGGTTAAGAAAGTGATTCCTTTAGCATAATATCATTATTATAAAGAATAATTATATTAATTATACATTTTTTTTAATTTTTTTAATTAGTTTAAAATAGAATAATATATATAAGAAAAGACTATAGTGAAAAATGAAATATGTCACTTTCGTGGAGGCGATAATCCACATGTACGCATGAGAATCATGTTCATTTTCCACAGGTCGAGTGGAAGATATGGAATTATTTATAATTTTATAATATTAATAATTTTATTAATACCATAATAATCCTTTAAATATAATTTTAAAACCATCCATGTAAGGTGTTAAATAAAAATCAAGCACACTATTCATGGAGGCGACAATCCTCATGTAACCATGACAATGTCTTCATTTTTCAAATAGTTTTAGAGAAAGGTAGAAAATTTATATTCTATTAGTATAATAAAATTTAATCACATTATTAATCCTGATTTTATAAAACTTTAATTTATAGAATAGGTTTGAGGGGGTATAATAAGAAAATAATTAAGTGAGCTCGATTGAGAACATTACCTCTCCCTTTGGATGTTCTTCCTTGGTAACACCTTAAGAATTATTAGCTTGGTTTTTTTGAAAGATTAAGGATTTTATGATTTGGGGAGAGAGTTGAGTAGATATTAGGGTATATTTTTGGTTGATCTAATTATTTAAAATTAGTGGTGAAATGGGATGGAGGTGAAATCCCTTTACAGGTAAAGAGAATGATATTTTTATAAATATAACCTTTTAATATTAAGAGAGAACATGTTTAATATGGAATGAGGATCCAAAGTGGAAAATAATAGAGTGAGGGATATGGTAAGGTATATCATCCCTTAACCACTCATTTACCCACATGTTTTAAATATTTTTTTAAGTTATCTACTCATATTTTCTACTTTTACCATTTTTTGTTTTTATTGTGGTTATAAATTTTTACATAAGTAATTTAATTTTAATTAATAAAAATAAAATTATCCTTATTACATAATTTTTACCTAATTATTCTAAATATTAAATCAATTTTATCAAATAAGATATATATTTGGAAGAAAAATTAATTTTAACATTAGCACATGTAACTGTTTTTACTCTTATTTCTTATCATTTTTTAATTAAAATAGTGTTAATATATTATTAAAATAAATAATATATTAAACATAATATACTTAGTTTCTTAAAATAAATATTCTTCATGCATGAAAATCCAATTTTAATAAAATAAATTTTTAATCATAAAATGATATCATTTAATACTTATAATCTTATCTCAATAAAACACATCGCGGTTCACTTTGGTTTGGTGTTTCATTTGAACAAATCTATTCAACGTAGTGTTTGATTAAAGGAAAAATATATACTAAAATATTAGGGTGTTTCATTCTTCCCCGTTAAATAAATTTTGTCCACACACTTTTAATTATCTCATACTAATAACAATACCTAAGGGAATATAAAAGATAATCATGATTCAAGATATAGCTTCTAAATAGATAAAAAACTTCATATAGTAGGGAAGACTGGGTAATATATATTTTCCCTAATAAAAGGAATATATTAATATTATCAACCATTTATTCAAAATTTCCCTCTATAGTTATGTCTTAGGAGTTTCAGAGACATACCTTCCACATATTCATTTTCAAGATCTTATTTCCAACAAAATATTAAATCCAAAATTATTATGATAAAATCCAATAAAATAACATTAAATTATCATATTAATATGAAATATTAATCCTAATATATCTTCTCTAATGAAACCTTTATTTCAACTATGATACTTTCAGTTACTCCATGTCACACTTGGTTCATCCTATAATTCTATTTGTTTAACATAGGTTATCCTTGATAATTTTCTTATTAGGTTCTCTAAAATTACATGGAATATATTACACACTTAAATTCCATTTAAATCCTTTATAATGGTTTATAAATATAATGTTAATTAATCAAAGCATAACCCCCAAGAGTATCTAGATAGGTTTGCAGTCTTAAGCCCACTCATCTTGAACCGAGTAAATACCTAGTTGATACTCAACCAACCTTTTTTAGAGTGATTTCCCTTAGGTGAATCTATTCCAAAAGCACATCCACTTTCCAGTATCTAGATAAAGATTTAATTTCTAGGAAAACCAAATACTAAAAAATTTACCAAAATTCTAGAATTTTATCTTATATTTAGTATTATCCTTAGGGTTTTCACTAAAGTTCACTAATAACAATCTACAAAACTAACTAAACTAATCCTAAAAAATAACTAAACCTTTATCTGATACTAATTGAGGCACCTTGAACCCTCACTCCTAGGTTCAGTGCTAAAAACATATACATTGCACATAAAATTTATTACCAAGAAATATGATCCAAGCTAAGCATAACTTTATTTTACATCATTTCCATAAGTTAAACATCATGTCTCATAATGATCAAAAAATCCCAAGAACACATAGTTTAATGTCTTTTAAGATTATCTCCCATGTCTTTTTCATCCAAAAATGAAAAATTTCCAATATAATAATAATTAATTTTCTATGTCATCAAAATCTCCCACAAATAATCTCTATATAAAGCTTCCTTATAAATATAGTCTTATACACAATTTCCTGGGGAAAAGGAAATGAAATAAAGGGGTGAGCTCAAATGCTCAGCAAGGGAAAACTTATCAAATTTTCATTAATAGTTAGATCATAATCATATATTAAAACATGAGAAGGGGAAAAATATATTATTAAAAGTACATGAAACAATAATACTTGTCTATAAGACATTATAGAAAAATATGTAATCTCAATTGAGAAAACATGTAACATGGAATAAGAATGCGAAATAATAAAAATGATCTATGAAGCATAATAATAGGCATATGAAATAAAAATACAACATAAATATAGGAATATTAAATCATATTTTTGTAAACAAAGTTAAGAGAAATCAGGTATTGGAAAAATATTGCAAACAAATTAAAATGTGATCATGTCCACACATAATCAAGTGAAAAAATCTATATGTGATCATTTCCATGAACCATCATGTGACCAAAGCTATATGTAATCATGTATATGCAAAATAATGTGAAAAAAATATATGTGATCATGTCCACGAATCATCACGTGAGAAAATATATATACGATCATGTCCACACACAACCTTGTTATCTCATACGATATAAAAACTTAACCAATGAATTGAAAGAAGATATTATACCACACCCATCATCATCTATACATATGAGTGACACTTAAAATCAATCATTCATCATATCATAGATAACCCATGTAAAGAGAACGAGTTTCATATACTTTTTAAATGAAATCACATAATAAAATCATTCATAATTCCATCAATGTTCATAACATGATAAACCCATGGAAAATAAATGGGTACCAAAAGATATTTAGTAACTTTCTAGGTAAATACCCTTAAATTAATATGATTAGGTATATGGTATTTACACCATATAAATAAAAGGTATAAAAGTTAATAAAAAATTTCCCCAAATCAATCGATGTATGGGTATTTAAGTGAACACCATTCAAACAAGGAAATAAAATATAAGGTATTCATAGAGGGAAGGCATTGGAAGAAAAACATGTTAATAAACATTGGATGATTAGCCATGAAGAAAGAAATTATAGATCATTATCATGAGATAAAATAAAATTTCATAATCCATATTTAGAAAGAATGTGGATGATATCTTTTTAATAATATCCTTGACTAATAATAAAATATGTTGAAAAATGTATACATAGATGAAAATTTTTTTTTAAGAGCATTTGGAAACTGCTTTGGAAATAATAAACAAACTTGAAAATTTTAAAAAATTTATTCAAATATAATTATTTTATAAACCTAGTAGAATAAATTTCTCTTTTATAAATAATGAAAATTTATATAGGAGGTTTTATAGAAAAATATATAACACCGTAAAGATGTGTTCACACAAAAATGTCTAAAAGAGATTATTTTCACACTTCATTGAAAATTTCCCGTACATAAAGCATTAAAAATTTATTTAAAACATTTGTAAAGAAATTAAAAATAGTATAAAATGAAATTAATCAATAATAAAGGTATAAAAAATGGCATCTAGGAATGCATCCAATGAATATGAAAATTTAAGAGAAAGATACCTGATCGAAAAGAAAAGGCGGGGTTGGTTTCTCTTACAATGGGTAAACTATGAGTCAAGGGTAAAATTAAATTGTTAGAAGACTTGTAAAAAACATGAATGACAAGATTAGAATAAATTAATGATTTTTATAGATAAAAGTATACAAATTACCCAAATGGATTATCTTTCAAATGAAATATTGATTTGTAGATGAGATTGATGATGAAACCTTTAAATCTTGAGTACATTTTAATTAGAACCCATTTAAAGAGATATCTTTAAATTGATCTTAAAATAAGATAAATTAAAGATAATTCATGATATAACTTATCAAATGGGTAGTGCATATTTCATATAAAAGAAAACATGGTGTAGGATATCAAAAATATCTCATGGATTTGAAAATTGAGACAGTGAAACCCTTACATCATCGTTATCTTTCAAATTGAAAACCCATGAAAGGTAGAACATAAAATATATTTGTAAATAAATTATATTTCATGAAAAATTATGATAAAATAAATACATGTAAAATATATACACTGCAAAAATGAAACATGTGGTGAATATGCATCATATCTCAATGATTTAAAATTGAGATGCAAAACCCATTACCTTAATTCCTGAATTCCATGAAAGCACTTTAACCTCATGTATAACAAGAATACATATATTGAACACATATTCCAGAATCTTATTCATAACTATAACCATTTATAAACTTCATTTATAACCATTTATTAAAAATAAATTCATTAGTTATATTTTATTTTCATCATAATATGTTTATTAGTCCCAATTGTTTGTTTAGTACTAGTTTCATAATAGTGATGTTGATTATTATTTAAAGATTCAAAGTTCATAATCATGAGATCATTAAAGGTAATATAATATATATTTTTTAATTATTTATAAAGTTATATTTTCATTTCATAAGTATTTTAATTATGATTCATGAAAATAAAGTTGACGACATGCTTATTTTGGAAATTTTGATGAATAAGGGGTGATATATTAATAATGGGTTAGATATTTCCATTACCATTACAAAAAAAAATTATTTACTTATTGTTTTTAAATATCACTAGTAATTATGTTTTTAACAACTCTGGTTTTTTTGGATTATTCATTTGAATATTTCTATATATATATATATATATATATGAATTTTTCCTTAGAGTCGGCATGGTGTTTGGGTGTATTAGTACCCCAGAATTAATATATTAAAAATATTAATAAATTTTATGGAACACACAAACACACACAATTTTTGGTTTAAATGGTTTCCCCATTGTTTGGGACCTTTTATGGAAAATCTAATACCACAGTTGATTCCAGAATGTGGGGTTTACCCTAGGTGTGACCTAAGGTTCATCAGTGTTGGACATTCGGATAGAGGCGACTGTTGGCGGGTTCATTAAGTAGATAAATTGATTAATTTATTTAATTAATTTGTTTAATCTAAAAACATAAATACATCTATAAATAGTTAGCTATAGAAAATATCTATGGTTATCCACATAACCTGAGGATATTAGAGAGGAGTGAGAATTCTTCGTTAGCAGATCAAGATTTAATATTGAAGATGAACGACCATGGGATCGAGAGGTAGATGGATAACACAATGAGATATTCTTATTCATCACTAGAGAAAACGTTCTTCAACAAATATTGATCCATCATTAAGTCAGGGATCATTATTTTTTTCTTCCACCCTTGGATTAATTAATAAGAATGGATTTTTATTATCTGATTTATTGATTTTTGTTTACTCATTCTTCACATGATCCTGATCATAAATTGTGTTATTGAACCCGGTTTATTGTATTTATGCATTTGGATTCATCCTTTTTCCTATTTATGTGATTGTTGATCGAGACCGCATCTTCCATCAGTGGATTCACCTCGCTCTTATGCTTTCTCCCCACTTTTCTTCACATTCTTTATCATTGGTCCATTGGGACATGATTCAAAATTTCTAGGGTAGGTTCAAACATGATTGAACTACCAAATTCATGGTCATTGCATGAAGGATGTATAGATCAATGGTGTATGAAAAGATCATGGTTTAGTGTGGGGTTTGGGTGATGGATCATGGATTTCAGGATTCAAGGTAGCAACAAGAGAGGCGCAGTGCAACGGATTGGGTCACATAGAGTTCAGGTGGCTGAAATATGGCCACCAAAGACGGATTGGGAATATTTATCCCTAGATTCGAAACCCTCGATATGATTTCATGTAGAAGCAGTGGCATTAGTGTCATACATGATACATGTGAATAATTCTTCACTTTCTACAAGTTACCTAACTACATGCCGTGTATCCATAAAGAACACACACCATGCAGTCCCTTGGATGTGGTGGATAGGGTTTTGGGTGATGATAAATATCACACACCGTGTATAAATCCATAAATTCCATGTGATCATATCCTGGAGGCCTAAAATTTACTCTAAAAGTACATGAGCATGGACATGGCTAGACACATGGGCACAACCATAGTACACAGGCATGACCATGTACTCAGACATGAACAGGGTACACAGACATGACTAGTGTACATGGGCATAGGCTAGGATAACATAGGCACGATTTGGGTGGATGAGACACACCGTGTACCACCTGTACACACCATGTAGTATGACATGGATTTAAAATCCACATTTAGTGGATAAAACACCTAGTAAATGATATGGGGTCACATGCTATGTGACCCCATGTACACACCATGTACTTCTCCCAGTAACTTACACCTTTCATATCTCCTTATTCTAGACTCAGATTTCTGCCTATGAGTAGCCTATCCTGAGTGTTTTTTCCTATAGTAATAAATATTATCCTTAATTGTGGATTATAAGATATGGTGTGATGTGTTTTAATCATTAATATTTTCAAGCTATGCTTGATTAATGAAAGTGATCGAGAAAGATCATTAAAGAGATATCAGGGTTGGTACTCCCCCATTGCACCAGGGCATGGGTCCCCCATACTCTTTATATAGGTAGGGTCTATAATCCCCCATACTATAGTAGGGAATGGTTTCTCTATCTATGAATTATAAATCACCTGTCATTGATCTCCAGCAGTAAGCTGGTTCTCCACGGGAGTGGGTGCTCCCTCAGTTATGGAGCGTAGTAGCAAGGAGTGAGCCCCACCACTTGGATTCTTTTGAGGTTGTGCATGATGTTGGACATTGAAGATAAACCTTTGGATCTGTAGACAAACTCATTTTTCTTGGTGGGATGTGGAGTTTTATATCCCATTTCTCACTTTGTTGGTTTTCTTTATGATCATATATGTTGGGTTTAGTTTTCCCTTTTATTATAGGTTGACCTGACTACTATTTTACCTCTATATTTCTCTCTATATGGTTTTTGGGGTGTCCTATTAGGTATGTATATACTCACCCTTCATGGGATTTTACCTCATATGTTGTGTCTTATACAGATAGAAGATAGATTAGTGGTGAATTCAGTGGATCATAGTTGTAATTGGATTCATTGATCACATACGGTGGTCAGACTTAGATATTAGGACCCTAATGCTCTTTAACTTTCCTTCTTCATAGTTGTTGTTAGGTTGGGGATTAATTTATGGTTATGTGTGTATTTTTACCCTTTTATGATTTGGCTATATATGTTCTCACTCTGATGTATTCCCTATAGGTTATTCCATGCATAATTATACTTTAGATGTTGTAACATTTTATTATTCCTCTACACGGATATGGTGGTGTGCATGCATATAGGAACTTAAGGTAAATTTATCCCATTTTAGTTTATGACTTCTTGGTGCTTGTTTTCATCCCCTGTCCCATTGGAGGTAGGATTGGGGTGTTACACTCTGTTTATCATTGACTAGGTGGGCCCTAGTGGGTCAGTTCATGATAGAGTGGTATCATAGGAGTTCATCCTCGAGTCAGTGTTGGAGTGAGATCCATTGTTAGGATTTGTTGAGAACTTAGGGGAACGATGCTGGAGTTTCTCGAGTGATAATTTCATGCCAGGGAACCCAGTGTTGGTGTGGATATTGACATATCCATACACCTGGACTCTGGATACCTATTTTTTGACTCAAAATATCAAGGCATCGATTGTAGGGAATAAAATGGAATATGAATCATATAGTATTGAGTTATTTGAATTTAATTCTTGATTTATCTCTCCATATATTCTCATCTAATCGTAGTACATATTGATCACTTTCAGGATGCCTCCACGAAGACTACAATCTAGGTTACCGATATAGGATTGTGATGATAATCAGTTGAGTGACGAGGTCTTAGTTTAGGGACCATCTCAAGAGGTATTTTCTCCAGGTGGACAGGGAAAATTGTCACCACTTGTTGAATAACAGATAGTACCAGTGGGTTAGAATGATTATGCACATAGTATTATCATATTATGTGAGTTCCATCATCAAAGACCACTAAGGTTCCATATAAATCTAGAACCTTAGGTAGAAAAGGATTGTATTGAGTCATTGGTATGAGTATTCAGTCTTGTTCAAAATATGACTGATCATATGGTTGTGCTTGAAGCTAGCCTTATTCATTGTATAGTAGGGTTCTGGTGGAGTGTGATCACCCAGACCCATGATGAGGAAACACTCTCATAGTCATAATTCTATCATATATTTTTTGACAAGTATTACCCTTCATGTTTTTTCTCTATACAGATATATGAGATTCTTGAGCTGTATCAGGGTGATATGATATTTTTTGAGCATGTCATGAGGTTCACCAACATCACATGTTACTCCCTTAATATGGTATGGGGATGGATTATTCCAGGTGTAAAATTTCAAGCAGGGCCTCTGAAGAGACATCTATGAAAATGTAGTCTCCTTATAAATTCTTACATATGATTAGTGATAGAGAAGGATTTTCTAACCAAGAGATTCCTAGAAAAGAGATGTCAGGTGGATGGATCCGGCAATGGCCATCATGGGGTTGAGTCATCCAGAGTAGGTATCCGGTCAAAGATTTCAAGGTCTCGACATAGGAGGCATACTCATGCTCGGACTATGACATGTGGATCTACATATTAGAGATTGTGTAGAGGATGTATTCAGTTAGGAGAGGTCCAGTGCTATGCTTGTAATGAATTATGTCACATAGATTTTGATTTCCTAACTTGACATGTCAAGGAGGGTAGGAAGTCAGTGAATGGACCACCATGATAGAGGCAACATCATGATCATAAATCTCCTAGTCATGCTCAGGTGGCCTCTAGGGAGGTAGTGTTGGAAGAGGAGTAGGTGGTACTCTAAAGAGAGGATCTATTGGAGGAGGACTACACTATAAGCTACTCCCACCACCATCACCAGGAAGCCCATGCCAGGCTCATGGAGTTGGGAGACATGGCCATGGGAAGCTACAAGCTATGGAGGGCCATAACTAGGCTTCACACAAGATAATTCAAGGTATAATCTATGTATTTTATACTCTTACTTCATTACTACTAGAAATAGGCATGATTCATTCCTTCATATCTATATCCCTTGTGTAATAGCTAGATCTCCCTATTGAGACCTTAACACAATAGTTTTTTCTAGAGGTTCTAACTAGGTGCGATTCTTCTATATCGCATATATACCAGCAATGTGAGTTGGAGTTTTGTGAATAGAGTTTCTTATGGGGCCTATTTTTCATCATGATGAATCCCCATGATGTCATCTTTGGTATAGACTATTTGTCATTGGCTCATGCCCAGATTGAATTTTATTTCCAGCAAGTTAAATGCCTTCGAACAGATGGGATGAGATTCTCCTTTGCAAGTGAGATATTTCTCATGGATGAGAAAATAGATCTTTTTATAAAGAAGCTACAACCTATCACCCACCCGTTGTCAATTTTATCCCTTAGTGTAGAATATTATTCAAGAATTTGGCTTCCTTTAGTAGTGTAGGACTACATTAATGTCTCCCCCAAAGATGTTGTAGGACTACCTATGAGGCAGGAGATGTACTTATACATTAACTTGAACCCTATGACTTCACTGATATATTCTAAAGCATATTGTATGGCCCCTATTGAGATCCAAGAGGTGAGGGTGTGGTTGGAGGACCTTTGAGGGAAAGGTTTTATTGGAGCTAGTGTGCCCCCTTTGTAGATGTAGTTTTGTTCATAAAAAAGGTGGAAGGGATCTTGAGGATTTGTGTTGATTATCATCTCATGAATCAGGTAACAGTAAAGAAAAAGTACTACTTGATGAGGATTGAATACCTTTCCAACCAGTTGAGATGTATGAGTTAGTTCTCAAAGATATATCTCAGGCCCAACTACCACCAGTTGAGGGTTCATGAGAGTGATATTCCAAATATGACATTCCAATGTATCTATGGATTCTATGAGTTCTTGGTGATTCTTTTCAGTATAATTAATACCCCTATATGTTCACGGTTCTTATGAGTCTGTTCTTCCTGCCATACTTAGATTGATTCATAGTCATCTTCATTAATGACATTCTTATGTACTCTATATTGAAGGAGGAGCATGTATAGAATTTTAGGTTGGTCCTAAACATACTCTAGAGTAACCATATTTATAGCAATATCTCAAAGTTCCAGTTTTGGATATGTAAGGTTCACTTTCTAGGGAATGCCATATTTGAGCACGATTTAGCTATGGATCCGATGAAGATTGATGTGGTTCTTTATTGAGAGCCACCCAAGAGTTCATATGAGGTGCATAGTTTTCTTGGTTTGGTGAGGTACTACAAGAGATTCTTGGTGGAATTATCCAGGATTGTATCTTCTTTGACTATCTTGACGTGGAAAGTGTATTTGTGCAAAATCCCGACATAGGATCCTCTAAAATGGTTCCCCAAGCTGGTGGGTCACATGAACACAAGATCACCTCTCTGTATACCAGAGGCTACCGACTAGTAGTGAGGGTCTAAGGTGGTATGGTGGAGAGACTATACCCTATATTATTAGAGTGACACAATATCAATAATAAATAGAAGTAGCGGAATCATGATATAATTAACATCACAATGTAAACAAGCATAAATACTCAAAAAATAGAAGAACAATCATCCAAGTAATTGTAATAAAAATCAATCCATAGGATGATTCATATCCAAAATGATGCCATGACATGCTGATGTAAAAAATGGGGATACAAGGGATACAAAGTATAAGAATATACAAAATTCTATACAAAAATACAAAAAATACCAAAATACATCTCCACTAGAACTGTGAGAATATTCTCAATCCTCTACTCCCATTCCCCTATTCTATAAGAAAATTAGATCAAGCATCCATGATCAGGAACTTTCCCTTGTTAATACTTGCAACCATAAAGTTTGCTTAGGTACCATGGGTGGCTCGAGCAGGGTATGAAATAAACTCAGTAGGCCACCATTAATGGTGTATAGAGTAATATTGTCAGTGTATATAGCATAGTAGTGTACATATATAATAAATAATAAAATCTTCTGAAAAATAAATACTAGTTGGCTCAGGTTCCTATATGACACCTAGTCGACTCTACCTGCTTTGGAATAGGCTGAAAATAGGTCTAATCTCTATAAACATGTACATCCATATATAAATAATCATATATAATATGTATACATGTATATAAACAATATATGTAAATAAATATATAGGCATATACATGGATACTTGGTATTATATTGACCTGGGGTGTAACTCAAGCATCCATGCATAGTTAAATAAGATTTAGGCTCCAACAAGGGTATTATCCCTAAATATTGTGGGAATGAGAGATGAAATGATCGACACTTGATATAGTGGAGTGATTCATCATTCCCAACACCTGATATAGTGGGGTAAGTCGCCATTCCCAACAACCGATGCAAGGGAACACAAAACATCATGCCCATCATCTAAGTAGACGTGAATAGTGTGAGATACCATTTCCAACACCCAATGAAAGGGAGCATGAAAGTCTGTTCTCAACAAAGCCCTGAACTATTTCACATCATCCAATTTTCAAGGCCTAATCATAATATTTATAAATCATTTCATTTATACACAATTTTTATCATATAACCCAATCTAACCATGGGCATCACAATTTATGCAACTCATATACATATAAAAATATACAACACATGGTGTGGACTTTACACTCACTTCCATTTAATTAAATTAAACCATCTAATTTATAAAATAAGGAAAATCAATTTTACGTTAAGAACAACCACTTAGGATGTGGTTGGTCTAATAAAAATTTATATTAAGAAGGGAAAATAATTTAACACACCTAAAGGGTTGGAAAAAATTATGGAGACACCCTATAAATAATTAAACAAGGATTTAAGGCATATTAAAACATGATTCATTTAATTTAAATAAAGGAATGAAATTTTAAGGTAATGCACAAAAATACTTGGTGTACGACTCAATGAAAAAATTCTATAAAACACATAAAATTTTAGGGAAAATTACTAGACCACCTAAATCAGGTATTTGGAAGACCACTCATCTATTATCATCCTTTAATTCAAAGAATAATAGAAAAAAATAGAAGAATAGATGAAACCCTGAAAATAGGGCATATCAAACTGATTAAAGATCTTACCGATAGTGATCCAATGTGACAGATGGTGGCTCAATCAGGCATCTTATGAAGGAGAACATGAGGAACCTAGGTTGAGGCATATAGAAACTACAATGTGGATTCTTCTATGTGAGTTAGGATAAATATAAGTCCTATACCCAAAATATGATGCCCCACCTCCTTTTAAAAAAATAATCCTGAGAATTTACACAGTGTGTAAGTTTTACACACCCTGTAAAGCTCAGGTTTTTCCCCTACAAGGAAAAACATCTCATGGTGTGCAAGGGGTCTGGACTAGCAAATACATATCATGTATTTAGATTCATGCCTTGTATTTGGACAACATACATGATCTATCTCCTCTAAAACCTTTATTCCAAAAACAAAACCAACCTGTCCTAAGGTGCGACCTCTGTGTTTAAGCTGAAAAGAAAACTCAATGGGAGTTTGAATGAATTTAAAAGAATCCATACCTCTCTAAAAAGACAAGTCATTACAACCTACCCTATTTAAAACAACTTGTCCCCAAGTTTCTATTCTAAGGGCGGTAAAACATTATCTGAGAAAATCTACAACCACTAAGCACACACGTCAGCTTCCCACTCCTAGGTCTTGTATTGTAATCATCCATTCTTCCATAAAACCTATACTAGAGGAAACGACCTACATCAGAGAGACTTCATGCTCCAATCAATGATACATACTGGTTACTACTCAAAAGAGGCATCCAAATTTAACTCATCCACCTTAGGCTATAACATATGTGTTAGGTCTGGATAATATCAATGAATTTGAGATACGTGAAAGATGCCATTTTTAGAATTGTATCTCTAAGGAAGTGTTATCCTATAATCCACTAGTCTAACCCACTCTAATACCTCAAAGGGTCTAAAAATCAAGGCTATAGCTTACCCTGCCTCCCGATTCATTGTTGGACTAGCTTGGGGATACATGTAAGAAAACTTGATCCCCAACCTCAAAATCAAGAGGTCTTCGATGGTGTTTGGCATATGACTACTTCCTAAACTAAGTGGTCATTATGCACTTCCCTATTAACTATACCTAACCTTAAGTCTTATAGATAAAACATAGTCCAAGAAATTCTACCTCCATTTCCTCTAACTAGAACAGAGGTGATCAACATGGGATACCATATAAGTCCTTGTAAGGATCTATATAGATGGTAGACTTAAAGATATTATTATAATAGAACTCATCTATGGGTATGTGTTTCTACAAAGAACCCACAAAATCAAGGAATCATGTATGGATCATGTCCTTTAACACCTAAATCACGTGTTTTGTATGTCTGTTAGTCTGAGGGTGATAGGTCATGCTTAGAAGCACCTATGTACCCATGACCTTCTGCAAACCCTGCTAGAACAACAACATGAAATGAGAGTCCCTATCATATATGATAAAACGTGGATCTCCACGAAGGAATATGACCTTTATAACATATATCCTCCCTAGATTATCAATTTAGAAGGTATCTCAAACATGTAAGAAGTGTACGGACTTTTTCAACTGATCAATGACAACCCAAATTGTATCATTGCCTCGATGTGACCTATGAAAACCTGTCATGAAATCCATGGTGTCATTGTTCCATTTTCACTCAGAAATGGACAATGACTATAAGATTCCTTCTGGTCTCTTGATGTTCTCCCTTTACCTACTAATAGGTGGAACACTAAGTAATAAAGTAAGGTATCTCCCATTTAATGCTAGGCCACCTATATTAGAGAAGTAAGTCTCAATATATCTTGGTGAACCTGGGATGTAATTCCCACACTAAGGCTTGGAAGTCTTGCATCAGATCCTCTCAAATATATGATAGAACCTAGACACGACCATGTGTGCACAATATATCATCACCATCCATGGTCCAAACAGGTGATGAATCCTCATTGGAGATATTCTCTCCCTGGACTAGACCCTCAAGATATGAATTTTGACTTATCTTTACCAATTCCAGAAGGGTAGAAGTCAGTATTAAAGTTGAGAGGACTGTCTTCCCATGATCCTCCTAAACCTCAATATGCACATCTGAAAACAAGTCCATGAGCTACCACTCACCACTAACATCCTAAACTACCCATGTCTGAGTCTTCCAGCTTAGAGCATCGGCTACCACATTACCTTTACCAATAATATAGGCAATATAAAAATAGAAATACTATAGATAATAAACCAATATGTGATTCATGAGATTCACATCATGCTATGTAAAGATATACTTAAGGATTTTTTGGTTCATGAACACCAAAAAATGATCCCCAAGTAATTAATTCATCTAACAATGTAAAACTTGAACAATAGTTGCTAGCTTGAGATCATGAATCAGTTAATTCTGCTCCCGAGGCCTTAACTGATGAGACATGTACACTATGAATCACTCATCCTACATCATAAATACTCCCAAACCAATTCTTGACACATCACAATAGACTGTATAACTTCTTCTTGGATCTGTAAGAATCAAGATCGATACTGAAATTAACATACCTTTCAATTCTTGAAAGACACTTTCGCAAGACTCTGACCATAAAAATTTCACACCCTTCTTAGTCAAGACTGTAAGAGGAATTTCTAGGTGTGAGAAATCATGTATGAAGTGTTTGTAATATCCAGATATCCCTAATAAACTCCATATATTAAAGATTTCATGGGGATATTTCTAGGAAACTAAAGCTCTCACCTTATCTGGGTCTACTGATACTCTTGAATTCGAGATGATGTGACCCAAGAAGTGATCTTTGTCCATCCAAAAGTGTAATTTAGTGAAATTTTTGTAATAATTATTCTATCTCAATATATCTAACATAATATTTAGATATTGGGAATTCTTGTGTCGAGTACAAGAATACACCAAAATTTTATCCACAAATACCACCATGAATGAATCCAGATATGGATGGAAAACCAAATTCATCAAAGTCATGAAAACTACAGGTGTGTTTGTGAGACTGAACAACATTACCTGGTAATCATAAAGACTATAAATACTATATAAATTTTTATGAGTATGTCTGAGGGATTGATATGCACTTGATGATAGTCTGACCTCAAATCAATATTTGAAAACGCCTTCACTCCTCGGAGTTAATCAAAGGGTTTATATATTCTAGATAATGGATACCAATTATTTATTATAATATGGTTTAACCATCGGTAATCCATGAAATCCTAAGGTTACTGTCTACCTTATTATAAAACAGGACTAGTGAACCCCATGAATAAGTACCGTGCCATATAAATCTCTTAGTCTCTAAGTTTCACAACTACTTCTTGAGCTCCAAAAGTTCCATAGGTTCCATCCTATAAGGAGGAATGGATGCCGGTGCTACTCTCAATAATAGCTAAATAATGAACTATACCTCTCTCACTGGAGGTATCCCAAAAAATTCATCAAGGAAGACATCCCTGAAATGATCCATTACAGGATGGAAAACAAAAACTCACATTCCTTGATCATACAAGAAGATAATGGGGATATGATATGTCATTATACCCTGCCTTGGATGCTCTGGTCCTACTCAACACACATGGAAATCCCATTCTCCCTTATGAACATGTCTACCACCCTCTATTGATGTAAACGTCACCCTCCAATGATAAAAATCAACATGAGATCAATAGGGAATCAACTAGTACATCCCAAGAATTACATAAAATCTTATCATGTTGAGGACTAAAAAGTTCCACATGAATAAATAACTGCCTATCTCAATAGAAAATTCATTACATCAATGAACACCATCTGATTAGATACCCAATGGGGTGTTGAGTGTCATATATCCATAGAAATACTCAGTCTCGAGGCCCATACTTTCCATAATTACTACATACATAAAAGAGTGTGATAAAGATATGTCAAATAAAGCAAACACTATAGTAAAGGCTACTAGGATTGTACCTCAAATAGTAGAAGGTCCAGAACTCTTCTCCTCTAGAATAGGTTGAACTACATAGGACTGTCCCACACTATAGCCCTGAGTTTCAACCTAACTTCCCTGAGTAGGCCCACTTTGCAGACACTGTGAATCCTGATTCTGGTTCCCTCTACCTCAATTTCCTCCTCGGCTTGTGTAGCTAGTGGTATTGAAGCTGCCTTCCTGGTGAGTTACTACTTTACTTGCTCTAGGATGTGGAGTCGATGTAGATCCTGTAGGTTCTGGGCACAATGAAAGCATGCGATGGGTCCTACCCAACTTTTTTTCCATGATCTATCATCACTATGATATTTACATAATGATAAACTTCATGATCTATTAAATTTAATCAAATAATATAAACAAGGGATAGAACATCGGAACTAGAGAGAGGATCATCATATATTATTTATAACCAATTTAATTAATTTAAAGAATTACCTTCTTGGAATTATTTCTTCATTGATAGATCTGACAATAGATCTGCATCATACCATCATTTAGTTATAGGAATCAAGGGAATATTCCCTCTAGTGGTGATCCACACATGATCCAAAAATATCCAAACATAATTGTAGGAATTTATGGGTGCTATCATATAAGATCTTTTTGCTTGTGTTGTACTCCATTGATCGCCTCGAGAACCTCTTCCAAAACATTCTCCTAGATCTCTCTTGACTTGAGAGTGGGAGATGGGGGATTATCACTCTTCATTCTTGGGTAAATTTTTGGAGAAGGGATCTCTCTAGGTCTTGAGAGGGTTCTACAATTTTTTTATGCATAACCAAACAAATGAATTAGATCTCAAAGAAAATAATATAATTGGGTTTATATATCACTAGGGTTAGAAATAAATAATTTCACAAGTGACCCTTATTATTTATTTAATCCCTACAGAACCCCATGTTAAATAATAATAACGATATTATTATTTCTCGATATGAACTAAAATTTTGAATTAAATTAAATATTATTTAATTAAATAATATTTATTATTTATTATTTATCACCATACCATTAAACTCGATATGCCATTTTCCCAAAATATTTATCAGGTCTTGAATAATGACTATTTATTTATTAAATAAACACCACTCCATTATTATCCTATAAATAAATAAATATTATATTCACTAAATAACAAATAAATATTTATTAAATATTCCACTCACATTATATTATCTCAAATAACTGGTGATGGAATAAACACAATAAAGAAAACATGAATAATTGTTAAAAAACATGCAAGAATAATATTTATTCAACTTGTTAAATAATAAATAATAATAATATTATTTAATTGAGATTCTGGGTACACTTAGTGTGTGACCCTCTGCCCCCAACTCCTTAAAAAAACGATCCTGGAAATTTACATGACATGTAAAGTTTACACACTATGAAAATCTTGGGTTTTTACACTCTTGAGAAAACCTATCTCACAACATACAAGGGGTCTAGCCTGGAAAATACATGTTATGTATTTAATACACATTATGTATTTAAATACACACTATGTATTTGTCCTGGATCCAGGCTCTAGCCCCTCTGTAACCTTTCTTCCAAAAACAAAAATGACCTGCCCTAAGGCGTATCCTCTAAAAATAAAACTCAATGGGGGTTTAACTGAATTTAAAAGAATCCATATCTCTCTAAAAATTCAAGTTTTTATAATTTTTTTATGTGGACTGAGAATTATTAGAGAGCCTTTGAAGAGTTAAGGGTGAGGCTGATCTATGCTTCTGTGTTGAGACTAATTAAAGAGGGTGTAGAGTATATAGTGTTTTGTGATGCCTATGGATCTGGGATCAGTTTCATGTTGATGCAGAGGTAGGAAATGATCACATATGGTTCAAGGAAATTGAGACCCCATGATCATAACTACATGACTCATAACCTAGATTTGACAGTGATAGTCTTCGCTATGAAGATGTGGAGACACTATCTTCTAGATGAGTGTTTTGTTATTTAATCAGACCACCAGAGTATCAGGTATATATTTACTCAGAGAGATCATAACCTGAGGTAGATTCACTAGTTAGAGTTCTTGTAGGATTATGAATTTTAGATAGTCTATACTTCTGGGAAGATAAATGTGGTGGTGTATTCTCTTATTACGAATCCCCATTCTTGCTTGGTAGAGGATGCATATGAGAAGTTGTCTTTGTTGTAGCTAGCCCTGGTAAAGGATAAGGGTTCAATTTTTCTTTAGTCAATGGTGGTGACTCCTACACTTCTTCAGCGTATGGGAGAGGCCCAATGAGGAGATATCTACTATGAGGTTTTATGTAACCAGATATCCTCTAGAGATGCACTAAATGGATTTTTTAAGGAGGAGAGTATGCTATCCTTTTATAGGGATGAATGATGGTTCTAGTCATGTTGATATAGGAGTTTATGAGGGAGATTCACACTCCCCCCCTTGGTTTTATATTTCAGTGTAAAAAATATGTATAAATACATTTAGTGATAGTTTTTATGGTATGGAATGAGGAAGAGTGTCACCGAGTTCGTCTCTTAGTGTCTCACATGTCAGCTGGTAAAGGTTGAGCGCTGAGTTCTAGTAGGTTTTTGTGCAACCTCTTGAGATAATGAAGTAGAAATTGGATGTCATATCCATAGACATTGTGATAGGTATTACACAAACAATGAGAGGCCATAATGATATATAGGTTATTTTTGACTGACTTACCAAGCTGACACACCTCCTTTCAATAAAAAAAGTAGATTATTTTGAAAGTTTATGGTAGTTTATGTACGAGATATTTTCTGGATTCATGGGGCACCCATGATGATTGGATCTGACCATGATTATCAATTCACATCACGGCTATGGAGAGGTCTTCCAAAGGATTTTGGGACCCAATTACAGATGAAAATGATGTTTCACCCCTAGATGGATGGGAAAACTGAGCAGACTATCCAAGTATTAGAGGATATCATGAGAACCTATGTGTTGGACTTTGTTTGGATTTGGGAGGATCACTTTCCATTGGTATAATTTTATTATAATAACAGCTATCACTCTACTATCAACATGTTTCATTTAAAGGCCCTATATGGGAGACCTTATAGGTCACCCCTATGTTGGATTGGGATTGGTGATGCATCACTTGCTGGGATAGAGATGTTATAGGTGACAAAATAGAAAGTACATGTGATCCACGAGCACATGATGAAAGCCTATAGCTGAAAAAAATATTACACAGGTTGATATCATAGGCCCCCAGAATTTGAGTAGGGAGGCCATGTTTTCTTGAGATTCTCACCATGATCAGGATTTTAGATGTTTGGTTGAGGATGAAAGCTAACCCTAAGGTTCATTAGGCCATTCAAGATCCCAGGGAGGGTTTGTGAGGTCTCTTACCGCTTAGCCTTTCCCTCATAGTTGGACCGAGTGCATGATGTCTTCATTGTTTCATAGACGAGAAAATACATTCATGATCCTAAGCATGTTGTTGGCAAGGTGATTTGGATATCAAGGATGGATTCACCTTCATGGAGTACCCACTAATTATTGAGGATCAGTAGGAGATGATATTTCATGGAAAGACTATACCTTTGGTTTGTGTGCTTTGGAAGTACAAGGGAATTCATGAGAGATCCCAAGTGCATGAGATTCATATATGAAATTAGTACCCCCCACATTTTTGTGTATATTGTATTTTTATGGGTGAAAATATTTTAAGGAGGAGAGAATTTAATGACTCTAGTTTTATTGGATTGGTTCTCTGAATATTTTATTATATGTATCTGAATTTTTCCTCAGAGTCAGCATGGTGTTTGGGTGTCTTGAGACCCTAAAATTAATATATTAAAAATATTAATACATTTTACAGCACATGCATGTGTAGAGTTTTGGTTTAAATATTTTACCCATTTTTTAGGACCTCTGATGGAAAATATAAAACCATGGTTAATTATGAAATGTGGAGTTTACCCTAGACATGACCTAAGGTTGCTCAGTGTTGGGAATTCAGATAGAGGCAACCGTTAATGGGTGCATTAAATGAATACATTTATTAATTTAATTAATTAATTAATTTAACCTTTCAACCTAAATGCCTTTATAAATATGATATTATAGAAAATCTACAGGGTTATCCAAATAACCCTGGGATATTATAGAGGAGGGAATGTTCTTCATTAGTGGATAGGGATCAATGATTGATGATGAACGATCATGGGATCAAGAGATAAAAAAATAATGCAGTGAGATCTTCTTTTTCATCATTATCAAACACATTCTTCACCAATGATCAATCCATAATCGAGTTAGGTATTGTTATTTACAGTTTTCCACCCTTAGATTAATTGATAGGAATGGATTTTTATTATATTCTTTATTGATATATGATTACTCATTATTTTCATGACCCCAGTCATAAATCATGTTATTAAAACCAATTTATTATCTCTATGAATTTAACTTCATTATTATTACCATTTATGTGATCGTTGGTCAAGACCACATCAACCATTGGTGGATTCACCTTGTTATTTTGATTTCTCCCACCATACCTTTCGTTCTTCACCGTTGACCCATGGGGTCTTGGTTTGACATTTACTGGGTGGGTTCGAGCACGATCGAACCCACCAGATTCATGGATATTGTAAGAATGATGTAAAAATAGATAGTGTACAGATAGATTGAGGTACGATATAGGGTGTGGGTTTTGGATTCATGGATTTCAGGATCCTAAATAGAAATGGGAGAGGTGTGATTTGATGAATCAAGATACACTGGTTTTGGGTGGCCAAAATTTTTCCGCCGATGATTATCCCTATATTGAAAACCCTTGGTGTGATTTAAGGTAGAAGCGGTGGGGTATGAAAGACGCGTGACACATTATTCATTTTTTAAAAATTTACCAAATAAATTCCATGTATCCTAGAGGAACACACTCTCCGTAGTCCCCGATTGTAGCGAATAGGGTTTCTGGTGAAGATAAATATCACACATCATGTTTTACCCCATACACATCATGTGAACCTATACTGATAGCCCAACATGTACTGTAGGAGTATATAAGAACAAGAATGACCAGACACACTGGCACAAACAGAGTACACATGAACTTCCATGGTACACAAGAAAAATCAATGTAGATGGGAAAAATCTGGGAGGGCACAGGAAGGCCCCAGGTGGCTAAGGCATGCCGTGTACCACCTGTACATTCCGTTTAGTATGAAATGTATTCCCAATATGGTTTTATGGGATTAAATGACCAAGAGATAAGGTGAGGTCACATGCCATGTGAACCCATGTACATGTCATGCACTTCTCCTAGTAACTTCCACCTTTTATTTATCTTTCTTCAGGACTTAGATTTGTTCCTATGAACAACCTATCATGAGTGGATTTTTGCATAGGAAATAATGGTAGATTTTTTTTTTGTATTATGAGATATGGTGTGAGGTGTTTAGAGAATGATTATTCTTTAGGAGATGCTTAACCGATGGTAGTGATTAGGCTGGATCATTAGATAAATGTCAGGGTTGGTACTCCCATGTCATACTTAGTCATGGGTCCCCCATACTATTTACATAGGTATGTTTGGTACTCCCCCATATTATAGTAGGGCATGAGTCCTCTATATACAGAGTGGAACTCCTCCATCATCAGGATTCAGCGACAAGTGGCCCCCCTACAGGAGTGAGTGATCCCTCGGCTGTGGAGCATAATAGCGAAGAGCGACCCCCTCCACTTGGATTCTTGTGAGGGTGTGCATGATATTGGGCATTAGAGATGGAACTTTGGATATATAGTAAGACTCATCATTCTTGGTTGGGATATGGATATTGAGATCCCCTTTCTCTCCCTATTAGGTTTCTTTATGAGCATATATGTTGGGTTTAGTTTTCTCTAATGCTATGGGTTGAGCTAAATGTTATTGTACCTATCTATTGACCCCATTATGGTTTTTGAGGTGTACTACTGGGTATGTATATAAACACCCATGAATGAGATATTTCTACACATGTTGTGACTTATGAAGATGATAGGAAAATCAATGGTGAATTTGGTGGAGCATAGTAAAAATTAGATTCATTTACTACATACGGTGGTCAGACTTAGATATTAGGAGTTAGACTCTCTCTATATTTCATTCTTCCCAGTTTCTATTAGTTTGAGACTTAATTTCTAGTTGGGGGTGTATTTTCCATCTTTTATGCTATTGATATATATTAACATACTCTAATTTATTCCCTAGAGGTTATTTCATGAATGTTTTTATTCTATATTTTGAAGTCTTTTATTAGTCCTCTATAATTTTTTATGAATATGGTGGTGGTGGTGTGTGTAATGGTACTTAAGGAAAAGGCCTCCCATTCCAGTTTATGCATTATCGGTGCTTTCCACTAGCCCCCTACCTATTGGAGGCGATCTTGGGGTGTCAAAATTTTCTTATTACTAGATAGGTAGGTCCCAATGGGTTGTTTCATGACAATGTTTCCTTAGTTTCCAATGATATAAATTTATAACATTGTTTATGTAGGTGGTTAAATCGATCAAAACAAAAAAAAGCTATAATATACATGTGATTATGGTTAAGAAAGTGATTCATTTTTAAATAATATCATTATTATAGAAGCATAATGATATTATTTATATTTTTTAAAGTAGTTAATATAGTTATAAGAGTGTTGGATATATAATAAAATACTATATTGAAAACAAAATACATCACTTTCATGGAGGCGGTAGTCCACACATACGCACGAGTGACACAATTGTTTTCCATTGATCTGGGGGAAGATAGGAAATTATTTAAAATTTTAGAATCTTAATAATTTTATAAATATCATATTAATACTTTAAATATAATTTTAAATCCATCAGTGTAAGGTGGTAAAGATAAATCAAGCACGCTATTCATGGAGGAGATAATCCAAACATATGTATAGTGACCTCTTTATTTTTTGGATGGTTTTGGAGGAAGGTAGAAAAAGGATATTTTGTTAGTATAGTAACATTTAATCATATTATTAATACTAATATTATCATAATTTCATGGATATAATAGGTTTAAGGGGGTAGAAGAATAAAATAATTAAGAGAGCTCAGTTGAGAACATTACCTCTCCCTTTGGATGTTCTCCTTTGGGTAACACCTTAAGTATCATTAGCTTGGTCTTTTTGAAATACCAAGTCTTCTAGAATGTGGGGATATAGTTGAGGTGATACCAGGGTATAATTTTTTTGAGGTAATTATTTATAATGAGTGGAAGCATGGGGGGGGGAGGTGAACTTCTTTTATAGGTAAAGGGAATTACATTTTGTGAATATAACTTTTTAATATAAAAAGAGCACATGTTTCACATGGAACATGGATTTAAAGTGAACAATAATGGATTGGAGGATAAATTAAGGTCAATAATCCCTTAACCATTCATTTACAAAAATTTTTTAAACACTTTTTAAAGTCTTTTACTCTTAAATTTTCACTTGTACCAATTTTGGTTTTTAACATGGTAATACATTTTTACCTAAGTAATTCACTTTTAATTCCTAAAAAAAAGGAAATGTTTTATAATTTAGTCACACTAATTTTAAATATTAAATCCATTTTAACAAATAAAATTTATATTTATAAGAAAAATTAATTTTAACATTAGCGCATGTAACTCGTAAAAACTTGTTTTTAGAAAAAGAGTAATTTTAACAATAAATGTTAAGTTTAGAAAAAAAGACATCATTTTTTTTATTTTAAAGAAATTGAATATTTTATTATTAACAAAAGTAGATTTATGCAACTTTAAAATAAATTTAAAACTTAATTACACCTAGTAAAAACTAAATTAAAAGATAAAAAATAAAAATAGTTTTTATTTGAACGATATTGCTTAATTTTCAAAATATCAAACATGGAATTTCTAAACTAAACATATTATTTTTAAATGAATCATGTTATTCCATAGATTATTTTTTGATCATGATTTTTTATTATAAATTTTTAAGTTTTAATTACTTCTTGATATAGTCATAAATGTTACGGTTTTTGTAAAAATTGTATTTTTTCATTATTGATCTAAAAATAAATTATTTCAAATAAATATAAAAAAATTAATATTAATATAATATTTAAATACTAAATCCAAAAATGAAGTTAAAATTTCAAATAAAAATTCTAAAATTTATTAATTTAACTTTTAAATAGAAATATAAAATATAATGAAAATTGTTTTCATAGAAAAATGATTTTTTCCAATGTTAACCATTTTTAATCTTATTTAATATATTTTTTTAATTAAAATAGTGTTGATTTATTATTCATACCAATTATTTGTTAAAAATATATACTCAGTTTCTTAAAATAAAGATGCATCATACATAAAAATCCAATTCTATAAAAATACATTTTAAGCATAAAATGAACTCATTTAATATTTATAATTTTATATTAATAAAATATATCAAGGTTATTTTTAGTTTGGTGTTGCATGTTATATAAGATATTCAATATATTATTTAATTAAAGGAAAAATACATACTAAAATATTAGGGTTTTATAAGTTTTTTTCTGACAAGGAAAGAGAGTGATGATAATGAAGGAGAATTGGAAGGAAGAGTCAATATTCAAGTTGAACTAAAAGTTTATCTTGAATAAATAGATGTATGGAGAGAAAAAGGAAGTTAATATATTTGTTCATGATGAAAAAATCTATATGAAACAATAAGAAGAGGAGAAGTTTGAGTTTAAGACAAAAATTGAAAAGATCAAATTAAAAAACCAGAAAGATTGAAGAAGGTGGTTGAGAAAAAACTCAAAAATTGAAGAACAAAATAGTCTTATTGATGGTTTAACTAAAAAAAAGAAAGATCAAGTCAAATGTATCAAAGATATTGAGGAATAAGTTGTCGAATTGTAATAAAAAATGGAAGATCATGAGAGACTCTTGAATCTTTATATTATATCAAGTAAGCATATCCAATAGGAGATAAAAAAGGTGAACTAGAATCATAGAGGTCTAAAAAAATAGTTTGAGTATTTTTAAGAGAAGAAAAAAGACACATCAAAATGAAAAATCTGGTATGGGGATTGATAAAAAATAGAACGCAGTGGTTGTTGATTCTTCGCCCCAAACAACCACTCCAAGGTTGAAGGTTTATTTGGGTATAACTCAAAATATGAATACTCAAAGAAACTATGTGAAAACCAATTATATATCTGATACGCGTAATAATTAAACTCATATCAGGTGTTATTGTTATATAAAGATGATACATTCTTAAAATGTATGTTCCATAGACAAAAGGCATCATAGGGAATGAAACCTATAAAGGCATCCAAGCAGAGTTCAAAATTCCAGGAATGATTTTGATGGTCATTGTTTCTTGTGTAGAGAATTTGGACTTATGGATGGGTATTTATTATCAATAATGCATAAGAATGTGCCTATGAATACCCGAAGTTATAGTACACAACAACTCAAATAATCATCATGCTGGCTAAAAACACAAAATCGATTTATGGCTTTGCAAGATGAATTTGGCCCATCATGTTTTAAGGAAGAATATTTGTATGAATTAACAAAAAGTGTGAAGTCAAAGACATGGATCGAAAAGAAGAGAGTTAATAAGGCTGTAGTTATAGGAATTTACCCAAAATTATATGATCATTCTAATGCATGGATCCTTGATAGTGGATACACTTTCTATATAATGAGAAATGTGAATCTTATAATATGAATTATGTAAAATAAGGAAGGTGTCGTTAGATTTTGAAATGATTAAGTCCTAAAGATTATTATCTTAGGAAAATAAAATTTTGGAGAAAAAGATATGATACACATAGATTTATTGGTTTTTTAAGGTGTCAATAAAAACTTGATAAGTTTTAGTTAACTTTGTAGCTTAGGTAATGAAATAAAATTTAAAAATAATACCTATATCATTAAGGGAAAGGATAATATAATTATAATGTAATAAAAATTCATGAAGGGGAATTTATACTTATTTAGTGTAGAAGAAGATATGGGCTTTCGATCAAATAAAGAATAAAATAAATTATGGTATAAACAATTTATACATTTGAGTCAAAAATTCTTAGAAGATTTTGTGAAATATGATAAATCTTTATATATACCTAAACTATCACATGATTGACCACACATGTGTGGTGTTTTTTAAAAAGGAAAGATTATTTGAAAGATTTATAAGGAAAAAGAACATAATTCAACAAGGGTGCTTGAGTTGGTTCATACTGATGTTTTTTGACCTATATCACCAAGACCTATTGATGGGAATAGATATTACATTTATTTCATTATTTATTTCAGTAGGATTAAATGGTTAATGTTCACTACCCACAAGTATGAGGTGTTAAATTTCATTAATCAATATTGGAGGAAGGATGAAAAAAATACTTGAATGAAAATTCTGAAATTATGGACTAAAAATTTCATGGAGTTTATAAATAAACAGGTGTAATACTATCTCTAAAATCATTTAATAAGGAACCAAGTCTCAGTAGTGAAAAATCCTTATCAAAATGGTGTGGTCAAGAGGATAAATTAGATCATAAAAAATAGGGCTAAGATGATTCTTATTGAAAAAGACCTACCAACGAAGTTTTTAATACAAGAAGTCATGAAATTGATTTATATAATAGAGTTTTTTTTGTGTCTATAGGAAAAAATGAATCAATAAAAAATGTGGTATGGAAAGAATATGATGTGAAAATAATTTTTAATCTTCAAAAATAAGTGTTTCATGTAACAACCCAATATTTTTTCAATGGAAATTAATTTCTTATAAATATTCCATAATCACATAAAATAACAACATAATGAACTACTAAGTGCTATTTGACCTTTAAACATAATTTTGTCACTTCTATGATGTGAATTTTGAAAATCTGACATACACGGTTGCGATTAGTAAGTTATTTGGAGTCCGATAAGGAAAACTTAATTTTTGGTGAATAGTAACCTGTCCTTATGAATAGTAACATACCCTTATGAATAGTGATAAACCCTAATGAATAGTAACCTTACCTATGATAGTATATAAATAATATTCAAGTGGAAGTAAAATATACCTATGTCTTGGAATAAGTAAATTAATGTTTTAAAACTATTTTTTAGAATAAATTATGATTTTAATTAAATATTAAATCAATCATATTTAGAAAATTATTTTAAAAAAATGGAAATCATTTTTGGATTCTACATTTCTAAAAATGTTTAGGGTGAATTTTTGGTTTTTTCCCGAAATACTCGAATTTTTGATGAATAGTGAAATACGGTAAAATACCGTATATACAAATTATCAGTTAAATACACTATTTATGACATCATAAGTTATGTAATCCCACTTTTTTGGAACTAAAATGAATTTATTACTATTCTTGGTCATGAAATCATCACTATTTCTGGTATGGGGGGAAATTAATAAAGTAATGATTAAAAAATTATGAAAACCCTCCTCTCCTCCACTATAAAACCCCCCTCACTCCCTCTTCTCTTCACCCATCTAAGCCTTTATTATCATCAAATATATGCCTATATAACCTTTCCTAGTCACTCCCCACGTCCAAGAATCTCTTGTTCTTTCCAAAAGACCAAAATACCCTCCCTTAAGGAGGTTCTCAATGAGGTTATTTCAAGAGGTAAAGCACCTTTCTTTTTTCATTTAGTTTCATTTAAATTTATCTTCTTTTGTTATCCTCTCCTCACCTCCTTCATCCAAATGACCATGATAGATCCAATATCATATATATACTGAAATTATATCATGTGAATGGAAGAATCATCATCAACATTCTTACTCTCTCTCTCTTTTATTTTATAAACAAAATTAACGTCCATGAGGTTCCAATTTATGACCTTCATGGACGATGAAGTTTCATTCTTCAATTTCTCCTTTATTACTGGTTATGAAACCATTTTTTTGGTTCAACCAGACTATAATATATGTATTATAACCTAATTAATATTCAGGAACCAGTATAAATACATATTATTAAATCATATGACCAAACTAGTTCATAATAATCAAAACACCACTAAAATAATCTAAGTGAATGTCATAAATATTTCATCTAATGATTCATCCTATTTATATGTATCCAAATGATATAAATTACCATAAACACTTATTTATGTTCATAAATAATATTTAACTTCAATTTTGGAGATTTATATCCATTCCACATGAACTCCATTACTTAAGATCAAGTGAACCGATTATGAAAATAAAGAAAACAAACACTTCAGAATAACAAAATTCAATATAATAACTTATCAATTAGAACATAAATGAACTAAAAATAACTATAATAAAATAAATAAATGTCTAATAGGCTCTGAAATAATTTATTAATAAGTATAATTTCATATTTCAAGACCTTAAGTTCAAGAGCGGAGCACATTCAGACTTAAGGTTAAGGTTTCTCACCCGAACCTCCATTTTCATTCAGGTTACTTTTATTATCTAATTACCTCAATGAAGTTCTTATGTATTATTTTTTACTAATAAATTATGTGTGAGTGTTATATATATGTTTACCAACCAGATACTTTCCTTATTTTTTGTAGAGTAACATGTTTTAAAAGGAACTTTCAAAATTATTTTCGAAATACAAGAACGATTCAACAGAATTTCTCAAATTCTTACCTACTTTAAATGGAAATATAAAATTCGTTTTTAGCATCCATTATCTTTTTAAATCAATCATTTTATTATGAAAATAATACCTTACTTAAGTTCTGGTTTTATACAAAGAATTTTCCAAAAGAAATCTTCTTTTCAAAATAAAAGAGTATTTATCTCAAGAATTACTCAATGATTTTATAAGAGTATTATGACAACCCTGCTTTTATTACAACTTAAACATGATTTATTACATAAAAATTCACTTGATAAAACAAAGAAGATCGAGAGGTTTAGTGTCTTTGGGGCTTAGGATCATTACATAAAAACTTTAAACTTGAAATACAACATCCTTATTGAAAACTTCCTTTACATGACCACTACATTCCTTCGTACTTAGCATTGCATGGGATAACCTGAGGACATGCATAAGAAAAGGGTGAGCTATAAAGCCCAGTAAGGGAGTACATAATGAATAACATGAGGAGTACAATACATGTTAGGCAATAGGAATATCAATAGAGCATAATAGAGACATGAACATAAAGGCATGATAAAGCATGATAATCATAACATGGAAATGTGGCAACAACACTTAACATTGAATTAGCATGAGCCAAGGCTCATTGCACATGGAGCATGAGTAAACCCTCATTGCACTTGAAGCATGAGTAAAACCTCGTTGCACTTGAATTAGCATGAGTCAACACTCATTGCACATGACGTATCATGATACTATACTTTACCCAATGCATTGGAGCGCTATCAGGGCGCACCCTTCTTAAACATTTCATTTCATGCATAAGTGTGCCACATGGATCATAAAACATGGATTCATAAAACATAATCATTTATTCCACGAAAAAGGAATGTGGAATTCATACATGAAACTTTACAATCAATATGTAAATGTGCATAAAGGTGAATACCCTTGATGGAGAAATGGGCATGGTATTCACTACACAAAGACATTGGCTTAGAAAATCGGTGCGATTTCGGCAGCATAACGGCGTGACATAAGAATTCAAAAAAAAAAAGTTGATGAGAGAGAAAGGGGTTCCTCATCATATTTACATGTAATGGACAGTAAGGAGGTCATATATATACATGTCCCAACAATTGAAATGGAATTTAGATTCATGATACAAAAGTATTGCTTGAATGTAAAAGAAGAGAGAGAAGTTCCTTTCGGAATTTCGGCATAGTAACGGGTGTACATGGGAGGCATTTAATGAGAGAGAAAGGGTTCTCCCATCATTCAAACAATAAGAGGGCAGTATGGGGGAGGTGCAAAACCATACCCAACATTCATAATTGAAATAAAAAGGGAAATACAACTTAAAGAAAATTGACAAAAAAATGAGAAAGGAAGAAAACCCCTTACTTGGAAGTTTGCTTCCAAAGGCTAGAGAGAGGCTTGTGAGAGGCTTCTTGGGAGCTTGGGGCACCTTGGGAGGATTCTAGAGAGAGTAGGGCAGAGGTTGGACGAACTTCAAGGGCTTTGAGTGAGGAGGAAGTGGGAGCTTGGGTGGGTTTATATAGGAAAGGTGAGAGAATTCTTTATTATTTAGGTTTGGGACCCCTTATATTAAAATAATCCAAACCACAAACCATAACATGGTATTTGCCCATGGTTTCTGGAAAAGGAAAGAGGAAAACAATATTTTACAAGTCCAAGGTCCGAACTTATTAAAAAATTAGGGTTTCTTATGTGGAGGTGAGTCACACTCCCATGGAAATTAATTTAAAAAGGCAAAGTGTTGAATAAGTCTTGAGGGCTCCATTAATGCTTTGAAAAGTGAGTCAAACAAACCCAAAACCTCATTATTTTAATGATAAAACACATATTGGCCGAACATAGGGATTATGGTATTTTATTACATCACCATTGGGTCATTATGATGTCATAAAACACATTATATATTTAAATGGTATTTAATTTTTACCCAAAAATTTGACTGTCTCAGAAAATTATGAAAAATTCACCGTTGGATAATTTCGACGTCCTGATTCCAAAAATAAGATTTATTTTATCTAAATAATTTTCTAAATATGTGAATTTTCACTTTTAAAATAAAAACCGACATTTATAAAAAATTCACGGGTTTTGACAGAAATGGCTTTCAAACCTTAATAAAAATTTTAATTGCATTCATAAAATTATAAGATCATTTATATTTAATAAAAGTTAATTTAATATTAATAATAATATTTTATTAAAATATTATTTAATTCAAAAATCCTTTAATTTAATAAAATATAATTCTTAATTAAATAATACTAAAAACACCGTTTGTACTTTAAAAACTAATTACAATGTATCAAAAATGACTAGAAATTATATTTATTATTATATACAAAAAATAATGTACATGAACATGGTGCTACTTATTTGTTACATAACCCCTTAAAATAGCCACATAAGACCTAAGGGTAAGGTGTGCGATGGTGACAGACTCTTGGGGTTGCTCGGATAACATTGCTCGAGTGGTAATCTCTATCAACTTCCATTTTTCCCGTAGATGATCACGTTCGAGCTTGACTTGATGAAGCTCAGCTTGGGCTTGGTCAAGGGCAAAGCCCAAATACGCCACCTCCTTTCCGAGCTCCGACAAATGGGCTTCGTAAGGGGCAATTCTACTGGATGAGGCCATCGCTCCCTTTGTCTGAGTAAAAAATGGTTTCGTTAAAGCCTTATATTTAAACTACCCAGATGATCACTGTTCAACGGCTATAAAAGTAACGGTCACAAATCTTAACGTTAAACTAAAGAAGTTGACATCATATAAAAACATAAAGAAACATTTAACTGGATCAAGAAGGATTTTCCATTAATGAAATTTTGGGTCGTTACAACATTCCCCCCTTAAGAAATTTCACCCTCGAAATTTTCCTTTTCCCACACTAAAACAAATGTGGGTAACTTAGCTTCATCATATCCTCCGACTCCCAAGTTGCTTCTTTAAACTTGTGGTTTCTCCACAACACCTTGACGAGGGGCATTGTCTTATTTCGTAGAACTTTTTCTCTACGATCTAAGATCTTCACTGGTTGCTCCTCATAAGAAAGATCATCTTCCAATTGTACCACCTCAGAAGAGAGTACATGTGAAGGGTCTGGTATGTACTTCCTTAAGAGGGATACATGGAAGACATCATGCACCTTGGCCATAGTAGGTGGAAGTGCTAGTCGATATGCCACAGCCCCAACACGATCAAGAATCTCGAAGGGGCCGATGTACCTTGGACTTAACTTCCCTTTCTTTCCAAACCTCATGACCTTCTTCCACAGAGATATGCGTAAAAACACCATGTCTCCGACTTTAAACTCAAGGTCTCGTCGACGATTATCTGCATAACTCTTCTGTCGACTTTGGGCTGCCTTGATATGCTGCTGAATGGTTTTCACCTTCTCCACCATTTCTTCGACCATTTCTGGTCCAAGCAGCTTACGTTCACCGACCTCATCCCAACATGCTGGTGTTCTACACCTTTTCCCATACAGGGCTTCATATGGTGCCATTTGGATGCTCGAGTGGAAACTATTATTATAAGAGAACTCAACTAGAGGAATATGTTGATCCCATCCTCCTTTAAAGTCCATTGAGCACGCTCTCAACATATCCTCAAGTGTTTGGATAGTCCGCTCGGATTGGCCATCAGTTTGAGGATGATAGGCCGTACTGAAGTTCAGTTCAGTATTCAGAGCATGTTGAAGACTCTTACAAAACTTAGAGGTAAATTTTGGATCTCGGTCAGACACAATAGATAGTGGTACTCCATGCAACCGTACCACTTCCCTGATATATATCCGTGCCAGTTGATCCAAAGAGAAATCCTCTCGAATAGCAATGAAGTGTGCAGTCTTTGTAAGACGATCCACAATAACCCAGATTGCATTGTTGCTTTTGGATGTCCTTGGAAGTCCAGTGACGAAGTCCATGGTGATGTTCTCCCATTTCCATTCTGGTATGGGCAATGGTTGCATCATCCCCTTAGACTTCTGCCTCTCTGCCTTCACTTGCTGACACACCAGGCACTTTGATGTATATTTGGCGATCTCCTTCTTCATATTATCCCACCAAAAGTTTTCTCAGAGATCTCGATACATCTTTGTGCTCCCTGGGTGAATAGAGAAATTTGAACTATGTGCATCATCCAAAAGTTCCTTCTTCATCTCTGAACTTGATGGGACACATAGTCTTTTCCCAAACCGCACAATTCCTTCTTCATTAACATTAAACTCTGAGGATTTTCCCTTTTTGATAGCTTCCACTTTTTCTTGGATTCTCGCGTCATCCTTTTGGGCATCCTTTAACCTTTCCAAAAGAGATGGTTGAGCAATCATTTGTGAAAGGATTGATGATGTTCCCTTCTTTATGATTCCCACGTCCATCTTCATCAAGTCTAAGAAGATTGGATCCTTCTCAATTCTCATCATTGATAGAATTGCTGGATCCTTTCTACTTAGGGCATCCGCCACCTTGTTCGCCTTCCCAGGGTGGTAATGTATTGAACAATCATAATACTTTATGAGCTCTATCCATCTTCTCTGGCGCATATTAAGATCTTTCTGTGTGAATATATATTTAAGACTCTTGTGGTCAGTATATATCTCACATTTCTCTCCATAGAGATAATGCCACCAGATTTTCAAGGCAAAGATCACCGCCGCCAACTCCAGATCATGCGTTGGATAGTTTCGCTCATGGATTTTCAACTACCTTGAGGCATAGGATATCACTTTATCATTCTGCATCAGCACACATCCTAATCCCTTCTTCGAAGCATCACTGAGTACCACAAAAAGCTCCCCACTTGTGGGTAAAGTGAGCACAGGTGCAGTGATAAGCCTCATTTTCAACTCCTTGAAGCTTTCTTCGCATTCATCACTCCAAGAAAACTTTACTCCCTTTCGAGTTAGCTTGGTAAGAGGGTTGGATAATCGTGAGAAATTTCTCACAAATCGTCGATAATATCCAGCTAACCCCAAGAAGCTACGGATATCAGTTACCGATGTTGGCCTCGGCCATCCCTCAATTGCATCTGTTTTGGAGGGGTCCACAGATATCCCATTGCTTGTGATGATATGGCCCAAGAATGAGACCTCCTTCAACCAGAACTCACACTTTCTGTACTTGGCATAGAGCTTCTCCTTGCGCAAAGTCTCCAGTACAGTTCTTAAATGCTCCTCATGGTCCTCCTTGGTTTTGGAGTATATTAGAATATCATCTATAAATACTACCACAAATTTATCTAGGTAATCTCTAAAGACTCTATTCATCAAGTCCATGAATATTGCTGGAGCATTGGTGAGTCCAAAAGGCATTACTATGAATTCATAGTGCCCGTACCTTGTACGAAAAGCAGTCTTGGGGATATCTTCCTTCTTCACCCTTACTTGATAATATCCCGACTGCAAGTCGACCTTGGAGAAGTATTGTGCTCCACGCAGCTGATCAAACAAGTCATCGATTCTTGGGAGAGGATACTTGTTCTTTATCGTGATTTTGTTAAGTTCACGATAATCGATGCAAAGCCTCATTGACCCATCCTTCTTCTTGACGAAGAGGACTGGTGCACCCCATGGTGATGCACTTGGGCGTATAAACCCTTTATCCAGATTCTCCTGTAGTTGTTTCTTCAGTTCTTCAAGCTCAACCACATCCATTCTATATGGAGTCTTGGATATTGGTAGCGCCCCAGGTATAAGTTCAATTGAGAACTCAACATCTCTTCTTGGAGGAAGACCAGGAAGTTCCTCGGAAAATACTTCAGCGAATTCCCTCACAATAGGAATTTCTTCAAGGGTGGTTTCTTCCTTGGACTCAATCATCTGAGCCAGATATGCGTGCTCATAAGGCAGTAATATCCATGCTTTAGATGATGGAGCTAAAGGAGATTCATCTTCCTCCTGACACTTGTAAAGAATCGGGGGTCGATTCTCCATATGGAGTGTGATTTCCCTCTCCCTACAATTTATGTTGGCTCTATATAAGGAAAGCCAATCCATGCCAAGAATTGCATCAAATTCCACCAAAGGGAGTATGACGAGGTTCGCCGGGAAATTCAATCCACAGATTATAACAGGGGAGGACTTATACTCATGGGATGCAATGATTGCCCCATTTTCCATACTCACCGACATCTTTACTTCCATGATTTGTGGTGGTGCAGGGATTGTCCTACTAAACTTTTGAGATATAAAAGAATGCGTAGAACCTGAATCAAAAAGTACGTTCGCTATTCTTGAATGAATAACTAGCGTACCTGTCACCACTTCGTTGTCGGGGTTCACTTCGGCAGAAGTGATGGCAAAAGCTCTTCCTTGCTGTCTTGGAGGTTGTTGATTGCCTCCGATAACCCTTGGATTAGGGCACTGATTCGCAAAATGACCCGGTTCTTTGCATTTGAAGCATTGAACAACGCGTTGAGTTTCGAACGGAGCGTTCCTCCCCTCCGTCGCAGCCGTGGGTTCTTCTTGCTGACAGTTAACAGCTAGGTGCCCTTCTCTTCCACACTTGAAGCATTTTCTTGTCCCCCTAAGGCAATTTCCAGGGTGCTTCTTTCCACACTTTTGGCAAGTGGGGTGCTGGAATTTCTTAGCGCCGTTGGATTTATCCATCGGACCACCAACATTGAATTCCACCTTCCACTTCTTATCCCCATGATACCCCTGTGATTCTCCGATCTCCATTTCAACCTTGAGGGCACATCGGACAATTTCCTCATAGCTGTCGAAGTCACGGATCGCTAATTCTTTCCGCAAGCTAGGCTTCAGCCCACCAAAGAAGCGGTCAACCTTGCATTCGGGGGTAACGACAAAGCCGGAAGCGTATCGTGCAAGCCTTGTGAAGTTTGCCTCGTACGCTCCCACAGATTCCTCATCTTTATGGTTGAGGGAAAGGAAGTCCCTTTCCATCTTAAGATGGAGGGTGCATGGAAAATATTTATCGAAAAACATCTTCCGGAATAACTTCCATTCCAAAGCCTCGATCTCCTCCTCAGGCTTCGTATTTTTGATCAACGTCCACCATTGATCAGCTTCACCCTCCATACGATAAGCCGCCAGGAGAACCTTCTCTTTTTCAGAGCATTGGAGGATGGATAATATCTTTTCAATGGAGTTGATCCATTGTTCAGCAATCGTGGGATCGGATGATCCACTAAAAGTAGGAGGCCTTTGTCTCATGAAGCTTTCAATAGCGACTTGTTCTTTCTTAGGGGGGGTTGAACGTTCCTCTTGACCAGTGTTTCTATTCAAAACTTGAGTTAGCTGAGAGAGAAGCGTGGCAAAGTTCGCGATTCCCGCTCCCATTGGATTGGGCATCTCATAAGTACAATCATCACACTGATCTTCACAACGGTTGTTAGCCCGAGTTCTCCTATTACCGGCCATTGGATGGAATAATAGGAAAGTTAGGGGTAACACATAAAGGGTAATCCAAAGACAAAAGTTGATGACTTATAAATAAACTTTAATCTCTTTAACTCATGAGTCTATAGGATTCAATCCAGGCTTTTCATGATCTTCCTTCTAACATATATTCTTAGGGGCATTTTTCCCTTAATAAGGGTTCATGCTAAGATTGTGAATTTATCAAAACATATCCCCCAGGAGTGTCGTAACCAAGAGTGCAGCAAGGCCCGTTGTCTTGCACCAGTTCCCGTTCGAGTCTAGCTCAAAGCGGTGTTTTCGGGTTTTACCCCTAGGATACATCTGTGCCAGAGCCGCCTCTACCTGCTCGTATCCAGACAGGGATGTATTTGTTTGATAAAACACTTACTTAGTATTTACCAAAACTTAGGGATGTTTTTATTATGCTTAGTCTTGTATCTAAGGCTTTACTAGGGTTTCCTAATCCCAAAAATAACTAAACCTATCCTCTGATACCAACTATGACAACCCTGCTTTTATTACAACTTAAACATGCTTTATTACATAAAACTTCACTTGATACAACAAAGAAGATCGAGAGGTTTAGTGTCTTTGGGGCTTAGGATCATTACATAAAAACTTTAAACTTGAAATACAACATCCTTATTGAAAACTTCCTTTACATGACCACTACATTCCTTCGTACTTAGCATTGCATGGGATAACCTGAGGACATGCATAAGAAAAGGGTGAGCTATAAAGCCCAGTAAGGGAGTACATAATGAATAACATGAGGAGTACAATACATGTTAGGCAATAGGAATATCAATAGATCATAATAGAGACATGAACATAAAGGCATGATAAAGCATGATAATCATAACATGGAAATGTGGCAACAACACTTAACATTGAATTAGCATGAGCCAAGGCTCATTGCACATGGAGCTTGAGTAAACCCTCATTGCACTTGAAGCACGAGTAAACCCTCGTTGCACTTGAATTAGAATGAGTCAACACTCATTTCACATGATGTATCATGATACTATACTTTACCCAATGCATTGGAGCGCTATCAGGGCGCACCCTTCTTAAACATTTCATTTCATGCATAAGTGTGCCACATGGATCATAAAACATGGATTCATAAAACATAATCATTTATTCCACGAAAAAGGAATGTGGAATTCATACATGAAACTTTACAATCAATATGTAAATGTGCATAAAGGTTAATACCCTTGATGGAGAAATGAGCATGGTATTCACTACACAAAGACATTGGCTTAGAAAATCGGTGCGATTTCGGCAGCATAACGGCGTGACATAAGAATTCAAAAAAAAAGTCGATGAGAGAGAAAGGGGTTCCTCATCATATTTACATGTAATGGACAGTAAGGAGGTCATATATATACATGTCCCAACAATTTAAATGGAATTTAGATTCATGATACAAAAGTATTGCTTGAATGTAAAAGAAGAGAGAGAAGTTCCTTTCGGAATTTCGGCATAGTAACGGGTGTACATGGGAGGAATTTAATGAGAGAGAAAGGGTTCTCCCATCATTCAAACAATAAGAGGGAAGTATGGGGGAGGTGCGAAACCATACCCCAACATTCATAATTGAAATAAAAAGGGAAATACAACCTAAAGAAAATTGACAAAAAAATGAGAAAGGAAGAAAACCCCTTACTTGGAAGTGTGCTTCCAAAGGCTAGAGAGAGGCTTGTGAGAGGCTTCTTGGGAGCTTGGGGCAACTTGGGAGGATTCTAGAGAGAGTAGGGCAGAGGTTGGACTAACTTCAAGGGCTTTGAGTGAGGAGGAAGTGGGAGCTTGGGTGGGTTTATATAGGAAAGGTGAGAGAATTCTTTATTATTTAGGTTTGGGACCCCTTATATTAAAATAATCCAAACCACAAACCATCCCATGGTATTTGCCCATGGTTTCTGGAAAAGGAAAGAGGAAAACAATATTTTACAAGTCCAAGGTCCGAACTTATTAAAAAATTAGGGTTGCTTATGTGGAGGTGAGTCACACTCCCATGGAAATTAATTTTAAAAGGCAAAGTGTTGAATAAGTCTTGAGGGCTCCATTAATGCTTTGAAAAGTGAGTCAAACAAACCCAAAACCTCATTATTTTAATGATAAAACACATATTGGCCGAACATAGGGATTATGGTATTTTATTACATCACCATTGGGTCATTATGATGTCATAAAACACATTATATATTTAAATGGTATTTAATTTTTACCCAAAAATTTGACTGTCTCAGAAAATTATGAAAAATTCACCGTTGGATAATTTCGACGTCCTGATTCCAAAAATAATATTTATTTTATCTAAATAATTTTCTAAATATGTGAATTTTCACTTTTAAAATAAAAACCGACATTTATAAAAAATTCACGGGTTTTGACAGAAATGGCTTTCAAACCTTAATAAAAATTTTAATTGCATTCATAAAATTATAAGATCATTTATATTTAATAAAAATTAATTTAATATTAATAATAATATTTTATTAAAATATTATTTAATTCAAAAATCCTTTAATTTAATAAAATATAATTCTTAATTAAATAATACTAAAAACACCGTTTGTACTTTAAAAACTAATTACAATGTATCAAAAATGACTAGAAATTATATTTATTATTATATACAAAAAATAATGTACATGAACATGGTGCTACTTATTTGTTACATAACCCCTTAAAATAGCCGCATAAGACCTAAGGGTAAGGTGTGCGATGGTGACAGACTCTTGGGGTTGCTCGGATAACATTGCTCGAGTGGTAATCTCTATCAACTTCCATTTTTCCCGTAGACGATCACGTTCGAGCTTGACTTGATGAAGCTCAGCTTGGGCTTGGTCAAGGTCAAAGCCCAAAGACGCCACATCCTTTCCGAGCTCCGACAAATGGGCTTCGTAAGGGGCAATTCTACTGGATGAGGCCATCGCTCCCTTTGTCTGAGTAAAAAATGGTTTCGTTAAAGCCTTATATTTAAACTACCCAGATGATCACTGTTCAACGGCTATAAAAGTAACGGTCACAAATCTTAACGTTAAACTAAAGAAGTTGACATCATATAAAAACATAAAGAAACATTTAACTGGATCAAGAGGGATTTTCCATTAATGACATTTTGGGTCGTTACAAGTATTTTCATCTATTTCAACACTATTTTTGATTATTATGTATTATTGTGTTTAATAATTTATGATGTAATATACCATATTTATTTTATTCTCTATTACTAGTTTTACTATGGATATGCTATCCTAAAACCATTCACCAATTTACTCCGAATGGTTAGTGTTTATGCTTAATGTTCGGGGAAAGATGTTTACATTTCCTATGATAGTTTCAATATGAATGTATATGTTATTTATGTTTATCCCCATTCATATGAGGAATTAATTGGACTTATTATGTGAAATTTGGGGCCCACTATATCCCCTCTATGCATTAGTAGTTCTTATGAGACAAATAGACATGGAATTGGATGAGGATTTTTCCAATTCGATATATGGTTTTGGCAGAGGCCTTAATCATTTTTAGATATCTTAGTCGAGGCCTTGAAAAAATGTTTCACAATGTCTGGAATATACACTTCCATCATTATAAAGCTAGTAATTTAAATCTCATGAGGTTATTTTACTAATATAATACCCATGATTTTGTTTTATTATGGAATTATTTACTCAACTCATATTCCTTCCATAATGTGTTCAAGTTTATTATTTGTGAAGGAATTTGTTTCAATTACTCACCATGAATAATGTTTATGTTTATGATATCTTCCACTATTTTTCTTACTCTTACTAATCATTTGAGTTCACACCTTTCTTGTGTTTTACTTTCCCAGGATATGAAGAAGTAAGTTATGAGTGATTTGCATGCATAATCTAAGAGGCATGGATGTTTCTAATAGAATAAATTAATTTTGTATTTCCTTTCATGATGTAATATTGAAATTATATATGTATATTGTTTCCAAAATCTACTAAACTACTTGGTCCTTTAGGATGAAAATTCCTTGTTTATTTTCCAATGTAATAAAATAAGGCACCAGCTCCAGGAAACTGGGGTTGGGTCCTTACAGTTGGTATCAGAGGAAGTTTAGTAGAAAACTTGGAAACTAGATTTAGAAAATGTAGATTATGGAACAAATCCCTAATATAATATTTGAGGATAATCATACAAAAACATCTTGGTATTTTGATAAGGAATGGATTATTTGGATCTTTCTAGTAAATACATCCCTGTATGGATACAAACAGGTAGAGGTGGCTTTGGCATAGATATACCTAGGAGTGAAAACTATGACAAGGAGTTTTGGAGTTGAACCAGGGTATCCTGGTACACGACAATGAGCCTTGATTCACTCTTGATATTTACAATCTTGGGGAAATGCTTTGGATAATTCGCATTTTCTATACAATCCATTATGAAGGATTTTAATGTAAATTTTTTCTCATAGAAACCGTGTTTATGAGATTAGCTATGCATAGAATTTTAATTTATGATAAGTACTTTTCTAGTTGATATTATAAATTATGATTCATAACCTAATCTAGTGTATGCCATTATCTAGAAATGGCGCCTAGTGGAAGAAATGGAAAGCGCATGAACACACGTATCCCATGTAGGAATTTCCCTCCAACGCAAGATAATGATGTTGGATATAGTGATGTGATAGGTGGAGAGCAGCTTATAACTATACTGTGACAACATAATCATGTTATGAATAATAACCTTACCTTTATAGAGCATCCAGATTCTCCATGTGGAGGATCTTTGTTAGATCGTTTTATGCGACAAAAACCTCCACCATTCAATGAGACTAAAAACCCTTTTGTTGAAGAACATTAGATAAGTTCCATAGAGAATATATTTCTTTCTTTGGGATGTAATGAAAGAGATAAGGTCATTATGGGAGTTTATCATCTATAGGGAGATACAGATCAGTGGTGGTCATTAATCCAAAACACAAAGGAGGAGGAATATATAAAAGAGATGGAATAGAGGTTACAATTTTTGAGGATGATCTAGAATACCTTATCTTTAGGGCAGAAACCTCGCCATCTGATTCTCATCTAGATCCACCCACAATAGCTCTATTGAATTCAATTCAATAACTGTGGGTGAGGAAAATAAAGTTCAAATAGAATATGTACCTATTGTGTAAGAATATATTGATGTATTTCTTGAGGATTTAACTAGAAATCCTCCAAAGTGTGAAATTGAGTTTTCCATTGACTTAATTCCTAGTTTAAGGCCCATATAAAAGACCCCTTATAGAATGGACACTGTGGAGTTAGTGTAACTAAAGAAACAACTAGAGGAATTGAGTTATAAAGGATTTATTCACCCTAGTTCTTCTCTATAGGGAGCCCATGTTCTTTTCGTTAAGAAGGATGACGGGTCTATGAGTTTGTGCATTGACTACAGGGAAATCAATTCTATAACAATACAGAACAAGTATCCCCTCCCTCACATTGACAATTTATTTGATCAACTTCATGAAGCCCAATATTTTTCAAAGATTGATCTTCAATCTGGGTATCATCAATTGCTTGTGAGGAATGAAGACATTCCAAAAAAAGCATTTCGAACTAGGTATGGGAATTATGAGTTTACAGTAATGCCTTTTGGACTGACTAACACACTATCTGTTTTCATATATCTAATAAAGATGGATATGAGAATTATCAAGGAAGGTAACACATCACTACTTTTTCAAATGGTTTCCAAACCTTCTTTACTGGAAAGGATAAAAAGTTCTCAGGATGATGATGATGAGTTTCAAAAGAAAATTAAATCTTTAAATGATATGAAGTTGATTGAATTCGTATATAAAGGTGGAATTTTGAAATTTGAAAAGAGGATTTGTGATCCTGCAATTCCTGAGATAAAGATGGAACTACTGGATGATTCTCATAACTCTAATTTCTCTATACACCCTGGTGGCACAAATATTTATAGATATCTAACGAAACATTTCTAGTGGGACAACATGAAGAGGGAAATTTCAGATTATATATTAAGATGTTTAGTCTATCAACAAGTGTAGGCTGAAAGGAAATATACAAAAGGAGTCATGAAAACTCTATCGATTCCTACATGGAAATGGGATGATGTAACCATGGATGTTTCACTGGAGTACCCAAAAATCCAAGGAATAATGATACAATCTGAGTAATTTTGGATTGACTTACAAAATCTATACATTTCCTCGCTACAAGGGAGGATTTTACACTAGAGCTCTTAACACGACTCTATATCAATGAAGTTGTGAGACTTCATGGGGAACCTATATTAATTTTTTCTGATTGTGACCCATGTTTTACATCTAATTTTTGTAAAATTCTTCAGAAATATTTGGATACCAAACTTTGATTGAGTACTACTTACCACCCACAAACTGACAGGAAATCAGAGAGGACAATCCAAACCTTATAGGACACGTTGAGATCATGTTCAATTGAATTTCAAGGTATGTGGGATCAATATTAACCTTTAGTGGAGTTTTCCTATAATAAAAGCTTCCATTTAAGTATTCAAATGACACCATATGAAGTATTGTACGGAAAGAGATGTTGTACACCAACTTGTTGAGATGAAGTTGGAGAAAGGAAGCTTGTGGGCCCTAAGATTGTGGAGGAAACAACAACGAAGGTAAAGAATATTCAAGGCCATATCAAAAAAACACAAAGAAGAAAAAATAGCTATGCCGATAATCAAAGGAAGGATATGGAAATTAAAGTGGGAGATCAAATTTTCTTTAAAGTATCTCCATGAAAGGGCGTTATAAGATTTGGAAAGAAAGGGAAACTGAGCCCTAGGTACACCGGGCCTTTTGAAATTATGGAGATAATTGGAGCTATTGCATATCATTTGGCTATGCCACCTAAACTGTCTAAGGTACACAATGTGTTCCATGTATCATTGTTGAGAAAATACATGCCAGACCCAACTCATGTACTAACCTATGAAAAAATAGAACTTGAGCCGGATCTGTCTTATTGTGAAGAGCCTATCAAGATTCTTGATACCAAAGAACAAGTATTGAGAAATCAGAAAACTCATCTAGTAAAGGTTCTTTGGAGGAACCATAATATGGAGGAAGCAACATGGGAGCCTGATGAGCCTATGTTGAATACATACCTGAATATTTTTAGGTAACATTTTGTGAATTTTGAGGACGAATTTTTTGTAAGGAGGGGAGAATATAACGACCCAATATTTTTTCAATGTAAATTAATTACTTATAAATAAGTTATAATCACATGAAATCACAACATAATGAAATACTAAGTTCTATGTGACCTTTAAACATAAGTTTTTCACTTCTGTGATGTGAAATTCAAAAATCCGACATACACGGTTGTGATCAGTAAGTTATTTGGAGTCCAATAAGAAAAACTTAATTTTTGGTGAATATTAACCTACCCTTATGAATATTAACATACCCTTATGAATAGTGATATGAACTAATTAATATTAAACTTACCTATGATAGTATATAAATAATATTCAAGTGGAAGTACGATATACCTATGTTTTGGAATAAGTAAATAAATGTTTTAAAAACATTTTTTAGAATAAATTATGATTTTAATTTAATATTATATTAATAATAGTTATAAAATTATTTTTGAAAAATGGACTTCATTTTTGGATTCTACATGTCAAAAAATGGTTATGGTGAATTTTTGGTATTTTTATGAAATACTCGAATTTTTGATGAATAATGAAATAGGGTAAAATACCGTATATACAAATTATCAGTTAAATACACTATTTATGACATCATGAGTGATATAATACCAATTTTTTTGAACTAAACTTCATTTATTACTATTCTTGGTCATGGAATAATCACTATTTTTGGTCTTGAGGGAAATTAATAAACTAATAATTAGAAAATTGTGAAAACCCTCATCTCCTCCACTATAACCCCCCATCACCCCCTCTTCTTTTCACTCCTATAAGACTTTAATATCCTCAAATATCTTTCCAAATACCCTTACATAGTCACTCTCCACGTCCAATAATCTCTTGGTCTTTCCAAAAGACCAAAATCCCTTCCCTTAAGGAGGTTCTCAAAGAGGTGATTTCAAGAGGTAAAACACCTTTCTTTTTCATTTAGTTTCATTTCAATTTATCTTATTTTGTTATCCTATCCTCACCTCATCTATCAAAATGACCATTATATATCCATTATCATATATATACTTTAATTATATCATGTTAATGGAAGAACCATCATCAATATCCTTACTATCTCTCTCTTTTATTTTATAAACAAAATCAACGTCCATGAGGTTCTAATTTATAACTTTCGTGGAAGACGAAGTTTCATTATTCAATTTCTCCTTCATTACTGGTCATTAAACCATTTTTATGTTTTAACCAGACTATAATATATGTATTATAACCTAATTAATATTTATTAACCATTATACATACATATTATTAAATCATATGACTAAACTAGTTTCTAATAATCAAAATACCGCTAAAATAATCTAAGTGAATGTCATAAATATTTCATCTAATGATTCATCCTCTTTCCATGTAACAAAATGATATAAATGTCCATTAAAAATTATTTATGTTCATAAATAATATTTAATTTCAATTCTGGATATTTACATCCATTCCACATGAACTCCTTTACTTAAGAACAAGCGAACCGATTATGAAAATAAAGAAAAAGAACACTCTGGAATGATGAAATTCAATATAATAACTTATCAATAAGGACATAAATGAACTAAAAAGAATTATTATAAAAAAAATCAATGTATAATATGTTATTAAATAAGTTATTAATAAGTCTAATTTAATATTCCAGGACCTTAAGTTCAAGAGTGGAACATATTCAGACTTAAGGTAAGGGTTTTTCCTCAGAACCTCCATTTTCATTTGGGTTACTTTTATTATCTACTTACCTAAATGAAGTTCTTATGTATTATTGTGTACTACTCATAAATTCTGTGTTAGTTTTATATATATGTTTACCAACAAGAATATTTCCTTATTTTATGGGGAGTAAAACGTTTTAAAAGTAAATTTGAAAATTATTTCTGAAATACAGGCCCGATTCAAGGAAATTTCTCAAATTCTTACATACTTTCAAGGGAACTCTAAAATATGTTTTTAGCATCCATTATCTTTCTAAAATGACTAATTTTATTATTAAAATAATACCTTACTTAATTTATAGTTTTATACAAATAATTTTCCAAAATAACTCTTCTTTTCAAAATAAAAGAGTATTTATCTCAAGAATTACACAATGATTTTATAAGAGTATTTTTGTATATTTCAACACTCTTGTTGATTATTATGTATTATTGGGTTTAATAATTTATTATGTAATCTACCATATTTATTGGATGGTATATGACTAGTTTTAATGTGTATGTTCTATCCTAAAACCATTCACCAATTTACTCCGAATGGTTAGTGTTTATGATTACTATTCAGGGAAAGATATTTACATTTCATATGATAGTTTCAATATGAATATATATGTTATTTATGTTTATCCACATTCATATGAGGAATGAATTGGACTTATTATGTGATGTTTGGGCCCCTATATAGCCCTTTAATTCATCAGTATGTCTCATGAGACAAATAGATGTGGAATTGGACGAGGCCTTTTCCAATTCAATATATAGTTTTGGTGAGGCCTTAATCATTTTTAGATGTCTTGGACGAGGCCTTAAAAAATGTTTTAGAATTTCCAACATATTCACTTCCCTCATTATGAAGATTTTAATTGAAATTTCATGAGGTTATTCGACTAGTATAATACCCATGATTATGTTTTATTATGGCATTATTTACTCAGCTCATATTACTTCCATAACGTGTTCAAGTTTATTATTTGTGAAGGCATGTGTTTAAATTACTCACCATGCCTAATTTTTATGTTTATGATATATTACACTATATTTTTTACTCTTACTAATCATTTGAGCTCACCCCTTTCTTGTGTTTCATTTTCCCAGGATATGAATAAGTAAGTTATGAGTGATTTACATGAATAATATAGGAGGCATGTATGTTTCTAATGGAATAAATTAATATTATATTTCCTTTCATGATGTAATGTTGAACTTATATATGTATTTTTTTTCTAAAATCTACTAAACTACTTGGTCCTTTGGGATGCAGATTCATTGTTTATATGCCAATGTAATAAAATAAGGCACTGACTCTGAGAAACTGGGGTCGGGTCCTTACATTTCATTCTCAATAAAGAGAAATATAGGAAGTTTTAATCTCAGGGAGATGAAGATATTTTATTTGGTTACTCAGTCAAATTAAAAGCATACAGATGCTTCAATAAGTGGCTAGGAATGGTTTTAGAAAGCAATGATGTCACTTTAGTGGATAATAAGTAGAATATTCATAAAAATAGTGAATAGTTTCTAGATGAAAGTGATAAGGAGGTGAGAATATTAGGGGGAGCACAATGGGATAGTGAAAATTGAGAAGAAGATACCAATGAATAGTAGGATGAAGTTATATTTGTATCTTCATAGAAGCTGAATATCCAAGTTAAAATTAGTTAGAAAAATATCATTGATGGATAAGGAACACTACTGCATATGATGAGAATAATGTATCTACAAAAACATCCTTATTATATCAGGTAGAGACAACGTGTTTTGAATAAGATACTAAAGATGAGAATTAATTTTAGGTGATGAATGAGAGCTTGAATAAATCAAGAACAACCTGATGTGGGAGATTGTTTTTGAGTCCGAAGAAGAAGAACGTTATCAGGACAAAATGGGTTTTTTCATAACAAAATAATTAATGACAACAAGGTGATTCAAAAATAAATCAAGACTAGTGTGCAAGAGATACTTCTAGATTGAGAGTATCAATATAGATGATACATTTTCACACATGACAAGGATGGATACAATTCAATTATTCTTATCCATAACAGTGTAGAGGACATTCAATTTATTTTAAATGGATGTAAAATCAGTATTTTTAAATGTATTTTTTGAAGAAGTGGTGTACATCGAACAAATGTACTGTCTTATTATCCTTGAATATGAAAAAAGAGTTTTATTATTAAAGTGTGTGCTTTATGGGTTAAAGTAGGAGCCAAGAGTATGATATTAAAGATTAAATCAATACTTGAAGAAGACCAGTTTCCATCATGGTGGAGTTTATTACAATATATATTTCAACCATGAGAGTTTTCAAAGGATGATGGTGTTATTATATGTATATGACCTAATATTTAGTGGATTGAATAAAGTACAATGATTTTTTTTCTATAAATTCATGAAGTGAAAGTTTGAAATGTTGATGATTAGAGAATTGACATTTTACTTGGTCTACAGGTGATACAATGAAGGAATTATACATTCATCTCTCAATATAAACATGTCAAGGAGGTTTTGAGAAGATTTGGAATGGATTAATCTAAGGTAATGACAAAATTGGTTGCTACCTAGATAAAGTTGCTAAGTTAGGATAATGGAAAAGTGGTCAATGTCATAGAATACATGAAAATCATCAGGATCATATTTTACTTAATATCAAGATGACCTAATATTGTGTTTTACACTTTTCAAGAAACAAGATACCAGAGTAGTCCCAAATAAATCCACTTACTAACCATGAATATAATACTATGATACCTCAAAAACATAATGGATTTTAGTTTATTGTATAGTGAAACATATCTATAATAGTTATTTGGATATAAATACCCAGACTAAATTGGTTCAGTAGATGACATAAAGTCTATATCAAAAGTGTATTTTATCCTAGATGACTATGCATTTATTATCTTTGTAAGAAATAAGACTACATTTCATGAATCACTATAGAAGTTCAATATTTTGTGGCCACTCAAGATTGAACACAATTATTATGGATAAAGCAGCATCATGAAGATATGAGAGTTGAAGTAAAGTATTTGATCATAACCAATTATGATAATTCAAGTGCGTAAATCCTTGAAAAAATCCACTCCACCATTCATGTAAAAATCACATTGAAATCAAGTATTAATTTATCAAGGAGAAGGCTGATCACAGGTTGGTGAAATTGGAGTAAGTGCATACTATACATTAATTCATAAATACCGTGATCAAGGCCATACCTAGGGATGTGTTTGATAAGAATCAGTTATCTCTTGAAGATCAGTCAACTACCCACACTTAGATAAGTATAGATGTGGAACCCCCTCCCTTAGGTTATTATTGAATTTCCCTATATGTTGATGACTATTCTTTTCCCTATTGTAGATCACAAAGGAGTGAACTTTATAATCATTGAAAAAAGGAAAGAAACCTTTCTCATAAAAGGGGTGATAGATTTATCAATCCCTTTAATGGGAAGAGTATAGATAATAAAGTGGTGTGAGCTATTTTATTTTGAATTAGGGGGAGAAAAAATATACGTGGAGTTATTAATTATAATAATGTTAAAGTCGTTTTATCATTGAATACAAATCATGAATATAGTGAAAGGATTACCTTTAGGTTTGTGATAAAAGAGGTTATCGAGTGAAATTTTACAGGTGGTCTTGAAAGTTGTATGAACAGTTCAACAAGTGGTATCGATCATGGTATCATTAAATAAGTGGTATAAAAAAGAAGTGATTCATTGATAAAATTTTCATGTTACTCTTATTTTTTATGTCTATCTTGGATTATGTGGGATTGGAGTATGTTTTGAGTAAGTTTTTGATCTTTATATGGGGTTGTAGAGTGTAAACCATGTTTGAAGTATAAAGTTCACAAGTTTTATCAATGAGTTGGTAAATAAGGTTAAAGTGTTGTCAAAAAACACAAAGATTGAAATTGTCAGGAAAAAATTCTACAATATATTGGTTCAAGGTTTTTGGGTTGTTGTGTCTATTGAAAATCCAATTGATAATGTTTTAGTGTGTTTAGGTAGGTTCAAAAAGTGGGTTTTAGAAGCATTATGAAGTAATGGATATTTTTTTTAGAAAAATGGATAAATATAGAATCTCACATAGAATGTATGCAACTGTGTAGGAGTTCATGACAACCAAGTTTGCATAGTAGGTATGTGACTACGAAGTAGTATGCAATGGGTGGGACCACATATAAAGTTTTCAACTAAATAATTGAAAAATTATTAAGTGACAAGGGTTCATTGCATAGAAAGATTGTAAAGTCATGTTAAAATCTTGGTTAAGGATGACTAAAGAAGGAATAGAATTTATATAGGAGGGTTTTTAAACCACAAAGGAAGCCTATGGTGTTTTCATCATTTGTAGTCGAGAAGAAGTAATTGAAGGTCAACCACAAAGGGAGTTCGAAGTACACAATTTCACAAAGGAGAACCACATGATAAGGGATTATTGTGAAGTTATTATTGATAATTCCATTGTTAGAAAGTTTTTTGGGTTTCTTTTCCTATATAAAGACCCCCTAATCACTTTATTAGAGAAGGGGGAAAAATTATCATGGAAGATCACCATAGAATAATTATGAGAAAACATAAAAGAGTTCATGAAACATATTGTGTGAAGAAAATCATGAAGGTAGTTTTTTGGGGAATTATTGTGAAGTGAAAAGTGTGAAGGAAGTTCACAGAGGTATTATCACGAAGCATGAAGAAAGTTTATAGTGGCATTACCACAAATCACGAAGAAGGTTTATGGGGATACACAAAGATATTTTTCATAGGGAGTTTATGAAGGCATTGTATATAGAAGTAGTATGTGCATGGAAATATTTATGAAGTATATCACATGAAGGAAATATATGATGAACAATATTCCATGAATATAGTACCCGAAGGGGAAGTTTATGAAGGAGAAAAGTCCACAAAGGAATTTTCCATGGATCAAAATTTCTTTGATTAAGTGGATTTCATCACTTTTATAGAAAAATGGATTCATTCCACACTTTAATCAATGTGAAATAATTCAGAGATAATACATATTATGAGAAGATTCTTCTGAAGGAGTAGTGAGTTATTTTATAAGATAGATCAGTGTGTTCTCAAGTGTGTATAGGTGTAAACTAGAAGGGATGATGAGTCCAATATAAAAATTATAAAACAATAATGAGATTTAGTGATTCCAGTACATTGAAACATTGAATTTGTATTGTACTTATATTAGCCCAATTTGGGTGAATTAAGTAAAAAATTATCCTATATATTTAAATATTCCATTTCATTATATATTTATGTGAGAAAAAAGAGAGAATAGATTTTTTTAATGATGAAAATTAATTGAAATGCATAATTTTTTTAATCTATAATACCCTGATTCACCCTACATGTTAGGGTATTTGACCTAGTGGGGTCAATAATATGCAAAAAAAATTAAATAGTGGCAAAAATATTTTTTAACATGGAATACCATAAAAATAAAGAACCCTGAGACCTATTCCAGAATAGTGATCTACTAATAATTGAAGAGTTCAAAAAATAGAATCCCCAAAATGATTGATATCTCAAAAGTAATACTCATAATAAAAATAATATAAAAAATATAAATAATATCCATAAAAAATCAGTCTAAAATTAAGAACACTATATGAGAAATAGGTTCAAACCAAATATTTGACCATATAGATATGAAGACCGCCATATAAAATAAAGGGTGATGAAAAAATTTACTAAATTTAGAGAATGTAAGACTATTGATCAAATCAATCAATATCAAAAATCTTATCTTCCTAAGAGGAAAAACTATTCTTTTCATTATCTAAAAACTGATCACACTCCAAAACTTTAAATAATGATTCCACTTCTAAAACATGCTACTACTCACCTTTTCTATTTTTTTACCTTAAAAAATGCTTGGATACTTCTTTCAAAAAATAAGTTTTCCTCTAAAAGTGATATCATATCTTAATTTTAAAAAACGGATATCTAAAAGAGGAAAATATCTAAATTGAAAAAAGGAAACCATCAAAATGTGGCCCCCGCTAGGGTGGACCTACACCAATCTCCCCCTTTGACTCAACCAAGGATCGTCACCAACCCTATACTAAATTAATTTTTTTAATATTTACCTTTTAATGGAATATTGGTTAACATGTCTAATCCATTATCATCTGTGTAAATATTATCGATCTCCAACTATCTATAATTAAGGATGTCACACATCTAATGATAAAGTACATTGGTATGTTTTGATTTACCTTTAAAATTAATATTATTTCCTAAAAAGATAACACTCTGACTATCAAAAAATAAAACATGCCTATCTTGATTAAAATTGAGATAAAAAAATAAAATTATTTATAAAAAATATCCCTTTTCTGGTCTTTGTTGCTATAATAAACTCAGACTCAGTTGTAGACAAAGTAAAAAATATTTATAATATAAACCACCAAGATTCAAATCCCCTTGAAAGAGTTATCAAATAGCCTGAAGTTAACTTCTTTGAATTTATATCTCCTTCTATATATGAATCTATAAAGTTATAAAACTTAGGTTTCACACTACCAAAACACAAGATCAGAAGTACCACAAATATATCGAAAAATATACTTCATTACTCTTCAATGTTCTATACCCAAATTTGATAGAAAATGACCAACCACACCAACAACATTATCTATATCAATTCTAGTGAATAACATCACATACATAAAATAATTAACAATAGATGAATAATTTATGTGTTGCATCACCTATCTATCCTCATTAATAAAATGTGATCAACTAGAACTGATCCTAAAATATAAAGTAAAAGGAATACTAACCACTTGGATCCATCTATGTAAAATATCTAAATCACCTTCTCAATGTATCTCGTCAAATATAACTATAGTTTCTTGGACTTTATATCGCATAAGATCATTATTCCAAGAATATGTCTTGTTGGACTCATGAATTTCATTAAAAAAGAATAAAAAACTACTTCAATCTATCAATTATAGAAGCATCATGATCAAAAATAAGAATAACATCAATATAAAGTAATAGTATAATAAAATCATTATAAAAAAAATTTGAACAAAAAAACAATGATCAGAAGAAGCCTTTCTAAATCCATGATGAAAAATAACAAATTCAAACTTCCTATACCACTACCTTAAAGCTTTCTTTAGACCATATAAACCCTTCTTCAACCTTCAGATATAATATTCTTTATCAATTTCAATAAAACCTTATGGTTACTTCATATAAATATCCTTGTCCAAATCACTATGGAGGAAAGTGGTATTCACATCCACCTGTTCAATTTTCATGTTTATTTTAGCATGATTATTTGATTTACAAATGAAACTAATCACTTTTTAGTTTTTTATTTGTTTTTGAATTCTTCATATGTTCATATCTTTTCTACTTATTTATATTGTTTTCTTCTGGTCATTTCAGATTTACTTTTACATATGGTCCTTATGACCCTAACATGAGACCTTATGTATATCATTGTTGTGTTGACCTACTCTTACATATCTCAGATTCTATAAAATTAAGATTTATGTATGCAGAGCTTTAGAAGAGTCCCACTTTGTGTATTTATAATTTTAAATATCCTTATTTATTCTCTTACGTGTCTCGAAAACCTTTACGTCTCAGCTCTTTATACCCTTGTTTATCAAACCCTTTGTGCCAAAAGTTGTATTTATGTACCATATCTTGATATATTTATGTATTATCTCTGGTCCTTTACTTTTCTATTGGTATTAATTTATGTCTAGTGTTAGATAATATTGATTATAGTCAAATTGATAACAATATTTTATCTCTACTAAGTCATTACATCATACCTCCACTTCCAAGATTTATTATCTACTTATACTATCAAAGGAAAGATAATTTAGAGTTTAAATATTTCCACTATTCTAGTTTGAACTAGAGAGAGATAGAGAGATGTCAAGAAAGAGGAGTTCATTGTTACTATTAGAGTTCACTGTCTACTATTAGATTGTGTGTATGTTCCCTCATCGTTAAAGCATGTAATAGAACCTGATGTTTTATTTTGGTGGAGAATATTTCCTTCTACTCATGAGGAGATCCTTAATGTTTTTTTGACACCGCTGAAGCCTACTAAAGAACCTAGAGTTCTAGTTGGTTAGTAAATCTGATAGATGTGCATGTTTCCCCAATCTTTTAGTTCCTTTAAGTAGTTTGTTGTTTTTGATCATTCTTATTGAATATTTTCTCATTGTATATATCTTTTATCTTGTATTTTTTAGTTTGAGTTTCAATAAATATATGAATACAGTGGTGTTCTTACCATAGAGTAGGACCAAAGTGGTCCGAACCATGTTATATCACTCTATCTCTCTTTATCATTTTATTTAATTTCCTTTTCACTCTTTTTGAATCACTATTATCAATAATTTATCATATGTTATTTTTTCATTCATTTTTCAAATCTAAAAATCATTAACTCATTAGAAACTAGTAAATTATATGAGATATTTTCCATTGCATGAGGTTTTATCCTTATGAGTATCCTTAATAGTTGATATCAAATCCAACGTATAAGATAATATAATCAATTATATATGAGATTGATAAATTGGATAGTGAAAATGACTTTAACCAATGTAAAATCAATATGAAGGATATTCTAGTATAAAAAAGACTTCAGGGAATGATTCATAGACCTAAGAAACCTCAATTTACTTATTCCACTAATGAACAAGCTATGATCACCAACATCTATGTTCCTCTCTATGTTTTGATAAAAGCCCATAGTTATCTTACACTTTCCCCGGTTGATAATGTTCTATGAGAGGTTATGCATGAAACCTATACTATTGGTATTTATCTTAATCATAAAAAATTATATATGATAACTTCATTAATAAGTCATCTACTTAAGAAGCATAACCTATAGAAATTCAATATGCTTCCTGAAACACCCATTCTGGTACAACTTGATGAGTTTAAATTTTTTTTGGTAGATTTAGTAAAAATTAATCTTAATATTGAATATAAAGACTAATCCATTATATTATTAATATCCTTGTTTAATTCTTATGAATATATTATTGATGATATGATGCATGGTAGAGACTCTTTGTCTTTAGAGGAAGTTAAATATACCCTACTTTTGTGTGAATTAAGTGGTAAACCTAAGGTTAAGACCAAGGTTTATGATTTAACTATTAAGAACCATTATTATTCTAGGGATAATAATTATAAATCTAATCCTATAGAGAATACCTACTAACATTATGAAAAAATGGGCATATTAGACCTAAATGCCCTAAACTGAAATCTGGTGAGAAATTTAAATAATATGAAAATCACTCACTATTTTATGATATAATTTATGAAAATGCTGAGGTTTTGAAAATTTATAATGAAAAAAATCTATATGAGTGGGTTTTAAAAATTTTCTACTCTTTTCACATGTGTTCAGATAGGAATTCCTTTTTTGATTTGGTTGAGGGATTTAAAGGAGAGGTTATATAAGTATCTATAAGAGGTTTTGGTTCAAGAGTATATGTTCTATTATGTTAGATCTTGATAACAATTCTCTTTTCACCTTATTATATGTGAGATGAGTTTATGTTTTATCAAGGAATATTATTTCCCAAGGTGTTTTGGATCAAATGGGATTTACCTTTAAGTTAAAATCCAATTGATTTAATATATCTTTAGGTTCTCATATAGTCATTAAGGTATCCTTAGTTAAATAACTTTATGTATTGAATAAAAATACGAATTCTTGGTATGTTTAAAACACTTATGTTACTAATAGTGATAACACCATGCTTTGGTATAGGTAGCTAGTGTAATGACCCTATCCCTAGTAGCTCGGAGTCAGTTTCTGCTTTATTATATTAACATAAGATACAAAGAATCACATCATTAAGGACCAAATTGTTTAGTAGTCTTAGTAAACTATATATATACATGATTCCCATATTATATTTGGAAACACAAATTACAACATAATTTTTTTACGATAAAACATTATTTCCTCTAGCATATCCATTCATATCATTCTTAGTATAATTTATGGATTCATGATAATGGAAACAAAATAAGGTTAATATCAAATTGTAATTCCCTAAGGTATTATAGTATGTATCGTTTTGAATTTAATTTCTTTGAAAACATAGGTTTCACACAACACCAAGCTTAAATGAACAATGATATACAATTAAATATCATTATTTTAAAATGACTATTATAACTTAGCAACTAAATTGATGGGAATAAATAGTATTAATAAAATTTATATATGATATATTTAATAAAATGTTTTCACATTCATCCAAATTATTTTATAGGTATAATATAAGAATGAATCCAATTTTACGCATTAAAAGACTATATTTTTCAAAAAGACAATTTTACCACCTTTTAATGTGCACTTGTTTTAAAGATAAATTTTTAAACTTTTATAAATTATATTTTACAAAATAAACATTATTTTTGGAATAATAATATAAAAATGTACTTTGGTTAATTTTTTGGTATTTTTCTAATAACTTTCAATTTTTGATGAATAATAATGTAACTGTTGGGAAAATAATGTGACCATTAGGAATAGTAATACGAGAAATAGAATAGTAACCTCATATATGAAAGTATAAATAAAATTTAGGCATAATATAAATAGTAATATGATATAATTATATCATAGTATAAGTAAATAAATGTTTTATAAATTATTAATTAAGTATTGATATTTTTATAAAACATAAATGTTTATTTTCAATATTATAATTAATATAATTATTTAAATAAAAATTTATTTTCATAAAATATAATCATAAATTAATATTTTTATTTCTTATTATTATAAGATAATTTTATGAGAACATAGTTATTTTTTCAAAGTGTTATAAAATCAATTATAATTTTAAAATCATTGTTTTTCTAATAAATGATGATTTTAATTAAAAATTAAATTTATAATATTTAGATTTTTTTTTCATAAAATGGAGTTCATTTTTGAATTCTAAATTTTTAAAAATGGTTAGGGTGAACTTTTGAGTTTTTTCTAAAATAGTTTATTTTTTGGTGAATAGTGAAATACGACAATTTACAGTATATATACATTATAAGTAAAACACACTATTACTTTAGTCATGGATTATTTAATAATCCTTTGTTAAAACTCACATGCACTAATTTCTATATTAGTCACAAGAATCATCACTATTTATAGTCTTAATCCAAAATATTAAACAAATGAATAAAATAATAAAAAACACTCCTCTCATCTCACTATAAATACCACCCCTCACCACCTCTTCTCCTCACACCACCAAAGCCTTGAATCTTGTAAAATTTCTAAAAAACACTCTTCCCAAGTCTCTCCCCCATTTCCAAAATCCTTTGGTCTTAATAAAAGACCAAACCCAAGTCCCTTAAGGAGGTTCTCAAGGAGAAAAATTCAAGAGGTAAAACCCTTAATCCTTCTCATTCAATTTCTTTCAATTTTATTTCTTTTTTTATATAATATACTCACCTACTATATAAAAAATTTATGATAAATATATTATCTTATATATATTGTAATTTTATTATGTTAATGTAAAATCCACCATTAATTCTCTACTCCTCTTCCTTTTATTTAAAAATGAAAACATGGTCCTTGATGAGTCGATTTACCGCCATCATGGACGATGCGTTTTCATTTTCTATTACTTCCTTCAAGGTGGGTCATGAAACAATTTTATATGGTTTAAACATATTATAATATGTATATTAAAACTTATTTAATGTTTTAAAACCAGTATAGATACATAATATTAATTAATAAAACAAAATTAGTTTGTGATGATCAAAAACGCCAAAAAACAATCTAAACGATTATCACGAATGTTTTATCTAATGATTCATCCTCATAAAATATATAAAAATGAAACATATAACCATTTAATATTTTTTAAGTTCATTAATAATATATAATTTTAATTCTAGAAAACTATTCTCATTTTACATGATTTTACATACAAGAATACAAGTAAACCAATCATGAAAACCAAGGAAACGAACGCTCCCAAATGATAAAATTGTATCTTATAACTCCTAAAAAAGGTCATAAATGAACTTAAAAAAATTATAATAAATAAAATAAATGTATAATTTTTTTTGAATTAATTAATTAATTTATTTAATTTGATTATTTAGGACATTAAGATAAAGTGCAGAACACATTCATACATATGGTAAGGGATTCTCCCTAAACATTAATTTTTCATTCAGGTTACAATTTCTCTCTAATAGATCAATTATTATTTCTTTTATGGTAAACACATGTTTTATAAGGATTCATTTTCAATTCCTCCTGATAAAAAAGTCCGATTAAAGGTAACTTCTCAATTTCTTACCCATTTTAAAGTACCATCCATAATATATTTTAAGATACCATTATTTTTCTAAAATCAATCATTTTATTATTAAAAAAATAACTTTTTTCATTTTTGGTTTTATGCAAATAATTATGAATTTTTCATTTTATAGAATCTTTAATATTTTTATTAAACCATACTAAAGAGGCTCATTTATAAAGTTTCTCAAACACTATTTTTAAATGTTTTCACTTTAGTTGGACAAAATTTATGCCTAAAAAAACAATTTAATTTTCCTTAAATTTTTATTTTATAGGACATAAATTTTTACAATCTTATTTTAGGAAAAATACAAATGATTTTCCAAAATAACTCTTCCTTCCAAAGTAAAAAAGGGGTTTTCTCATCTCATTTTTACTTATAAGAGATATATTCCTTGTTCACCACTTATTCTTTATGTATGGTGTACATATTTCCCTTGATATGTCATATCATGAGTTTTATTATTATCATAGTATTATAAGTTTATTTTAATGTTATTATATCATTGCGATTATGATTTAAATTTTTCAAAGTGGCACGGGACACTTTGGAATGTTTAATTATTATTTTACTCAATGATTTTTCAATTCCCTCATTTAAAAGTATCTTTATCTATGTCAAAATGCTTTGTTGAATCTTATACTCAATACAAATATTTTGATAAGTCATGTTTTTCATGAATTTAATCTATGTATGAAGAATTATTTGGACTTACATTGATGGTTGGAGCCTGTTATAGCCCCTCGATGCATCAATATGTATCATGATACAAAAAAATTGGTGAAAAACCCTTCATGTTTGTTTCCAAACATAATCGTATGAATATCTACCCACATAATTAAACCATATTAATGGTATAATGGTTAATTTTCCAGATACATGAAATCCAATAATTGGTCATTTTCTTCATTTAGTATTTAGTTATCATTATCCATAGGATTTTTACTATGACAAAATCTATGGATGAAATTACATTCTCAATTTATTTATAGCATGTGTTTTTCAGTTATTCACCATGACATATTTATTATTCCTAATTGATTATGATTTACTTATTAATGATTCATTTTCAACTATATGTAACCCTTAGTGAGAATTTTAGCTCACCCTTTTATTTGTTTTACTTCTCCATGTTATGAAGAAGAGATAATTTAATGAGTTTTTAAGGATGCATTTTATTAGATTTTTTATGTATTAAATTTAATTTTCTTTTACCAATGTAAAATGGGTTAGATGCATGTATCTAGTTCTTAAATAATACTAAACTAATCGATCCTTGGTGATGTGATCTCTTATATCTATTCCATTGTAATTAAACGATCATCGACTCTAGGCTACTGGGGTCTGGGTTGTTACCAAAATGATCAGTAAGGGTTAAGTAAAACCTAATCTATCATGAATAAATGAATCATAATCAATATGACAAGGAAAATAACTAAAAAAAATCCATTTAATCAATTATTGAGAATGAAATTCATCTATTGATAACATCATAGTGAAAATCTCATGGATAATAATAACTAAATTCATAATAAATTAAATGATTAATTATTGGACATCTTGTATGAGGCACATGAAAACCTATACCATCAATATATATCTTCTAGATAGTTTAAAACTATTGGGTAAAAACCCATCTGACACCTCTACCATTAAGACCTTTCACAAGACGGTTTAAAACTATTGGTAAAAACCCATTTAATTTGGACAACTGATTTGTATCATGATACATTTCATTGCATCGAGGGGATATATAAAGTCTGAGATCCACCTTTCACTATATGTCCAAATCATTCCTCATATATCAAACAATCAATTTAATTCATGAACCAATAATCCTTACCATTAAATATTTATATTGAAGTAAGAATACACATTATCAATATTCCCCTAGTCAATAAAATAACTTCCAAAGTAAACACCATATATAAAATTGGTATATAGTTTAGTAAATAATCATATCAATGATAAATAATATGTATATTTAGGTAAATTTAATAACTAATGATCATAGTAAAGTGAATATTTCAAGGGAAAGTTATGAATATAAAAATGAATTAAGAAAGTGAATATCAATACATTACTTTGTCAAACTGACCATAAACCATCCAGATAAAGAATAAGGATGGTATCAATAAAAAATATCCCTAGTTAATCATAATTATAGTAATGTTTGTTACCATTGATTAATAAAAATACCATAAAAAGATCTTTATAAACATTCTTGAGGAAAATAACCTTTTCATTTTGAAAAACATTTTGAAAATCCTTTTCTTTAAAATTAAATTTTAAAAACAATTTATTTAAAAATATCCTTATAAAATTGAAAAATAAGATTCAAATAAATTATGATCATGATGGTGGGTAATTCAATACCTTTAATATAAGTTAAAAAGAACATTCTTTTTTCACTATAAAATGGTTCAGAAAATTCCATGATCAGAAAATGAAAAGAATACCCCTTTCACATTTTTGGTGAAATACAAATAGTAATTATCTTGAAAAAAATATTCCTTTGATTTTTTAAAGAGTTAATATTGGTAAAAAATCCTTTAATAATAATTTTGAAAAAAATTTTGATTTTTTTTTAAAAAACATGGTTTTGGAAGAAAATAGATTTTTGACCGAAGAGAGAAATGAGTCAGATTTTCTTAAAATATTTTATCAATTAATTTATATACCAAAGAGTGAAAAATGGTTATATTACTTGAAAATATAATGAATAAACATATTAGGAGAAATTTAAATGAGTTTATTAAGAAATTTTCAAATAATTTCCTTCAACTAAAATTCAAGAACAAATAACGTTGATTAGAATGAGATTGTGAAATAAACCTTTATAATGATCATAATGTTGATGTAAGAATTAATCAATTAATTGATTGTGTATTTAAACTATAAATCCATATAAAAATTTGGAAATAAAAAATAAGGTAATAAAATGTCATTATGCACATAATCTTATAATGAAATAATCAATGAAGTGTAAGTTTAACCTAATGAGCAAAAATTGAGGTAAGAAATCCCTTACCTCACGCTTCCTTTTGATTGAAAGTTATTTGATATTACCTATAGTGGTTTTAAACATGTTATTAACTTACATAATAACGATATTAATATTTATAATATCATATATGATCTTTTTATAACATCTTATCACCTATTCATTAATAATCTTCCATTATTTTCATTATTTCGAGTGTTAATTGCCTTGTTTTCTCATGTGTGTTTCATCATTAAAGATCTGGTTTGTACACATATTACATAGTTTCTTCATATCCAAAATAATATTAATTACATTATTATAATATATTTACACAAATTATACTTTTAAAATCAATCATGAAATATGTTTATGAAAAATGAAGTACGTTACGATCATGGAGATGGTAAGTCATGCGTACACATGGGTAACGTTTCTATTTTTCATTGATTATTATGGAAAGGAAGTAAGTAATATTTTATATTTCCTGAAAGATAATAATATCATATATAACATATTATTTCATTAAATATAATTATATATATCATCCATGTGGTGTGGTGATGAAAAGAGAGTCACATCGATTCCTAAAGGTGGTATTCCACACATTCATGAATGATGTTATCATCTTTAAGTGAGAGAAAAAGTAATAAAGAATATTATATTATCAGAATGATAAATATGTAATTAATATAATAATTATTTCATAATTATCACATATATTTATTAAATTTATCCTTATTACATTCCATGTGAAGTGTTAGTGAAAGATTAATCATATCGCTTTGCAAGGTGGTAGTCCGACGTACACATGAGCGACGTTAATGTATCCCCTAAAAAATGGAAATTAAAAATTTATATATAATAAAATGAATCCAAAGGTATAAATATGTTATAAATATCATATATATACTTTATATCCATCATCATACCCAATTGTGAAAGGCTGTACTAGAAGAACGGATAACATTGGTTTGTAAGGCGGTAATCCACCGTACACATGAATGACGATTTCATAACTCATTATATGGAAGTGGATATAGTTTTAGGTAATTAAATTACTATAAAAATCCTAGTACATGGAATATAATAAGGTTGATATATCATTATGGTTTAATAATAATTTAAGTAGGTGGAGAAAGAAATAAAATATAGATGCTAGTTGAAGAACATTACCTCTTCATTGAGAATCCTCCTTAGGTTTGCACTAAAGCCTTCATAGGTTGAATTTTTTCCAAAAATAAGGATTCTATGATTATTATAGGAAATGTTTTAAGTGATTTGGGAAGTTATTGGATGAACCAAATATATTTTAAGATGTGAAGAAGAGAGTAGAGAGTGTGGAATTTTATAAGCGGGGTGAGTGACACACTTGTAATTCTTGAAAGGATTCAATCATACCCACGTTTTTATCCTTCCACAAGCATCCAAAATGGTAATTTATATAAAATATAATATATAATGTCGAAATATGGATATAAAATGGATTTTTATAAGTTTATAGGTCATTTTTAACCCTTATCTTCATATTTTAACCACTCAGTAAATCCAGTTTTACCTTAACCGCAATAATTACTGTTTTTACTATTCATTTTGATCAAAAATTAAGTTGAAATTGTTGGATATTATAAATTATAATGATTCCAAATATGGAATCCATTTTTCTAAATTCAATTCACATAAGTGAAAAAATTTAATTTAAAATTAATCCAACAGATGGGATGAGAAAATAGGTTTTTAAAGAGAAAATTTTCAAAAGTTTACATAGTTTTTATATCAAAATTAAATATAAAAATAATTATAATGAAATAAATTATATTAATTGATATAAAATTGAAATAATTTTACTTTAAAACCAATTCAAAATATAATTTATAATTATAAATTATTTAAACAGAAAGGCAGTTTTTAATAAAAAATCAATATTTTTCACTATTCCTCGAAAAATAAAACATTTCAAAAAAATCAAAAACAAAAATCACCCTAAGATAATTTTGGTATTATGGTTTCAAAAATAAATTTTATTTTTAATATAAGGTTTCTAAAATTGGTAAAAACAAATTTTAAATTATGTGTACAAAGCACGATTAAACCGCCATTTAGAGAAATAAAATTTTCCAGAAAACATTTCTTTCTCTTTTAAATGATTCTTATATTATTTATAATAAATATATAATTAATAAACATGAGTAAAATATATATTTTCATAAGTTATTTAATTTTATTCATACCCTCCATTCTAACGGCTAGGTGATATGTTAAATAATAATGTTAATAGTATATTGTTATTTGGTAAAAATCAGTCTTGTGTGTAAAGAAAGCTATCAAAGAAACTAATTATTTCATTTAACACAAGATAACCCAGTGTTGCGTGTAATATAGGATATTGAAGAGAATTTTCTTATTTTATAATTTTGTGGTGTTACATTCTCCCCAACATAAATAAATTGCATCCTCACAATTTAAACTTGATCTTGGTAATCAAGGGTTTGACATTTGGAAATATCATTACTTAAAAAACCACATCATAAAAAGAGTTAAAAAATTTTCCTCTTAATAAGATTGAAATATAATTAAAAATGTCATATGGAGTAATAAATAACTTGGTTTCTAAGTATGAGAACATTGGTGTCAAGTTAAGATATGTACATAGAAGAAAAGTATAAATAATTATAGAGAGTGATTGAGGTCATTGATCACAAGAAAATGAATGATAAATGAAAATATAAGGGCCTCAAAACTATAAAATTTTGGTGATTTAAAATACAGATTGATTTATAGGGTATGAATGTAATAGGATAACATTTTTTTCAAGACCCTTTTCCTAAAGTTGAATAATTATTTTAATGTATAACAATATAAGTAAATGTACTTACTTTATAAATTTATATTTCATAAGCATAATTTTTCCCTTTGGTTGTTCTTATATCAATTTCCAATTCATCCCTTATTCTAAGAAATGAATATCCAAAAATGATTTCTTTTATTTCTGAAACACTAAAAATTAACTTTAAACGTATTGTAAGATCCATAAAAGAGTGAAAAGTATTTCCATATATCTTTAACTATTTTCCAAAACTAGTATAGTTTACAAAAGTTATACAATATAATACATTAATATATATAAAACATCATCCAAAGTTCAATTTAAAATATTTCATAAATTTTTAATCCTTATATCCCTTACAAAATATTAAGATCCAAAACTTTACAAAGGTTACTAAATTTCCAAAAATGAACCTATCATTAATACCTAAAACAACATGAAGTAGATCTTAATCGTTGCATACAAAACATGTGAATACCTTCATCATATAATCTATTGAAACATAGTAATAACCTAAATTGCCATAAAATCTTATTGAATACATTCATTCTTCCTTATTACTTAAATAAAACACATATTATTGGATATGTTCCTTAAATACAAAAATACTGTTAACTTCATTAATGATAGCATAAAACAATTTTTCAAAAAATCATCAATCATTTCCAAGGTAGTCAGTACTATCTAATTTACTTTATCCATAACAATCATTTTTTTATCCCAATATAATTATCTCAAAACCATGAACATATTAAGGGTTATATTTCCCTAAATAATGTGTTTTACAAGAATTTAAAATTTATAATGAATCATTTTTATAGGTCATCAATATCATTTAACATACACTTTCAAATCCTAAATGAAAATATACTGTAGTACAATCCTTATACATTTCATAATCCTTATAATCATTATATCATTGAATAAAATACTCAAATCATATAATTCTTGAATCCAAACATAAGAACATTAATCATTCCCACTCATTTGTGGTAGTAGCATAAAATTGACCATGATACATTAGCTTCTTTTGAGGTATATTCCTTTGACACATAGGGAATTCGTTTTCATAGTGCCCCATATCCTTACAATTGAAGCATTGAACACTGGAAACTTTTTCCCCTACAATCATGATCATAGTGGATTTTCTCTCCACACTTGTAGAAAACTCTAATCCCTTTTAAGAAAATACCAAGGTGTTTCTTTCTACAATTATGACATGTGGGAAAACCCTTATTTACCTTATTCCATTTATTTATCTTTTTCTCTATTTTCCTCTTCTTATATGGCTTTACATAGAATCCATAATACTTAGTGAATTATTTCTCTATCTTGTTAGTTCACTATACCATATCCTCATATAATGAGAATATTTGGGAGACTAGTTCCTTTCAAAAGACTAGATTAATCCCATCAAAGAAATGGAAATTCTTACTCTTTATATTACGTTCATTGACGTGGTTCTCATTCCTTATGCAAGGAACCATTTATAAAAAATATAATACACTAGATTATATTATAACATTATGAAACATAATGTATAATCCCAAAACTAGTAAAAAAGTTAACATAAATTTAAAAAATTATGCATAACTAATATCATAACCATAAACATGGTTTCTTTGGGGATATTTTTTTAAATCCTTTATAATGGTTTATAAATAAAATGTGAATTATCCTAAGAATATCCCTCAAATAAGGTGTACATTAAGGCCCATTTCCACGAACCAAGTAATGATCAGGTCAAAACCAATGTGACCTTTTCAGAGTTATTACTCCTAGGTACATCTGTACCAAAACCATGTCCACTTGTAGTATCCAGATAAGGATTTATTTCTAGAAAAAACAACATAATATCTATCTTCCTTAACAAAATTGTAGGATGTTCTTATATACTCATCCTCAAATTCTATCATAAGGTTATGTTTCCTAATCTATGTTTTCTGAAATCTAGTTCCCAAGATTTCTTCTAAATTTCATTTGAATACAATTGTAATGACCCCGAATCCCATATGCTGGAGCCAGTGTATGATTTATTACATTGTCATAAGATACAAGGAATATCATCCTGAAGGATTGAATAGTTTAGTAGTATTGGTAAACTATATACATACATGATTGATAATATATTTGAAAACAAAAAATTACAACATAATTTTTTTAGAGTGAAATTATTACCTCTATAATATCACTACATATCATTCTTAGTACACTTTATAGATTCCAAAGAAAGAATACAAAATAAGTGTGAACTCAAATGCTTAGTAAGGGTTAAGTACAATGAAAGTTATCATGAATAAATGAAGCATAATCAATATGGAAAGGTAAATAACTGAAAACAAATTCCATTTAATAAATAAAATGAAAATCATAATTGGATAAGGAATAATTAATATGGTAAGGTAAATTACAGAAAACACATTTCACTTAATCAATAAATGAGAAAAAATGAATCTATAGATAATATCATAGTGAAAATATCATGGATAATAATAACTGAATTCATGATAAAGTAAATTATTAATTATTGGACATGAAGTATAAGGCACATGAAAACCTACACTATCAATATTTATCCTCCAATTTTTTTAAAACTATTGGTTAAAAACCCATCTGATACCTATACCGTCAAGAAATTTTACAAGAAGGTTTAAAAATATAGGTAGAAACCCATTTAATTTTTCCAAATGATTAGTCTCATGATACCTGTCAATTCATCAAGGGAATATATAAAGTCTATTACCCACCCATAACTACATGTCCAAATAATTCCTCATATATCAAAAAATCAATTTAATTCATGAACCAATATTCATTACCATTAGACTTCCATATTGAAGGAATAATACATATTATCAATATTTCCCCATTCAATAAAATAACTTCCAAAGTAAACAACGTATGTAAAAATTATATATATATATTTTAATAATCATATAAATGATAAATAATATAAATATTTAGGGGAAATTTAATGACTAATGATCATAGGAAAGTGAATATTTCAAGGGAAAGTTAATGACTACAAAAATAAATTAAGAAAGTGAATGTTAGTACATTCCTTTGTAAAAATGACCATAAACCACCCATAAGAAGAATAAATATGGTATCAATAAAAAATATCCCTGGTGAATCATAATTATAATAAGTTTTTTTTTCATTGATGAATAAAAATACCATAAAATATATTTAAAAATATTATTGCGGAAAATAACCTTTTCATTTTGAAAAATATTTTGAAAATAATTTTATTTGAAAATCACTTTTAAAAAAAATTTCTTTAAAAATATCACTATAAACATGAAAATTAAGATTCAAAGAAATAATTTTCACAATTATGGATAATTTTTTACATGCCATACAATTTAAAAAGAACATTCTTTTTTATTGTAAAAAAGTTGGGAAAGTGCCTTGTTCAGAAAATAATAAGAAGATTCCTTTCACATTTTTGATAAAAGACAAAAGGGAATTGTTTTTGAAAACAACATAAGATTACTTTTAATTTTTTAAGAAGTAAAAATGGTAAAAAATGAATTTAATAAATCATTTTGAAAACATTTTTGAAAACATTTTTAGAAAATATGCTTTTGGAAGAAAATAAATTTTTAACTGAAGAGTGAAATGAACTCATTTTATGAAAAAAATTCTCAATTAATTTAAGTACCAAAGAGAGAAAAACTTATATATTACTTGAAAATATAATAAAAATCATTATATAAGAAAATTAAATAGTTTTATGAGGAAATGGTCAAATAATTTCCTTCAATTGAAATTCAAGTACAAACAATCTCAATTAGATTGATATTGTGAAATAAACCTTTACAATGATAATAACATTGAAATGAGAATTAATCAATTAATAGATTACGTGTTTTAACTATAAATTAACCTAAAACAAGTGTAAATATAACATAATGTAATAAAAATTAATTATACACCTTATCTTATAATTACTAAATCAATGAAGTCAATTTTAAACCAATGAATGAAAATTGAGTTAAGAAATCCATTACCTCATTCTTCCTTTTATTTTTATATTCTATTATATACTATATAGTGGTTTTAAACATGTTATTAAGTTAAAATAGAACCATATTAATATTTATAATATCATATATGGTCCTTTTATAATATATTATCATCCATTCATTAATTATATTCCATTATTTTCTTTTTTTTGGGTGTTAATTGCCTTATTTTCTAATGCATTTTTGTCATTAAAGATTTGGTTCTTGAACATATTACATAGCTTAATCATATACAGAATAATTACCATAAAATAATTATTATATATGCACATCAATTATTCTTTTAAAACCAATCATTAAATATGGTTATGAAAAATGTTGTACGTTATGATCATGGAGATGGTAGGTTATATGTACGCATGAGTAACATTTCCATTTTTTAATGATCATTTTTTAAAGGAGTTAAGTAATAATTTTTTTATAGAATGATCATAATATCATATATACCATATGTTATCTTTAAATATACTTATATATATCATCCATGTGGTGTGGTGATGAAAAAAGGTCACATCACTTTGTGAAGGTGGTAGTCCATACACACATCTATCCAATGGCCCGAAGGCCTTTATTTTTTATTGATTTTGATAATCAACCTTTCATGGGGTGAGGTGGAACCCTTAAAATTCCCATAGGTGTAAGTATTACATGGCCCATAGGCCTTTAGAGGAATTCATTTCTAGTAGGCTTCAAACATAACATACAACCCAGACTAATTACTTGGAACCGCTCCTCCCCAGCATCTTCATCATGAAATCAGCTCTCCACCTTCGCATGACTATTCAGCTAGGCTATCCTATGCATGAAAAGGCTTGTACCAATGGAAGGTGACATACCCTATCATTCTTGCAATTTGTGTAGCTTATGCTGTAGTGAAATCTCCTTGCTTATCCTCCTATAGAGCTTGTTCCTTGTAGGTTGTCTAGTTTGCATTTTCACTTAAGGTGGCCCGAAGGCCTTGAGGTGGCCTGAAGGCCTTGAGGTGCCTTGAAGGCCTTACTGTCCCAAAGTATCGGGTGGCCCAAAGGCCTTAAATGACTCGGAGAACAAATTGGTGGCCTGAAGGCCCAAATGGGGGAAAATTCCCAACTGCTACAGTGCCAAACAGTGCCTGCTACAGTACCTACTACAGTACTACACAGTTCCCAGTATAGTACCTACTACAATCTGCTACAGTGCCCCCCCCAGAAATTGTGCCTCTGCATGGATTTGATCCCAGGTCGCTTGGATGCACTTAAGAGTCCTCACCAACGGAGTTGAGGCTCATGTGCTAGTTTATACACACACAAACGATGTTATTATCTTTAAGTGAGTGAAAAGGTAATAAAAAATATTATCTATTTAGAATGATATATATTTCATTAATATAGTAATTATTTAATTTATATCACATATATTTGTTAAATTTATTTTTATTATTTTCCATGTGAAGCATTAGTGAAAGACGAATCACATCACTTCGCGAGGCGGTAGTCCACCGTACACACGAGTGATGTCATTGTATCCCCTACAGAATGTAACTACTAAAAAAATTCCTTTAAAAACAATATAATTAGAATTTATCATCACTTAAAAAGAACTAAATACCAAATCATGATTAAAATCCCTATGATTTTATCAACACTTTTAGAAGTGTTGATAAAATCCTCATTTATCCGCGCTTTTATTTAGTGCTGATAAGGGGACCCTTTATCAATATTACTAAAAGCCCCAATAAAGGATTACTTTATTAGTACTTCTAAAGGAATTGATAAAGTATTCATCTATGATCCCATTCAGTAGCATTAATAAAGGGGCATACTGTAGTGTGCTGTAATAGCACACTAAAACACCAAAAATTAGAAAAAGTAGGTACAATTACATAATTTAAATGAAATAAAATTTGCAACATGAATGCAAGAAAAAAATAATATATTACTGATAAAAAGAACACATCCATTTAAAAGAAAAAACCATGCCTACTAAATAAAAATAACACACCTATACAATAAAAATATTATTATTCTAGTAATAATATAAAGAAATAAATTAAATAGAAAGTGTTAATTTTAAACTAAACTTTGAGTCATACCATGAACACTGTGTATTATATTGAGTAGCAATTGGTTCTTAAACTTCAAACCATTTCTTATTTGTCTTTAAAAATCATCCCTATGAAAACTAATTAAATAAGTATAATATAAAAATGATAAGGAAATTAATTAAGTAGTAACAACTAAAATTATGAGAAAAAATCTAGGCTCATTTTCTCGATTTTGGTGATGTGATGCACGTTTTAAAATAAAATGACACTTATATATTGAAAAGAAAAACTTGGAATCATAATAGTCACACCATGAATTAGATTGGGGCGATTTTAATTCTTACACATTTCAAATGGCTTATGGATTATTTTACTGATGTATGAAAACAATCTGAATGTGTTTTCTCAGTTTTGAGTATGTCATTTATGTTTTTAATAAAATGTCATTTTAAACTGGAAACATAAACTTTAAGTTATATCAATCACATTATGTTTCAGTTTGATGTGAGAATGATTCTTGAATATCACAAATTAATTATGAATCATTTTCATAAATTATCAAGATAATCTGAGCATGTTTTTTGATTTTTAATGGGTGACACTTTTTGAACTAAAATGTCAATTTTAAAACTGATAAGAGAAACTTTGAGTCATACCAGTCATATCGTGAATCATATGGAGGTTTTAATGATTTCTACGCATCAAAAATGACTTATGTATTATTATATTAAAGTATCAAAATAGTTCAAATGTGATTTCTTGATTTTGAGTATGTGAGTTGTCTTTTTTACTAAAATTAATTTCAATTTTAAATAGAAAGATACACTTGGATTCATACTAGTCACACCATGAATCATATTGAGGTGAGGATAATTCCTAAACATCCAAAATTACTAATAGATATTTTTCCTAAAATATCAAAATAATATTAATTTGTTTTCTTAGTTTTGAGTATGTCACTTGTGTTTTTTACTAAAATGTCATTTTAAACTGGAAACATGCACTTTGAGTCATATTAGTCAAATAATGTGTTAGTTTGACGTGAGAATGGTTCCTATACATAAAAAAATGAACTATTAATTGTTTTCATAAATTATCAAGACAATCTAAGTGTGTTTTATTGGTTTTAAGTGAGTAAAACTTTTTGAACTAAAATATCAATTTTAAACTAAGAGTAGACACTTTAAGTCATGCTAGGAAAATCGTGTATCAGATTGAGGAGAGGATGATTCCTACACATAAAAAATGACTTATGGATCATTTTCCTAAATTTTAAAAACAATATGAATATATTTTCTCAGTTTTTTTCCTCCTCTAGTTCATTTTGATCCTTTCTTATATATTGGTCTTCCAAACCAAACTAGATAATAATATCTTATCAAGAATATATTTTTACTTGAAATACTTTCACCATATTATATGTATCTTCATGTGATTTTATCTTCTTAAAATATATTCTATAAGCGACTACAAAACCCACTCCTCTAACATGATCATATTGTTCCGACCGTTTCAAAGCTACTAAAAGTAGTTTTTCTTCTGATACAGTCGCTGTTGATTCTTGTGTCTAAACCATATAAAACAATATGAACATAAATAGATATTTTTTTGTAATTATTTTATAAATCATAACAAATTATTATTTTGTCATACTTACACATGTTTCCTATACTACTTTTGTGTTTTCATTCACTATTTTACCCTCCTTATTTACGTGAGCCTCCTTCCATAGCACATGACGTTGGATGGAAGTGGATTTAGATTTTGATTCATCAATTTGCATATAATAAAAGGAATATATATTACTTCATCACATAAAATTTTTATTATTGATTTAAAATACATACTAATTTCTTCTCTAGTAAAGCTTACCCCATCCTTTCTTTGAGATGTGGGTACAGTGGTTTCGATGCATATTATTTATTTTTAGCAGTATTTTTCTATTTCATAAATTATTTTTTTGAATATAATTGGATAAAATAAATAATTTAAAATAACATACTATCAACTACAATGCACCTAAAATTATTTCTCATCACAAAAACTGATGAAATCATTCCATGTCTCCTATTTTATAATATGCGCATAACTAACTAGTGGGTGGGGATTTACTTTCCCCTTAACATCCCTAAGATATAAATTGGTAATAAGATTCTAGAAGCCCCTATGAAATTTTTTAGCATCCATTAAGACAAATTTATTATAGAAATATTCTAAAATAAACAAAATCTATAAGGAATAATGAAAATTAAATCAATGTTTCATTATATTTTTTTTGGTAAAATAAAGAAAGAATATCATAACATTATCGTTATATATTTCCAAATGGTTTCCTTTATTACATAATAGTTGTGGATCCATGAATCAATATCAATAAGCACATTTATCCTCATTACGACCCCAATATAACTAATGAACATTGACTTGTTGGGGTTAATGGGTTGTCTATGTTAATTCCAACCAACCTCAAATTTTATACCTTTACTTATTTACTTGATAATTTTCTTCAACACTATGATGATCCATAGTTCTTGTTTCTTTCATCAACATGTTATTGATCCCCTAATAATTCTACTACTTCAGTATCAACAGTTTGTTCTTCCTCGGGATTGGTAACAATATCATGTGAAGAAGAAATTGTTTGTATGAATTGTCAAAAATTTAATTTTTCTTGAATAAAAACAACATAAACATAGACAAAGGATTTGATAAGGATCATATGCATAATATATTTAAAACTTGATAAACTATTTAACTCCATATTCAAACTATTTTTTCAAACAGTTAACATGAATCCATTTTAAAGGAAATGGGTAATTGAATTTAAGATAATTACTCCAATATAGTAGGTGTTATCCTCTAAATTCATATAATGGTGAAAGTTATAGAAAAAATTCATCCTAATAAACTTCACCTCCTAAAAAATTGTTATTGAATTTTAATGCTTGAGACTCATCCTCCATCTCTTCTAGACATGAACATATATTCCTTAAACTAATATGAGCTGTAGTTATCCCATACAAGGTACCAATGATAATTTTAGATGACTACTACTCAGATTAGTTAAATAAACATAGAAGAGATGGAGGAAAAGTACCAGGAAACAAAATTAAATAATAACTATTTGGGAGATGTAGATAATTAAGATAACACTTGTCTCTTTCAAAAAAATTAAATTACCATGTCTTAATTTAAAATTTCAAATCTTAACTCAAAATTATAAAAGGTCTCTGACACTACCATGAGAACATCAACTCATACCCATTGAGTTGCACTGACTCTAATATATGTTACTAGTCCTTTTACCTCACTTGTATCTAAAATGTAAGACCTATATGTCCACTAAGGTTCATGTGTAGAGTGTGAGTATATAAATCAACAAGTAAATACTATCAGGGCCCCTAAAATATACAATAATTCATATATTTGAGTATATGTTCAAATTAATAATCCTCAAAATGAACATGTAATTCAAGTCATTGTGTAATAATCGGGACACCATGATAATAAATTATAACTACTTCATTTCATACATGTAAATTATACTAATCATGACATAAATTTATACCATGGTTGTTCTATGAAATTCAAATCATTTCACTAATAAGAGGTTGACATTTGAATCATAGGAGGAGAAAAAAATTATTTATCACCCTCTGTAAATAACTATATCATAAGTACCATGAGATTCGGCCTCAGAACCCTAGCATCCAATATTATCCCTCAGGAATAACCATCACATATACTTATTGCATCAAAATCATGAAATTTGTATAACGTAGCCATTTTTTAGGAAGTTCATTTAAAATATGCTTAAGTATTAACATAATTGGTTACCTTAGGAAAGAACCACATAATGGACCCCACAATACATTAATTAAACCTAACTTCTGAAAAACCATAGAGAAGAACAAACAACAACACAAATGTCACATCACCTTTACCCTAGCCCTTAATGAATCACTAACATTTCTATAGTAACTCATATTCTAACATACCATACCTATCCCTCACATAATACACATCATATTATAATTTAAGATACTCAAATATCAATGATCAATCATTAGATAATCTCATAGTCCGTAGGCCATAATTCGTCACTCACACCCCTCAAATCTCAAGAAAAAGCAAGCTATATGATCAACTAATCCATCCTACCCTTTATAGGTTATCCCACTAGGTTTCAAGGGACTATAGTCAATTTTATACCACATATGTAATCACTAATAAGGTGATCATATAATCCCTCTTAGAACATCTCTACCCTATGAAAAAAAATTCATAGGGAAATTCATACACTATTATACCCTTATGGACTACTTCTATTAGCCCTGATCATCATCACTAGGCCCCTCATAATCTAACCTATATACTACTAGACATTAACTTCCATGGTGATATCCCATGTCCTAATTCCGTGTCTCAATTTCTTCATGAACCATAAACCATAAGGAAACCATTTTAAACCATAAATAACACAATACAATATCAAAGGTACCTCTCACACAATCATACAATAATATCCTAGGTTTACCCCCTTCATTTTATATTTTATTATCCCTTAGGATTTTCTCAACTAACCAACCTAAGGATCATAAGGTAAAGAAACCACCGAGTGAGACTATAATCACCCCATAGAGTATGGAATGAATATTTTATTCCAAATAATTGTTACTTATTATGCATCATGATCATAAACCCATATCAGAACTCACTATGGTCTCTTTTTCCCAATTAGAAATTCCGACATATCACCTTTCACACTAAAACACATATAAAACATTGCATTATAATTTTTGTACCACCCACAACTTTTATGAAGTTAACTATATGGGCATCACTTTTCTTATTCCATGTATGCCTGATACATAAATCCTCAATCACATGAGCCCATATATCATCAATAAAATAGTAAAATACATAATTATAAAATAATTATAATTAATTTACATAGTATATCAACATTAACAACCTAAACCATAGTGGGGAAACCCTACCCCTTGATGAAGTACATGTTCCAAAAAGAATTACTAAACCCTAATGTGCATAATTACAATATCAAAATTCTAGAAACATATTATGAAACCCACACCTTTACCAAGATTAGTTGTCTAATAAGGTATTACTGACATGAATATTCCATAAATACACAATTATGAAAAACCATGGACATATTAAAATATATAGTGTTATACTAGTTATTTATCATAGTATGCATATTGTTTGAGAGTATAAATAATCCCATATAGGACTAGAACTTCATTGAGTTAATGACATCCGATATGTACACACATGATTCTATAGAGAGAGAACCTGCATACAAATGAGCAGTGAGTTCATTTCTCTATTAGTTACATAGGATAACCTTGCCTTATTGGTACCAAAGGAGTACTAAACCCATGATATATATTTTTTGGATTCATTACCCAAGAATATGGGAGAGTAATAGAAACTATAATGAATGTAGGGGGATGTGTTCGTGATTACCAACACCTCACTAGGGGAGTGCCTAACCCATGCAACCAAAAATCCCAGGCTCACCCATCAAAAAGACCACCACCTATGTCAAAAGCACTTTATGAGGAACCCTAACAAGCAATCAAAGAGTGAGGAAGAGGAAAAAATAACATTCCTTGGATTCAAGATTTGATTCATCTGAGAGAAAGTAGAGATATTGCGCATGGAATCTTGGATTCGTTCGAGTCTTGATTCTTTTGAGCCTTGGATTTGAGTCTTGGATGTTTTTGAGACTTGATTCGAGTCTGGATTCAAGGAGGAGTGCCGAAAGTAGGTGGATTCTGCAGAAAAATTTAGATATCATGACTAAAAAAACCACAGTTATGGTTTTTTAAATAGATGGGAGACTTTTATCAGCCTTAAATTAATAAGCGCTGATAAAATGTTTCTTTAACAGTGCTTGTTTAGCGATGATAAATATATATGTTTATCAATGCTAAAGAAGCACTGATAAAAGAGATATTTATCAGTGATAAAACTTTAGTGCTAATAAATGATTTATAATTATAATTATAAATAAAAATTTAGTAAATGTATTAATATAACTATATATTTATTTATTATACTTTTATAATTATTTAAATATATATTTAATTATTTATAATTATATAAATAATTTTAAAAAAACTCTAATTTTTTATGTATAATTATAAACATATAATTTTATAAATATAATAAATATACATTTATAAATATATTTAAAATTATAAATATATTTACATCATTATATATATATATATAATAAATAAATATAAATATAAATATAGTAAATATATTCATTATTTAAATATATTCATTATAATTTCATAATTATAAATATATTTATATCATTATATATATTTATATAATTATATATACATTTAATAAATAAATATAAATATAAATATAAATATTGTAAATATATTTAATATAATTTTATAATTATTTAAATATATAATTATTTATTTATAATTAAATAAATACTTTTAAAAAAATAATATTTATATATTTATATAAATATATATATATACTTATATAATTATATACATATATATTTAATAAATATATATAATTATAAATAAATAAATATAAATATAAATATAAATATAAATATAAATATAAATATAAATATAAATATAAATATAAATATAAATATAAATATAAATATAAATATAAATATAAATATAAATATAAATATAAATATAAATATAAATATAAATATAAATATAAATATAAATATAAATATAAATATAAATATAAATATAAATATAAATATAAATATAAATATAAATATAAATATAAATATAAATATAAATATAAATATAAATATAAATATAAATATAAATATAAATATAAATATAAATATAAATAAAAATATAAATATAAACACAAATATAAATATAAATATAAATATAAATATAAATATAAATATAAATATAAATATAAAGACAAATATAAATATAAATATAAATATAAATATAAATATACATATAAATATAAATATAAATATAAATATAAATACAAATATAAACACAAATACAAATATAAATATAAATATAAATATAAATATAAATATAAATATAAATATAAATATAAATATAAATATAAATATAAATATAAATACAAATACAAATACAAATAAAAATATAAATACAAATATAAATATAAATATAAATATAAATATAAATATAAATATAAATATAAATATAAATATAAATATAAATATAAATATAAATATAAATATAAATATAAATATAAATAAAAATAAAAATAAAAATAAAAATAAAAATAAAAATAAAAATAAAAATAAAAATAAAAATAAAAATAAAAATAAAAATAAAAATAAAAATAAAAATAAAAATAAAAATAAAAATAAAAATAAAAATAAAAATAAAAATAAAAATAAAAATAAAAATATAAATGTAAATGTAAATATAAATGTAGATATAAATATAATAAATATATTCATTATTTAAATAAATTTATTATAATTTTATAATTATTTGAATATATAATTATTTACTTATAATTATATAAATAATTTTTTAGAAAATAATATTTATTTATTTTTAATTATAAATATATAAATTTATAAATATAGTAAATATACATTTATAAATATATTTATTTATAAATAATTTTTTACAAATATTTTTTTAAAATTATCAATGAATATATAATCTTAAATGCATGCATGTTAAAAATAAATACTAAAATTTGAATAAATTACATAAATATTAGGTGTATGTATATATATATATATAAAAGATTTCATTAATTACATAAATATTTGTGTGTGCGTGTCGTATATAAAAATGCATTATGTACATGTATGTAAAATCAATGTAACACGCGTTTGATATATATTTAATTGAAAAATCAAACTACATTCAATTAAGTCTATTGCTTTATACAATTAGTAAATATTTTTAATTAATATTAATTTTTAATTATTAACCATTCTTCACTAAATATATGACTTATTTAATATGAAGGCATAAATATTTTGTATTATATTAAACCAAATTTTAGGAAATATTATACATTCATATATATATATATATGAATATATTTATATATTAAATGTATTAATGAGTATTTATGTATAAAAACCATTAAAAATGAATAAGACATTAATACTTTTTTCCATTATTATATTTTATTCATTTTCTATATTTATATTTAATATATATTATTTATTACTATTTATAATTAATATATATATATATATATTAAACTTATTCATTTTTATTAATAACCGTTTCATTAATAATTTTTTTTAATAATTTTGTAATTTATTCATTTTTAATTTTTTCTATTTAATTATTACAATTTATTCATTTTTAATTTTTTTTAATTATTAGAATTTATTCATTTTATATAAATATATACTATTTATTAATATTTATAATATATATATATATATTTATGTATATTAAATTTATTCATTTTTATCAATAAATATTTAATTAATAAATTTTTTAATATTTTTCTTACATTAGTTATTTTTAATTTTTATTTATTTAATTATTTCATTTTATTCATTTTACATATCTATATATTTAATCTATAATATTTATTAATATTTATAATTTATATAATTGTATATTAAATTTATTTAATTTTATCAATAATTATTTAATTAATAAAGTTGCTAATTTTTTTTAATCTACTCATTCATGATTTTTATTTGTTTAATTTTTTCATTTTATTTGGGACCTTTATCAATGCTAAAAAATGCTGATAAAGTGTACCCTTTATCAGTACTAAAAATAAAGAACTGATAAATGGTACTCTTTATTAGCCCTAAAAACAAAGCGTTGATAAATGATATCTTTTATCAATGCTAAAGAAAAGTGCTAATAAAGGGTATCTTTATCAGTATTTTTTGCTAGTGGTGTTAAAGGTCTGTTTTGTAGTAGCATAGAAAGTAAAAAAATTGTATATGATATAATGACTCCAATGGTATAACTATGTTATAAATATCATATATATAATTTATATCAATCATCATACCCATCCATTAAAGGTGATGATAAAATAACGAATGACATCAGTATGCGAGGCAGTAGTCCACCGTACACATGAATGATGATTTCATAACCCATTTGATGGAAGTGAATATGGTTGTAGGTAATGACATTATTATAAAAACATCCCAGTATATGGAATATAATTAGGTTATCATAATAACATGGTTTAATAAGAATTGAAGGAGGTGGAGAAAAAAAAATAAAGACGCTAGTTGAAGAACATTACCTCTTCTTCAGGTATCCTCCTTAGGTCTACACTAAATACTTACTAGGTTGGGTTTATTCCAAAAATAATGTTTTTATAATGAAGAGAGGGAATTTGGGAAGTAATTTTGGTAGGTATTTTCTGAACCAAAGAGGTTTGATGGTGTGAAGAAGAGAGGCGAGGGGGTGGCCTATTTTAAGTGGGGTGAGTGACACACTTGTAAATTTTGAAAATATTCAATCATACCCACATTTTTATAATTATATAAGCTTCAAAAATGGTACATTATCAAAAATAGAATATATAAGGTTGAAATATGTCCATCCAATGGATGTTGTACAAGTTTTTAGGTCATTTTAAACCCTTATCTTCTTAGTTTAACCCCCAGTAAATCCATTTTTACCTTAACCGTAGTAATTAATTTTTAATGTTTTTACTATTCATTTTGGTCAAAAATTAATTTGACCTCATTAGAAATTATAAAATATGATGATTAAAAATATGGAATACATTTTTCCAAATTCAATTCATAGAAGTGAAATTTTTTAATTTAAAATTAATCCTGCAGATGGGATGAGAAAGCAGGTATTTAAAGAGAAAATATTCAATAGTTTACATAGTTTTTAGATCAAAATTCAATATGAAAATTATTCCAATGACCTAAATTTAATTAATTGATATAAAATTGAACTAATTTTACTTTAAAATCAATTAAAAAACAATTTATCTTTATAAATTATTTAAACGAAACAGTAGTTTTTGATTAAAATTTAGTATTTTTCAATATTCATTGGAAAATAAAATATTTTAGAAAAATCAAAAAAATTCACTCTAAGATAATTTTGGTATTCTGGTTTCAAACATGAAGTTAAGTTTTTCAAATAAATTTTCTAAAAGTGGTTAAAATTAATTTTAAATTATGTGCAAAAAGCGTGATCAAACTTTACTTTGAAAAATACAATCTTTTAGAAAACATTTCTTTTTATTTTAAAAAATTATTATTTTATTTATAAGAAATAGATAAATAATAAATGCATGTGAAATATATATTTTAATAAGTCAATTAATCCTATTCATACCTTCCATTCCAATTACTATTTGATATATTCAATAATAATGTGAATAATATATTATTATTAGGTAAAACCTAGTCTTTTGAGTAACACAAGCTATCGAAGAAACTCATTGTTGCATGTAATACAACCTAACTTAGTGTTGCATGTGTTTAGTCAAAAGTTTCCTTATGACTATTCCATTCCTTTATGTTTTGAAAATCACAAGCACATCTTCTTAAAGATAGTTTTTTTGTTTCCCTAGGAATGATTATATTATAGAACATGTTATACCATACCCCTAGTCTTCAATGTCTTACCTAATGTTTTCTTAACCAAGTCTAACCATTTTCTTTAAGTAAATTTTTTTTAAGTTAAATCGGATCCTTATTTGTCACTCTAATTTATCCTGAAATCAGAATTTGATTTCTCTTGAAACCAGACTCAGATTTCTCCTGAAATCAAACTCTAATTTCTCTTGAAATTAGACTTTGATTTCATCTGAAATCACACTCTAATTTCCTCAGAAATCAGACTCCGATTTCTTATAAAATCATACTCCAATTTCCTCAGAAACCGGACTCTGATATCTTCTGAAATCAGACTCCGATTTCATCTGAAATTAGACTCTGATTTCTTAAGAAATCAGAATCCAACTTTTAATATTTTTAGAATATGATTATTTGTGTTTCTTACAGTTACTGAATTACCTTAATATGTAACGTTCCATTTTATCAGATCCAAAATATGATAATGTTTCTCATATTTTGTTATAAAAAATGATGTCGTCAATTATTCTCATAGTTTTTTATATAAAATGGTGTCGTCAAATCTGTTACAAAATAAGTATTGTATGAATTCCACCTGTACAGGTCCCTCCAAAATTTTAGGGAAATATGACTGTTGGAGGAGAATATGACCGTTGGAGATCTCACCCATAAATACCTATCCATTTGAATGTTTTCTAGGCTATGAACTTATAGGAAAATTGACTATCTACAAGAGCTCTACCAATTTTTCTTCATGCGAAATCCTTGAAGAGTTTAAGTTGTGAACATCTTGTTCCACAAAGTTAAATCTTCTATAAGATTTGTTTTCCTTATTGGATTCCGATTGTTTTTGAATACAATCGAGGTATTCCAAGCTGAAGGAAGATAGAGCTATCGATTACCTACTTAATTTAGGGATTCAAAGATGATGGAAGACAAAGGTTCCGATTACCTTCTTAATTGAGGGCTTCCAAGTTTAAGGAAGACAGAGGTTCCAATCACCTTATAGATTGAGGCCTTACAGGGATAGCAAGACAGATTCCAATCTTCATTACACTGGTGTGGGTAATATAGACTTTCTTAAAATTATAGATCAAGGGACCTTTATCCAAGGTTATTGGATACCCCTCTCTTTGGGTTAAAATATTTCATTATAATTTTATTAATTATTTAATTACAAGTTCTTTAAAATCGGTTGTATTTTTGTTAAAGATAGAAAGTGTAACTTTCTTAAACTTTCTCTATTATAATAACTTTTATTTAAGATTCTACACTTTAAGGTAGAATATTACATAAGTATACCTATGTAATGATTTATTTATAATATATTTTTATTCAGACCTTGGGCCCTTCTGATCTATTTGTTAAATTTATTAGAGGGTTTTGTGAATCTTTTTTGTTTAAATTTGTTAAACAAAGTTTTCTTAAGGTTAAAAATGAAAGTTTTTAAACTTATAATTCACTAACCTCTTGATATTGAGTATCTACATCTCATATTTCAATCCTACAATTGGTATCAAAGGAGTTATATAAAACACTAATATACATATTTTTGTTAGTAGAGTATTCCACTTTGTTTATCTTACTTGTTTTATCTTAAAAGTTAGATTCATTTCTTTGATAAACATTTTTTTATAAATACCTACTACACTAACATGTGGAGTGGAAAATATTTGTTTTTGAAAGATGGAAATAATCAATATTGGATATATTGATAGTCTAAATCTAACAATATCACTAATTTTTTATGGGAATGATTATGAGTATTAGAGAGACATAATGAAGAAATTTTTATTAACACTAGAGTTAAAAACTTTGTTATGCTTACTAGTGATTATAAGATTCCAAACAAGGAAGTCGAAACTTTTACCAACCAAGAAAATCAAGAATATCAATTAAATTATAAGGTATTCAATACTTTATTATGTTCTATGACCAATAATATATTCAGTAAAATATCTTCATGTGAAACAAAAAAAATCATATTTGGAAGAAACTTGAAGTTACACATTTTGTAATATCAAAAGTTATTGAAACCAGAAGAGTTATGCTTAGACATGATTATCATGGTTTTGTTTTTTCCTTATAGAGAACCAATAGTTAAAGTTCAGTAGAGATCCATGACTATTGTGAATAACTTATAGTAAATGGGAGAAAAAGGCTTAGATGATGAAATGATTGTTGAGAAGATTATTGACATTATGACGAATGAGTGGGAATTAAAAATAACATCTATTGATGAATCTAGGAAAGTTGCAACAATTAATCTTGATGAGATATTTGGAACTATCTTAAAACATGAGAACATATTGTAGTGAGATGTTGATAATATTAAAAAGAATAATGAGAGTGTTTCTTTTACTACTACTTATAATCATATGAAATCCAAGACTCCTGAGAAAGTTTCAAAGACAATAAAGTCTAAGAAATTTGTTATTTAATTAGACTCAAGTGGATCTGAACAGTCAGAGAATGAGTTAGCCAATCTTGCTCGAAGGATGAACAAGATTTTTGGCAATAAGGATTTTCAGTACAGATATAAGAAGAAAGATAGGAAAGATAAGAAAGATTAATAAGTTACATGTTATGAGTGCAAGAAATATAGACATATCAAACCTGATTGTCTTAAGATAAAAAGAAAGGATAAGAAAGATAGACATTCTAAGAGGAATCAGAAAAGATATTACAATACTAAAGTAAAGAAAGTCTTAAAAGAAAATCATACATAGATTGAAAGTGGTAGAGACTCATCTGTTGAATCTTTAGATATTGAATCTTCTAGACAAAAGAACATTGGTCTTATCACTAGGATGCCTATTGAAAATCAATATCCCATGGCTAAGGTAAACACTGATGAATCTTTAACCAATATTTATTTAAGTTATAATTATCTTGATGAAGAAAATTATTACTCTTTAGATGAAGAATCTTCCTCATAAGAAGATAATAATTTACCTTATTTTTAATAATTATCTAGATTTTCCAAGTTACTTGAGAATAAAAATTGTAAGATCAATAAGAAACTTGATAAGGAAAATTATAGAATTAATATTTTAACAAAAGAAGTATCAGATCTTTCTAAATATCTTGATGAAAAATCTTTTTAAATTGTTTCTATCTCAAAAAACCTTGAGAATGTTAATTATAAAAAGGATAAACTTTTTAATGATCTTAAAAATGTTATTTCTAAGAAAAATTTGTTAGAGACAAACTCAAATTCTAATACTAATGACTATGAGGATAAGAATTTAGTCATCAGACTAAAATCTGAAATATTTTCCTTAAATAAACTTTTGTTAAAATTTACTCATAGAAAGGAAGGTTTTGATAAAATTTATTCACAACTTCATCCTCTAAGTAATAGTTCTGGATTTGGTTATTCTCATTCAAAACCAGTTTTTAGTCACAACTATTTTGTACCCCAAAGTGCTTCTTTTTGCACTAAGTGTCAATGTAGTGGAAATTGGGAGAAAAGTTAGTCTTTGAATAAAACTCAATCCTTAGGTTTTCATAAAGCACAATTTTCTAAGAAAATATGGATACCCAAGATTTTACTTTCTAACAATTTTGGATCCAAGAAAGTTTGGATTCTGAAAGTCTAACTATTTCATTTTTAGGAAAATAAAGGAAGTACCAACAACAATACATGGTACATATATAGTGGATGTTCCCGACACATGACTGGTAACAAAAACTTCTTTAAAAATATTATTAAGATGAAATGTAAAAGATTCACTTTTAGAGACAATTCTCAATGAGAAATTGTTGGTATAGGTAACATTATTATTCTTGGAAAATAATTAATTTAAAATTTTTTATTTGTTAAAGGTCTTAAGAAAAACCTTATAAGCACAATCCAATTATGTAATGAAGGTTACCTTGTTAATTTTAGGAATGATAAATTTTTAGTACACAATTCCAAGGATGAGTTCATTAGATCTTCCCATCAACATGAGAATGTTTATACACTTAACTTAGAATACCTTAGGATCCAAGACTTAAATTTCCTTAGTGAAATGGAAGACCAATATTTTTTATGGAATAGAATATTAGGATACTCTAACCTTAGTAACTTATATAAAATGTCTAATAAAATACTTGTTAAGGATCTACTGGATATTAGGTTTGAATCTTCAAAAGTTTATGATCCTAATATGGAAAGCAACATAAGTCAAGATTTAAATCAATTAGTGAAGTCTCAACTTCTGATGCATTATAGCTAGTGCATATGGATATTTTTGGTCTAGGACAAACTGAAAGTATTAGAGGAAAATACTATGTATATGTTTTAGTTAATGATTACACTAGATTTATATGGGTCTATTTTATATTAAGAAAATATTAAGCCTTTTCTTTTTCCAAATATTTTTTAGCTAAAGTTAAAAATGAGAAAAACATTCCATTGATAACTATTCATAGTGATCATGGAGGAGTATTTGAAAATTCATATTTTGAAACTTTTTTTAGTAATAAAGACATTACTCATAACTTCTCAGCTCCTAGAACTCCAAAGAAAAATGCTGTTGTTGAAAGAAGAAACTGAATTATTCAATAGATAACTATAACCATAATGAGTGAATACTCAATTGATAACTTTTTTTTGGGATTAATCTATAAGTACTGATTATTATACTATAAATTGAGTCTTAATAAGGCCATTTCTTAAAAAAACACCTTATGAGTTATGGACTGGTCAAAAACCTAGAGTTTCATACTTCAAAGTATTTGGATTCAAAGTATTCATTTTGAATACAATATATAACTTACATAAATTCTCACCCAAATCTGATGAGGGAATTTTACTAGGCTATCCCACTACTTCTAATCCTTATAGAGTTTTTAATAAAAAATCTTTTATTTTTGAGGAAACAATAGATGTTAAATTTTATAAAACTGATCCCTTTTTTTTAAACAAACTCAACCAACATCTTCATATGTTTTTTCAAAAACTAATTATCAACCTTTGATGAAATATTCTTTTGTTTGGGATAATACTCAAGAAAATATTTCTAAATTATTCACTCTAGAATATTTTCTACCCTTTGTTGATGAACATGCTTTACAAAATCGCAGTCAGTTATTACTTAAGAATCATCACAGTGATAGTATCATTGGTGATATACATTAACCTATTTGGAATATAAGTTCTCTAAGAAATGAATTATAGCATCTAGAATTTATTTCCCCATTAAAACCTAAAAGTTCTGAAGAATATTTGGGTGATTATAATTGTATTGAAGCTATGCAAGATGAACTAAATGAATTTGAAAGGAATAACATTTGGACCTTCGTTAAAAGACCCAAATAAACTTTTGTAATTAGAGTAAAGTGGGTCTTTAGAAATAAATATGATGAAAATGGAATCATAGTAAGAAATAAAGCAATATTAGTTGCTAAAGTCTATAATCAACAAGAAATGATAGACTATGAATAAACATATTATTTAGTAGAAAGACTTGAATCTATTCGAATTCTCCTAGAATTTACAACATTATTTAATTTCAAACTTTTTCAAATGGGTGTGAAGTGTGATTTTCTTAATGGATATGTTCAAGAGGAAGTATATATTGAACAACCTCATGTTTTTATGACAAAAAACGTCCTGATCATGTTTTCAAACTTACCAAAGATTTATATGGTCTTAAAAAATCCCTTAGATCCTGGTATGATATACTTACATGATTTTTATTACAAAAAAATTATGTTAAGGGAACTACTGATCCAACCCTTTTTATAAAAAAAGAAAATAAAAATGTTTTAATTATTCAAATTTATGTTGATGACATTATATTCAGATCAACTCAGCTGTCCTTAACTAATTCATTTGTGAATCTTATGAAATCTGAGTTTGAAATGAGTATGTTGGGTGAGTTAACAGTTTTTATTGGTTTTCAAATTTCTCAAAAACTAGAAGGAACATATATATATCAACATAATTATATTAAAGATCTTATTAAAAAGTATGGATATGACAATACTAAAAGTATAATTACTCCAATTGGTACCTCAAACAGTCTTTATATTGATGAAGCTAGGAAACCAGTAGATCGAACATCTTTTAGAGGCATGATAGGAAGTCTAATATACTTAATAGATAGTCATCCAGACTTAATATTTTTATTATTATTATGAGAAATATATCAATATAATTCAAAATAATCCCATTTAGAAGTTATGAAAATAATTTTTTTCTACTTAAAGGGAACTATGGACTTAGGACTTTTCTATTATTCTGGAAATGAATTTGTTTTAATTTTTTTTTTCAGATGCTGAATTTGGTGGTTGTAGAATGGATAGAAAAAGTACATCAGTAACTTTTCATTTCTTATTAGATTTATTAGCTTCTTTTTCATGTAAGAAACAACATTCTCTATCACTTTCCACTACTAAAGCTGAATATGTGGCAGATGGAAGTTGTTGTGATCAAGTGTTGTGGATGCAAAACACACTCATAGATTATGGCATGAGTTTTACTAAAAATCAGATATTATGTGATAACACCAGTGCCATATACTTAAGAAAAAACCCTACACATCACTCTCGTGAAAAACACATAGATATTTGGCATCACTTTCTTAGGGATCACACACTTAAAGGAGATATTATTTTATAATCTATTGGAATGAAAGAATAACTTGCTAATTTTTTTACAAAATCATTACCTTTCAATAGATTTGAATACATTAAAAAAAGTTAGGAATGATAAATGCAACGTAATCATTCATATCTATTTTTTGTTGAAACAATATTATAACATTAAGATACTCCTTTTCATAGGGGGAGTACATTTTTTTCCTTAATTTTTTTTTCGAAACCTAATAAAAGTTTTCAGAACCTAATAAAACCTTTAGGATCCTAATAAAAAATTTTAGAACCTAAGTTTTATAAAAGGAACCTCATGAACACTGAAAAATATTTTTGAGACCTCTGGAAGGTTTTTTTTCTTACTTATATTATCTTAATTACATTTATGTTTGTTGGTATTTTAAACTTGATAAAATTTTATCCGATTCATTTTTCCTTAAATACAATTACTTACTTAAAACCTCAAAAGATCAGAATCTAAATCCTTGTTCAGCATTAATATCAACCTTTATATCAAATCAAGATAATATCAACCATTGGATTGACTCAGGAATTTGAACTGTCATTGTGAAGATTGTATAAAGGGACCCCCTTCACGTACCACATTAGTTTCCACAACTTTTTGCGCTCGAGCTCTGTCACCATTCAAATTTGTTGATTCTTTTCTTACATCCTTCCTTTAAGCTCTAAATGTCACTATAATTTTCTTCTGAAACTCCGATGTCTTCAAATAAAGAAATCAAAGACTGGTTAATCTTTAGAGAAATATTAGTTCATTAGATTTTTTTTCACTAAGTATGATTCTATCATAAAGAAAATTATCAAACTAAATGGATGGGAAGTCTTTTCCGTAGAAAAGGAAAAGAATCAAGATCCAGTTTATCCAGATCTTATAATCGAATTTCATGATACAATTTAATTTTTTGAAAGAGGAAAAAAATATATGTTTCAGTTCAAGAGTTATGGAAGTACCAACTCCTTATCCTACAAGAAATATGCAAATGTTCTTGAGATACCTTATCATGGAGAGGCATGATTTTGTTCACATAGGTTTCCAGATAGATAAGGTTATTTTGCTAAGATTAAGGTAATGGAATGCCTAGGACTTTAGGGAGTGAAGAAACCTAAGATCTCCAATATCTCAGCAAACCAAAAAATAGTAGCCCGTTGGATACAAGGACCGTTGATTCCAATAAAAGAGGACAAGGACACCCTAAATACATCAGAAATATTAATGAAGAATTTTCTAGTTAATCTAATAAAGATTAACTTGATGAAGTATATATTTCTCACCATCAGCAACATAAATAATGTAATGATGAAATAATAGATTTTAATGTATCCAGAAATCTTATCCAAAATCATTGTTATTTACCTAGAAAATTGTAAAGGTCCATGAAAGTCTAAGCCTAATACTTTTAGAATTATGTTGTTGAGTGATAGAACCCTTAGGAGAATGAAGTTTTGATTCTCTGATAAGAAATATGATTTTTTTGATCTTACTGGAAATAAAGACCAAGTTGGATAGAGCTCCAAATCCAAACCCAAGTAAAAGAAGGCCCAAACAGTAGAATCCCAAAAACAAACTCAAGCCTCTGAACCTGCATCTATACCTCCTAAGCCTAATAAACCGAAAACCTTCTTAGAATAAGTAGTTTCTAAGTGGAGAGATTACAAGATAAAAAGAAAAGAAGGATACCCTATTTTTGTAATAGACCTGGCTGATGATAAGGCCTTAAAAATTAAAACTACCGAAGAGATAGAGAGATGAGAAAAAAAAATAAGTAGAAGAAGAAGATGTTAAAAGAAAAAATTATCCAAGTCATACTAAGAGATACTGAGAAAGCTTCTAAAAATATTAAAATACCAGAATATTTCTTGCAAGAACCCGAGGTCCCTCCAACACCAGTGGCATTTGAGACTCTGGTACCGGATAAAGGAAAGAAATTTGTTTCAGTTACAACTATGATAGTTGAAGAAAAATACCAATAGGAAGGGGAGACCAAGGAAGAAGAGAAAAGTGAATATGAGATCCAAATTTTTTATGAAGCTGTAAAATAAATTCAGATAGAGAAGTTGTCAATAAGAACTTCCCAATATTCCTCTACCAAGCTAATTTTAGAAGGAAAGTATTTTCATAAGGATGATGTTGCCCAGAAAGAAATAAATAAAATTCTCTCAGATGATGAAAGTGATAATGATGATATTGTATAACATGTTTAAGTAAAATATACTAATTTTGTTGAAAAAGATAATGATAAAGTAGTTGTTGATGATGATGACAGAATAAAAAAAGTTTCTGGTGGAGAGAAATAAACTCATATAATTGAGAATAAAATATCTTTGGCATATAAAGGAAAGTAAGTGGATATTGATGAACCTCAGAAAGTTGTTAAAAAAAAAGAAGGATGTTCTTAGTACATCCATGAAGAAAGCTAATGATCATATTGAAGTTACCACACCAAGAAAAGTTTCTATTTCAGAATCTTCCTCTTCAATATTTGAAGATTTTGTGGTTTAGTCCCTGAAGATACTTGTAAACCCCATTACATTCTTTCCAATCATATACTCAAGGTGTTAACCAATTCAATAATTAGTCAATCAAAAGACATAATCAGAAAACCTTCTTAGAGAGAAATTCATCAAACTCAAAGCTGAGTTTAAGACCTTCCTAAACAACTATGATTCTCATAGAAATTCAAGAAAATAGATAACCAAATGGTCAAAATCTATCATTGATGATATTAATATATTTGATGACTTTAGTGACTCAGTCAAGGGTGCCTTTGATAAGTCTGATGGAAAAGTCAAGAATATCTCAACAAGTTTTTCCAGAGAAACCAAAGTAAGATAATGATTTCCTTCAACAAGAAGATAAAGATCTAAATGGGAAATTTAACCCCATTACTCTATATATAAAAAGGGAGAAGGAAATCAGGGAAGATCTGGACGAGAAATTTAAAACTTAGGAAGATTTTATTAAGTCTCAAGATGAAATAGTTAAGTATCAATAAGAAAAGATAAAAAATCTTGAGAAGAAAAATAAATATCAAGAAGAGTTGCTCAAGAAGTTTGAAGAAGATCACAAGGAGTTGAAGAAGTTGAAAGCAACATAAAAAAAAGATAATTCCAGAAAAGAAGAACAAGGATGATTAATTTTTCCAAATTCGATCTTTTATTGTAATTTTTTGTGATTCTTTAGTTATCTAATGAAATTATTACCTTGCATTTTTCAGTCTTTTATATTTCCTAACCTTTCAAGTAAAATATATATCTTCCCATTCCTTTTTAAAAATCACAAAGGGGGAGAAAAGAATGTTCAAAAATAATATTAAACTAAGGGGGATGATTCTTATGAAAGGGGTATATTACTTAAATAAGAAATCCTTAACTAAGGGGGAATATTTTCTTTAATAAAGACAGACAAACTCAAAGATAAGAATATGATCCCTAGGTGGATTTCATAACTTGAGGAGGAGTTAGTTGTATTAATTATGAGTCATGAAAAAAAGGGAGAGAATTATTTCTTTTAAGTTTAAAAATGAAAATCTTAGATCTTTATATTACTTTATGAAAATTTGTTTGTGCTTTCAAAAAAGGGGGATATTGTTGAGTCAAAAGTTTCCTTATGGATTTCCCTTCCTTTATGTTTTGAAAATCACAAAAACATATTCTTAAAGATATTTTTTCTTTCCGTAAGGATGATTATATTCTAGAACATGTTATACCTTACCCCTATCCTTCAACGTCTTGCCTAATTATTTCTTAACCAAGTCTAACCATTTTCCTTAAGTCAACATTTATATAAGTTAAATTGGATCCTTATTTGTTACTCTGATTTCTCCATAAATCAGACTCTGATTTCCTTAGAAACCAGACTCCATTTTTTTTTGAAATCCGACTAAGATTTCCTTAGTAATCAGACTCCGATTTCCTTAGAAATCAGACTCCTTTTTCCTTAGAAACCAGAATCCGATTTCTTCAGAAATCAGAATATGAATTTTAATATTTTTAGAATCTAATTATTATTTTTCTTATAGTTACCGAATTCCCTTAATATAATGTTCCATTTTATGAGATCAAAAATATGATAATGTTTCTCATATTTTTTTATACAAAATTAATTCATTAATGCTTCTCATAGTTTTTTATATTAAATGGTGTCATCAAATCTGTTACAAAATAACCATTGTATGAATGCCACATGTACAGGTCCCACCAAAATTATAGGTAAATATGACCATTAGATGGGAATATGACCGTTGAAGATCTCACTTATAAATACCCATCCATTTGAATGTTTTCTAGGCTATGAACTTTTGGGAGAATTGACACTCAGTGAGATCACTTCTATATTTTCTTCATGTGAAAGACTTGAATATTTTAAGTTGTGAACGAATTATTCCACAAAATTAAATCTTCAATAAGATTTTTTTTCCTTGTGTGATTCTGATTTTTGTTGTATAATACCGAGTGCTTCTAAGATAAAGGAATACAAATGTTTCAATTACCTATTTAATCAAGGGATTCCAATTTTAAAGAATATTGAGGTATCAATTACCTGCTTAATTGAGGGATTCTAAATTTAAGGAAGACAGAGATTTCAATCACCTTACAGATCAAAGGCTTGAGGGGATAACAAGATAGATTCCAATATCCATTACCCTAGTGTGGGTAAGACATAATTTCTTGAAAATATAAATAAAGGTAACTTTATCCAAGGTTGTTGGATACCATTATCTTTGGGTTAAAATATTTCATTACACTTGTATTACTTGTTTAATTACAATTTCTTTAAATTTTTCTATATTTTTGTTATAGATAGAAAGTGTAACTTTCTTACACTTTCTATATTGTAACAACTCTGATTTAAGATATATATTCTTTAAGGTATAATCTTACATAAGTATACCTATGTACTTATTTATCTATAATATCTTAGTATTCAGAATTTGGGCCCTTCCGATATCTTCCTTAAAGATAGTATAGGGTTTTGTGAATCTTGTTTTTTTGACTTTGTTGAAGAAAGTTTACTTAAGGTTAAAAAGGAAATTTTTTAAACTTAAAATTAACCCCCTCTTGTTATTGTTTATCTACATATCATATTTCGATCCTACAACATATAATTCAAGATATTGAAGAATATGTTATTATTTTATAATTTCTAGGTGTTACATTCTCACCACCTTAAATAAATTTCGTCATCTTAATTTAAACTTAATCTTGGTGATAAAGGGTTTGACATTTGGAAATACTATTGTTGAAAAACCCACATCATAAATAGAGTTAATAAAATATATTATTAATAAGAGATAAAGGGAATTAAAAAGGTTATACAAAATAATACATAACTAGGATTCTAAGTATGAGAACATTGGTGGAAAGTAAATATATGGACATGGAAAAAAGAATAAATAATTATAGAGAGTGATTGAGGTCATTGATCACAAGAAAGTGAATGATCAATGTAAAGTGATATGACTAAAAACCATAAATCTATGATGATTTAAAAGGCTATTTGATTTATAGGGTATGAATGTAATAAGATAACATTTTTTTCAATATCATTTTCCTAAATTTGAGGAATTATTTTACTGAACAAGAATATAAAGAGATGCACTTAATTGATACGTTTCTATTTCATAAGAATAGTTTCATCCTTTAGTTGTTCTTCGATGAATCTCAAATTCATCCCTTACTCCAAGAAATGAATATCCAAAAATGAATTATTTATTCCAAAAGCAATAAAATTTACTTTTAACGGATCATAAGATCTATAAAAGAGTGATAAGTATTTTAATCTATCTCTAACTATTTTCCAAAACTAGTATGTTTAGCACAAGTTATCCAATATAATACCTTAATCTCTAAAAAATCATCCAATGTTTAACTTAAACCATTTTCTAGATGGTTAATCCTTATAACCCTTCCAACATATTAAGATCCAAAACTTTAGAATGAAGGTTACTAAATTTCCAAAATTAACTTATCATTAATCCCTCAAACAACATAAAGTATATCTTAATCTTCACATGCTAAAAATGTGAATACCTTTGTCATGTAATCTCTTGGAACATGGTAATAACTTGAATTACTATAAAAAATTATCGAAAACATTCATTCTTACTTATTAGTTAAATAAAACACAGATTATTAGATATATTTCTTAAATCCAAAAATTCTATTCACTCCATTAATGATAACATAAGCCACTTTTTCAAAAAACTGGTAATCAGTTCCAAAGGTAGTTAGTAATATCGAATTTAATTTATCCATATAAATAATATTTTTAACCCAACATAATTATCTCAATACCATAAGGGTTATCTTTCTATTAATCATGTGTTTTCTAAGAAGTTCAACTTTCCTCTGAATCATTTTATTGGTCATCAGTACCGTTAAACATATGATTTCAAATCCTTAATGAAAATGTACTATAATACAACCCTTATACATTTTATAATTATCATAATTAGGATATCATTGAAAAAAGTACCCGAATGAAATAATTCTTAAATCCAAGCACAAAAACATTAGTCATTCTCCTCCATTTGTGGTAGTAGCATAAGCTTGACCATGATCCATTAGCTTCTTTTGAGGTATATTCCTTTAATGCTTGAGGTATTAATTTTCATAGTTCCCTATATCCTTACCATCAAATCATTGAACACTAGAAATTTTTTTCCCTTGTAATCATGAGGATGGTGGATTTTATCTCCACACTTGTAGAAAACTCTCATTCCCTTCAAGTAAGTACCAAATTGTTTCTTTCTTCAATTATCACATGTGGGAAAACCTTATTTACCTTCTTCCCTTTATCTATATTTTTATCTACCTTCCTATTCTTCTCTAGCTTCCCTTTGAAGCCATAGTACTAATATAATTCTTTCTATATCTTGTTAGTACATGATACTATGTTCTCATATGATGATTTTTTTGGAGACTCGTTACCTTCACTATATTGGCTTAATCCCATCAAATAAATGGCCATTATTAATCTTTATATTACATGTATTAATGTTATTATCATTAATTCTATGAGGTGATATTTATAAATGATGTCATACACTAGATTAGATCATAACATTATAAAACACAATGTATAATCCAAAAATTATTGAAATAATTAACATAAATTGAAAAAATTATAAATAGTTAATCTCATAATCACAAACATGGTTTCTTTAGAGATATATTTATTTTCAAATCCTTCATAATGGTTTGTGAGTAAAATGTGAATTATCTTAGGTATATACCACAAGAGTGTCAATCCAGGAACATAGTAAGGCCCATTTTCATGCATTAGGTGATGATTAGGTTAATCCCAATGCACCCTTTTTATAGTTATTACCCATAGGTACATTCGTGATATAACCAAATCTACTTTTAGTATCCAAAAATGGATTTATTTCTAGTAAACCCCCATAATATTCACCTTACCAAAAATTTAAGTTCTTCTTCTATACTTATCCAAAAATTATATCATATTGTTATGTTCCCTAATCTATGTTTTCCTAAATCTTGTTCTCAAGGTTTTTACTAAAATTCATTTGATAATAACTATAATTACCCCGACCCCAGTAGACCAGAGCCGGTTTCTAATTTATTACATTGTAATAAGATATAAAGAATAACATCCCAAATGATTGAATATTTTATTAGTCTTTGAAAAATAGATACCTAGATAATTCACATATTACATTTGAAAACACAAATCACAACATAATTTTTTTCGAGAATAACATTATTACCTTTACTATATCCCTGCATATACTTCTTATTATACTTTATGGATTCTTGAGAAAAGAAAAAAAATAAGAGTGATCTCAAATTCTTAGTAAGGGTTAAGTGTAATGGAATCTATCATGAATAAATGAAGCATAATCAAAATGGTAAGGTAAATAACTAAAAAAACATGTCATTTAATCAATAAAATGACAATAATTACTGGATAGGGAATAATAACATGGAAAGGTAAATAACTGAAATTACATTCCATTTAATCAATAAATGATAATGAAATGCATCCACAAATAATATCATAGTGAAAATATCATGGAAAATAACAACTAAATTTATAATGGAGGAAATGATTAATTATTTTAATTCATTTATAAATCACATGAAAACCTATAATATCAATATATATCCTCCTGAAAATTTAAAACTATTGGGTAAAAACCCATATAACACATCTACCATCAAGAACTTTCAAAATACAGTTTGAAACTATAGGTAGAAACCCATTTAATTTGGTCAACTGATTTATATCATGAGACATGTTGATGCATTGAGGGGATATATAAATTTTTGGCCCAATCTATCAAACACATGTCTGAATGATTCCTCATATATCGAATAATCAATTTAATTAATTAATCAATATAACTTACCATTAAATATCCATATTGTAGGAAGAATACAGATTATCAATATTTCCACAGTCAATAAAATAACTTCAAAAGTAAAGAGAGTATATAATAATGTTATACATTTTAGTAAATAATCATATCCATGATAAATAATATAGATATTTATGGGGAATTTAATGACAAATTATCACAGGAAAGTGAACATTTCAAGGGAAAGTTATTGACTACAAAAATGAATCAAGAAAGTGAATGTTAATATATTCCCCTGTCAAAATGATTATAAACCATCCAAAGGAAGAATAAGGATGGTATCAATATAAAATATAACTAGTGGATCATAATTACAGTAAGGGTTGTTTTCATTAATGAATAAAAATACCACGAGATCTTTAATATCATTATTGAGGAAAATATCCATTTCATTTTGAAAATCCTTTCCTATGAAAATAAACTTCTAATAATTTTTATTTAAAAATATCATCGTAAAATTATAAATGAATATTAAAATAAATGATGGTCATGATGGAAGATATTTTTTTACATGCCATACCAATTAAAAAGAATATTTATTTTTCACTGTCAAAAGGTTTGGAAAGTTCCTTGTTTAGAAAATGACAAGAAGATTCCTTTCAAATTTTTAGTAAAATACAAATGGAAATTTCCTTGAAAATGAAATAAGATTCCATTTAATTCTTTTAAAGAGTAAATATGGGTAAAAATTAATTTAAAAAATAATTACAAAAATATTTTTGAAAACATTTTTAGAAAACATTATTTTGGAATAAAACAGATTTCTGACTAAAGAGAGAAATGAAACTGAATTTTCTTAAAATATTTTCTCAATTTATTTAAGTACAAAAGAGTGGGAAAATGGTAATATTAACTATAAATATCATGAATAAATGTATTATTATAAAATTAAATGGGTTTTTTAGGAAATTTTCAAATATTTTTTTCAAATGAAATTCAAGAACAAATAATCTCGATTAGAATGAGATTGTGAAATGAACCTTTAAAATAATTGTAATGTTAAAGCGAGAGTTAAAAAATGAATAAATTACATTTTTCAATTTTAAATCCACATAGAGAAAGTTTAAATAAAACATAAGGTAATAAAAATTCATTATATACATTATCTTATAATGACATAATCAATGAATTAGAAGTTTGACCCAATGAACAGAAATTGAGTTAATAAATCCCTTAAATCACACTTTTTTTATTGAACATTATTTAATCTCATGTATAGTGGTTTTAGAAATTCTATTAACTCACAAAAGAAGCATATTAATATCTATAATATCATATATTATCCTTTTATAATATATTATCACATGTTCCTTAATAATCTTCTATTATTTTCATTATTTTGGGTGTTAATTGCTTTGTTTTCTCATGCGTGTTTTATCATTAAATATTAAGTTCTTGAAAATATTACATAGTTTAATCATCTAAAAAATAGTAATAATGAAATAATTATCATATATTCACATCAATTATACTTTTAAAACCAATCATGAAATATGGTTATGAAAAAAGAAGTATGTTATGATCATAGAGCAGATATGCCATATGTATGCATGAGTAACTATTCCATTTTTCAATGATCATTATGGAAATAAGGTAAGTAATATTTTATCTTTAAATAATTATAATAATATCATATATACCATATTATTTATTCAAATATAATTATATATATCATCCATGTGGCATGGTGATGAAAATGGAGACACATCGCTTCATAAAGGCGGTAGTCCACACGTACATGAATGATGTTTTCATCTTTTGGTGAGTGAAAAGGTAATAAAGAATATTATCATTTTTGAATAATAAATATGTCATGAATATCATAATTATTTCATGTATATCACATATATTGATTAACTTTATCCTTATTACTTTCCATGTGAAGTGTTAGTGAAAGACGAATCACATCACCCCACAAGGCGATAGTCCACCGTACACATGAGTGATGTTATCATATCACATATGGAATGGAAATTAAAAATATTAATATGAAAGAATAAATAAATAGGTATAAATATTTTATAAATATTTTATATATACTTTATATCCATCATCACACCCAACCGTGAAATATGGTAATAGAAAAATGAATGACATCGGTTCGCGAGGCGGTAGTCTGCCGTACACATGAATGATGATTTCATAACCCATTTAATGGAAGTGGAAATGGTTGTAGGTAATTAAATTATTATAAAAATCCCAGTATATTGAATATAATAAGGTCATTATATCATCATGGTTTAATAATAATTGAAGTAGGCGGAGAAATAAATAAAATAAAGATGCTAGTTGAAGAACATTACCTCCTTTTCAGGTATCCTCCTTAGGTTTGTACTAAAGCCTTAATAGGTGGGATTTATTCCAAAAATAAGGATTAAAATACATGGATAGGGAATATGGGAAGTTATTTGGATAGGAAATTTCTGAACCAAATAGGTTTGAAGGTGTGAATAAGAGAAGAGAGGGGGTGGCCTTTTTTAAGTTAGGTGAGTGGAACACTTGTAATTTTTGAAAAGATTTAATCATAACCATGTTTTTATCATTAAATAAGATTCAAAAATAGTAAATTATTGAAAATAGAAGTGATAATGTCACACCCCGACCGATGCTTCATTTTAATTTAATTATTTTGGGTCTCACTTTTGAGCTGTAGTTTGAATAAGTTTTATTTTGAAAGAAATTGGGATCTTATACGAGTGCGTGAGCATACACACAATCGTGTGTAGTTCCAAACTTTAATAAGAGAACATTTTATTATTAAATTTATTATTCCATGGGTGCATGACTAGGTGCGCGACCGCGCACATGACCACGCACGTGACTGTGCGTAGTGTCCAACCTCAGTTAATAATGATATTATCATTTTGGTTGGTTTTATTATTTTAGTTTTATTATTAATATAATATTTTAATTTGGTTATGATTATAATTGTTATTTTTTAGTTAATATTTTGATTTTTTCTTTAATATTAAATTAATTTTACAATTATAAAATTATAAAATTACTATTTATATTACTGTTATTTTTATAATTATGTATAGGTTAGTTTAAGTTTTTTTAATGTTTCATTTCATTTCTATTTTTCCATTTTTTTTATATATTTTTTTATTTTTTTCTTTCTTTTTTCATTCTCTCTTGTTCTCCCCTCTCTCCCCGTGCAGAACCCTTTTCCCCCTTGAAATCATAGCGTGGCGCCTCCCATTTCCCCAGCTCCCTCTGACTGGCGCCCTCCCCTCTGGTCTGATCCTTGGCCATGACCTCTTCTAACAAGGCCCCTACTAGCACCTCTTCCCTTCTGGCTCTCCACATTCCGTACAACCCTCCCTCGCACCTCACAACCCTCCCTCATGCACGGACTCCCCTCCCTAACTCCGATTATCCCGTTTTTGGCATGCCTATACCCATCATAGTAGCCCCATCGGCCTCCTCACCAGCTACACACCGCTTATCCAACCTCCTCACCCACACACACAACCTTCACTATGGTCTGCAATCTCTGTGCACAACCCTCCCTTCCGGTTCAACACCACCACGTAGCGCCCTTCACCTCCTTCCGGTGAGGCTCTGGCCGACATGACACCTTCCGGAACCCTCCATCTCACTCGGTCAGCTTCTCGGAACCTTGTTGTAGGTGTGATACACCTCGATTGTTCATTATTTCAATTTTGTATAGTTGTGGTTAGGGTTTTAGTTTTACATTGGTTCATTTTTAACGCCTTAAATTCGATGACATGTTTTATGGTTTTCTTTAGGTCCTTTGCAGTGCGATTTAAGTGCAATGATCTTTGTGCACCAAGTTGTGAAGTTTGATACATAACGGTAGGTGGTTCTATGTTTGATTATTAATTGATGAATTAATTTGCAAGTTTAATTAAATTAGAATACTATTTAAATTATTTGTTTGATGCAAATTTAGTTTTTAGCAATTGATGAATTGCTTTGCTTATTTAATTTTGTAGCATGTTTATATGTTATGGAGTCAAATTTTTGTGAAAACTCATGTTAAATCATTGTTTTTATTTTTTTTATAAATTGAGTAATTAATTTATTAAATGGTGAAAATGATTTATTGAACTTCATAGGTGATTTTTCAAATTGTTTAAATGATGCAAATGTTGTATGGAGAATATTATAGCATGTTTTGGATTTTAAAGAGAATCATTTGAGTGTATTTTTGTGGTAAAACATTGTTGCACACCTTGGAAATGTTCTATTAAGTGTGTAATTGATTTATTAAATGGTTTATGTGGTGAAGAAATAGTTTTAAGAGAGTTTATTATGCGTTTGATTTTTGAAGTTGTATGTTCATATGAGATATGGTGCGGTTTTGATGAAAAACCACACCGTGTCATCAAATAGTGTTTTATTAAATCACGTAGTTGGCTTATTAAAATTTACAAGGGATGTGAATTGCGTTTTAGAAATGTGTTGGTGTGCATTTGATCATAAAAGATACTTTTGAGTGGGTTTTGTGTGCAAGGTCTTGTGATACCCTTTGTGCATTGTTTTATAAAATTTTTCAACAGTTTAATAAATTATATCAATATTTTGAAACTTGTTTGGTGGATGTTTTAGTGTGCGTATTATTTCAAATTGCTTTTGTGTGTGGAAATGGTGGTTTTGGCGTGTGTAGTGTCTTATTTGTTTTGAGTATATGATTATGAAATATGACATGAACTCTGAACCACTTGAGCACAAATGGGAAGCCTGGGTACTAGGTGGGTGGACTAGATCTAGTGTTGTAGTGATACATGAGCAGTATTGGCCTAGTTTCACTTAGTTGGTTTGATGATTACAACACTAACTAAACTTTGGATGATGATTGGAGACCACTAGGTTATAGATGTGTTTCCCTATTAGTGGCTCATGCACGAGAACATATATTGGTGTGTTCCTATACCATTGTTCACTGAGACGTAATGTTCTAGGGCCCCACTTCTCACTAGTATATTTAGGGCCTCTCCCATGTTTTGTGATCCTCTTTTTCTTTTCACTCACCATTAGCACAGAATGTGATTTTGGGGTTACCATGAAAGTGTGTGTGTGTGTTTTTTTAATTTAAGTAGTTTTCTTTAAGGTTGTTTCCACTAAAACTATTTTTATTAAAAATCACTCTAATTATAACTATTTAAGAATTGTATTCCTTCCTTTTGTTAAACTTGAATATGTATTTGTCATTTAATAATTATGTGTGGAACAATTTTCTTGGTGGCATCCTAATTGGATCTTGGCTCACACCCTACATACACCTTTGGGTGTATGTAGATCCTGTTTCTTTTTTTATTTCAAGTTGAGGCATCAGGCTTAGAAATGATGGTATGAGTTGTGTTGGTTTTCTCATGCAGGTTGGTGGTGGGGGCTTGGGGATGTGACTCCTCATGTCACACAGAGGTTTGAGTTGGAGTTTTAGTTTTCCTCTATTGTAGTACCTTTTTTGGATTTTTAGTTGAAGTTGTAAAATTTAAATCCGAACTTAGTTTAAGGGCCTGTCTGGTTGTCTGATTTTAGTTTTAATTATTTTTGTTTTTCTATTTGTTTTATATTTATCTATTTGGGTAAATCGTTCCCAAGTTATATTTTTGATATCCGGGGACTGATGCCAGCCCATGGGGATCGGGAACTCCCTTTGGGACTTGCTATAGACCGGTTCATCCATCTTTTTGATGGTGACCCAACTTGGTTCATGACAAAATGGTATCAGAGCATGTTGTTCTTTTTATTTGGGATGTTAGGTAGATTGGGGATATGACTATTGGTACTCGAGGGGTAGGTGCGGGAAGAGCATCGAAAACTCTTACTCATTCCGATCCTTGAGAAACTAGGGGTAGTCCAGGATTTAAGTTTTTGGATTTGGTCTTTGTGGATGGGGGATGAAAATAGGATTAAACCGGTACTGTGTGAGGTCTCACATGGAGTAGCGACCCATGTGATGCCCAATAGTACAGTTTGACACTCCTAGTGGTTGGTGCTTTCCTAGGGCATGGTCTGATAAACCAGTTGGCCAGGTCTGGTATGACCAGTAGTTATTCATCCAAGTGGATTAGTGTTGGTGATGTCGTAGTTCAGTTTTGGGTTGGTGAGAAGGGGTTTTTAAAAGGAAAGAATACTTTGGGGTTTCTCTTATTTTTCTCTTGTTGTGAGTTTGACATGATTTTTGGGGTGCATTTCTATGGACCTTGTTTTTGTAATTTGGAATTTTATTTGTTAAAATTGAATTTCTAAAAGAATTTATTGGGTTGTTTGAAATCTAAGTGAGTTATTTTGGAAATGGGAAGAATTTTGAAAATTTGTCTTGAATTTTTGTAATGTTTTTGGAAAAAAATATTATCAGAATATTGAGAATGTTTTGTTTTGAAATCGGAAGATCCTTGTTTTGTATAGTGGTATTTCTATGTGTGCTCATGTGTGTATGTGGATTTGATTAATGGAAAATTGTTGGATTGTGTGGATGGGTGTCTGAGTGGCCTGAAAATTTATATTTACGAGGAATCATGGAATATCAGTGGCGAGTGATTGTTTTCTAAGGCTGCTTCTTGTTTCCTAAAAAGTGAGTTTTTTTTTCTAAAATGGGTTTTTATGCTTAAATGGTTTTGGAATTGGAAAATGATTTTGAGTCTAGAGTGAAAGCGATGGGTTCAAAATAGTTGTTGGGATTTCTTGTACTATGCTTAGTTTTTCAAGCAGGTGTTTTTATTTGAAAAAGAATTAATGTTTTAAATTGGAATTATTGGATTTGTGTCTGGAATGTGGATGTTTTTTTGGTGAAGTGATTTATTTTTTGGAAGGTTATTTTGTGTTTCTTATTTGGGACTTTCCCCATAGAAAGGTCCCATGGGTTTCTATTAAGTCTCTCAGTTCTTAGCTTATCCCAGAATCCCCGTGGAGTGGTAGAGTTGGGTTCTACTCGGTTGTGTTGACTGTTTATAGACATTGAGGTCGGTTGAATATTGTTGAGTGCTTTGGGAAAGTTAAAAGTGTCTTTGGTTTTTTAGAAACTCCAAAAGTTGCGTGGGAGTAAGTTGTCTTGAGTATGTCTGGTGGAGCGAGACTAGACTAGTAAATGGGGATTGTTCTATTTTCGTTGTGAGTGGGGATGTCTTGAGTGATCCTCAAGACTAGCCTCATCCCATAGTTGTACCTAAGGAAGTGAAGGAAAGGGAAAGTGGTGGAGCTCATTGGTGCTCGACCAGTCAATATATGGTGAAGGAGGTGTGTTGACCTTTCTGATGAGCTAGTTTCATGTTCCCTAAAGGTTGTGTGGAACAATCAATTTAAAGCTCATAATAGTTGTTGGTCTTGTCATATTGTGGTAAGTGTAGTTTCCTCATTTGACGAGGAGTGTGAACCAAAGGGACTTGTTCTTGGAGTGCTCCTTCTGTCAGTTTGGGTCGCGTGTTTGACCGACCACTCAATCTACTATCTCTATTGTGGTAAGTTGGGCACTCTAAGTTGTTCACTACAATTATTAGTTGGTATGTTGATGGAGTGGCCTCTTGGGACACGAGGAGAAGTATGTAGGTAGATTTTCTAGTGGAGGAAGTTCCAGTCAGAGGTGGTCAACTTATGATTGTGAGGTGGTAGATGCTTCAGACATCAAGGCCCCAGCCATAGGTCTTAGGGTGAAGCTTTCACGCAATCAAAACTCATCGGATGTGGGATTGTCTTAGTCCAAATTAAGTCCATAGTGATGGGATGGGGATGGATTAAATTTCTATATTATGGTATCGTATTTGAAGGCTTCATTTTTGTTGTGAGGGGCATGAATCCCTTGTCTCCTTACTATTGTCTTAATTTATGGGAGTTCCTCATGGGCTCTAAGGAGGTTCAGAGAATCCGTATTCTTGTAATGCCTGAAGGTGTGATCTGTGAAACTTCTTGTGGGTCAGTTAGGAACCGAAATTGTACTCATTTCAAATATGCTCATGTATTGTGGGATTGACATGCACCTATCCAATTAACCTCTTGGTTGGGGGTTTACACTGTCAAACACCACCAATGTGGTAGAGTATTGTCCAGTGTAGGAATCGTTAGTGTAGTTCGGCTCATGTTGGTGGGTTCATAATGAAGAGTTCAGTTCATATAGCTCAATGTAAACTAGGAATCCCCGTGCAGGTGTGATGGTGTTAGGAAGATTCTAAAATGGCGGGGAGACCCATGGCGAGCCTCACCGACGTCCTCTCTTATGTTGGTTTGGTTAAACTTTGGGAACTTGGAGGGCAAGCTAGTGTTAGATGTTTTCTGGGTTTGTGAGTCATTTTTGTTTGGAGAACCAATGTTTGACAAGAATACTAATATGGTGGGGATACCACCATAGGATGAACTTGTGGAAGAAACTCTATTTTCAAAGTGCACTTGGCGGGGAAACCCCTTACTTCCAATCCACTTGACCTTGAACATGGTAAATGGTTAGCTTGGGTAGTGGGTTTCTTGAAAAGTGTTCTTAGAGATCTCGAACAACCCTGGTGATCCCTAAGTTAAGGGTTAGGGTGTTCCATGTTTTAGTTGTGTTAGGAGGTGAATTCCTTACTATTGGTTATTTTTCTTAGTGATTCTAGTTTTTAGATCCATTTAGTTTTAGATTATGGGTGTTTTGAGTACTCGGTATTCAGGTGATTGAGGTTTGGTTTTAAGTATCTTTGAGTTCTTGCTTGGACTCTTGGGTTGACCAAGTCTTTTGGGACTTTCAAGGGGCAGGAAGTTTCATGGTGGGGAGAATTGTCACACCCCGACTGATTCTTAATTTTAATTTAATTATTTTGGGTCTCACTTTGGAGCTATAGTTTGAACCAGTTTTATTTTAAAAGAAATTGGGATCTTATACGGGTGCACGACTGTACGCACAACCATGTGAAGTGCCCAAATTTAATAAGATAATTTTTTATTATTAAATTTATTATTACATAATTATGAGACTAGGCACACAACTTCACCCGCGACCCCGCACGGGGTCGCGCAAGCGACCACGCATGCGATTATGCACGTGATTGTGCATAGTGTCTAACCTCAGTTAATAATGATATTATTATTTTTGTTGGTTTTATTATTTTAGTTTTATTATTAGTATTATTATCAATTAAGTTAATATTTTAATTAGGTTATGATTATAATTATTATTTTTCAGTTAATATTTTGATTTGGTTGTTAATTTTAAATTAATGTTACAATTATAAAATTATAAAATTACTATTTAGATTACTGTTATTTTTATAATTATGTATAGGTTAGTTTAACTTTTTTTAAAGTTTCATTTCATTTTTATTTTTCCATTTATTTTTCTACCTTTTTTTTCACTCTCTCTTGCTCTCCCCTCTCTCCCTTCTCTCCCAGTGTGGAACCATTTTTACCCCTACAACCATAGCGCGTCACCTCCCATTTCACCTTCTCCCTCCGGTTGGCAGCCTCCGCTCTGGTCTACTCCTTGGCTGCACCCTCTTCTAGCAAGGTCCCTGTCCATGCCTCTTTCCTTCCAGCTCACCGTGTACCGCACAACCCTCCATTGCGCTGCATAGCCCTCCCTCACACATGGCCTCCCCTCCCTACCTTCGGCCAGTACGTTTCCAAAATGCCACTCCCCATTACAGAAGCCTCGCTGGCCTCCTCACCAACCGCGCACCACTTCTCCAATCTCATCACCCACTCACACGACCTGCGCTTTGGTCTGCAACACTACGCGCAACGCTCCCTTCTGGTTTGGCACCGTCGCACGACTACCTTGGTCGTACCTCCTTCCGAAGAGGCTATGGCCAAAACAACACCTTCCAGTACCCTCCATCTCCATAGATCATCTTCTCGGACCATTTTAGTAGGTTTGATACACCTCAGTTGTTCGTTCTTTCAATTTTGTAGAGTTGTGGTTAGGGTTTCATTTTTACATTAGTTCGTTTTTATTCCTTTGATTCAATACCATGTTTTATGGTTTGCTTTAAGTCCTTTGCGGTGCGATTGAAGTGAAACAATATTTTCAAACCAAGTTGCGAAGTCTTCTACATAACGGTATGTGGATCCATGTTTGATGATTAATTGATGAATTAATTTTCAATTTTAATTAAATTAGCATATTATTTAAATTATTTGTTTTGTGAAAAGTTAGTTTTTAGCAATTGTTTAATTTCTTCACTTATTTAATTTTGTAGAATGTTTATATGTTATGGAGTCTACTTTTTGTGAAAACTCATGTTAAATAATTTATTTTTATTTGTTTTATACATTGATTAATTAATTTATTAAATAGTGAAAATGATTTATTGAACTTCATAGGTGATTTTTAAAATTGTTTAAATGATGAAAATGTTGTGTGGAGAATATTCTAGTGTGTGTTGGATTTTAAAGAGAATAATTTGAGTGTAGTTTTGTGGAAAAATATTGTTGGAACCTTGGAAATGGTCTATTAAGTGTGTAATTGATTTATTAAATGGTTTATGTGGTGTAAAAATAATTTTAAGAGAGTTTATTATGCGTTTGATTTTTGAAGTGGTATGTTCATATGAGATATGGTGCAGTTTTGATGAAAATCCACACTATATCATCAAATAGTGTTTTATTAAATTGTGTAGTTGGTTTATTAAAATGTATAAGGGTTGTGAATTTCATTTTATAAATGTTTTGGTGTGCATTTGATCATAAAAGAGACTTTTGAGTGGGTTTTGTGTGCAAGGTCTTATGATATCCTTTAGACATTGTTTTATAATTTTTTTCAATATTTATGTTTTAGTGTGTGTATTATTTCAAATGGATTTTTTGTGTGAAAATGGTGGTTTTGGTGTGTGTAGTATCTTTTTTGGATTGATTATATGATTATGACATATGACATGAACTCTGAACCACTTGAGCCCAAATGGGAAGCCCAGGTACTAGGTGGGAGGACTAGATCTAGTGTGACAGTGATACGATAGCAGCATTGGCCCATTTTCACTTAGCTTGTTTGAAGATTACAACTCTAAATTAACTTTGGATGATGATTGGATACCACTAGGTTATGGATGTGTTTCCCTACTAGTGTCTCGTTCACGAAAACATATATTGTTGTGTTCCTATACCATTATTCACTGAGACGTGATATTCTAGGATTTCACTTCTCACTAGTATATTTAGGGCCTCTCCCATGTATTGTGCTCATCTTTTTATTTTCTCTCACCGTTGGCACACGATGTGACATTGGGGTTACTATGAAAGTGTGTGTGTGTTTTTAATTTAAGTTGTTTCCTTTAAAGTTGTTTCAACTAAAACTGTTTTTATTAAAAATTTCTCTAATTAAAATTCTTTTAGAACTGGATTCTTTACTTTTTTAAACATGCATATGTATTTGTCATTTAATAATTATGAATGGAACCCTTTTCTTGGTGGAATCCTACTGAGCTCTAGGATCACACCCTATATACACCTTTTGGTGTATGTAGATTCTGTTTCTTTTTTATTTCAGGTCAAGGCATCGCGCTTAGCGATGATGGTCCATGTTGTGTTGGTTTTATCATGTAGGCTAGTGGTGGTGGCTTGGGGATTTTACTCCTCATGTCGCATGAAGGTTTGAGTTGGAGTTTTGGTTTTCCTCTATTATAGTCCCTTTTTGGGTTTTTAGTTCAAGTTGTAAACATTAAATCTGAACTTAGTTTAAGGTCCTGTTTGGTTGTCTGATTTTTGTTTTAAATTTTTTCATCTTACTGTTTGTTTTATATTTATTTATTAGGGTAAATTGTTCCCAAGTTATATTTTTGATACTCAGGCACTCGTTCCAGCCCATGGGGATCAGGAACGCCCTTAGAGCCTTACCGCAGACCGGGTAGGGAATCAGTTTAATAAAGACCTGACTTGGTTCATGGAAGATAAGGTCAAAGTATTTCTAGAAAATTAGTTTTATAGAAGTTCTTATTTCATTTTAACCCTTTTCTTCTTAGTTTATCCCCTAGTAAATCCATTTTTACCTTAATCGTGGTAATTACTTTTTACTATTTCACTATTCATTTTGGTCAAAAATAAAATTTCCATTATTAGAAACTATAATTATATTTATTATAAATATTTAATACATTTTTAAAATTTAAATTAATATAAGTGGAAAATGTTAATTTAAAATTAATATCGTAGATGGGACGATAAATCATGTTTTTAAAGAGAAAATGTTCAAAAGTTTCCATAATTTTTATATCAAAATTCAATATGAAAATGATTCCAATGACCTAAATTAGATTAATTTACATAAAATTTAATTAATTTTACTTTTAAACCAAAGAAAAATATAATTTATCCTTACAAATTATTTAAAAAAAGGCAGTTTTGATTAAAATTATGTATTTTCACTATTAAAATAAAAATGAAATATTTCAAAAAAAATAAAAAAAATCCACCGTAATATAATTTTAGTACTTTTGTTTAAAATAAGTTTATTTTTTCAAATAAATTTTTAAAATAAATTTTTTAAAATTTGTAAAATCAATTTTAAATTATGTGTGCAAAGCTTGATTAAACATTCTTTTAAAAAAATAAAGTTTTTCAGAAAACCTTTCTCTTTATTTAAAATGATTATTATTTTATTTATAATAAATATATAACTAATAAAAGTGTGTAAAAAATATATTTTCATAAGTTATTTAATCTTAATCCTACTCTCTATTTTAATGGCTAGGTGATATATTAAATAATAATTTTAGTTGTATATTATTGTTTGGTAAAACTCGGTATTGCGTGTAACACAAACTATCAAAGAAAATAATTATTGCGTGTAATGAAAGGTAACCCAATTATGCGTGTAATGAAAGTTATTTAAGAAAATTTTATTATTTAATATTTTTAGGGTATTTCATTATCCCCACCTTAAATAAATTGTTTCCTCCTAATTTAAACTCGATCTTGGTAATCAAGGGTTTGACATTTATAAATATCATTGTTGAAAAATTTACATCATAAAAAGAGTTAATAAAATATCATCTTAATAAGAGATAAAGGGAATTAAAAATTTAATATGTAATAAAACATAAAAAGGTTTCTAAGTAGGATAACATTGGTAGTAAGTGAAGATATAGACATGGAATAAAAGAATAAATAATTATAGAGAGTGATTAAAGTCATTGATAATAAGAAAGTGAATGTTCAATGGAAAGATAAGGGCCTTAAAACCCTAAATCTACGATGATTTATAATATTGTTTGATTTATTGGGTACGAATGTAATTGGATAATTTTTTGTTTCAATATCCTTTTCCTAAAGTCAAGTAATTATTTTACTGTCTAAAAATATAAGAAAATATACTGACTTGATACATTTCTATTTTATAAGCATAATTTAATCATTTGGTTATGATTCGACCAATTTCCAATTCAACCCTTACACCAAGAAATAAATATCCAAAAATTAATTTTTTCTACATAAATCACTAAAATTTACTTTTGATGGATTTTAAGATTTATAAAAGAGAGACAAGTCTTTCCATCTATCTCTAACCATTTTCCAAAACCATTATGGTTAGCATAAGTTATAAAATATAATACATTAATCTCTAAAAAATCATCCAAAGTTAAACTTAAACCATTTCATAAATGGATGATCCTTATAACCCTTCTAAAATATTAAGATCAAAAAATTTAGAAATAAGGTTACTAAATTTCCAAAATTAACTTATCATTAATCCATCAAAAAACATGAAGTGGATCTTAATCATCACATACCAAAATTGTGAATACCTTCATCATGTAATCACTTGAAAAATAGTAATAACCAAAATTACTATAAAACCTTATTAAAAACATGAATGATTCCTTATTCCTTGAAGAAAACACATATTATTAGATATATTTCTTAAATCCAAAAATATTTTTAAATCCATTAATGATATCATAAACCAATTTGTTAATAAATCATTAATCAATTATAAGGTATTCATTACTATCAAATTTAATTTATCTATAACAACATAATTATCTCAACACTATAAACATATTAAGGTTTATCTTTCCCTCATGTTTTTCTAAGAAGTTCAACTTTCCACTGAATCATTTTTCTTGGTCATCAGTACCTTCAATATATGTTTTCAAATCCTTAATGAAAAGGAACTACAATACAATCCTTATACATTTCATAATTCTCATAATCAGGATATCATTGAAAAAATAATCAAATGAAAAAAATTACTGAATCTACACATAAGAATATTAATGATTCCCCTTCATCTATGGTAGTTGCATAGGCTTGACCATGATACATTAGCTTCTTTTGAGGTAAATTCCTTTTATGTTTGGGGTATTCATTTGTATAGTGCCCTATATGCTCACAATTAAATTATTGAACACTGAAAAATTATTTCCCTTGCGATCAAAAGCATGATGGAATTTCTCTCCACACTTGTAGAAAACTCTCATTCCCTTCAAGAAAGTACCAGGGTGTTTTTTACAAAATTATCACATGTGGGAAAACCCTCTGCCACCTTTTCCCCTTTATCTATCTTTATCTCTACCATCCTCTTCTTCTCTGTATTCCCTTATAAACCATAATACAAAGATAATTCTTTCTATATCTTGTTAGGATATGATATCATGTCCTCATATGATGATAATGTTTGGGAGATGAATTACCTTTGAAATATTGGATTAATCCCATCAAAGAAACTACCTTTCTTACTCTTTAGATTTTGTGCATTGATTTGGTTCTCATTAATTCTTCTAGGAACCATTTATAAATGATGGAATACACTATATTAGATCATAAAATTATGAAACATAATGTATAATCCAAAAAATAGTGAAATAGTTAACATAAATTGAAAAATTTATACATAGCTAATCTCATAATCATAGACATGATTTCTTTGGGGATATCTTTACTTTCAAATCATTTATAATGATTTTAAAGAAAATATGAATTATCCTAATCATATCCCCAGGGATTGTCAAACTAGGTGTATAGTAAGGCCAATTTTCATGCACCGGGTAAAGATCGGGTCAAATCCAATGCATCCTTTTTAGATTTATTACTCCTAGTTACATACGTTCAATAACCAAATACACTTGTAGTATCTAGATAAGGATGTATTTCCATGTAAATCCATATAATCTATAACTTACCAAAAATTTAGGATTTTTTTTCTATACTTATCCCCAAATTATATCATAGGGTCATGTTCCCCAATATATGTTTTCATAAATCTAGTTCCAAAGGTTTCTACAAAACTTCACTAGATACCAACTATAATGACCCCAAACCCAATATCCTAGATCCGACATCTACTTTATTACATTGGAATTAGATATAAGGAATCATATCCAAAGGACTGAATAGTTTGGTAGTATTGGTAAACTAGAAAAATAAATGATTCCCATATTAAATTTGAAAACACAAATTAAAACATAATTATTTTTTGATAATAACATTATTCCTTATGGAATATCCCTATATATCATTCTTAGTACACTTTATGGATTCCTTAGAATGGAAACAAAATAAGGGTGGGCTCAAATGCTCGGTAAGGGTTAAGTACAACAGAATATATCATGAATAAATTAAGCATAATCAATGTGGAAATGTAAATAACTAAACACACATGTAATTTAATAAATAAAATGAGAATCACAACTGGATATGGAATAATTAATATGACAAGGTAAATAACTAAAAACACATGTGATTTAATCAATAAGTGATAATTAAATGAATTTATAGATTATATCATAGTGAAAATATCATGGATAATGATAAATAATTTCATAATGAAGGAAATTATTAATTATTGTATATCATTTTGGAGGCATATGAAAACCTATACTATCAAGATATATCCTCTAGAATGTTTAAAACTATTAGGTAAAAACCCATCTGATACCTCTACCTTCAAGACCTTTCACAAGACGGTTTAAAACTATTGGTATAAACCCATTTAATTTATCCAAATGATTTGTCTCAGGAGACCTGTTGATTCATTGAGGGTATGTATAAATTTTGGTCCCCACCCATAACTTCATGTCCATATCATTACTCATATATTTAATAATGAATTTAAATCAGGAATCAATATGAATTACCATTAAATATCTGTATTGAAGGAAGAATACAGATTATCAATATTTCCCCAGTCAATAAAATAACATCCAAAGTAAACACCATATGTAAAAATGGTTTATAGTTTAATTAATAATCATATCATTGATAAATAATATGGATATTTAGGGGAAATTTAATGACTAATAATCACAGTATAGTTAAATTTTCAATAGAAAGTTAATGATTACAAAAATTAATCAAGAAAGTAAATTTAAATACATTACTTTGTCAAAATGACCATAAACTATCCATAGGAAGAATAATTATGATATAAATACAATATATCCTTATTGGAGTATAATTACAATAAGTTTTTTTTTCATTTATAAATAAAAATACCATAAAAATATCTTTAAAAACATTCTTAAGGGATTTTTTTGGAAAATACTTTTCATTGAAAATCCCTTTTAAAAGAAATTTATTTAAAAAATATCCCCATAAACATGAATATTAAGCTTAAAATAAATTATTTTAATGATGGAAATTAATTCTATACATGCTATAAAAGTTAAAAAGAATATTACTTTTACACTATAAAAGGGTTAGGAAAGTTCTTTATTCTTAAAATGATAAGAAGATTCCTTTCACATTTTGGGTAAAATTTAAACATGCATTATTTTTGAAAACAAAATAAGATTCCTTTAAAAATATTTTTTAAAGAGTAAAAATGGGAAAATATTTATTTAATAAAACATTTTAAAAACATTTTTGAATGCAGTTTTAGAAAATATGGTTTTGGAAGAAAACATATTTTCGACTAAAGAGAGATATGAAGTCAGATTTTCTTAAAATATTTATCAATTAATTTATGTACTAATGAGTGAAAAAATGGTAATATTACTTGAAAATTTCATGAATAAATAGAGATGAATAAAATGAAATGTATTTATCAGGAAATGGTTAAATAATTTCTTTCAACCAAAATTCAAGAATAAAAAACTTTGATTAAAATGAGATTGTAAAATAAACCTTTACAATGATCATAATGTTGAATTGAAGATTAATAAATGAATAAATTATATGTTTCAAATATAAATTAACATAAAAAAGTGTAAATATAACATAAGATAATAAAAATTTATTATACACATAATCTTAGAATGACATAATCAATAAAGTTGAAGTTTAACCCATGAACAAAAATTGATTTAAGAAATCTATTGCCCAACACTTCCTTTTGACTGAATGTTATTTAATCACCAATATAGTGGTTTTAAACATGTTATTAACTTAAAAAATGACCATTTTAATATTTATAATATCATATATTATCCTTTTATAACATCTTATCATCCGTTCATTAATAATCTTCCATTATTTTCAATGTTTCAGGTATTAATTGCCTTGTTTTCACATGCATGTTTTGTCATTAAAGATCTAGTTATTTTACCTATTACATAGTTTAATCATCTATATAATAATAATCATGAAATAATTATTATATATTTACATTATTTATACTTTTAAAACCAACCATGAAATTTGGTTATGAAAAATGAAGCACGCTACGATCATGGAGACGGTAGGCCGTACGTATACATGAGCAACGTTTCCATTTTCCAATGATCATTATGGAAAGGAGGTAGGTAATATTTTATATTTTCAGAATTATCATAATATCATATATAAAATTATGTATCTTTAAATAAACTTATATATATCATCTATGTGGTGTGGTGATGAAAAGAGAGTCACATCGCTTCGTGAAGGCGGTAGTCCACACGTATACGAATGATGCTATCATCTTTAAGTGAGAAAAAGGTAATAAAGAATATTGTATTTTAATAATGATAAATATGTAATGAATATAATAATTATTTCATAAATATCACATATATTTATTAAATTTATCCTTATTACATTCTATGTGAAGAATTAGTGAAATATGAATCAAATCGCTTTGTGAGCCGGTTGTCTGCTGTACACATGAGCAACATTATCATATCCCCTACAGAATGGAAATTAAAAAAAATATTTATATGATATAATGACTACATAGGTTTAAATATGTTATAAATATCATATATATACTTTATATACATCATACCCAACTATGAAATGTGGTAATGAAAAAATTAATGACATCTGTTCTCGAGGTGGTAGTCCACCGTACATACAAATGATGATTTTGTAACCCATTTGATAGAAGTGGAGATGGTTTTAGGTCATTAAATTATTATAAAAAAATCCTAGTATATGTAATATACTGATCTTATTATATCATAACAGTTTAATAATAATTGAAGTAGGTGGAGAAAGAAACAAAATAAAGATATTGGTTGAAGAACATTACCTCTTCTTCAGGTATCCTCCTCAAGTTTGCACTGAAGCCTTACTAGGTTGAAATTATACAAAAAATAAGGATTTTTGGATGATGAGAGATAATTTTTAATGTTATTTGGGTAGTTATTTTCTAAAAAAATAGGTTTTAATGTGTTAAGAAGAGAGGATAGGGGGCGACCTTTTATAAGTGGGGGTGAGTGACACACTTGTAATTTTTGAAAAGATTCAATCATACCCATGTTTTTATCATGCCAAAAGCTTAAAAAATGGCCCATTCTAGAACCTAGAAGCTATAATATCCAAATACGGTCATAAAATGGGTTTTTGAAAAGTTTTTATGTTATTTTAACCCTTATTATCTTAGTTTAACTCCTGATAAATCTATTTTTACCTAAAATGTGGTAATTAATTTTTACTGTTTTCACTATTCATTTTGGTGAAAAACTAAGTTAAACTTATTAGAGACTATAAATTATAAAAATTCCAAATATGAAATCCAATTTTCCAAATTCAATGCATAGAATTGGAAAATTTTAATTTAAAATTCATCCTGTAGATGGGATGTGAAAGTGGGTTTTTGAAGAGAAAATATTCAATAGTTTGCATAGTTTTTATTTCAAAATTAAATATGAAAATAATTATAATGAACTAAATTAGATTAATTGATATAAAATTGAACTAATTTTACTTTTAAACCAATTCAAAATATAATTTATCCTTATAAATTATTTCAACATAAAGGATATTTTCGATTAAAATTCAGTATTTTTCATTATTCATCAAAACTAAAATATTTTAGAAAAATTAAAAAAATTCACCTTAAGATAATTTTGGTATTATAGTTTCAAAAATTAACTTTATTTTTTTTCATACAAATTTTCTAAAATTGATAAAAATTAATTTTAAATTAGGTGCTTAAAGTGCAATTAAACCATCTTTTAGAAAAATACAATTTTTTAGAAAACATTTCTCTTTTCCTTTAAATTATTATTATTTTATTTATAATAAATATATTATTTATAAATGTCTGTAAAATATATATTTTTATTAGTTATTTTATCCTATTAATACTCATTGTTCCAATTACTAGGCGATATATTAAATAATAATGTAAATAGTGTATTGTTGTTCTCTAATACTTGGTCTTGCGTGTAACAAAAGATATCAAAGAAACTCATTGTTTTTTGTAACGCATGACAACATAGTGTTGTGTTTAATGCAATATATTGAAGAAAATTCTCTTATTTTAGAATTTTAGGGTGTTACAGCTGGGTCATGTGAGTGTTAATTGTTTAAAGGAGTTGACATGGGATACTCACACAAGTTACACCGAGTAACTTACCATTCCGTTAACACCGTGTGTTTTGTAATTCTAATAGAGTCAAATTTTACAAGTCCATCCTTGTAAGAACCTAATTTTTTCCATGAGGTATTGATCATTTTAACTTTTATTTAAACCCTTGTTGCAACTCTCTTTTTGGCTTAGACTTGAAGACAAACCCTTAGGCCGATTGGGATGATTTTGGAAAGAAGAAAGAAGGAGATGGAGGTTGGTTACATGCCAAATACATGGTATGTATTTATAATACATGAAGTGTATTGGTTTGTATAGACCTTTTTTATGGTGTGTAATGGTTTTTTCCATGGAGGGGTAAAACCCGAACATTACATGACTTTTAAATATTACACGTTGTGTAATATCCTTAGGTTAGTTTTTTTAAAAAGGAGGAAGGGCCTCTTATTTTTATAGAATCCATCCCCTCCTTTGTCTCACATATAAGAGGTCCACCAGAGGTGCTCTCACTTATGCCTAATCTAGGATTTGGTACCGATTCGTCATCTGACATCCAATTTGAGAGCTGATCATCTCGTTGGATAACTACCAGTGAGTTATTTATTCCTTAGGATCCTTTCATAATTTTCCTTACTATTAGTGGTGATATTTTTCTGAAATATATTATGATCTATTTTCAGGGTGTTAATTCATTCTTATGTTTTCTTTTGATCCTTGATAAATCAGAGGCTAAGACAAGATGAATGTTCTTTTATGGGCTTAAGTTAGGTGGTATATATCTTTTCCCTCAAAGATTTGGTGTATATACCTTATTTCCATTGTGTCGTATGATGAAAATTTTGGGAATTGCATCCTAAATTGATAAATAATTAAATTAAATGTTGAAATCATGTTTGAGACATGCCATGGAACCTTTAGTCAAGGTTGGAGGATTTAAACCTCAACCTGAATCACCCATGGGGTGGGTTATTACCTTTGAACATTATTATGCGACCCTTGGGGTGTGTTGAGCTAGATTTATATTAATGGTAATTGAATACGGTAATAAAGAGAATTGTTAAAGGTTGTAAGAGTCTTGCATCACCTTTTCATTTGTATATGAAAGGCATGAGATGAATAAACCCTTTGTATTCTATATGATTATAAAGGGATTAGGGAAATGATTAATGGAATATTTATGATTATAATAGAGGGATTATGATATGGAACTGATGAACCATTTACACGCCATGTACATTTCTACTCCATGGATCTGATTCAATTAGATTCCATGTATAGTTATATTCCATGGATATGACATATTAGGATGCCTTGGACATTTCAACTCCAACGATCTAGTTTAATTAGTTTATTTTCCTTGCTATGATGCCTTGGAAATTTCTAATCCTAGGATCCAATGAATATATTAGGACACCTTGTAAATTTTTACTCCATGAATATAATGACCCATTAGGATGCCTTGGACATTTATACTCCTTGGATTCCATTTACTTGATTTACTTATCTTACTCGATTGCCTTGGATATTTCTAATCCTTGGACCCTGGCTCATGTAGTCCAAATACATGATTACATGGAATATTCCATTGTTATTTACATTTCTTGACATGATTTATAGATAGCTCTTATAATTTAGTTTCTTGATTATAGAGAGTCTGAATAGACTAGGAAATATTTATTATATTATTATCACTACTTTATCTTATATAAACAGACTAGACCTATTACACACACCATTGGTGGTGACCTATTGAGTGTTATCTCACACCACTATTACAAAACTGGCCTTTAACAGCACGATAAATGACCTTTATCAGCACTAGAAAAGCACTGACAACATGAGCGACGTTAAAAGACCAAGACTTTTATCAGCATTGGAAAAGTGCTAATAAAGGGGTCATTTATCAGTGCTAAAAAATGGTGATAAATAGGACCTTTATTAGTGCTTTTAAAAGCACTGATAAAATACCCATTTATCAGTGCTTTAATTTACCACAACTAAAGGAACCCTTTATCAATGCTTTTAAAAGCGTTGATAAAGGGCCATACTACAGTATACTATTTAATCACACTGCAGCACCATAAAAACACCATAAAAAAAAATCATATATCAACAAAAATAGGTCCCAATACATAATTTAAATGAAATAAAATTTATAACACAAATACTAGAAAAAACACTATATTATAAACATTTTAAACATTGGTTTATACAATTACATAAATAAAAATTATTACAAACATTAAAAAATAATCATAACTGTCAAAGTTACCATGATTTCCATTGACTTTCTTTATCGAACTGCCAATATTGCATGAGTATCTTCAAACAGACCACCTCAACTCAAACAAAAGAATCCACCTTTATAAGAAAATAATTATTATAAGTAATACTAACAAAAAAATTAAACATAAATATGAAATAATACATTAATTCTATGGAAAATGATTTTACTATGAAAATATCAAGATTACCTCTGTGATTGAGTAGTATATGAAAATTTAAACAAATTAATAAATGTCAACACTATAAGAGTGATAGGATTTGTGAGAGAATAAGTCTGTGGAAGTTTTGGTGCAAAAAGGGATGAAATATGGATAGAGAACTCAAACTTGAACAAAAGAATCTACCTGTATAATAAAAAAATTATTATGTGAGTAATACTAAAAAGAAATAAATTAAACATACATAGGAAAAAAATACATTAATTATATGGAAAATTATTTTACTATGAAAAAATCATGATTAACTTTGTAATTGAGAAGAGGCATCATCGTTTATCTTCCTGCAAAGGCAGTGAAGGTAACATGAAATAAAGTGATAAAAGTACCACTATAGGGATGAAAAGGTTTTAAGGGAGAAGAAGCATGAAAGTTGGACAAAACACCCCCAACTAAAATGAAAGACTTCACCTATATAAGAAAACAATTATTATGTGAGTAATACTAAAAAGAAATAAATTAAACATACATATGAAACAATACACTAATTCCATGGATAATGTTTTTACTGTGAAAACATCAATATCACCTCTGTAATTGTGTAGAGGCAGCATTATTTCTCTTCATGTAAATGTAGTGGAGTTAACTTTAAAGAAAGTGATAAATGCACCACTAAAAGGGTGAAAAGATTTTAAGGGAGAAGGAGCATGAAAGTTGGGAAGATCACCCCAAACTAGAATAAAAGAATCCACCTGTATAAGAAAAAAATTATTATGTGAGTAATACTAAGAAGAAATAAATTAAACATACATATGAAACAATACATTTATTATATGGATAATGATTTTTCTATGAAAACATCAATATTACCTCTGTAATTGAGAATAGGCAACATCGTTTCTCTTCCTACAAAAGCAGTGGAGGTAACTTGAAAGAAAGTGATAAATGCACCACTGTAGGAGTGAAAAGGTTTCAAGGGAGAAGGAGAATGAAAGTCAGACAGAGTACCCCCAACTCGAACAAATGAATCCAACTATATAAGAAAACAATTATTATGTGAGTAATACTAAAATAAAATAAATTAAACATAAATATGAAACAATACATTAATTATATAGACAATGATTTTAATGTGTAAACATCAAGATTACCTCTGTGATTGAGTAGAGACAACATTAATGCTCTTCTTGAAAAATAATGAGACATAGATATAAATATTTTAAAATAAATGAACTCTTCAAGGAATAATGAAAATTAAATCAATGTTATATTATATATTTTTTTGGTAAAATAGAGAAAGTGTATTGTAACATTACCTCTTCATCTATCCAAAGGATTTCCTTCATTATAGTTTGTTCTTATGAGGGACAGGTAACATCATCATGTGTAAAAGAAATTGTCTACATGAGTAATCAAACATTTAATTTATATTTTGTTAATTTATTAGAGAACATATAATATTATGAGGAAAAACACAATATATTAAAAAAACTTTACCTTCTCATTGAAATCTATTTTTTTTAAAGGTTTCAAGGATTTGGTTTCTCTTTTGAGAATCCAAATCCCCTCTTTATGGTCCCATATAATGTACAAGACATTATTTTTAATGAGACCAACATGAACTGATTATGATGTCCCAATGAAAGGGCCATCCTAGATTGAATTTTTATCTAACTCAACATTGTTTTTAGTCACTAGCAGGACAATCGACCAATTATTGTTTTTTGGACCAGATACATAAATACTTTCACTTATTAAGATGCCATTATGAACAACTCATATTTTCCCCCTTCTATACTAAAGTTCACATTCAAAAATCCCATTTCATCAACTTTTAATCCATTGATATTATCAACCCATTTGCAATGTAAAAGTGAAACTTGAAATTTTGTATAATACAACTCATATATCTATTCAATAATTCTAAAATATGACATATTTTCATAAATTGGATTTATATCCTTGGAACTACATATGTGTATTGCTTCAACCAAAAGCGTAACACCAATATTTTGCATCATACTGAACTCATCATATTCTTTTTTATATAACACATAACCATTGATTACAAACCTAGTGTAAGATATAACATTTTCATTTGGACCTCTGGATATCCATTGAAGTTATTCGACAATTGGATTCAGATTTTTAGTTAACTCCTTATAAATTTGATCTCTGAACCATCTTATAAACTATTGATTATGTGTATTTGATATCCATCTTTCAACCCTTAATAGATTCAAATCTATAAGAATTTATTTGTGGGATTTAATGTATGGATCAAAATATTCACTATTATGTAATATTTAAAGATTTTATTGCTCCCACTCTATCAAGGTAATTGTAACAACATCTCTTCCAGAAATCCTTTCACCCATAAGGCATTCTCTATTAAGAGACTTTGGGAGACCAATTCTTTCAACATATGATAGGTAATCGGTACATAATTTAATATATTATTCAACAATATATCTTTATAAAATACAACCTTCTGTGAAACTTCAATTTTTGACATACCCTTTCAAAATCTTCATATACCGTTTAATGGGGTACATCCAAATTCAGAAAACCCGTAATAAATTTTCTCTCACTAAAGAGAATCTACTGGATGGTTTAGGTTCCCATATTTAATTCTTGTATCTGAATTCCATGTTAATTTTATTGTAGTTTCCTAACATATATATAGTATTATAAACCATGGAATGATATGAAAGTACCATACATATTTTGAGGTACTTGATTCAATTTTCTTGTATCAATTTGCGCCACACTTAGGGCATTTGATGAGTGATTCATGGTCCTTGAGAAACAATATAAAATAATTTGGACAAGAATTTATTTTGTTAGAGATCATAACCATTGAAAATAACATTTTTTAGAATCATATATTTAGAATGGTAGTTCATTTTATTCTGGTAGAACATCTTTCAGAAGACCAAGTAGTTCTGTAAAGCTTGTGTCACTCCATCTGTTGCCAGCTTCCAAATTATATAAATTTAATACAATTGAAAATGTTGTGTATTTAGTACAACCAGTATACAATGGTTTATTGTAATGGATATTTAACTCCTAAAATTACTTTGGACAATCACTAAGGTCATCTTCAATTACCATTTTCATTTATTCCATGCGATCTCCATCATATTTTACAAAGTTATTCATATAAAATTATTCACAAACCGTAGTATCATCCAAATTGATGTCCACATTCATTTTTCCCTGTGTTTAGTCCAACATTTATAGATTTGATCTATTTTGTGAAAAATTAAATGTTCTTAAAATATTCCAGAATAATTTGTCTTGAATAACAACAATGTAAACATGGAAAGAGGATTTTGGAAGGGTCATCTATATGATCTCTTGAAAACATGATGAAATCTTTAACTCCATCTTCATATTTATTTTTCAAATGATTAGTGTGCATCCATTTTCGGTTCATATCCATCCTATTGGGTTTATAAAAGATTAATTTTATCCAATATATAAATAAATACACATACGATATTTATTATCAAAAGTGAAAGTTATATACAATTCTAATAAAGGAAATATGGATCATTTCTACTAGAATATTTAAGCTCCTAGATATTAAAAATATAATAATAAGGGATTTTGGAATTTGAAAAAATAGAGGGAGATAAATGAATACAATAAATGATATTATCATTAAACTTTATAGGTGTAAACTGAAAGATGGATAGTGCAATGACCCTAGCTTGAATTACCCAAACAACACTAGGTCAAATCATCTTATGACCTCTAACACCCCTCAAATTCACTAAAGGATGGTTTAAAATCTGAGTGTAGAAAACCATAAATTGGAGGTCCCCCCCAAATAAAAACAATTAGTACTAGAGGTCGAACAAAATTTCAGCATGACCCTTGGTGTTAATGGACATGGATACCCAAAATCTCCATTACCCGATATAGGAATACTTGTTAGACAAACAAATATGGAAATAAATGATGCAATAGATATATATACACACATACACATCATTCCAGTATAAAATATCACTCACTTATAGTCTATAATAAATATCAAACAGATAAAAAACTGATATTCAAACATAACATGAACTAAAGGCACTATAATGATTCAAAAAGTTAAGGCTTGATGTGATAAAACCTCATGTGCTTAACTGGGGATGACCCCTTTGAATCTGATCCATAATAAAACTAAGGACCCTAGTGAATTCTTAGAGAAACTATATTCTATGATACATATAACCAATAAATGAACATACATTACTCCACTAACTTGGTTCCTAAAAAATAGCATCTGAATATGCATGTCCACTGAGGTGTCTGTGAAAGGTGTCAACATATATATAATCATTAGTGAACCACTAATGTGCCTAAAATCAGTAGTTAATAAACAAGAATATATATTAAAATTTCTACACATTTATATACATATATGGAAAAATTATTTAGTAAGAAGATATAAAACCTAGTAGTAAAACAACAATGAACAAATCCAAGGTTCAATGTCTGATATAAACAACAGATCATACATCGGTAGTCAATACAAACAATGGACCACAAATCATTCCCTAAACAATGGATCACAAACAAATCGTAAGCAACAAATCATAAAAAACATATCATAAAAAAATCATAGAAGATGAAATAAAAAACAAAACCAAAAATATGTTAAGAAAATTAGAAGGCCTACCACACTAGCTTAAAGAAAATCCAAGACCCTCTTCAGATGCCTGATGAGATGTTCAGAGGTAGTCGAGTTGTGTGATTCAACCTTTGATTCACCAAGGAGGAGTGATTCAACCTTAGATTCACTGAGGAGGATATCTGAAAGTAGATTGCTTCTGTGAAAAGATTCTATATTGTGACAAGTTTGCAAATGGTTAGGGTTTTTAAAATATATCCGGACCCTTTTATCAGCACTTACCAATAAGTGATAATAAAGAGACCTTTTATCAGTTCTTTTTTAGAACTGATAAAATCAATCTTTATCAAAACTAAACTTATAACACTGATAAATATTCATTTATAAATTCTTTTCTTAGTACTGATAAATCCTCATCTTTATCAGTACTAAAAAAGCACTGATAAAGATTCTTTTATCAGTGCTTATTACTGAAGCGCTGTTAAATTATTTATAATTATAATTATAAATATATATTTTAAATATTTATAAATACTTGATAATTATATATAAATATAAATATAGTTAATATATTCCATTTTAAATATATTTATTATAATTTTATAATTATTTATTTATAATTATAGAAATATTTTTAAAAAATAGTATTTGTATCATTATAAATAATTAAATCATTATATATATATATACAATAAATATATATAAATATAAATATAGTAAATATATTCATTATTTAAGTAAATTTATTATAAATTTAATAACTATTTAAATAAACATAATTATTTATTTATAATTATATAAATAATTTTAAAAAATATTTATTTATTTATAATTATAAATATATAATTTTATAAATATAGTGAATGTACATTTATAAATATATTTATTTATAAATATATTTACGTATAATTTTTTTACAAATATATTTTTATCATTATTAATGAATATCTAATTTTGAGTGAATTCATATATATATATATATATGAGTCAGATTGAATAAATTAAGAATATAGGTACATTTTAATAATATTGAAAAAATGGATAAGTTCTCTATGTGTGCATATTGTATATAAAAATACATTAATTATACGTATATGTGAAATTAATATAACAAACATTTGATCTATATTAAATTAAAACATCGAATAACATTCAATTATATGTCCAGTACAATGAAATTAGTCAATATTTTTAATTCATATTATTTTTTAATTATATACCATTATTCAATAAATATATGGAAATTTAATGTAAAGCGCATAAATGTTTTACAATATATAATCTTATTTATATATATATATATTAATATATATATATATATATTTAATATATAAAATTTAATAACATTAATTATCAAAATTATCCAATTAATAAAATATTTAATATTTAATAATATATAATCAATCAATTCATTTTTATCAATAATTATTTAATTAATAAAATTTATAATATTTTGTTAATAGAAATATTTTTTATTTTTATTTATTTAATTATTTCATTTATCAGTGCTAAAAATGTATTGATGAAAGAAATATTTATCAACGCTAAATATAAAGCGCTGAAAAAGCGTACCCTTTATCAATGCTAAAAAATAAAGCACTGATAAAGGATACCCTTAATCAACGCTAAAAATAAAGCACTGATAAATGATACCCTTTATCCATACTAAAATTAAAGCACTAATAAATATTTCCTTTATTAGCGCTAAAATAAAAGCACTGATAAAAGGTTAAATTTATCAGTGCTTTCTTTAGCGCTGATAAATATCCCATTTATCAACATTTTCTTCTAGCGCTGATCAATAAAAGTGATATTAAAGCCTAGTTTTGTAGTAGTGCACCCTATATGGGCTTCCATTGGGTAATCATATAGACTTAATGAATTCAGATAGGGACAAGGGAAGGTTCCTAGTTATTGATACATGATTCATTGCCTCATAGAAGTAGGGGAGAACATGACCAGGCTCTAGATCATGATTCTATATGGGGATAGTTGTTTTTTGTTTTTTTTGTACTTTTGACACATGTATTGTACCAGATTCATGTTTCCATGTATTACCTGTCTTTCTTATCTCACTCCATGTTCATCCTTGTATATGAAATTATTGGATGAGTTGACTAGGATATTTATATGATGGATGTTTTTTCCTCAGCTGTTCAGTTATTTTATATGCTAGCACTATTGATTGATATGATTATACCATTGTGATACACTCTGATCATGGGGGGTATAGTATCCCCACTTTTCCACCATAGACCCTCGCTACTAGTCAACATCCTCTATCTTGTAGGAAGACACACGTGAGGCCATGTGGCCAACTAGGTTCAGTTAATTTTGAGTGAACCAGGTCTGGGATTTCAAAAAGTAGTATCAGAGCATTTTATTTTCTTTATCTTATCATTTGGGAATAATAGATAGAAGATTAGGAATATGTCAATATTTGATTATGGGCCTATGACTAGGAGTAGCTATCCCACATACAGTGAAATTCCAAATTACCTGGTATGTGACATGGTCTTCTATATTTTTCTTATTATAGTTTCCTTGATTTCACCATTGGGTGATACACTTGATGCTTAATGTTCCTTATGATTACATATATTTACCCTTGGCATGGTATGGAAAAAATATATTGCATCATGCATCATCATAGGCACTTCGGGATTTATATTTCATGAATCATGCCATTCCATGCTTATATTACCAAGTTCATTTCTTGTAGCATGTTCTGTGCCTTATTTTTATGTCCATGGAATTTTTCTAACATTTCATGCAGGGATTTGATAAATGAGTGGTTGTGATTAAATGGATTCCAAACCTCAATTTATAAGGTGTATGAGTCCTTATAAATTGGAAGTGGTGATTCATATATTCCAACCTTTTTAAGAGAATTTTTATATAAATAGAATGGATTTAAATGAAACTAAATTTTAAAATGAAATAGTCACCATTAAATAGGGATGTCAATTGAAATTTAAAGGGTGTTTTCTCTATAAAATTACAATTGACACTACGTATTTCGGGACCTTGGACTTATGATATATAATTGGACCTGACCCAACCTTAGTAGTGGGAATTAGGCAGTATCTCATGCATTATTATGACATTTATGTCACCCAGACCTGACTTTAGGAGCAGGAAGAGGGGTGTGACTCGTGTTTGTGAAGGCATGCGCCTATCCTGTTTATATATCTATGATCCTATTGTTATCAAATCTTGTATGAGTAATGTGTTTGGAAATTTTAGAGATATTCAACCCTAATAAACTATAGATATACACCGAGATGGTGGTGAAGACCATGATCCGGTGGTGGTGGGACCTAGTCCATCCATAGAACCTATAGTAATGCCCCTTGTAGCTCCAATTGTTGTACCTGATATGAGTGATGAGGCCCAATTTCGATAGGTCTTTCTACATTTCATGGAGACCATCTAGGGAGCACTGAGACTTCCCTTGATTAAAGAAAAATTGACACGTATGTTTCAGTAGTATCATCCACCCAAATTTTTAAGGGATGGAGAACCAAAGACTGCAGAGTCATGGCTTGAGGCCATGTGATCAATTTTTAAGAATCTTGAGACACATCCCAATAGGAGAGTGAATATCGATACATATATACTTTTGTATTATTTGAAGAGATGGTGGGAAATTATTACTTAGATGTTTTATAATCGGGATATAGATTAGAGGGATTTCTAGACAGACTTATATGATTATTTTTATCCTTATAAATTGAGGGCTAATAAAGCCAGAGATTTTATGCAGTTGGAACATGGCACATTTTCAGTCATGGAATTTTTTTTATTATTCCATAGAGCACCATCATTTCACACCTATTCTATTAGATGATTAGTTATTTAAATATAAGTGATTTGAGGATGGTATCAGGTATGAAATCTGATCATAAGTGAATGTATTTTGGAATTCCACCATAACTAAAGTATTAAATTAGGCATTGATTACATAATTTAACCTAAGATAAGCTAGGGTCATAGAGCAAGGTAGTTTAGCATCTTGACCTAGTGGTTCTATGTAAGTTGGATAAGAGAGACTTCTTGAGACTTCTCATAAGGGTAATACCATCTAGATTATGATTAATGGTAGTATTTATTTTCTGTCATTAGTGTGGGAGGCAGGGACACATAAGGAGCCAGTGTGGTAGAAACCCAGTTGAAAGACAAGATTGTGGCATGATGGCTAATCTACATTGTTTTTATAGGATCTTTACTCTAGAAGCCATTGAGAGGGGGTATGCACTGACTCAATTTTTAGGAGTGGGGTTAGTATCTTCTTGTTAGGTAGGGATATGGAGTGTGACCAACTGATTAGGCCAAGGTGGTGGTCGTAGTAAGGGTAACCAGACACCAAAATTTCATTGAAAGCATAGAGGGCCTACTCAGGGTAGTCAAGTTGTTTCTATGGGTTATGAATCAAGATAGATTTATATAGTAAAAATAATAACTAAAGAGTAGTGTGAAAAACCTTCTATAGTGAGAGGTACTATTATGATAACCTCTATATTAGTATCTTCTCTTTTTGATATAGGTGATTCTCATTCCTTCCCATCTGTACCCACTGTGGAGAGCCTTGGGCCTGATGTTTAGTTCATTAGTAATGTGATGACACTTTATACTTCATTGGAGATACCATAAAAGAGAGTATTCCAGTGCAAGGAGTCCCCCCTTGAGATAGGTGGGTGTTTCTTTGTATGTGACCTCTTTGTCTTAAGATGACAGGGTTAGAAATCATTCTCAATATGGACTGGTTCATTCCCTATCATGCTTACATTGAGTATTATCACTAAAGGGTGACTTTCACATCACTAGAGGGAGGAGTTTTTATTCACAATGGTGAATGGGATTTCTTGGTTAGCTTATATGGACCAAAGTACTGTGGGATGGGTAGGAAGACTGCCCAAATTTCTAGTTTATATTTAGATGATCTTGGATTGTGTTAGGAAGACTTCCCTCCAGTGGTTTATCATTTTAGGGACATTTTCCTAGAATAATTTTCGATATTACATCCTAAGAGAGGTATATTTTTTCACCGATATAGTTTTAGGAGTTTCAATGATATCCATTCCTCCTAACTGGATGAATACTATTGAGTTATATGAGATCTAGAGGCAAATAGAGGAATTCAAAGAAAAGGGGTTTATATAAACTAGTAATTCATTGTGGGGTTCATCAACCCTTTTTTGATAATAAGGTTGATGAAACCCTTTGGTTATGTGTGGATTACTAAAAATTTAACCAATTGTTTGTTAATAACCAACATCCCTTACCTCGAATATATGACTTCTTTGACTAGCTCTGAGGAGGTCATGTTTTCTCAAAGATTGATATGAGATCAGGTTATCATTAGGTGCATGTTATACCTTTAGACATAACTCATACTACGTTTTGTTGGAGGTATGGTCTATATGAGTATCTGTTTATTCCGTTCAGTCTCACGAATGTGCCATCAGTATTCATGGTAATGATGAACTGAGTTTTACATCTATATATAGATTTGTTTTTGGTGGTATTTATGGATGATATCTTGGTGTATTATCACAATAAAAACAACCATTCCAAAAATCTTGAGATCATATTGGATATAATGACTGATCATTAATGATATGATAATCTCACAAAGTACCAATTTTGTATGGATTATATTCACTTCCTAGGTTATATTATCTCAAAGACAGAAGTATAAATTGACATAAAGAAGGTGAGAGTTGTAGTTTCCTAGGAGTATCCCAATAACATATTTGATATATAAAGTTTCTTTGATATATATGGTTATTATAGGAATTTCATTTAGGACTTCTCATTCTTAGAAGAGCCTCTTATGGTATTAATAAAGAAGGTTTTGAATTTCTCATGGTCCGAGGCCTGTGAGACAACCTTTCAAGTGATAAAAGGGAGACTAACATTATCATTGGTCCTTATTATTCTAGTACTTATCATAAGCTATAATGTATATTGTGATGCATCACATACCAGTCTAGTATTAGTTCTGATGTAAGAGGAGTGATTTGTGGTGTTTGGGCCTCATCATTTGAGGCAACATGAGAGGAATTACGTGATGCATGATCTCGATTTTGTAGCTATTGTTCTTGCCTTGCACTACTAGAGGAATTATTTTCTAGGAGATATTTTTGCGGTATATATGGACCAAAAAAGACTCAATTACATTTTAAATAGAATTAATTTAATCTTAAGCAATGAAGGTGGGTTGAAAACCTAGAGTATTTTGACTTTGAGCTTAACTATATGCCCATAAAGGGAAATGTAGTTTCTGATGAAATTAATAGAAGGACTCAATTACAGGAAGTTTAGGAGGCCAGTAGCATGTGGAATATTATGGACATATTTTTAGAGATGAAAATAGAGGTTTAGGACCATCATGGATAGTCTATAATTGCATCTTTATTAGTGAAATCCTCAATTCTGGAGATAGTGATGATGAGGCAGCTATAAATTTTTTTAGGGATTGGTCATACGAGAGAGAATTATAGGTGATGACTTGTCTAATGGTTGAATCTTTAATGAGAATGAGATATTAAGCATTCATGGATGCATCTGGGTTCCTAAATACATCCGACAAGAGTTTATGTGAGATCCTCATGCCTATATATGGGCAATGCATCCCCCTCAAAATCATTTTTTTTAATTTTAGAATACCACTTTTAGGGTTAGTGGAACCTCACATCATCCAAAACACACAAAATATAGTGTAAATATGAAATTTAAAAACCATCACACACAAAATACAATGGAAAATATGAAATTCAAAATACATTATCAAAATTAAAAACTGGTGGCTTAGAAACATCATGTCAAATCATGTGAGCTGCCTGAGGAACCTATCTTGAGGAAATTCATGTCACATCCAAAATATTTACCTATCATTGCATCACTAGTGCCATCAACACATCACTGTCAAAAAACACTAGAGATTCCCACCACAACATCCGTCACAGAAAACACCATCACCATCATCGCTTCACCCTCATCGTCACCACTAACACTAACATCAATCAATATACCAGAAATGAAAATCAAAAAAATCCACTAGATATTACCAAACCACCAATGAATGAAAAACACCGATGACCACCATAGAAAAATAGTTCCATTATTAAAGGAGAAATATGAGAGTACATAATAACTAGAGAAATACACCGCATGTCATGCCTCCTGGGAACTCTTAATTCTCCTTATACATTTCCCAAAACTCCCTTAGTATTCGATGCACCTGACCAACTTGGAAGGGAGAAAGGGACCCAAAATCTAGAGTAGGGAGGATCAGCATTGTAGGGGAAAGGATGAACATAAACCACCATGGAACAAGAGAGAGAAAAACTAGGATATAAACCCTAAAGGAAAACAAGTATTGAAACCCATAACTGAAAGTAATAGGAATGAGGAAGTGGGAATCAGTATTGAAACCCTACTAAGGAACTGAGACTAAAACCCTATTGAGAAACCCCAAAAAGATCAAGAGAAATTGAGGGAAGAATCCATCAAAACGGAGAAAAACGTGTTTCCCTTGCTTCCATTTCCACTATCCCAAACCCATCTGAAAAACCAAAACACCCAACCAAGATGGGGTTGTGTGTGTCCGGCCAGATCTAAAGAGTAGGGATAAAAGAGGGAAAAATGGGAAAACTCCTTATAAATTGAAGAGAGAGAACATGTGAAGGGGAAACCCGGAGAAGCTGGATAAGGAGAAAGGACCCATCACCACTGAGGAGACAACAAAACCCAAAGAGGAGGATGGAAAAGCCGAAAGGCGAAGAAGCTAACATATTAGGATCAGGGCATCAAAATATTATCAAGATGTATCAATACTTATACCATCAATATTGGTGGCTGGGGATAAACCGTTAAATAGATGAATTTTTTTCTCAGTGCTCCACCTGTCATCAGGTGAAAGCAGAGAACCAATGACTATTGGGTATTTTATATCTGTTACCTATACCTGAGTAGAAATGAGAAGATATCTTAATGAAAATATTATTTATGTCACCTCAGGGTAGTGATTCCATATAGGTGATCATAGATAGTTTGACAAAGGTTTCCCATTTTCTACCAATTCAGGAGACTTTTTCAATGGATGATCTTAAGGGGCTCAACATTCATGAGATCATATTCCTCCAAGAGGTTACACATTATGTCACATCAGAAAGAGATTCAAATTTAACATCACAATTCCTGTAGGGATTTCATAGGTAACGGGGTTCATAGGTACTATTGAGTATAGCCTATCACCCACAGACCAATTGTAAGTTCGAGTATATGATACAAGTTTTGGAGGAAATTATCTGAGCACGCGTCCTTAATTTCAGAGGTTCTTGGGAGAAAAAATTACCTCTCACCAAGTTCACTTATAATAACAGCTTCTAGGTGACCATTCAAATAGATCCTTATGAGGCCCTATATGGAAATTCATTCCGTACACCCTTGCATTGGTTACAGGTAGGATAGGTATCACTACCAAATCCTCATCTCATTTAGGAAAATTTGGAGTAGGTTCATCTTATTAGGAATTACATTTCTATAAATTAGTTTAGATAGAAGTCATAAATCGATCGTCACTGTATATCACTAGAGTTTGATGTGGGGAGTCAGGTTTTCTTATTATTTTCACTTAGACTAGTGCATAGACAGATTTAGAATCAAGGGAAGATATCACCTTATTACATTGTGCCCATAGATATTCTGGGGAGAGTTGATTCAATAGCCTATATATTTCAGTTAACTCAGAGGTACCAGACCATGCATGATGTCTTACATATATATTAGATTTACTAATATCTTTATGATCTATCACTTATTATTCATCCTGATGAGATTGAGTTTTAGGTAGATTCTTCCTTTTAGGAGCATCGTATCTGTGTTGTTGATTGAAGCACAAAGGTTATCCGAGGCCAGTTAGTTCCTCTGGTATGGGTTCTATGGAAGAACGTCATGTATAGGATGATACTTAGGAGTGGGAGGTCGAAATACATTCCCATTGGCAGGAGTTATTATCAAAAGATTCTTGACCACCCTTAGAAAGGAAATTCAGGGATGAATTTTTTTGAGAGGGTAACATTGTATGAACCCAGTTCTTCCATGAGGTATAGATCCTTCCAACTTTTAGTTAAACCCTTTTTTAACTCTCTTCTTATTTTAGACCTGAAGTTGAAACCTTAGTCCAGTTAGGATGATTTTGGAAAGAAGATATATGGGGGATAAAGGTTGGGTGCAGGAAAAATACATGGTTTATATTTAGAATACATAATGTGTATTCAATACATGGTGTGTATTGGTATGACCAGATGATTTTCACAAAATGTAATGGTTTTTTCCTTCGAGGGGGAAAACCCAAACATTACATAGCATGTAAATCTTACACACCATGTAATCTCTTTGGGTCATTTTTTAACAAAGGAGGTATGCCTCTTATTTTGATAAAATCCCTAACCTCCCTTCTCTCATGCACATGAGGTCTACTGGAGGAGATCTCCCTTAATCCCAAGCTAGGATTTGGTGATGATTTTTCATTTGACCTCTCATTTGAAATCTGATAATATTTTTGGATAGCCACTAGTGAGTTCTCTGTCCCGTAGAATCCTTTCATTGGTTGAATTTCTATCAGTGATGTTATTTTGATGTAGACTCTTATGCCCTATTTTTAGGGATTTCGTCTATTCTTTTGTTTTCTTCTAATCCATAACAAATCAGAGACTGAGACTAGATGAGTGTTCTTATATAGAATTAAGTTAATGGTATATAACTTTTTCCTCAAGGTTTTGTTGTATATACCATGTTTTCATTATACCACATGCCAAAATTTTTGGGCATTGCATCCTAAATTGACAATTCATTAAATTAAATGTTGAAATAATGTTTGAGACATTAAAGACACCTTTTTCATGGTTAGAGGTTTTTGACCTCAACCCAAACCACCCATGGAGTGGGTTATCCCCTTTGACCATGATTATACCACCCTTAGGGTGTGTTGAGCTATATTTATATTAATGCTAATTGAATATGGTAATAAAGTGAATTGTTAAAGGTTGTAAGCACCTTGTAGAACCTTTTCATTTGTATATGAAAGGTATGAAAAGAATAATACCTCTAGATTTTATATAATTATGAAGGGATTGTTGAAATGATTAATAGAATAGTTATGATGATAATGGGGGGGGGGGGTTCACGGTATGGAACCGATGAACCATTTAGATTCCATGTACATTTCTAATCCATGGATATGACTTGCTTAGATGCCATGAAAATTTATACTCCATGAATATGACATATTATGATGCCTTGGTAATTTATAATCATTGGATATGATGACTATATTAGGATGCCTTTTACATTTATACTCCTTGGACCTAACAACCCATTAATATGCCTTGGAAATTTATACTCCTTAGATCCCCTTTACTTTCTTTACTTAGCTTAATTGGTTTCCATGGAAATTTCTACTCCTTGGACCCTGGAAAATTTAGGTCTGATACATGATTACATGGCACATACCATTGTTGTTGATGTTCCTTGACATGCTTTACAGATAGACCTTATGATTTAGTTTCATGAATATAGTGAGTCTTGATAGACTAGATAATATTGATTCTACTATTATCACATATACTCTTATTATATTTGCACACTAATTCATCTTATATTCATAGTTTGGAATTTTTATAAACACTATTGGTGGTGACATACTAAGTGTTATCTGACACCATATTTAGTTATCTATTGGGTACCTTGATAGACTTCATGGATGTAGGTAGGGACAGGGGAAAACATCCACTTACTGATACTTGATTCATTATTTTATAGGACCAGGGGATCATAAGACTATTCTATAGCTCATGATTCTATTTGGGGATAGTTCCTTTTTGTTTTTTTTACTTTTGATACATTTGTTATATTGGATTTCTGTTTCCATGTATTACTTGTCTTTTGTATAGCATGTCATGATCATCATTGTATATGAAATAGTTGGATGAGTTGAATTGGATATTTATATTATGGATGCTTGTTCTTTATTTTTTAATTTGTTTTATATGATTATTATATTGATTGATATAATTATACCATTATGCTACACTCATCATGGGGGTATAGTCTCCCCACTATTCAACCATAGACTCCCACTAATAGTCAGAATCCTCTGGCATATGTGGATGCATTATTGAGGCCATGTGGCCAACTACATTAGGTTACTATTTAGTGAACTCAGTCTGGGATGTCACAAGATTTATGGAAAGTTACCTCCTTGAGTATTTACACTCTGAATTGTGGGGAATTTTCAGGATTGACTCTCTTGGTGGAGGCTTCTACTTTGTGATATTCATAGATAATTTTTCTAATAAAGTATATATTTATGTACTATGAAATAATATTGACATTTTTTAGTTTATTATTACTTGTAAATACTCTATGGAGAACAAGTATAGGATAAATTTGAAGTTCACGAGGACTGATAATATCCATGAATCCCTGTTGATTGATTTTATAGGATTTTGTGATGTTGAGGGAATCACTAGGAACCATATTATGAGTTACACTCTATAATAAAATGTAACACCCCAAACCCAGATACCCAGAGTCAATGTAATTTTTTAAAACATATTCATGATTACAAGGAATCAAATCCCTAAGGACCGATTAGTTTAGCAGTCTTGAATAATAGATTACATACATGAACTTTACATTAAAATTCACAAAATGAAAAAAAAACATATTATCTCCGTTGAAAGCACCCATATACCTTAGACTATGCCTATAGATCAGTCATAATATACTTCTTCACATCATGGGAAAAAATGAACCATAGGAAAGGGGTGATCTCAGATGCTCAATAAGGATAAACAATATAACATAACTATCATAAATAAGCATAAAATTTTAAAGAAAGGTGTATAATAAAAACACAATACTTTAAAACATAATCATAAGTATAATATGGAAAGAATAAATCAAATATTACCATATAAACATGTACATGGATATTCTACTAGTCAAATAATCACATTTAAGAACTAATCTCATAAAGAGGGAATGCATAATGTGGGACACGTTAAATATACCATCAAGGATTTAGACAAGACACGATAAATAATTGGGAAATAAATTAGCCAAAACCCAAACATAATTGTCTCATGATACCTACTGATGCAACTAGGGGCTATAGCTGTCCCTTCCCGACACTTAAAAATTCCAATTCATTCCTCTTATTAAAGGGGTAAAACATAACCAACAAAAACAATCATATTTAAACTAGAATACAAAATGTCAATACTTAAACCATAAGCTATGAATGATATAAAAATATAACATACATAGTAAAACATATCATAAAACATTCAATACATATGTTAGATTGTATCATAAGAAATCAAACTCAATTAAGCATAAAATCCAATAAAGTATGTTGACATAAATGAAAAATAATCTAATAAAATCATTAAAACACTTTGAGATAAATATACCTCTTTACTTTGAAAACATTAAAAGTTTCACAATTTATAAAAGAATAAATTTAAAAGATATTTTTTAATCAAAGTGTCCCATAACACTTTGAAATTTTTGAAAGGAATTAACATTTTAAAACATTCATGTCCATATAAATAAATCCTTAAAACCATTTTGAAAACATGGACATTAATGAGAAATATTTAGAAGAATAAATATTTAAAACATTTAAAATGATTTTTTAGTTAAATATTACCTTACATAAAACCTTAAAAATATTCTTTTTGAATTTTTTTTTAAGAAATATGGACATGGATGATAAATATTTCCCAGTAAATACTTACGCATAAACAATCTCAAATAATAATGAGATTGCAAAATTAACCCTTACCTTGTACTTTCCTTTAGTTGAAGGTGTGTTAACCTCTTTTATATGGGTTAAATCATGTTATTAAATTATACCAATACTATATCCACACCTATGATATCATATATTATCCTCTTTTATTTTTTGGTTAATAATATTTCAGTATTACCATTGTTTTGGGTGTTAACTGCTTCATTTTCCCATTCCTATTTTGTAATGTAAGTCATATTTGTTATAAATAGGATGTATTTTATTTATATACATAATTATATTAAGTTCATAATTATTATTTTTATTCATATTATAAATTTTATAATCATTTTTGAATGGTTAATTTGGAGAATGAATCTCACCACCTCGTGGAGACGGTAGGCCGTACGTATGCATGACCGGCGATATCATTCCCTTGATGGTTAAATGGAAAATAATTATATGGAATATTAATTATAAAGAATCATTATTATGTCATATTAATTATTTATATCCATTATACTCATCATTATACCCATCCAAATAAATTAGCGTTGAATAAAAAATTACACCATGACATGGAGATGATAAACTATATATACGCATGCATGGTGAATTATTATTTGTAGGATGGATTAAAGGAGAAATATGGTTTTTAAATAATTATAATAAAACCTAAACATGTATATTATAATTTATTATTTACTTTAGTATGGAAACAACATAGGAAGATGAAGTATAAGAAGAAAATAAATTGAATCGAATTGGTAAAACAACTTCCTCTTCTTCGAGTGTTTCCTTTTGATTTGAACAAAAGGACTCCTTAGGTTGGATTTGTGCCCAAATTATAGAATCTAGGATTAATTTAGAGAATTTGGGAGGCTAATTGGGTAGGTTTTGGCCGATAAAAAGGTCTTTAGAGGTGTGAATAAAAGAGAAGGATGGGTCCCTTTTATAAGAGAGGGGAGGGGAAATTTAAGAAACTCCAAAACTATTAATTTATTATAAATTTATTTTTAGTTTAAAATAGATAAAAAGTGATTTATTTAGAGGATAAGATTAGGATGAGTCTAAATCCACTCAAAAAATAAAATTTATACATGTTTTTATTTTATTTTAAACCTTATAATTTTGATTTGTCATTATCTAATCTATTTAATTTTAATTATGGTAATAATATTATAAATTTTAAATGGTTGTAAATATTTACTTATACATTATAAATTGACCATAAATGGACAATTTATGAAATTTAATACCTTATAATTATCACTTTGTAATTTTTAATGATTTCTATGATTTTAAAATAATTTAATAAAATGTTATTTTTATAAAATATCAATAGTGTCAATTTTGACACTATTCATTACTTTGAATTTAAATAAAATAAAATAAAAGATAACTTCAAAAAAACCATTTAATACACTAATAAAATGTCATAGTAACCTATAAAATTCATGTATCACATCAATTATATCCAACTATATTTATTTAAATATTTTTAAAATCCTTTATTTGATATTTCTATTAATAAAATTATTACTTCTTGACTATTGTGTTATTATTTATGGTAATTAATTAGTCTATAAAAATTATAAATAAACTAATATTATTTATATATTATTTTATATTTAAATATAATATTTATGATAGATTTTGTCTCCTATTAATCTCTATATTAAAATTATTATACTTATAAGAAATGTGATGGTGACATTTTGCCACATTCATTAATTTTAATAATATTTATGCCATATTCATAGAAAAGTGTCCATTAAATGATTAAATTTAGAAAATTATATGATAATGGTAGAATTTATTCATCCAATATGATTTTTATAGGTTTTAGGGTAATTTAATAATATTATTTTTACCATTAATTACCCAATTTACCCTTAACCGTGGTAATAAAAAAACAATGAAGTTACTTTTCATAATATCAAAAAAACTTATTTATATAATTTGGACCCAATTATTACAAATATGGAATCCATTTATGAACATTCAAAACCCATAAGTTGTAGTAATTAAATTAAAATTAATCCCATTGATGGAATGAGAAAACAGGTTTTTAAAAAAGTAAAAACCATTAAAAGATTGACTTGTGTTTATATCAAATTTCAATGGGAAATTACTTACAATGAAGAAAATGGGATTAAATATTAAAAAATTAATCTAATTATACTTTAAAACAAATTTAAATCATAATATAATAATATAAATAAATTAGATGAAAAGAAGTTTCAAATTAAAATGCATTTTTTCATTATTCATTAAAATATAAAAGTTTTCAGAAAAAATACCAAAAATTCAAACAAAGTAAAATTTTTATATCGCAAATCCAAATAAGAAGTTTATTTTTTCAAATTTAACTTATAAAAGTGTCAAAACTAGATTTAAAGTAGGTTCTTTATTAAAAGGCGACAAAACTACATTTTTTAAAAAGCACTTCTTTTATCTAAAAAATTGAATTTTTTCTTATATAATATCATATATGATGAATGTTAAAATTACATGGAATATATAAAATTCAATATATGGTTAATAATATTCATAACCTATAATTTAATGGGCAGGTTATATATTAAATAATGATATTTTATTAATATATTTTGTTCAGTAAAACCAGGGCTTGTGTGTAACGCAAGCCAACTCATTATTATGTGTATCAAAAGATTGAAATTGTATTGTATAAAAGTAAGAAAGAAGTAATATTAAATTTATTTAGAAATGAAAATATTTTAAAGACTCAGGGTGTTACATTCTCCCCTCCTGTAATAAATTGCGTCCTCACAATTTGAAATTGCACTTAGAAAATAAAAGGTTGATACTAAAAAATACATTTGTGGAAAATAAACATCATAAATAGGGTTAATAAAATATAATATTAATAATTGGTAAAGGGAAATGTGAAGTTCAACACAAGATTAGGCTTTCTAATATGAGAAAATTAGTGGAAAGTAGAGATATGTGCTGGGAGGAAAAATGTAAATATTTATAGGGATTGATTGAGGGCATAAATCAAAAATAATTAATTGATAAATAGAAAATTAAGGTCCTAAAAGACATAAATATATGACGATTTAAAATACTATTGGTTCAACAAAAATTAAGGTATTAGGATAACACATTTTTTATATACTTTTTCCTAGAGTTGGGGGATCATTTTACTATTTGGATAAGAACTCCAGAAAAATTACTTAATTTAATTCCATGTCATAAGAATAATGTCATCATTTGGTTTTGCTTCAATTAATTTTCAATTCATCCCTTACACCTGGAAATGATAGTTCAAAATTATTTTTTCATGCCTGAAGCACTTTTAATAAATCATAAGGCCCAAAAGTATTTCCATCATCCTCCAAATGTTTAGTGAAACAAAAAAGGTTAGTCCAAAGTATCCAATAAATAATTATTTAACCTTAAATAATAATATCCAATGTTCAACATAATCCATTAAAATTTTAAGACTTGACTAAAATACTTACATACATATTCACTATCCATAAGGGTCTCTAAATTCACAAAATCAATCTTAACATCAGATTCCACAAACAACGTAATGTAGCTCTTATTGTCACATAAAAAATATTTGATCACCTTTAAAACCTTAATGAAAAATCTTATACTTCCAAATTATTAAAGAAGAAGTATTGTATTACAATCCTTATATATCTTATTAATCTTATAAATATAGAACTATTGATGTAATAATTCTTGAGTCCAAATAAAAAATAACCTTAATCATTTCACTTAAATCTTAAACCATTAACTATACTTAAAAATTTTATTCCTTAATACCTCATTCATCTAATTTTTATTTTGTAGCCTCTTAATTATTAGTAGTATAAACACTTCATGTATGAACTTTCTAATTATAACCATTTACCAAAACCCAAATCATAATGCAAGAAACACTAGTAATAGTGATGTTGTCATGAAAAATAATTTATAGGATCTCTAAATGGGGGAATCTTCTTCTAAATCCATTTTCCCATAGGATTAACATAGGTTATCCATTACCAAATCTAAAGGATGATATTATATACTTAGACTTATCCTCGAAGTCCATCTTAGGGTTATGTTCCCTAATATATGTTTTCTCAATCTAATTTAAAAGGTTGTTGTTAATCCTTCCTAGGATACCAACTATAATTCCCCAACCCTAGATGCTTATAGCCAGTGCATTATTTTAATACATTATCAGTATTATAAGGAATCAACACCTGAAGGACTGATTAGTTTAACAGTATTGTAAAATAGATTACATACATGAACTTTATATTACAATTTATGAAATGAAAAACAACATATTATCTTCTTTTAAACCACCCATATCCCTTAGACTATCCCTTCAGGACAGTCATAATATACTTCTTTACATCCTAGGGAAAAATGAAACATAAGAAATGGGCGATCTCAAATGCTCAATAAGGGTAAGTAATATAGTGGAAGATATCATAAATAAGCATAAAATTTTAAGGCAAGGTGTATAATAAAAACACAAGCATTTTAAATATAATAATCAAAATAATATGGAATGAATAAATCAAATATTACCATATAAACATGCATATGTATATTCTACTAATCGAATAATCTTATGTAAGAACTAATCTCATAAAGAGGGAATGAATAATGCAGGACATCTTAAACATACCATCAAGGCTTTATCCTAGACACCATACATAATTGGGAAAGAAATTATCCAAAACCCAAACATAATTGTCTCATGAGACCCACCGATGCATAAAGGGGCTATAATGGGTTCCATCAAAATATTACAAAGTCCAATGCGTTCCTCTTATGAAAGGAGTAAAACATAACCAACATAAACATTATTATTAAAATTAGCATATGAAATTTCAATATTTAAACCATAAGCTATGTATGGAATCGAAATAAAAAATCCACATTAAAACATATCATAAACCATTCAATATAATATGGTATATTTTATCATAAGAAAACAACCTCAATTAAGCATAAAATCCAACAAAGGATGATGACATAGACAAAAAATAATCTAATAAAATCATTAAAACTCTTTGAGAGAAATATCACATTTTTACTTTGAAAACATTAAAAGTTGCATAATTTATAAAATAATTCATTTAAAAGGTATTTTTTAATCAAAGTTTCCTATAACACTTTTAAAATTTTTAAAGTAATTAACATTTTAAAACATTCATGTCCATATAAATAAATCCTTAAAATCATTTTGAAAACATTGACACTAATGAGAAAGATTTAGAAGAATAAATCTTTAAAACATTTAAAATGATGTTTTAGTTAACTTTTTCCTTACATAAAACCATAAAATGATTCCTTTTGAAAACATTTTTAAGAAACATGGACATTGATGATAAATATATCCCGGTAAATACTTACTCATAAATAATCTCAGATAATAATGAGATTGCGAAATTAACCTTTACCTTGTAATTTCCTTTAATCCAGGGTGCGTTAAAATCTTATATAATGGTTAAATAAGGTTATTAAATTATATTACGATCATATCCAAATTTATGATATCATATAGGATCCTCTTGTATTGTTTTGTTAATAATATTTATGTATTACCATTGTTTCGGGTGTTAACTGCTTCATTTTTCCATTCCTATTTTTTCATGTAAGTCATGATTGTTATGAATAAGATGTATTTTATTAATATATAGAATTATATTAAGTTCATAATTATTATTTTTTACTTATAGTATAAATTTTATAATCATTTTTAATGGTTAACATGGAGAATGAATCTCACAGTGTCGTGGAGACGGTAGGCTGTACGTACGCATGAGCGACAATATCATTCCCTTGATGGTTAAATGCTATGGAATTGGATGGTATATTAATTATAAATAATAATTATCATGTTATATACATTATTTATATCCATTATATTAATCATTATACCCATCCAAATAAAGTAGTATTGAATAACAAATTTCACCCTGACGTGGAGACCGTAAGCCGTTCGTACGTACGCACGGTGATATTTTTATTCAAAGGATAGATAAAAGGAAGAATATGGTTCTAAAATAATTATAATAATAACTCAGAATATATATGATACTGGAGTTATTAATTTATTATGGAAAAAACATAGTAAGAATAAGTATAAGAAGAAGAAAAATTGAATTTAATTGGTTAAACAATTACCTCTTTTTCGTGTGTCTCCTTTTGATTTGCACAAAAGGAATCCTTAGGTTGACTTTCTGCCCAAATTATGGCCTCTATGATGAAGTTAGGGAAGTTTTAAGGAGAATTGGTAAGGTTTTGGCTGATCCAAATTGCTTTATAGTTGTGAATAAAATATAAGGAGAGGTACCCTTTTATAAGAGAGGAGAGGAGCGCTTTAGGAAACTCCAAAACTATTAATTTATTATAAATTTATTTTCAATTTAAAATAGATCAAAAGTGAGTGATTTATTGGATAAGATAAGTATGGGTTGAAATACTCTCAACCAATAAAATTTATACAGGTTTTGATTTTTATTTTAAGCCTTATCATTTTTATTTATTCCTTATTTAATCTATTTAATTGTAATTATCATAATAATATTCTTAGTATTAATTGGTTATAAATATTTACTTATATGGTGTAAATTGACCATAAATGGACACTTTATGAAATTTAAGACCTTATAATTATCACTTTTTAATTTTTATATATTTTTATAAATTTTAAATAATTTAATAAAATGTTATTTTTATAAAATATCAATAGTGTCAATTTTGACACTATTCATTACTTTGACTTTAAATAAAATCCAAACAGAAAGATAACTTCGAACTAAACCATTTAATACAATTATAAAATTTCATTATCACCAATAAAATTCGTATATCACCTCAATTATGTCATATTATATTTATTTTAATATTTTTAAAATCCTTTATTTTATATTTCTATTAATAAAATTAATACTTCACTATTGTGTTATTATTTATGGTAATTATTTAGTATATAAAAATTATAAATAAATTACTATGATATAGATAATTTTTTTTATATTTCTAGATAATAGTTATTATCAAATTTATCTCTGAGTAATCTCTATATTAAAATATTGTATTTATAAGAAATGAGAGTGTACCATTTTGTCACATTCATTGATTTTAATAATATTCGTGTCATATTCATGGACAATTGTCCATTAAATGATCCCATTTAGAACATTATATGATAAGGGTCTAATTTATTCATAAAATATAATTTTTACAGGTGTTAGGGAAATTTTATAATATTATTTTTACCTTTAATTACCTGATTTACCCTTAACTGCAATAATAAAAAAATTACTTAAGTTACTATTCATAATGTCAAAAAAATAAAATAAAAATATTTACATAATTTAGACCCACTAATTAAAAAATTTTAATCCATTTTTCTAAATTCAAAACACATAATTTTTAGTAATTAAATTCAAATTAATCCCATCGATGGAATGAGAAAAGAAGTTTTTTAAAAAGTAAAAAGCATCAAAAGATTGACATGTGTTTATATCAAATTTCAATGTGAAATTACTTCCAATGACCAAATTGGATTAAAGAGTAAAAACTTAATCTAATTATATTTTAAAACCAATTTAAAGGATAATATAATAATATAAATAAATTAGATGAAAAATAAGTTTTGAATTAAAATGTAGTATTTTTCACTATTCCTTAAAATATGAAAGTTATCAGAAAATACAAAAAATTAAACCAAAGTAAATTTTTATGTCCCTATTCTAAATAATAAGTTTATTATGTCAAATAGAACTTATAAAAGTTTCAAAAACCAGATTTAAAATGGGTTTTCCATTAAAAGGCGACAAAACTGCATTTTAAAAAATATTTCTTTTTTCCAAAAAATTGAATTTGTTCTTATATTATCCTATATAAGATGAATGTTACAATTATATGGAATATATAAAATTCAAAATGGGGTTAATAATATTCATAACCTTTAATTTATTGGAAAGGTTATATATTAAATAATAATATGTTATTAATATATTTTGATCGATAAAACTGGGCCTTACATGTAATGCAATCCAAATCATTGTTGTGTGTAGCATAAGATTAAAATGGTGTTACATAAAAATTAATAAAGTAGTAAAATTAAATTTATTCAGAAATGAAAATATTGTGAAGTCTTGGGGTGTCACATAGAATGGTTTAGATAAACACATAAACCTCACTATTCTTGAGTGGGTTCAGAGTCTGATTACATGCTCAGACCTAACCAAATCCTTATATACTAAGGCTACCACTACAACAGTTTACCTTATTAATCAGTTCCCATTCTCTAACAACTAGTTTAAAACTTTATAAGAGCACTAGAGAAACTATTCCCCATCTTATGGACATCTCAGAGTGTTTGGCTGCACTGCCTATGCCCATGTCAATACTAATAATCTTAAGCCTAAGGCTTTTAGGTGTATATTCATAGGATATACTGAGGGGGTGAATGTATCACCCACATTTTTTGGTATGTCTTCATTTTATGATTTTACTTTTATGTTTGGAGTCATTGGAATACCTTTCTGGAAGATTTCTGATGAGTAAAGAGAAACTAGTCTGTAACATGGCTATAGAAGAAATTCATATCATGGATAGTAAATTCATGGAATGAATTTTTTTGGTAGATTTCATGAAATAACTCATAATGTGAATGTATTTCTCTAGGTGGATACCTAAGGTGGTCATGATGAGAAACATATTCATGACGTGAACCCATTTTTATAGAAATTAAAACCGCGGTGATGGGTTTTTTTTAACATAAGTGACCCATCATTTATTCACAACATGAATTAGGTATTCACATTGTTAATGTGGCCAGACCTAGATTGTTTTATAACATCACATGGTTGTAAATCCTCATTCAATTACTGTTTAATCCCTCTCAATTTCCAAGGTTCCCTTAGGTTATTTTTTTGGAAATCTTTGACATCAAGACTCTAATTCCAATGAATCTTCGAGTGTACAAGTTTGGAAATCAAAGGCCAGTATCTCATGTTTCTTTCTTATATTGTATATCCTTGTTTTGGCTTGAACAAAACCATAAATTGATGTTATAATATCCATATCTATGGGTTTGGATATGTTTTGATTCGATCTTATTAGTTTTTATTGGAGGAACAAAAGGAAGAGGTGAGATATGTGGAAACCATCTTAGATCCTTCATATCAAATGAAATTGAGGTAGATGGATTCTCTCTCACTCCAATATTTCTAGAATTGGAAGGATGAGATTTATAAGCTCTATTGTTGTTATTATCAATATAAAACCCATATTTTTTATTGGTTTACAGATCTTGGTTTCCCTATCTTAAATAAAAACATATTGTTTTTTTAATGGTTTGTGTTTCAAAGCAATATTTATTGAACCTTATGGATGAATTTTTTTAAATGGTTTGAGAATATAACTTGTATGTATAATTTTTTTAAAAAGAAGAGTTTTTATTTTATAAAAAGGAATTATGGAATATGGTCTTGGAATACATGGTGTTATGTTTTCATATTGTATTATATGATGCCTCATTGAAAGATACTTTGTGTTTGGTGCCAAACTAGTTGGGTACAAGGTTTATATCACCTAGTGAAAAATTAGTGAAGGAAGTTCAAACACTCATGAGTATAGGGATTTTCATTTGACATGCATGCATGTGTGAGTGTGGAATATAAAATGGGTATGCCAAGTGGAAGTGAAAGAATGAACATATTGATTTAGTTCAGTTGTTTTGATTAAATGTTTTTCTTATAGTAAACTATTTTGATATCCTCACCCTCTATTTTATATAAATATTTGTTCACCTATTATTTTCCTAGTAGTGTGTGTTAGTAAGTATTTGGGGATTACCTACTGAGTTTTATGATCACCCCTTCTTGGGCACTTTGGTGCTTTTTCAAATGTCATATATTGAGATACAAAAAAGGGGCATGTCACTTACTTCATCGTTGGTATTCCTTGATGTCGTTGATTTGGTTTCTAGAGTTGGATTTGGGGGAGTGTATTCATTTTGGATTGGTTTGGCCCTAATTTGGTTCCATATTCTTTTTTTCTTTGGAGTCTTATCCTTGAAATCTTATGTATTTTCCATTCTTACTCTTATATGGTTTGAGTACTTGTATTTTATTGAGTTATGTTGTTTATTTACCATGTATCCCTGTGTGGTGTTTATTTTTATGTATTTATTGATAGGTGGTTTGGGTTCTTAGGTCAAATCATCCTCAAAAGTTCTTTTAATCCTTTAGAATTTATTGTCATCCTTTAGTGTGTTGGGTATTTCACTTAAGGTTAGTATCACTCTATCTCTTCGCAAGCCAATGAGTTGGTGCAGGATGATACAAATGGTATCATTCTTGCTTGGTTCTTGAGTTGAGTTGGTGGAAAGGAGATAGAAATGCCAAAAATTGAAATATATAGCATAAAAAGGCGTATTTAACCTCTTTATGTTGAACTTCAAGTTACCTAGGTGTATTTTGTACAAAAGTGTTATAATACACTTATAAGAATTTTTTCATTTCATCATTGTGAGTTTAATTGATGATTATAGAATATCATGTATCAGTACTGATAATTCCCATGAGGAATTTATTATCCACCTATTGTTTTTTGATTTTTGAAAAAATATTAAAAATATTAAAATGGTTGATTTTTGAAATAAAAAAAATTATAGTAACGGTTTCTTATGGTGATTTGGGATTTTCAAGCCTCGAGTTTCTTAAGAGTGATAACTAAATCTTGTTTTGTTCTAGTTATAAATAATGACACCAGCTAGATGACATAGAAATCAGTAGGAATAGGATATGGAAAATGTGGTTTCACTATATCCACAGGTAAACTAATAACTAGTATAAATAATTGTACAATATTTTCGAGACATTGATAGAGGAAATTGGAATGATGAACCAAGGAAAGTGGACCATTCAATGTGGTTTTCTAAATAGAATAAGCTTATTTTTCAAGGGTATTTCAAACCTAAAAAAGAAAAAGTGTGGATCGACCGAATGAGAAGAATATTTTATTTTCTTGGTAGACCTGTGGAACAGAAGGTTAATCTAGAAACCAATATGTTAGAGGATCTTTCATACTAATGGTAGGATCTAGATTTCCAAGCTATAACTAACCATGGAATTTTATGGGAGGATTTTGAGGAATTTTTTGATAAATAATTCTATCCCCTACACATTCAAGATAGAAATAACAACATACTTTTTCAACTTAAAGCTAACGAACCTATCTGTGTTGGAGTATACAACTAAGTTTATGAACATGGTTTATTTCACTCTATAAGTAACTGTAATCACATCCTAAAAAGCATTAATATTTGAAATTGGATTATAACCAAAGATTCAATCAAATATAGCTATCCTCTATATTAATTATTATATAAAGATGGTTAATAAGGAAATAATGGTAGAAATAGATCATTCTAGGAATCCTTCTGAAGGTAGTATGATTATTTCCATGTGAACAAGTGGAAAATATAGTGCTATAAAAAATTAGAAGAGGTATGCCTATTCTCAAGGAGGTGGTTCACATAGAACTTAGAATACTAAATCTATAAATTTTTCTTCAAGATCTGATAATAAACTAGGTTATTTACAATGTGGTTTGTTTATAAATAGGTATAAAGAATACACTACCCCACTGAGGAATTTACACCACTATGGAAAGAAAGGGAATTTCAAGAGATATTTTTATATACTTATGAAATCACTAATTGGTATAGGCTTGAATCATCCAAATGTATCATATTCTTGGATAGAAAAGTCCCATTAGACTTGTTCCCATCCATAGACAGATGTGAACCAAGATACTTCCAGGAACACTTTGGTTATCCAGTAGACACCTCATCAAGGAAGAAAAAGTTATCCTATAGTTTTTATAGACATATTCATGGAGCATAGTAGGATATCATGAGTGACCAACTAAGTCCCTTCACGATATAAGGTACCATTCTTCTGAACTCAACTCTTATGCATGACTTGTTTGATATTAGTGCATCAAATTCTTTTCTTACTTCTCCTATGGTTAAAAAATTGGGACTACATATAAAAATGATTCCTTATATATTAAGTATAAAGACACCCCTTGGATAGATATAGTGTAAAGTATTCACATTCCCATGATGTTCTATTACCATTGATACAACATAGTTTATTTGAGAGTTCATAGTCTTGGAGATGAATTTTTTTATCTAATATTTGGGATAGACTGGTGGGTAAAGTTTAAATCCCATATAGATTTCTACACTACACAAGTGATGTTTACATCCATAGATGGATCTCTTTATATATTCAAGGGGGATAGGGTTATAAATACTAGTAGAGTGGGAACTTTGGTGAAAGTGGATAGAATAGTATCTATCTAATTGGAAGTAATGAACTTGTCAATTATAGATGAATGAGGAAATGAGAATCGTCTTATTATAATGGGTCGATACCCGAATGTCTTTCTGAATGATTTCTATAGTTTAAAACCTGGACGTGAAATCAAATTTTCTATCAATATAATCTCTAGAAATAATCATATTTTTATACCATATTACAAAATATATTTGAATAAGTTACAAGATTTGAGGGTTCAACTAGAATATTTGTAAAGTAAAGGCCTCACCAAACCTAGTACATCGTCTTGGGATGCACCCGTTTTATTCATAAATAAGGAATATTGTACTATTCGATTATGTGTCGATTATCATAAATTGAATCAACCTATAGTTAAAAATTGATATCCTCATCCTCAAATTTATGACCCATTTGATCAATTAAAGGGATCAAAGTTGTTCTATAAGATTGATCTATGATTAGGATATCATCAACTTAGATTCAAAAGAGAGGATATTCAGAATAGAACATTTTGGAGTTTCTATGGCCATTATGAACATGCCTCCATTCCATTTAGTCTAATGAATTCACCTAAAAGTTTGATAGACTTGATGAACCGTATCTTCAACAGGTACCTAAAATCCTTTGTATTATTATTTTTTGAAGATATTATGATTTAATCTTGAAGAAGTAATGTCCATGGGGAGCACTTAGAAATTGTAATGAATACATTTTAGGATGATCGTTTATATGATAAGTTTTAAAATGAATTACTTTGAGATAAAATAAGTTTGTTTCCTTAAGAACATAATTTCAAAATAAGGAATATTAGTTTATCCTACAAATATTAAATTATCCATCTCTTAGTAGAAACCAAAGAATATTTTTGTGATACACATTTTTCAGGTATTAGTATCTACTATAATAATTTGGTTCAGGATTTCTCAAGGATTTATTCTCCCATGAATACTATAAAAATAAAGGGAGTTTGATTCATATGGATTAATTAATGTCAGAAATGTTTTTTAGATATTAAATATCATCTCACCCAGGCACCTATCCTAATATTTATAGAACTAGGTAAATACTATGTGGTATATTTTGATATATCTGGATCTATCTTGGTTTTGTTCTCATACAGGGAGACCATGTTATGTCCTATTGTTTCGCACGGAATTCGAGGATGACCTCCTGGATGGGAGATTCAAACGTTCCCATCGGTTTCTAACGGGTTTTTTCGTAGAACCAGAAACATCCAATGATTCCACATCCGTTTGGACCTACTTTCCAAAGGTAGGCGCTCATTAGCTTATGGGCTAATGAGGCTTATGAATTTGCATTGGTCGAGAGGATGGGAGGTCGGACTCATCACACCTTTTTGAGGGGAATTATTGTCTACTCCGGGACTCTCTTTATAGATTTAAGTTATGTTCGTGAATCCTTATTACATTACCAAGTAAAAAATGAGCTTTCCTTCAGTTTAACAATCAATGATTAAATATGTAAGAAATTTAGAGGATCTTTTATATGTTTTTGAGGTTATTCATCAATAGATAATCATCTATATCTATTTAGAGATTCTTAGTCAATGGTATCCTTCAAAAACATTTATAAAAGTCTCTTGGTCATTATGATGACCAGGCTGGTTTTAAAGCCACTCAGTGGGGCACTTGAAGTTTATTGTCATTCAGAAGGACATGGATTATTTCAAAGCTGGGATCGAACCCATAAATGGGCTACCTACGTATCCTTTGTTTTGGAAAAGGAATCAGAACCCACGTAGTTCGAGTAAGGGTATGATATTTATGATTGATGGCTCAAAGTAGGATGTCACAATTACTTTTACACTCTAAGCTCACGCGAGTCATACTCGGTGTGAGAAACAAGAGGTATTGGTAAAAAATAGACAATTGTGCCATGAAAGATGCAATAATGAGAAATGGTTTGGGGCTTATGTATGTATGACTGCCCAGATGAATGAAGTTTAGGATTTACTTTAAGGAGAAAATCCATGAACAGGGTCCATAAAGGTATATGTGCTTCATGGAGATTTGAATACTCTAATCTTGGGGCTTACTCCTAAGGAGGATTCCCAAATTAGGAGGGGACTTATGATTGGGTTTTACTCTTGAAAAGGAAACCCAAATCAAGGGTAAATTAGGACTGGTTAAACAGAAATTAGGGGACTTGGGGCTTGTTCCTGAAAAGGAAGCCCAAGATTATAACTAGGACTTATTCCTGAAAAGGAAGCCCAGGTTAGGGGTCTTGGGGATTGTTCCTGAAAAGGAATCCCAAGATTATAACTGGGACTTATTCCTGAAAAGGAAGCCCAGGTTAGGGGTTAAGGTTTGGGGCTTACTCCTGAGGAGGATGCCCATATTTGAGGTTGGGGCTTACTCCTAAGAAGGATGCCCAAAATAAGGGACTTGGGGCTTACTCCTAAGAAGGATGCCCATATTAAAAGATTATGATTGGGGATTACTCCTAAGGAGGATGCCCAAGTTAAGGAATTAAGGTTTGGGGCTTACTCCTGAGGAGGATGCCCATATTTGAGATTTTTAAGAATTTGGGGCTTACTCCTAAGGAAGATGCCCAGATTCAAGGACTTATAACTGGGGATTATTCCTAAAAAGGAGACCCAGGTTAAGGATTCTCTAATCTTAAAGGATGAGGTTGAATGAATGAAATCTCCATATTTAGTGACATAAGGATATTTAAATCACTAGGTTTTGAGAGATATTCCACAGAATTCCTTTCAGATAAGGAAGTCGAATCAAGAAATAATGCCATAAATGCCTTTGAAGAGTGTCTTGAAGACTGAATCTTGAAAAGGAAATGTGTAATGGCTTAAGAGGGGTAAAATGGGTAAGATGGGCACCCAAAAAGGTAGGGGCGCGCAAGTCTTGAAAGGCACGCAAGTCTTTCGTGGGCGCGCAAGTATTGGTCGCGCAGGTATACCTGCGCGACATGTGGGGTACTTGCGTGATTTTCAACAAGCATTAGGATACTTGAGTGACTCTTTATTAATCCCTTTAGAATCATCTTGAGGTTCTTCCAAAAAAGGGACGCGCAAGTTCTATCGAAGGAATAAGGCGGCGCACAAGTGTTTATAAGTTTCAACACTTAGGCCTTCCTTATTCTCTTTAGATCTTCCGTTCTAGGTAAGAAATTACCTTAGAAGTGTTCCGGTAGCTTTGAGAAGAGACTTGGGCGTCGGGAGCTTCAATCCGAGTTTCTGGAAAAAATCCTCCCGAATGGGGGCCCCACAGGGTCTATTTATAGGCAGGAGAAGACCCCGGGCGGTTACCGGGCGGTTACTACTTAGGTCGCGCAAGTGTACTTGCGCGACAGTGATATAACTTGCACGGTGCAGTTGCTTTTGATCCTTTTTTCATGCCTTTGTCGATTTTTGATATTTTCTTCAAAGGCTGAATCACTTTGAGCTCAGATATTCCCCTTTTCCGATTTTTAGATTCTGTGACGAAAGGAGCGTCAACAAAAGTCCCCCCTCAGAGTTGGATCCGGAGAGAAATGAGGATTTCACTCTGAGGAAATCGAATCCATCCAAAGGAAAAGGGGGCGCGCAAGTCTTCAGGGGCACAAAGGTCGGCGTGCAAGTTTGCGGCGTGCAGGCCTTAAGCGTACTGGGTACGGCACGCAGATAGGACTCCTGGCCTATAAATACATAGCTTTTGGCCGTGTATAACACTTGGTTCCGAATTTATCGAGCTCTCGCTGCGCAAGTCTTCCTCGCCGCGCTAGTCTCTTATTCTACTATTTCCTTGCTGTCGCGCTACTCTCAAGGTAATAGGGCTTGCGCGATGATACATGCGCGACAGAAACTTGCGCGGCACATGTAACACTTGCGCGACATCTCCATACTTGTGCACCTTAATGCCTTAGCCATTTTTTCCAAATTCTTTCACAAATTTTATGAAAAATAAACCCATTTAAGAGTTTAATTTATTCAACTTTTGTGAAGATTCAATGGCTCTTAGACCTGGATTAATTGATGAACTGGCTAGCAAGCGGATATATGATATGATGAACATCATTGGCCCTGATTACTATGATATCTGTGACAGCACTCTCCCAGATTTGCCTAAGTACTTGAAGAAATATCATCTTAATTTTCCACAGAGCATCCATCTGCCTCTGTATGGTCATGGTCATCTGCAGGGAGTCAATGTTCCAAATGCAAACAATTATACACCTGAGATGCAGCTTCACTGCTACTCCTCTATTTCGGTTATTCTGTGCATTAAGAGCAACAACAATGGTGTGAACTTTCAAATTCTTCCTCCATGTCATTTCCTTGCAGATATGAAAATGGCAAACCCATGGGCTGAAATGTTTTCCACTACCGATTGGTGGAGAGAAGACAAACATGGTATTAGAGCAATATCTGAAAAGAGTAATCTCTCCAAATGGATCTTTACTTCCAATGCTCCATTCTCAAATTCATGTATCCATATTCCAAGTCTCTTGGACAGAAACAGAGTCCCTGTTTGATCAGTAGAAAATTTTCTCAAACCGTACTCAAGAACATCCTTTTACAATTGTTCCAAGAAGAGCTGGTATCACTGCATATCTTATTGTATCCAGTTGAATGAATGAATTCCAGGTGGTTGCTGATGAAGCTCGGGATGCCGTAAATCAAATGAAGTTTTATGTTGAAAGCCTCTTGTAATTCTTGAAAAAGAGAAGAGACTCCAGTCTGTGGATGTCCTTCTAACTCTTGTGTATCAATGAAAAACACTTTCATCTTCAATCATTTGTACCTGCATTCTTTCACTACCTGCTTCAAATTTACTTAAGCCAATGGGCCTAGTAAGCATAGTTTGATTTTTACTAGGATTATTACAAATAACCCTACAAAATTTGAATCTTTTAATTGCTCAATATTACCTAAATCATACAAAAATGTATATTTAGTGAGCTGGAACTTGACTTTTATTCAGAGTTCCTTTGTCTTTTGTGGGCAGTTTAAAGTCATGAATACCGGACATAAAGGGGCTAATGTTTAAGGTCAAAATAGCTTTGACCAAAATGGATTAAAATTGATTCAAGTCCTTGAAAATTTATCTGAAAACATATTACCAAACTCAAGTATGCGAGAAAATATGTAAACTATGGCTTAAGAATATTTGAATATGAGGAATGATATGAAAAAGAGCTAAAAGGCATTAGAAGAAGTAGTTTCCAAGAATGAAGTTACTATTATTTAACAAAACCCGTTAGAGGGTCGAAATATGCAGGGCCACCTAAGGGCATTGGCTGCATGGTCAAATAAATAGTATATTTCGGCTGACAAGTATGTTATGTGGACTGTTTATGCAAGGCCACCTATGGGCACGTGCTGCATAGTCAGGCAAAATAATTATCAGAAGTTTACTTTCCTAGTGCTAAAAGCCAGTGAAAGTTTATGGAGATTCAAATTTTCTAAAGTATAGAGTTTTTTGTATAGAAAGAGGTACTTGAATATGGAGAAGATATTTTCAGATAAGATTATCGAAGAACTGGATGAATATCACTCCTACGAAGGTCTGATCCAAACGTAGGGAAGAAGAATAAACCATAGACTTGAATACTTTCAGATCATGAAAAAGGATATGGGACAAATATGTTAAGGATGGCTATTTTTTGCGGATCCCTACATACCGTTGTTTAAGACAAATAAGGACAAAAGAGGCATTCTTCCCAAGAATGAAGTTACCATTATTTAACAAACCCGTTAGGGGGTTGAAATATACAGGGCCACCTAAGGGCATTGGCTGCATGGTCAAATAAATAGCATCTTTTGGCTGACAAGTCTGTTATGTGGACTGTTTATGCAAGGCCACCTATGGGCACGTGCTGCATAGTCAAGCAAAAGAATTCTCAGAAGTTTGACATTTTTGTGACTAGAAGTCATGAAAAGGGTTATGAAGATCTGAAAATATTTAAGGTTAGGATTATAACACATAAAGATGGGTATTGTCCAATATATATAGAGATACATGGGTCAATGATAACCATAATCATGTTGTGGCTGGGTCCTGAATTGAAATTTTGGACTTCACTACGTATCTCATAAGAATGAGAATCAAGCCATACGTAGTTCTTGAAATGCAGTTTAACGTCATGCAGGACGAAAGTATGAGAGATCTTAGTTTAGGGTCATAGAATTCGGACCATAATAATGAATACACAGTGTGTGTTTTCATGAGGACTTTTTAGCTAAGGGACTGAAAGTGAAATTTGGGGTTAGGCCCAAAAGAATTGGGACTGGATTCGAGGGACACTAGAATGTTTCTACGTATCCCATAAGGATGGGAATCAAGTCCACGTAGTTCTAGAACTACCCTTTGTTCAAATTTGGTTCGTACATGTGAAGGGTGAAAGGGGACTTTAGTGCAATGATGGTTTAACCTAAGAAAAAAAAATTAGGCATTACCATGTATGCACGTAGTCTTTTGAAATGAAACATGATTGAAGAATCAATGTCAATAATGGTTCCCTCTCAAATGAGGAAATCAAAGAGTATTGTAGTTTATTGTCGTACCGGACAAAAGTGTTTCATAGTTTAACGTCATATAAAAAGGACGAAAATGAATCAATGTAAAGATATTGATTCTAGGTGCGGTTTCACGAATCAACATCATATGAGATGGTGGTGAACCGATGTGAAGAGATTGTTTTTGGGCTTGAACCCTGGGAGGTTGCCTACATACCCAGCCTGGAGGGCAAGGATCACAGTCCGTGTAGTTCAATTAAAGAATTAATTAATGATCAAGTTGTTCTTGGGGACAATGATCTAATAAAAAATGTTGTTGGGACTTATACATGGTTAGCGGCCCAAAGAGAGTGTTATGGTTGAGGTTTTCTCTAAGCTCATGTGAGTCATACTCGGTGTAAGAAACAAGAAGTAACAACAACCTTAACGATGCACAGTTTAATGTCATGTAGGACATATCAAGGGACTATGCAGTTTAAAGTCTTGCAGTTAGGACTATTGGTGCGGCATAGTTTAGTGTCATGTAGCAGGGACAAAATAACAGTTTAATGTCATGTAGGACATATTAAGGATTTTCTGTACAGTTTAGCGTCATGTAGTTAGGACGATGGGGACAATACAGTTTAACGTCATATTGGATGAAAGAGGGACTGCGCAGTTTAATGTCATGCAGTAAGGACAAAATAACATACCATTTACGTCATGTTGGACGCATTGGGGATTTTTTTCCCACAGTTTAACGTCATGTTGGACGAAAGTGCAAATAGTTTAAGGTCATATGCATGGACCGTGGATGGTGCAGTTTAATGTCATGCTGGTCCTTTGATGATTATATAGTTTAACATCTTTCCGGACGTAAGGGACCTTTATACAGTTTAGCGTCATGTAGTTAGGACGTCACAGTTTAACGTCTTGCTGGATGTAAGGGACTTGCAAATAGTTTATGGTCATATGCATAGACCAAGGATGATGCAGTTTAAGGTCATGCTGGACGGTTTAGGGAATTTTTTCACAGTTTAACATCATGTTGGACGAAGTTGCAGTTTAAGGTCATACTGGACCATTGTTGTATAGTTTAACGTCATATAGCAAGGATGAAATGGTGCTGCACAGTTTAGTGTCATGTTGTAGGGACATCTTATTTTTTCCACAGTTTAACGTCATGTTGGACGAAAGTGCAAATAGTTTAAGTTCATATGCATAGACCGTGGATGATGCAGTTTAAGGTCATACTGGACCATTGCTGTATAGTTTAACGTCATATAGCAAGGACGAACTGGTGCCGCACAGTTTTAGTGTCATGTTGCGGGGACATGTTCTGTTTTCTACAGTTTAACGTCATGTTGGACGAAAGTGCAAATAGTTTAAGGTCATATGCATAGACCGTGGATGATGCAGTTTAAAGTCATACTGGACTATTAAGTGCTTATGTAGTTTAACGTCTTTCCGGACATAAGGTACTTTCCTACAATTTAACGTCATGTTGGACGTAGTTGCAGTTTAAGGTCATAATGGACCATTGCTGTATAGTTTAACATCATATAGCAAGGACGAACTGGTGCCGCATAGTTTTAGTGTCATGTTGCGGGGACATGTTCTTTTTTCTATAGTTTAACGTCATGTTGGACGAAAGTGAAAATAGTTTAAGGTCATATGCATAGACCGTGGATGATGCAGTTTAAAGTCATACCGGACTATTAAGTGCTTATGTAGTTTAACGTCTTTCCGGACGTAAGGGACTTTCCTATAGTTTAACGTCATGTTGGACGTAGTTGCAGTTTAAGGTCATAATGGACCATTGCTGTATAGTTTAACGTCATATAGCAAGGACGAACTGGTGCCGCACAGTTTTAGTGTCATGTTGCGGGGACATGTTCTTTTTTATACAGTTTAACGTCATGTTGGATGAAAGTGCAAATAGTTTAAGGTCATATGCATAGACCGTGGATGATGCAGTTTAAAGTCATACTGGACTATTAAGTGCTTATGAACCAATTGTAATAATCTTGGTTCTGGGGACCATATTTTGTGTTTATACAAAATATTTCTTCAGAAATCTGGCATTGGTTGGAGTCGTGATGAGTTCTCCATCCATTGAGATTAATGAATAAGCTCCATTGGAGTAGACCTTATGTATTGAATAAGGTCCTTCCCATTTTGGTTCAAGCTTGGGAGGCTTCTTTCCTGGTATCATTGGTGTTCTGAGAACCAATACCAATTCTCCCTGAATGAATGAACGAAGACGAACTTTTTTGTTAAAAGCTCGTGCTATTCGATTCTGATAGATTTCCAAGTGGTGCAAAGTGCACAATCTTTTCTCATCTAACTATTCCAATTCATTCAATCGCTTTTGGGATTACTCATCTGTAGATGACTGATCACAAATGGCTACTCTGAGTGAGGGAAATTGAACTTCAATTGGCAAGACTGCTTCTGTTCCATATACCAATGAATATGGAGTTGACCGCGTTGCATTGAGGGTGGTAGTCCGATAATCCCATAAAGCATGAAAGAGTTTATCAGGCCATGACCTCTTATATTTATCCACCATCTTTTGCAGTATATTTGAAAGAGTATTGTTAAAGGCTTCTATTTGGCCATTGGCCGCCGCATGATACCGAGATGAATGGTTGGATTTAATGTTGTATTCTTGATACAATTTCTTCACCTCAGAAGAACAGAAGTTGGTGCCGTTGTCCGTCAATATGGTATGAGGGACACCAAATATAGTAATGATGTTATACTTGATGAAGCTAACAATGCATTTAGAACTGACTTCTTTGAGAGGTACTACCTCTGCCCATTTGGAAAAGAAATCAGTAGATGTAAGAATGTACTTAAACTGCTTGGCCGTAGCTGAAGGGTATGGTCCCACCACATCCATTCCCCATGTTGCAAATGGCCATGAGTATTTAGCTGTATGAAGCAACTCTAGAGGTTGATGAATGAAGTTGGCATGTACTTGACATGAATGACACTTATTTGTGAAATCAACACAATCTTGTATCATTGAAGGCCAAAAGTATCCAAGCCTTCGAATTTGATCAGACAATCTATGTCCAGACTGGTGGGCACCACAGACTCCTGCATGCACTTCTTTCATGACAACCATTGTCTCTTCACCATCAATGCATCTGAAGAGAACTCCATCAAAACCACGTTTTTAGAGAATTTTCTCTAGGTGGTTTGGGCTATCATAAAGAGTAAAATTGACCACACGTCGCCGGATTTGTTCTTTCTCGGCTCTATCAGGTGGAAGTGTTCCATTTTGAAGGTATTCCCTGATAGGTGACATCCATCCTGTATTATGACCATACGGTTCAGGAATGGGACTAATTTCATTAATTTCCTCTGTTTTGGATTGAACATAAGGTGAAATTGCACGACGGTGGGCAATACTGATGGTTGTCTCGTCCCGATTTGGATCTTCTAGAGCTGTGGCTATATTAGCCAGTACATCAGCTTGAGCATTTTGTGATCTTGGGACATAAGAAAATGTCGGTTCTGAAGGGAATTCCGCCATTAACTCTCTGAAGTAATCATACAAAGGGATTAATTCTTCTTTTCTAATGGTATAATCCCCATTGACTTGTTTGATTACCAGGTCTGAATCACCTTTCACTTTTAAGTGATTCACTTGTGCTTGAAGTGATAACTCCAAGCCTGTGATAAGAGCTTTGTATTAGGCTTCATTATTGGTACCACCTTCCCACAATAAAAAGGAATAAGGTAACAATGCCTTATCTGGAGAAATGAGTACAATTCCTAAACCAACTTTGTTGAATTTAGGATTTTCCATTTTCTTCCCTGTTGGACTTCTGGAAGCACCATCAAAATACATTTCCCATGTTTGAGGACTCTCTTGAATAGAGAAAACTTCCTCATCAGGGAGTTCAATATCTGAAGACGTGTCTTCCACTGAAGGATGTTCAGCCAGGAAATCAGCCAGAGCTTGGCCCTTTATTACCTTTTGAGACACATACTGAATGTCGAACTACTGCAAGATAACTGCCCACCTTGCTAGACGTCCTGTAAGCATTGGACGACTAAGGATGAATTTGAGAGGATTATTGCGAGATACCAATTGGACCTCGTGATGTTGCAGGTAGTGTCTCAGTTTCTGAACTGCAAAGATTAATGCTAGGCAGCACTTCTCAATACTTGAATACCGGGTTTCTGCTTCAAGCATAGTTCTACTGAGATAGTAGAGGCTATTTTCATTCCCATCATCATTCTTTTGAGAGAGAAAGGCACCCAATGATTGCTCTAGAGCTGTCACATAGAGGATAAGTGGTCTACCTTCAACAGGTGGCATGAGTATTGGTGGACTCAATAGGTATTTCTTGAGAATATCAAATGCTTCTTGACATTCTTCAGTCCACTGGTAAGTGACTCCTTTTTTCAATAATTTGGTAAAGGGTAAACTTTTGCCTGCCAAATTGGTGATGAAACGCCGAATATAGGCTAAGTGTCCTTGAAGTCCTATTAATTCTTTCAAATTCTGAGGAGGTGACATACCAAGGATTGATTTGGTCTTCTTAGGATCGACTTCAATACCACGCTGGCGTACAACAAAGCCGAGGAATTTTCCTGAGGTTACCCCAAAAGCACATTTTAAGGGATTCATCTTCAAATTATGTTGTCGAATCTTGTGGAATATGACTTCCAAATCAGCCAAGTGATTAGAATGTTGTTTGGATTTATCCACCAAATCATCCACATAGCATTCAACAAACTTCCCTAAGAAAGGTTTGAAGATACGATGCATGGCGCGTTGATATGTTGCACCTGCATTCTTTAAACCAAAGGGCATCACCCGGTGACAAAACACACCTTGAGGAGCTCTGAAAGCTGTAGATTCCTCATCTTCTGGGGCCATTCGGATCTGATTATATCCGGAATATCCATCCATGAAGGAAAGTACTTCATAGCCAGCGGTCGCATCAATTAAGAGTTCTGTAATCGGAACTGGGAAATCATCTTTAGGACAATACTGATTAAGATCTCTGAAATCGATGCAAACCCTAATTTGTCCGTTCTTTTTCTTTACAAGGACAATATTAGCCAACCACTTGGGATATTGAACTTCTCTGACATAGTTAGATTTGATCAGCTTATCCACTTCAGCTTCAATTTTGGAAGCATAAGTTGGGTGTGTTCTTCTCGCGGCTTGCTTAAATCCTCGATGTTCTTTTGGTAAACCCAAATGATGAGTAGCAACATCAGGATCAAGCCCAAGCATTTCTGTATAGTTCCAAGCAAAAATATCTTTATTTTGCTTTAGAAAATAAATATACACCTCTTGCTCTTCAAGGGTCATGGCCGCACTAATTAAAGTGGGGCATGGATCTTTCTCTGTACCCAGATTTATTTCTCTGATTTCATCTACAGTGGTAGAGATACCCTCTTCAAATGCTGGAGGAGCATCTCTAAGATCTTCCTCTTCCTCTTCATTATGTTCTATTTCTTCCGTTTCTACTTGCATAGTAGATGACAAAACGAAATTCTCATGATCATAAGAGATGTCAAAATTTTCACATTTTGAAGAAGAAGCTTCCATTTCCGACCCTATTGATGATAAAGGGCCTTCTTTGGGAAATAAAGGGGAGATGATGGATTGAGAATCGACATCATTATTCACCTCTGGTGTTGCTATAACTTCTTCTGGCCTGATTGGTGAAGTATAGACTTGTTGGACTTCAGCAGATTAAATGAAAACGTCACCACTTATGCTTTCATCACTGTTTGGTAGGTTACCAATTTCTCCCATGTTGTCTGGCTCAATTGCCGTAATTGACATTATGGATATTTCCATAAGAGTATTTTGATTTGGGCCTATTTTTTCAATTTGACTGATAGGTAACACATAATCTATACTCACATGTGTAAATGGATTTATTGGAATTTTCTCCAAACCATATGGAGCATTAATTTTGGTAATTTCATTCATTTTAGATTTTTCTCTTCCCTTCATGTGATAAAATTCTGCCTCAATGTATTGAGACTCACATGTATTGAATGGGGCCTTATCACCATACAATGTTCCAACTTGACCATTAAAACAGTATTTGAGACATTGATGGTATGATGAAGGAATAACTGCATGCTGATGTAGCCAGGGTCTTCCAAGCAAGACGTTGAAAGATGAGTCTTGATCAACAATCATGAAATCCGAATTGGATACAAGATCTCCAAACTGGGTTCTGAGTGTAACTTTGCCCAGTGGTTATTGTTCATTTTTATCATATCCTTGTAACATCATAGTAGAAGGAGATAAATCAGATTCCGTGAGGCCCAATCGACGAAGTGTACGAATGGGCATGAGGTTGACTCATGAACCATTGTCAATGAAAACTCTTCAGATATCTATACCATTGACTTTGCCAGATAAGTACAAAGGTTTTATGTTCCCATGAACAACATCAACTTCATCTTTATCAGTAAAAGATATCACTTCATGGCATTCTGCAGGATTATTCTCTATGTGATAGACTTCAGCTGCAGCAATTTCAGCTTCAAACTCCTGAGGACTTGACAAAGCTTCGATGAGTGATTCCCGAAAATCTTTTGACAGATTCAAAGCATCCAAAATTGATAACTTGGATGGTACATGGGCCAAGTGTTTCAATATATCATACTTTTGATCTAGAGGTCTGCGTTTCCCAACAGGAATATGCGGTTTAGCAGGTACCTTGGAAGAAGATGCTTTGGAAGTTGATGAATCTTGTACTGGGATAGAAGTTGGAAACATCCTTGGTTTTGGAAGATTTGACTGATTAGATCCATTTACTTGCTGAGATAAAGAAGATGGAACCTTTAATCGGTCTTCCAAAATAACTGTGCCAAAACTGAGTTGGCCATTGGCAGAAGAACTTGCTTGTTCTTTTTGAGTTCGCTGAAGGGCTCTACCACGAGTTTCTGCTGCATACACAGTGCTAGCAGGGGTAGAATTGGAGTAGTGGCTTCGTAAAGATCCACGTCTTCCCCTATATCCTGAACCTCTAGAACTTCCTCGGATTCCCTTATTTGTAACAGGGAATTCAGGCTCATCAAGACTGGAATATGGATCTGTTAATTGAATCATATTAACAGAACCGAAGATTAACTCTTCGTCTGATAAAGACCCTGCCTGACTAGCCTGTTTAGGCTGCACCGTTTGATGGGGCGGTGCCCGTTGCTTTGAAGTAGATGGCATGAAATCTGTCAGAGTCAAAGACAACTTAGGCCTCGATACATACTCATCTTCTTCTGATTCCTATTTCTTCTTTGAATTGTGATGCCCTTTTGAGGATTTGTCTTTTGATGGAGGCTTCACTGTAGCTTTTGTAGGAGACACAATTGGCTTCTTCAATTGTGTTCGCAAAATGGCATGGGTCCGATTGATTGTATTTCTGACCATCCAATCATCATATTTTTGCGCAGTTTTGCTTTTGACTTCCTGCCACTCGCCTCCTTCCTCTGGATCTGTAGCGGTAACACACACTACATGAGATGAAGAACCCTTAAATTTGAGTTGTCCCAAGTCGACCATCTTTTGCAAGATGTCTTTAAAGACAAAACACTCCTGGATGGGATGCCCCAACATTTGATAAAAGGGACAATAATTGGGACGGTCTTCATCTCCTTCCTTGTTTGGCCTCTTGGGAACTGGTAATTGAACCAAATTATTTTCCAGAGCTGAAATGAAGTAACCAGTAACTTGCTCACTTTGGAAAGAGTATGTTTTACTCTTCAAATCCTCAAATTGTTTTCGTCGTTGATCTTTTTGATCATTTGGACGAAACGGCCTTTGTTTTTGGCGTTCAGGAGGTGGAGCCCTTCGAGAAGATGAAGGGTTTGAAGTAGAAATAGGTACAGGTGCTTGTTTAAGCATAACTGTAGCAGTTTCTGCTTTACCCATTCTTCTTCCTGGAGCTGATGGAATTACACGATATTTAACCTTAGCCTGTATAAGGGAATCTTCAATCTGCTGAGCGATTGAAGTAAGGTCTCGAAACCCTCCTATGTATTTCACAGGGATCAATGGCGTGCGTAATTTGTCACGCAAATTTTCCACACAGATTGGCAACAGCTCTTCCCGAGGGAGTACTAAACTCATGGAATACATTAATCCCTTCCAGAAAGCAATGAAATCAGAGACTCTTTCATTCTCCCTTTTCTTGCAGTTTGTAAGATCGAAAACTGTCGTTTTTGGAAAATTTGAGCTGAACTGAAGAAGGAATTTTTGACGAAGATCCTCCCATCCGATGATTGACCGGGATTGCAAGCTTGTATACCAGGCAAAAGCTGGTCCTTGCAAGGTTCGCACGAAGCATCTGAGTTTCACTACTTCTTGCTGCTCTGGAGTTCCCATCATAGGATCACAACAAGACACGTAATGCGTCAAATGTTGTTCAGGGTCGCCTAATCCATTGAAAGTAGGGAAAACAGGGTTTCCAAAACTGGATGGAAGAGAAATTGAATCTACCCATTTAGGGTAAACTTTCTTTTCAGGTTGAAATTGCACCCGTTTCCCTTACATAGTTTCTAATCGAGCTATTAATGACTCAATAGTAGTTATTAACTTTTGAGAAACATCCGGTTGAACCTGGTATTGAGTAGGTGCAATGAATGGAGCTTGGATAGATGTGGTGGTTGGTGCTGCAACTGATGGTAGCACTGCCAACCGTTGTTGCGCTTGACCCACGAGATTAGACCTCTGAGGGTGTACCGATAAAGGAGGATATTCTTGATCCATCTCAGTAACTGCAACAAATTCCTTCGGCTGTCGGACTTCAGCATTCTTAAGAAGAAGACTACTCTGAAGTAGTTCTGCATTCATTCTTCTTAATTCTTTCATTTATTCCTCTTGTTGTGCAAACCTTTCCTCTAATGAGAGCGATTGACCTTCTCCAGAGGAAGGATATGTAACCTGATTCTTTCCCTTCCCTTTGTTGGATACCTTTTGGAGGGAGGGAAGTGGATTACCTAGGTTCTAAGTAATCCTTTGACTTCGTGTACGTACACCTTCTTCATTTGTATCGGTGTGTACATTTTCTTGAGCAGGACGTTCTTCATCTAAGTCCCCTGAGTGAGTCTCCTCTGGTGGATTAGCAACAACGGCATTGATGACATTGATTGATGCATAATGCATCGCATCCCTTCTATCAATATTTCTATGATATTGTCTTCTTTCATATCTTTGATGAGACATTGCCTTTTGTTGGTTCAATCCTTTAGGAACTTCTTGACGAGCTATAATTTGGAGGGAATCTCCTGATAATTTGGCTCTTCGTTCCTCTTGGGGCTTCTTCCCCAATCGAGAAAAGACCGATATTCTCTGAGAAGGGGATTGATGATTTGAAAGAGTCCCCAGTCTCGTGAACTGGGGATGTTCCTGCTGATTCCTCTCAACTCCTCGAATCCCATTTGTTGGCTCTGAGGGTTGGGTTAAAGGAGTCCTCAGTCTGACAAACTGGGGTGGCTCTTGACATGCTACGTCTGAGATCTTCTTAAAAGATTTCTTGATCTTTCGAATCTTAGTTCGGAAATTAGCTGGATGCATTAGCCTGTATCCACTTTTATCACCTGGTTCAACAGACCGTTGGATGATTTCCGAGACTTCTGTCATTTGATGACGTGTTTTATCCATACGAGAGGCTTGTGCAATATTCTCTCCTGCTTGATGTAGGAGCAATTCAACAACTTGTTCTCTATATGCTTGATTTTGAGAGGAACTAGTTGAAGCCTGTTCTTGAACAAGCTTTTGATTATGAACAAAGCCCATTGACTGTGGCCGGCCATGGGCAATAACATTGCATGAGACCATTTTCGGCGGGCTTTGATGACTGGAAAGTACTATGAAATGTAGTGATCCGTGAACACCCCATCCTCTGATATGAACATCAGATGGAGCATTGGAAATTAACTGACGCAATTTTATTAGTGCGCCAAGGCATGAACGTTGAAGGGTTCTCTGTTGCTTTTCAGCCTTCGGATACCGAGAGACTGATAGAGATGCCAAATCAATCTGACGTTGTAGCCCTTCTATTATCTTAAGATGATGTTCATATTCATAATAAGATAATACCTTCTTATTTAATTGACAAAGAGTTTTCCATATGTTGAGATGAATATCATGGATTCCATCATCCGTCAACATCTTTGGAATGTCGTACTGGGAGTCATCCAAAGGCCAAAACATGACTGGTACCTCACCTTTTGCCAGTTTCTTCCTCATGTTCAGCATTTCCTCTTTATCATTAAATGAAGATTCTTCTACCTGTTTTGACCAGAGTTGGTGTTTACTTGTTGCTTCATCGGATTCAACAAGATTGGTAGAGACATCATTGATCAAACTAGAAGATGCATGACTTAGGGGTGGTTCGGAGAATGACCTACACCCTGGGCTATCTTCTGACTGAGAAAGTATTTCACTTGCTAGCGATAAAGCATCAGACATGACTGGTTTCGCATTTGCAAGTGCCTCAAGATAAGAGGGCTTTCTCGGCACTACATTCCACTGGAGTACTTTCCTGGAAATGTGAATCACTACTGCGGAGAGGACTTTTGCAGCGAAGTTTATCATCAGGGGGAGGACCACCATAATAAGTTACAGCAAAAGATGAGATCTCTTGCTCCTTGGTCTTCTGACCACACAAAGGGTTCCTGTGGCTCTCATCTGAAGAAGAAACTTCAAGATTGACCGAATTTTCATGAAGCAAGCCTTCATGAGGAAGTGTCTGTTGAAGACCTTCAGAATTAATGTTCCCGTTATTAGGAATTGAGGGAGTAGAATCTTGAATTCCGACAGATAAATGTCTGAGGGATTCAAGAACTCCAACATCGAGCAAGGCCTTATTGCAGATTTGCCTTTGATCTCCTGACTGTGCTGGGCGGATCTTTTTCTTAGATGCCTTCTTAATCGCTTTGGAAACCACTTGTTGAAGAAAGTGGTTACTCTGAGCAGGTGTATGTGCCTGATCAGGAAAGATGGTCAGGTTAGGCTGACGATCTCCACTCAAATCAGGTGTAAGTGCCTGACTTGGTTGTCCGTATGATATGGGGGAGTATGCCCCATGACCCTCTTGGACTGGAACAGATGTGTGTGTCTGTTCTGGAGTGAATTGTTGATGTATCACTCCACTGCTAGGGATAGATTTATGTGTCTGTCCCTGAGATGATGCTGAAGCTGTTATGATATCCTGGCAAGCATCCAGAATATGAGCAGGAATTTGCTTCTGCTCTTTCACCATTGAAAAAATATGTTTGGTGACTTCAGCCGCCGGAATGGGGATATACGTCCATTCCGGGTTTGGAGTAGGTGTATGTGCCTGCTCCTGTCCTCCTTTTCCTGTCAGTGAATCCTGACAGTACTCAAGTGTGGAGGCAAAGAGTTGAGTCTGCCTCCTGTTTGTCGTCGGGGCTTTCCGACTGACTTCTCCGTGTGCTACCAAGCGAGACTGTTGGTAGGCTTGATTAGTATTAGCAGGTGTATGTGCCTGCTGATTACACTTCGCCAAACGCGGTTGACGAGATCCATCATATGTAGTCAGACGAGCCTGCTGACTAACTGGTGATGCATAAGCAGGTGTATGTTCCTGCCTATAGTATTCCGCCGGAATTGCCTGGCGGGATTGGCTTGATGCTGCCAGATGAGTCAGCTGGACAGTGGAATTAAAACGGACAGGTGTGTGTTCCTGTTCGTTGTTTGCCACCAAGTTAGGTTTGTGGACTTCTCCGGAGATGGCAGGGATGATAGGTGCATGTTCCTGCCTATAGTACTCCGCCAGAATTTCCTGGAGGGATTTGATTGATGCTGCCAGATGAGTTTGCTGGACAGCGGAATTAAAACGGACAGGTGTGTGTGCCTGTTCGTTGTTCGCCACCAAGTTAGGTTAGTGGAATCCATCATATGTAGTCAGGCGAGCCTGTTGACTAACTGATGACGCATAAGCAGGCGCATGTTCCTGCCTATAGTACTCCGTAGGAATTGCCTGGCGGGATTGGCTTGATGCTGCCAGACGAGTCTGCTGGACAACAGAATTAAAACGGACAGGTGTGTGTTCCTGTTCATTGTTTGCCACCAAGTTAGGTTGGTGGACTTCTCCGGAGATGGCAGGGATGATAACCTGGCCATTATTAACCGGATTCCGTCTCTGGCGGTTCATCTTGCCTGCTCGGGTTCGAGGAACCTGAGCTGAATGCCTGGAGTCGGTACCCTCATCATGTTGAGGGCGCACCACCGCACAAGTCTGGCGGTGATTGTTGATGGGATCCCTCGGGAAGGACTCCTGTCTTTTTGAATTAAGGCCCTGTGGGACCTTCTCATTCACTTCCTTAGAGTAAGGGAGTGAATGGAAATTGCGTTCCGGGGATAACGACCCGAAACGGTTGGAGACGGTAGTCAGCACCGTCTGCTTCTTGATCGCTGGCCGCCGTTGTCCGGACGACCAGGTAGAGTTGTTAACTTGGAGGGCTTGACGAGCGGCCTCCAGAGTTGGGATGGTACCGTGTTGATGGTACTCCTTAACCAGCGCATTAGAAACCCAGCGTTGAAGACGCTGAGTTGGTGATGTCATCCTCAGAGCGGACGACGTTCGAGCAGGAGTAGCAGCATTGGTTTTCACAGCAGCGGACCTCACAGTAGAGGTGTTCACAGGGGTGAATTTAAGGAAAGCCATTTTGCAGAAGATCTTGAGAAAAGAGTGCCTGTTCCATATAACAGACATAATCAAGATGAATCCGGCCACTACATCTTTTGGATGATCACATGTCAATGATTGCTTTGTTGGCCCAAGGGGCCTAACAAATAAGAAGAACATCACTTTAACTTGGTTAAGGATTCACGTCGGGTTCACCATTTTTTGTTTCGCACGGAATTCGGGATGACCTCCTGGATGGGAGATTCAAACGTTCCGATCGGTTTCTAACGGGTTTGTTCGTAGAACCGGAAACATCCAATGATTCCACATCCGTTTGGACCTACTTTCCAAAGGTAGGCACTCATTAGCTTATGGGCTAATGAGGCTTAGGAATTTGCATTGGTTGAGAGGATGGGAGGTCGGACTCATCACACCTTTTTGAGGGGAATTATTGTCTACTCTAGGACTCTCTTTATAGATTTAAGTTATGTTCGTGAATCCTTATTACATTACCAAGTAAAAAATGAGCATTCCTTCAGTTTAACAATCAATGATTAAATATGTAAGAAATTTAGAGGATCTTTTATATGTTTTCTAGGTTCTTCATAAATAAAGAATCATCTATATCTATTTAGAGATTCTTAGTCAATGGTATCCTTCAAAAACATTTATAAAAGTCTCTTGGTCATTATGATGACCAGGCTGGTTTTAAAGCCACTCAGTGGGGCACTTGAAGTTTATCGTCATTCAGAAGGACATAGATTATTTCAAAGTTGGGATCGAAACCATAAATGGGCTACCTATGTATCCTTTGTTTTGGAAAAGGAATCAGAACCCACGTAGTTCGAGTAAGGGTATGATATTTATGATTGATGGCTCAAAGCAGGATGTCACAATTACTTTTACACTCTAAGCTCACGTGAGTCATACTCGGTGTGAGAAACAAGAGGTATTGGTAAAAAATAGACAATTGTGCCATGAAAGATGCAATCATAAGAAATGGTTTGAGGCTTATGTATGTATGAATTCCTAGATGAATGAAGTTTAGGATTTAATTTAAGGAGAAAATCCATGAACAGGGTCCATAAAGGTATATGTGCTTCATGGAGATTTGAATATTCTAATCTTGGGGCTTAATCCTAAGGAGGATGCCCAAATTAGAAGGGGACTTATGATTGGGTTTTACTCCTGAAAAGGAAACCCAAATCAAGGGTAAATTAGGACTGGTTAAAGAGAAATTAGGGGACTTGGGGATTGTTCCTGAAAAGGAAGCCCAAGATTATAACTGGGACTTATTCCTAAAAAGGAATCCCAGGTTAGGGGTCTTGGGTCTTGTTCCTGAAAAGGAAGCCCAAGATTATAACTGGGACTAATTCCTGAAAAGGAATCCCAGGTTAGGGGTTAAGTTTTGGGGCTTACTCCTGAGGAGGATGCCCATATTTGAGATTGGGGCTTACTCCTAAGAAGGATGCCCAAAATAAGGGACTTGGGGCTTACTCCTAAGAAGGATGCCCATATTAAAGGATTATTATTGGGGCTTACTCATAAGGAGGATGCCCAAGTTAAGGAATTAATGTTTGGGGATTACTCCTGAGGAGGATGCCCATATTTGAGATTTTTAAGAATTTGGGGCTTACTCCTAAGGAAGATGCCCAGATTCAAGGACTTATAACTGGGGATTATTCCTAAAAAGGAGACCCAGGTTAAGGATTCTCTCATCTTAAAGGATGAGGTTGAATGAATGAACTCTCCATATTTAGTGACATAAGGATATTTAAATCACTAGGTTTTGAGAGATATTCCACAGAATTCCTTTCAGATAAGGAAGTCGAATCAAGAAATCATGCCATAAATGGATTTGAAGAGTGTCTTGAAGACTGAATCTTGAAAAGGAAATGTGTAATGGCTTAAGAGGGGTAAAATGGGAAAGATGGGCACCCAAAAAGGTAGGGGCACGCAAGTCTTGAAAGGCGCGCAAGTCTTCCGTGGGCGCGCAAGTATTGGTCGCGCAGGTATACCTGCGCGACATGTGGGGTACTTGCGCGATTTTCAACCAGCATTAGGATACTTGAGCGACTCTTTATTAATCCCTTTAGAATCCTCTTGAGGTTCTTCCAAAAAAGGGACGCGCAAGTTTTATCGAAGGAATAAGGCGGCGTGCAAGTGTTTATAAGTTTCAACACTTAGGCCTTCCTTCTTCTCTTTAGATCTTCCGTTCTAGGTAAGAAATTACCTTAGAAGTGTTCCGGAAGCTTTGAGAAGAGACTTGGGCGTCGGGAGCTTCAATTCGAGTTTCTGGAAAAAAATCCTCCCGAATGGGGGGCCCACAGGGTCTATTTATAGGCAGGAGAAGACCCCGGGCGGTTACTACTTAGGCTGCGCAAGTCACTTGCGCAACCAACGTCGCGCAAGTGTACTTGCGCGACAGTGATATAACTTGCGCGGTGCAGTTTCTTTTGATCCTTTGTTCATGCCTTTGTCGATTTTTGATATTTTCTTCAAAGGCTGAATCACTTTGAGCTCAGATATTACCCTTTTACGATCTTTAGATTCTGTGACGAAAGGAGCGTCAACACCTATGGTTCGATGTAGTTGTGAAAACATGAGAATAATTATCTGACACATGACCTGTAATTAGCTATAGTTTTCTGATCTTTAAAAACATGGATGTATTGTCACTTTAGATAAAAGTTCATAGTTTTCACTAACTATAAGAGTTTCAAATATATATTTTCTGTAACATCCAAAGTAAGTAATGAATAACATATATTCTTATCTATGTCTATTTATTAATTATATAGTGTTTTAGAGGATTAAAATGAGAATATATCCAATCTTAAGCATGAAATACACTAATATTTTTAAAAGATTGTTTTACTGCATTTTGATGGAAAGCCATTTTTAAATCAAACTTTTGATAATTTTATAAGATCTATTTGTCAAAATAAACTTATTATTTATGATTAGGATATTTAAATTTACTTTGGATAAATTTTTTGTATTTTTCTGACAATGTTCATTTTTTAATGAATAGTGAAAAAGACTGCATTTTACATCAAAACTGCTTTTTCATATAATTTAATTATATGGATAGATTATCCTTTTAATTGGTATTAAAGTTTAATTGGAATATATTTTTAACATTTAATACAATGGTGGTCATTAGAATTAATTTCACTTTGGAATTGGTCATAAATAAGTGCCAAACTTTTCATAGATATTGTTTCAAAAAAACCCGCTATTTGTTTTGACAACGGGAATTATTTTTAAATTAATTATTGCAATTTATATGTTTGGAATTTGGTAAAATGGATTACATATTTTTAATTATAAGGTACAAATTATGTAATTAATACTCTTTTGTTTCTGGACATTATGAATAGTAATGACGGCAATTATCTTTAATTATCTTGATTAATTAGTAATCGGGTAGTTAAGGATAATAAAATAAAATAATAATAATAAAAAATGACCCCAACATGTGTCCTAATGCTACTGGTTGTTTTATTACTGACCATGTGATGACTTGTGCCAAACTTAGGGACCCCATGGAATCACTTTTGGGTGAAAGTGACACTTTATCATTTTATTTTTAAAGAAAGGAGAATATCATAAAGAATGCATCACCCGAGTAATTTTTTTTTAATTTTGTCTGTGTAAATGATATCTTAGACTATAAATATTAATTGGAAATATAAAAAGATTTAATACATCATAATATTTTTTTTATAATTTTTATACATTAAATAAATTAAATTATTTATGACATCATGATGATACACCGATTACCTCATTAATGAACGATTTAAATAAAATGAAATAATAATGTAAAATCTAAGACTTACACTTGTCAAATACCTATTGGATGATTATATTTAGAACCCTTATCACCTTATCCTAGAAATATATCAATGTGGGACCTTTTAAATCCGAAACTCATTTTAAAATAACGTAACATTTCTTGGCTTTCCAAGAGTGCCCCTCCTCTCCTCTTATAAAAGGCCCCCACCTCTACCTCTTTACACACACCTCCCAATCCATTGGATCGGCCAATATCGGCTCCTTTTATCTCTCCACATCTCTCTATTCATCATAGAAGCCTTACCTTAGGCAGAAAGCTCTTCAAGAAACCCTTTTGGTTCAAACCAAGAGGAGTTACCCGATTTAATGGTAAAGTCTTCTCTAATGTTCTTTTGTTTTATTTTGCTTCTCCAACCCCATAAAATATTTTTATTCCTTTATTTTGTAAAAAAAACAGTATCTTAAATATACTAGGATGTTGTTATGAGAAGTATTAGAGCTACACTTACACACACCTTCATCTAATGGTTAAAGAACATACTGTTTCCGTGGATGGTGAATTTCTGCCTCACGAAATGATGATTGTCCAATATTCTTATAACACCTTAAAAGGTGGCCATTAAGATGTCACTACATTTATATATTATATATAATATGTTTATGTTTTACTTAAGCTTCTATATTTTTAATTTATGGAATACCTTTATGGTTTCCATTATGGGTAAAGGCGATATCTTCATTTTAGGAAGTGTGGACTACCGCCCCCTCAAAGTGATTTGATTCGTTAATGCCATATGTGGGACATATAAAGGATGGAGTTAATGATATTATATATGATATTATACTGGAATTATAATATACCTTTATATCATTATGATTCCATTCCATAAAATACGAAATAGAAATGAAAGCAGCGTTCATGTGTACGTACGACTTACCGTCTCCATGAACGATGCATTTCATTTCTTACCTCTAAATGATATGTAATATTATAAATGCATGTATATACTGGATATATATGATATATATTATATATACAACATGAATTTAATTCTGGATATAATGGATACATGAAAAACTTGTAATTATAAATAGTTTATTTTTTACTCAAGTACCAATGATCGACAAAACAACCATTATTAACTTAAATAATTACATAGTGTTCATAACATGGTAATAAGTGATATGAAAGGAATAATGAACTTGAAAAATGTTCTTAATCAAGTATAAATTAACTCAAGTTTATTATTCAGGAGGTTAAATAACGATCGAGTCAAGCTGGACCCGAGGTATGGGACTTCGTCTCAATCTCCTTTCATTGAGGCATATTTTGTTTTATACACAACTTTCTTTTATATGGTGTATAAACCCATTTGACTTTTACATCTATTCTAAAGGTATCTTTTTTATATGAACCGTTTTACTAAATGACAAAAGGAATGTTTTTTTGTCGTACGTATGCGGCGACAATGACTTCTCCACCGCCGTGACCATTATTTGAGTTTTGACTTCCTCTACAAGCCATATTTTTTTTTAAAATGAAAAATAAAAACCATGTTTTACTTTTATTTTATTTTGGTATTGAAAATGGTTTTCATAATGTTTTTATTATATCAATGTGTTGTATTTATATCTTGTGATTGAAATGTGGAAATGTTATGTTTCTTTTATGCATGTTTTATGTGATACGATTATGTTATGGTTCTTGGGAATTGTTATATGGGTGGTTCCATGATAAACTAAGGGCAGGTGAGCCCGATATAGATCTACAATGCATTGGGTAATGCGAAGGGGTTAAATGTTAAGGTTTCTCCGAAGAGATTTATGGAATATACTATGATGGGTATTCCAAACGTAACCATGAGGGTTACTCCCTTCGTAAGAATGTTATGAATGCCTCAAGTTACCTTTATGTCTTATTATTTCTATTATTTATTCATTATTTGATGATGTATGTTAAAGTGCTTATGTTTTATGAGTAAAGTATGATTTCATACATGGAGTAATGTTTTCATTTCGTAATTTTATATCCCTTACTGAGCTTTTTATGCTCATCCCAAGTTTTTGAAATGGTTTTCACAGGTCAAGGGAAAGGTACATGATGTGATGATAGTGTCAAGGAAGTGTCAAGAAAGAATCCATGTTTTATTTTAAATATGTTTCCGTTTATGGGAAAAATGAGTACTATATTTTATGCAACCACTTTGTTTAAATGTGGAATGTAATGCATGATTTATGATCTAATTCTCTAAAACTCTAAACCTGAAAAGATCCTCAATGTGTATTCTTGAAATAACTCAAGATTAAGTAATGTTTAAGGCTGGGGCCTTTTATTTGGTATCAGAGGTTGATTTAGATAACTTTTGGAGTTAGAATTCTATTAAATGATTATCCAAAAATATTTTTTTATGGTCAAATTGAAATGATATAGTATTAAAATATTACCATGTTTCTTCATCTAAGACATGTTTGTTCAGAATGGTTTTCCACAGAGGAAATAGGGAAGCATTGCTAGGAAGGCATAAAGAAGGAAATGACCTTCCGAATCAGCATCATGAGATAGTCGGAATTGGAACTGAATAGTTTGTTGTAGTAATAGTGCAGTTGACTCAAGCGATAAATGGTGGTGGCATCCATGCACGAGATCGTCCAGATCAACCGTAGAGGAACATGTCAGTGGTGGAACATTTCATGCGGCAACATCCCCCATCATTCAGAGGATCATCTGACCCTGTGCTAGATGAATGGTGGATTAAATCACTAGAGAAAATTTTCAATGTCATGGGGTGTTCAGACAATCAAAAGGTTAGTCTTTCTATTTACCATTTGGAGGGTGAAGCAGATCAGTGGTGGTCGATGGTTAAAAATATCAGGGATGCTGATGAGATTGATGCTCTTGACTGGGATGAATTCAAAGGTATATTTCTTGAGAAGTATTTTCCTAAGGATGTTCGAATTAGGATGGAAAAAATATTCTTTTAATTGAGGCAATAATATGACTCAGTAGATGCTTATGAAGAAAGGTTCACTTGATTGGCAAGGTATGCTCCAAATTTTATCTGAGATCTTGATAGTAAAATCAATCATTTTTACTCAGGATTAAAGCCAAAATATTGAAGGGCTTTAGCTTCTCGTGAGTTCAAAAGTTATGAAAATCTTGTTCAATGTACTGAGAAGGTGGAAATGGAGTTTGCCGATGATCAAGTGTTCTATAAAAACCAATAGAAGAAGAGACCGAGGTGGCGTGAAAAAGGGAAGAATTCTTCAAAAAGGTCTGATGGTAAGAAAACTAAGTTTCCAGTTTGTGATAAATGTGGTAAAAGGCATGTTGTGGAATGTATTCTAAATTTTGGAAAGTGAAACCAATGTGGTAAGATGGGACATAAGGATCGTGATTACACTGAAAAAGATCTAGGTAATGGTAATACCTACTTTGATTTATAGTTAGTGAAATGTTTCAAGTTCAATGAGATGAGTCACTATGCAAACGAGTGTCCAACAAAGATCTCGAGTGATGGGAAGCAATTAGACTAAAAGAATAAAGGGGTGGTTAAATCCTTTGCAACTACTTCAGCAGATGTTGGGACATCAAATGAAGTTGTATTAGGTTCTTTGTTTTTTTTTTTCAGATTATTCCAGTGTGCTGTTTGATTTAGGGTCTATACATTCTTTCATCTCTGAAAATTTTTCTAGTAAATTGGGAATACCATCTCAAGAAATGACTCCTAAACTTGTGGTAAAAACACCTGGGGGAAATGTTGAGGCAAAAAGAATTTATAAGAATCTCCCTATCCGTATCCATGGAAAGAACCTACTTGCAAACCTAATTATTCTACCTCTAGTAGAGTTTGATGTTATCCTGGGTATGGATTTACTCTCTGTTTACCATGCTAAGATTGATTGTAGAGATAAATAAGTTTCTTTTCAGAAAGACTTTCAGTTTGTGTACAAGAATGAACCCTTACTGTTGATAACATATCAAGAGGCTGAGAAAATTGTAAAAGATGGAAATAAATGTTACCTTGCACATATTGTTGAAAACAAAGGAACTGTTCAGATTAATGATGTGCCGGTGGTAAATGAGTATCCTGATGTTTTTCCTGATGAGTTTCCTGAAATAATACCAGATTGGGAAGTTAAATTTACTGTTGACTTAGTTCCTGATGCTAACCCAATTTCAAAACCCCCTTATCGAATGGCTCAAATTGAACTTTTAGAGTTGAAGGAGCAATTGCAAGATTTATTAGAGAAAGGTTTCATTCAACCTAGCACATACCATGGGGTGATCCTGCTTTATTTGTTAAAAAGAAAGATGGTTCAATGAGACTTTTCATTGATTATAGAGCCTTGAATAACATCACTATTAAGAACAAATATCCTTTGCCTCATATCGATGATTTGTTTGATCAGCTCCAGGGAGCTCAGTATTTTTCAAAGATTGAACTGAGATCGGGGTACCATCAGTTGAAGGTAAAGGAAGCATATATTCTGAAGACCGCGTTTCAAACAATATATGACCATTATGAATTTATATTTATGCCTTTTGGGCTAACCAATGCACCTGCTGTATTCATGGACCTTATGAATAGAATTTTCCATGAGTTCTTGGATAAGTTTGAGGTTGTTTTCATTGATGATATTTTGATATTTTCTAAAAGTAAAGAGGAGCATGAAAGTCATTTAAGGGTTATTTTGCAAACCTTAAAAGAAAATAAATTGTATGGGAAATTCAGAAAGTGTGAGTTTTGGTTGCAACCAATTTCTTTCCTTGGTCACATTGTTTCTAAAGATGGAATAACTGTTGATCCTTCAAAAACAAAGGTTGTTGAAGAATAGACAAGAACCACAAATGTAACTGAGATTTGTAGTTTTCTTGGTTTGGCAGGCTATTACCGAAGGTTTGTTAGAAAATTTTCACGGTTATCTAGTCCAATGACTAAGCTAACTCGGAAGGGTGTTAATTTTATCTGGACAAAAGAATGTGATGATTGTTTTCAGGAATTGAAAAGAAGATTGGTGAATGCTCCAGTTTTGGCACTACCTTCTAGGAATGGTGAGTTTGTTATCTACAGTGATGCTTCATTGAAAGGACTTGGTTGCGTCCTAATAAAGAATGATTGGGTAATTGCTTATGCTTCACTTCAGTTGAAAACTCATGAGGTAAATTACCCTACACATGATTTGGAATTAGTTGCTGTTGTTTTCGCTTTAAAAATTTAGAGGCATCATTTGTATGGTGTAAAGTGTAAAATATATACTGATCACAAAAGTTTAAAGTATATATTCGCTTAGAAAGAATTGAACATAAGACAGAGTAGATGGCTAGAATTAATCAAGGATTATGATTGTACAATTCATTACCATCCGGGAAAAGCAAATAGAGTGGCTGATGCTTTGATTCGAAAAAGTAATGCTTCATTAACCATGTTGCGTTTGGAACATGATCCTTTGGTTAAGGATTTGATGAAATTTGGCATAGAAGTTGTTGGTGCAGGATGTTATTCTATTTTGTTTCAGGTATCAGTGAAATCTTCTCTATCAGATAGAATTAAGCAAGCACAGAAGCAAGATAGTGAGTTGTAGAAAAAGGTGGAGCTGGTTCAAAAGGGTAAGTTTCCCGAATTCAACATTGATAATGATTGTGTTTTGAGATTTGGGAAGAGGTTGTGTGTGCCGTGTGATTAACAGTTGAAGAGAGATTTGTTATGTGAATCTCATAGTTCTCCATTTTCAGTTCATCCAGGCAGTACTAAGATGTATAGAGATCTTCGGGAGTATTACTGGTGGGATGGAATGAAAAGAGATATTGCTGATTTTACTGTGAAGTGTTTGACTTGTCAATAGGTTAAAGTAGAGATATAGTTACCAAAAGGGATGCTTCAGCCTTTACCAGTGCCAGAGTGAAAATGGGAGAATATATCCATGGACTTTGTTGTAGGATTACCGAAGACACCTCGAGGTAATAGTGAAATCTGGGTTATTGTTGATCGCTTGACTAAATCTACTCATTTCCTTGCTATACAAGATAATTTTTCCTTAGATCAACTTTCCCGTTTGTATCTTAAAGAGATAGTCAGGTTACATGGAGTTCCTCTCTCTATTGTATCTGATCGTGATCCCAAGTTCACTTATAACTTTTGGAAAGGCCTTTAGAAGTCATTGGGTATTGAATTAAATTTTAGTACAACTTTTCATCCTCAATCAGATGGGTAGTCAGAACGAACAATTCATACATTGGAGAATATGCTACGTGCTTGTTCGATGGATTACCAGAGAAGTTGGGACCAACATCTTTCTTTGGTTGAGTTTTTCTAATAACAGTTTTCATTCTAGTATACAGATGGCACCATTTGAGGAATTATATGGGAAGCGGTGTTGAACTCCAGCTTTCTGGGATGAAGTGTGTGAAAGGAAGTTTATGGGACTAGAATTGGTAGAAGAGTTGTAAAAAAAAGTTCAGCTGATATAGAAACACATGAGAACAACTCAAAGAAGGTAGAAAAGTTATGCGGACAACAGGAGGAAGGATCTATCTTTTGAGGTAGGTGATCATGTTTTTCTCAAAGTATCTCCATGGAAAAGTGTGATGCGATTTGGTAATAAAGGAAAGCTGAGTCCAAGGTTCATTAGACCATATGAAATTCTAGAGATAGTTGGATCAGTTTCATATCGAGTGGCTTTACCTCCAAGTTTTTCTCAGGTACACAATGTTTTTCATGTTTCAATGTTAAGGAAGTACATGCCAGATCCATCTCATGTTTTGAGTCCATAGGTAGTTCAATTGGAAGAGAATCTATCTTATGAGGAATAACCGGTCCAGATTCTTGACCATAGGGAGAAAGTGTTGCGGAATAAGTTTATTCATCAAGTAAAGGTTTTGTGAAAAAACAACATGAGTGAAGAGGCAACATGGTAATCTGAAAATGCCATGAGGGATAAATACCCCCACTTATTCGATAAGTAAATAAATTGAGGGGACATAATTTTCTAAAGGGGGGAAGGATGTAACATCCCAAGTAAGTAATGAAAAATATATATTCTTATATATGTCTAGTTATGAATTATATAGTGTTTTAGAGGCTTAAAATGAGAATAAATTCAATCTTAAGCATGGAATACACTAATATTTTTAAAAGATTTTTTTACTACCTTTTGATGGAAAACCATTTTTAAATCAAAATTTTGACAATTTTATAAGATCTATTTTTCAAAATAAACTTATTATTTATGATTGGGACATTGAAATTTACTTTGGATAAATTTTTGGTATTTTTCTGACAATATTCATTTTTTAATGAATAGTGAAAAATATTGCATTTTACATCAAAACTGATTTTTCATCTAATTTAATTATATGGATAGATTATATTTTTAATTGGTCCTAAAGTGTAATTAGAATATATTTTTACCATTTAATCCAATGGTGGTCAATATAATTAATTTCACTTTGGAATTGGTCATAAACAAGTGCCAAACTTTTCATAGATATTGTTTCAAAAAAACCCGCTATTTGTTTGGACAATGGGAATTATTTTTAAATTAATTATTTAAATTTGTATGTTTGGAATTTGGTAAAATTGATTCCATATTTAGAATCATAAGGTCCAAATTATGTAATTAATACTCTTTTGTTTTTGGACATTATGAATAGTAACAACAGTAATTATCTTTAATTATCTTGATTAATTAGTAATCGGGTAGTTAAGGAGAATAAAATAATATCATAATAATAAAAAATGACCCCAAAATGTGTCCTAATGCTACTGTTTGTTTCATGGCCGACCATGGGATGCCTTGTACCAAACTTAGGGACCCCATGGAATCACTTTTGGGTGAAAGTGACACTTTATCATTTTATTTTTAAAGAAAGGAGAATATCACTAAAGAATGTATCACCCGAGTAAAAAAAATTTAATTTTGTCTATGTAAATGATCTCTTAGACTATAAATATTAATTGAAAAGATAAAAATATTTCCTAAATATTATTTTTTTAATAATTTTTAGACAATAAATAAATTAAATTATTTATGACATCATGATGATGCAGCGATTACCTCATTAATGAACGATTTAAATAAAATGAAAAGATAATGTAAAATCTAAGACTTGCACTTGTAAAAGACCTATTTTATGAGTATATTTATAACCCTTATCACCTTATCCTCAAAATATATCAATGTGAGACCATTTAAATCCGAAACTCATTTTAAAATAAAGTAACATTTCTTGGCTTTCCAAGAGTGCCCCTCCTCTCCTCTTATAAAAGGCCCCCACCTCTACCTCTTTACACACACCTCCCAAGCCATTGGATCGACCAAGATCTGATCATTTTATCTCTCCACATCCCTCAATTCATCATATAAGCCTTACCTTTGGAAGAAAGATCTTCAAGAAACCCTTTTATTTCAAACCAAAAGGAGTTACCCGATTTAAAGGTAAAGTCTTCTCTAATGTTCTTTTGTTTTATTTTGCTTCTCCAACCCCCTAAAATATTTTTATTCCTTTATTTTGTAACAAAAACAGTATATTAAATATACTAGTATGTTTTTATGAGAAGTATTAGAGCTACGCTTACACACACCTTCATCTAATGGTTAAATAACATACTGTTTCTGTGGATGGTGAATTTCTACCTCACAAAACGATGATTGTTCAATATTCTTATAACACCTTAAAATGTGGATATTAAGATGTCACTATATTTATATATGATATATAATATGTTTATGTTTTCCTTAATCTTCTGTATTTTTCATTTATGTCATACCTTTATGGTTTCCATTATGGGTAAACGCGATATCTTCGTTTTAGGAAGTGCGGACTACCTCCCCCTCAAAGTGATTTGATTCGTTAATGCCACATGTGGGATGTATAAAGGATGGATTTAATGATATCATATATGATATTATACAGGAATTATTATATACCTTTATATCATTATGATTCCATTCCATAAAATATGAAATAGAAATGAAAGTAGCATTCATGCGTAAGTACGGCTTACCGTCTCCATGAACGGTGCATTTATTTTCTTACCTCTAACTGTTATGTAATATTATAAATGCATGTATATACTAGATATATATGATATATATAATATATACATCATGAATATAATTATGGATATAATGTATACATGAAAAACTTGTAATTATAAAGAGTTTATTTTTGACTCAAGTACCAATGATCGACAAAACGACCATTATTAAATTAAATAATTACATAGTGTTCATAACATGGTAATAAGTGACATGAAAGGAATAATGAACTTAAAAAATGTTCTTAAGAAAGTATCAATTAACTCAAGTTTATTATTCAGGAGTTTAAAGAACGATCGAGTCAAGTCGGACCCGAGGTATGGGACTTCGTCTCAATCATCTTTCATTGAGGCATATTTTGTTTTATACACAACTTTCTTTTATACAGTGTATAAAACCCTTTGAATTTTACGTCTATTCAAAAGGAATCTTTTTTATACGAAGAATTTTACTAAATGACAAAAGGAATGTTTTTTTGTCGTACGTATGCGGTGACAACGACTTCTCTGCCGCCGTGACCATTATTTGAGTTTCGGCTTCCTCTACAAGCCATAAGTTTTTTTAAAATGAAAAATAAAAACCATGTTTTACTTTTCTTTTATTTTGGTATTGAAAATGGTTTTCATAATGTTTTTTATATCAATGTGTTGTATTGATATCTTGTGATTGAAATGTGGAAATGTTATGTTTCCTTTATGCATGTTTTATGTGATACGATTATGTTATGGTTCTTGGGAATTGTTATGAAGACGGGTGGTTCCATGATAAACTGAGGGTGGGTGAGCCCAATATAGCTCTCCAATGTATTGGGTAACACGAAGGGGTTAAACACTAAGGTTTCTCTGAAGATATTTAGGGAATATACTGTGATGGGTATTCCAAATGTAACCATGAGGGTTACTCCCTTCGTAAGAATGTTATGAATGCCTCAAGTTACCTTTATGTCTTATGATTTCTATGATTTATTAATGTTTTGACGAGGTATGTTAAAGTACTTATGTTTTATGAGTAAAGTATGATTTCATACATGGAATAATGTTTTCATTTCGTACTTTTATATCCTTTACTGAGCTTTTTATGCTCATCCCAAGTTTTTGAAATGTTTTTCACAGGTCAAGGGAAAGGTACATGATGTGATGATAGTGTCAAGGAATTTTCAAGAAAGAATCCATGTTTTATTTTAAATATGTTTCCGTTGATGGGAAAAATGATTACTATATTTTATGTAACCACTTTGTTTAAATATGGAATGTAATGCATGATTTATGATCTAATTCTTTAAAACTCTAAACCTGAAAATATCCTCAATGTGTATTCTTGAAATAACTATAGATTAAGTAATGTTTAAGGCCGAGGCCTTATATTTTCTCAGAAAAATTTTAACTTGAGGAAATGAATATGGATGGAGTGACTCTATATGTATGATTTTAACTTGTTATAAACACCTAATAAATGGATTTATGTGGACGATGCGTTGAGTTGGAAGTAGTATAGTAAAGTGGTACGAGAAGCTCACGACTAATGGTAGTTGATGAGCGTGATTTCTGATATGCATCCGGATTACACCAAACATGATAAGAATTCAAATTTCATTCTAGATAATCATGTTCCTAACTTGATAGATATAGTGAAAATACCTAGATAACATATCTTGATTGTATTAGTATTAGGTCAAACCTAAATTGTGGGGATACTTCTGAGGGATAGAAAGAGGATTTAAATTCCTTATTAATTTTTTTTATAATCAATTTGTAGTTCCTCAGTTTTTACAAGAACATATTCCTTACACATATCACCATTCAAAATGGGCTATTCCACTGGGTATTCAGAAAATGCACAAGGAGATGAAATCACATTTCTAGTGGTTAGGTATGAGACTCAAGATTGCAGATCATGTGATAAAATTATTAACATGTTAGTAGGTAAAATCTAAGAGTCAATGATCGTATAGCATGTTTTCATCTATTTCTATACCAGTATAGAAGTGGGAACATATTACACTATACTTTTTCATAGGTCTAATGAGAATGATATGGGAGAATGATTCTATTTGGGTGATTATGGATAGAATCACCAAGTAAGAACACTTTATCCCTATCAGATAATCTAACTGGGTAGAGGATTTGATAGGGTTATATATCTGAGAAGTGGTCAAGTTGTATGGGGTCCATATTTTTATTGTATTAGTTAAATATCCTTGATTTTATTCTCGATTATAGAAATTGTTACAATTGGATCTTAGTAGTCAATTGACCATGATCACATCATATCATCCAAAAATAGATGGGAAGTCAGAACACACAATTTATACATTAGAATATATACTCATGGATTGTGTGATGGACTTTATCGGCTCTTAGAAAGATCAAATTTCTTTAGTGGATTTATCCTATAATAAAATATATTAGGTGACAATATAGATGGATCTGTTTGAGTTTTTTTATGGTTATCCTTATCATTCTCTATTATGTTGGGTGGAAATAGGAGAGACATATTTTATTAGATTGATCCATGTCCATGGGGATACGAAGAAGATATGGAAGTTGATGTATATGGATCAAATCTAATAGAAATCATATGAAGAAAATCATCATTGATCCTAATCTTTTGATGTGAGTGACCACACCTTCTTGAAAGTGTCACCAAGACTTGGTTATAGATTCTTAGAGAAGCAAGGGAAGATAGAACCACAATATATGAGACCATTCGAGGAAGCTGAATAGATTGGAATTTCTGTGTACTGATTAAAACTACCAAGAATATTTATTGTTATTTATAACATCTTCTATGTTTTTTCAACTGAATAAGTTTCACTCATATCCTTGCTATTTAATCAATTGGGATCATGTTACTCTGGATCTTTCTATGAATTTTATCCTTGAACCGGTTTGAGTTATGGAACGATAGAAAAAGAACATATGAGGGAGATATATTTCATTTTAGTGAGTTTTATGGAAACATGGTCAAGTTCTAGAGGAAACATTTAATTGGAAAAGTTTATATGGGAGTAATGGCTGGAGTTGTTCAATAGAAATGTTGATATCTAGCTTACCAAATATGGAAAGCCCAATGGTAGAGAGAATGTAGAAACCCTAGTTTGCGGTACACTATAATTTTTTTTGTTACACCCTAAGATTTTATGGTATATATCTTTTTAAATTCAATATTTTTAGTAGATTACATTACACATGTTGAAAGTGGGTGCCCTAGACCCAACTTATTTTGTACTTTGATTAAAGATACATGTATTCAATTTGTTATAATACATGTGTTTATCTTGCCATAATAGTGTAGATACTTCTGTATCCACTTTGTTTATGGAAATGTCCTTAGATTACCTGTCGCATCAAAGGGTTATAGTAGATCCCATGCTATAATGAGAACCCTAAGATGCCATGATAGCTATCTTAAAGTAACGTCCTATGGTTCAGTTCCATCATTCTGAAAGGACACGGATGATGTGTGACCATCAGGTTCTGGGGGCTCATAAGCATTGAGACTTCTTCTCATGAAGTTTGAACTTGATGATCTCTAGTAGTTGAGATCATGAGGACAGACCCGCATAATAGGAACACCACATGTTTTAGGTGTCATTGACATGTTTTAGGTGTCATTGGTTGTTCCTATATATGAACATGTGTAATGATCTTTAGACTTGATATCATTGTCAATGGATGTCATTTAATTATGTACATTTCATGCAAGGCTAAAACCATGGCGAAAAAGTCATGGAGAGGTAGTTTGTATCAGGTACATCATTAATGGAATGAAATTGATTGAATGATCGAGAAAAGATTTGTCGCTTCCAAGTCCAGGAAGAGTTATCTCGGGCCTGGTTGATTAGGATGGCTTCACCTTCAATAAATCTATGTCCATGGTAGTGGAAGGTAAGACCGTCCAGACAAATCAACAAATGAAATAAAGAAAAATAAAGAATGATGACACTAGTATGCATTCTTCTTTATTGAGATATCAATGACGAAGAGATTATATTACATGGACCATGTTCGTAGGAAGACAGTCGTTGCTTTGACTTTGCCTTATCTCTATAGGGGCCTCGATGGGTTGCTAGACCCCACTCTAGTTCAGTGGATATTATTCACTACTATTGAGGTAAGAGCCTAGATGGTCACACAAAATATCACCTTGAGAATCTACCCTATTATGGGAATATGAATATAGAACTTGGTGGGCCCCACCAAAGGGTCTGAGTACTATCCAAGTTCTATGGATCACTAAATAATAAATAAATTCATTAATTATTCAAGTTTATAATAATTCGTTGAATTTATTTATAACATGTATTTACAAGTTATATAGTAAATACAAGTATTAATATTATTCAAATGGATTTTAATATCCTAGGTTCGTTTAATATTAGCAGGAGGTATGAGTCGAGTTAAAGACTCAAATTATCACATAATATATTTATATATTACAAGTAAGTGATAAATTAATAATATTATTTATGGAATAATTTTATTTGTTATAAATAATTATTTATAACACTTATATAGAAGATGTCTATTACACGGGGGCCGGGAATCCATACTGTGTTTTTTAAACACTCCCTATATAAGTGATAGAGATGCTCTCCTAGGGATACTATTGATGTTTTAATATTGAGAGCTTCTCTCTCCTCTTAGAATCTAGAGAGTGAGTCTCTCAAGCGAAGAAAGATCTTCAAGTTTATCCATCTCTGATTGAAGCTTCTTCCTTTGTGGTGATCGTCGCTACGCTGAAGTGAGCATCGAAGATCCGCGCTAGAACCCGGATATTGACGAATGGCATGTGAGCAGATTCATGAGGCATGTGTGGATGATCTAGAGGGCTTCGACGTCGGAGTCTTTGAGCAACGATCGCTGGTGTCCTCGGAAGACTTGCACACATCAATTCTGAACAAGGTACAAGTTCAGTTTAATTTTCATGCTCTGTTTAAACCTTGCAATATCCTCAGACCAAAACAGGACAAGATCACCGGAGTTGATAGGGTTATGTCACTCTGGTGAAGAAGAAATTTTTAAATTCTTAGCCCACCGGCTTCCGCTGCGCCTTCCCAGTAACCAACAGTGGTATCAGAGGGAATCACAAGGTTTTTCTGAGTCAAAAAAATTATGATTCATTAAATTTAATTGCGGGGTGTTAAAAAGGTTCATTCAGATCTGACCACGCTTAATTTCGTTTTTAAATTATCAAGTTATGATCATTTAAATTTTTTTAATCGGATTGACGTCATAGTTTTCGTTCATTTGATGTTTATATCAAATTTAGAATTAATATCAAATATAATGTTTTATTATTATAAAATATAATAAAATATTTAATTATAAAATATTTTCCACAAGGGTGTATGGAAAATATTTTTGATAGAAAAAGGGGAGGGAGACTAAGACCACAATTTGGGGTCTTCTTGTTTTTTTTTAAAAAATTAGGGAAGACCAATACCTCAAAATGGGGTCTTCTTCCCTTTAATTAAAAAAGGGTGGTGGATCTTTTTCTTTTGTCTAAAGAAAAAATAAAAAAAATTGGAAGACCCCAAAGGGGTCTCCTTCTCTCACGTGGTGCAAGAGGGATCTCCCCTTAGGGAGAAACCCTAACCCCATCGGAGCCACCACTACTATGCACCGGATTGCTAGACCGCGCTGCCTCCCGATCCCCTTTTCGCCGCCCCGATCCCCGCCAGGCTGCCTAGCCGCACCGTTCCTGAACCCCGGCCACCCCGAGCTCACCGGACCGCCTCCTTCCGGACCTGGTCAGGCCTCGTCGGGATGCCGCCCTGAGCCCGGCTGGAGCAGCCGTGCCGCCTCCGAACCCTACTAGCCGTACCACTCCTACCCGGAACGCTTGGTCAAACCACGCCTCCCCTGGCTAGACCTCTTGCTTGCGCCAGTCGAGAACCGCACTAGCCACCCCAGTCCAGGCCATTCTGGACTGGGATGCCACCTCACCGGCTCGCCGAAGCAGCAGGCTGCCGGCCATGTAGCTGGCTGGTTTTCTTCTCGGCCTCCTCCTACTCCCTTTAGACCTCACTGAAAGTTATTGCTGCCATGTGAGTTGCTGGACCGAACGGTCACACCGCGGTCACGCTACGATCACGCCACAGTCATGCCGCGGTCACACCGTGGTAATGCCGTAATTGGCTCTGCTCCAGGACGACACCTCGCAGTGGTTCATAGTCCCAACGGACTCCCTTCCTATAGGTAACCCCACTTTAAATTAATTTCAATTAATTTAGTTTTTTTTTAAATTAAATTAATTAGAGTTAATTCGGGGTTTAAATTATTTTAATCCAAAATATTAATTTAATTTAAGTTTAGAATTAAATTAATGGTTTAATTTAATTTTTGGAATTAAAATTAAATTAAAAAATGAAACTGATAGAATAAATTATTTGAATTTAGTCAAATTCATTTAATTTATTAGAACACCCTTGCATTATTTAAACTTATTGAAATTTAATTTTCTTGTGCATATTTTACCCCGACTGGTCTTGAGAAAGTGACCGAACTGTGTATATCTGGTATTTATTTATTTATTTAATTATTTATTCAATGCGTGCGATGATTTTAATAATTAATTAGATAAATTAAGGTCTGTGAATCATCTCTTTTAATTCAAATATGTATAAGGGTCTGTGTGTCCATTGCACGAGATGCATTTTGTACCCCTAGACCCCCTCGTCTGCGTGTGAGTACATTTGTAATTAAATGATGATCCGAGACGCAGACCTCGCCAAGACGAGGTGATAAACCAGATGGGAGCCAAGTGCTTTACACTGGGCAAGCTACGACGTGAGTCAAGTCCCAACTCAGGTATGGATGCCCCTAGGTAAAGATTTATCCGTTATGGATCGATCTTTATAGAATGCTGAAGACCTGTCAGATTGCATGATTTACTTTATGCATAGTTTATTATTTTATGCGTCTTCATGATTATTACATGATCACATAAAATAGTAAACAAGATAAAATGCATAAATATGTGATGAATTATATTCTATTGCATGTTCATTTGTGATCACGACAACCCAGTTTGAACATAATAAATAAAAAGGGATTATATTTTTCAATAAATATAAAAAATCCCTAAAAGATATATTAAGTCTAAAAGCCTTCCATTTCTCACATATAAACAAAACCATCTGTTTGGGTGCTCATCAGCCTTAGTTGAGAGCGCATCTTACTACCAGGGAGTTTTCATGAGAGAAATGGGCCGACTTAACTTAAGCGAGTAGTCAAGGATTAGCCTTAGCTAACTTGCTATCACTTTAGAGGAAACATGCTGAGGGAATCAAGTTCAGATTCCAAAAGCTAGTAATTTACTCAATAACACAAGTAACCACAAGAACAAGTGGTTGTCCAGTCTAGTGGCTACCTTGAAACCCTCCAAGTAGTGGAATAACACTATCTTGTAGACTATGAGGGAGGTTTTGAGGATTCTTACCACTAGAATTCTCAAGCGATAGAGTATTACGAATCTAATAGTGAGGGATATTAAGGTTCGTTAAAGTAGTGGGAGACATTAAAATGATATAATAATTTATTAATCATAAATGTCAAAAGGTAATCAAGACAAAGTACTAAATGATAAATGTTAATTTGATGTAGATTCCAAATGGAAATCACCAACACCACAAGTACTTTATCACTACGATCGATCTTGGATAAAGAAAATATCCTGACCAACAATAACTTCTAGGAGTGGTACAGGCACTTGCACAATGTACTATGCCATGAAAGGAAGTTATATGTGCTGGAATCCCCAATTCCTAGTGAACTTCCTCAGGGAGGAAGCAAGGTGGAAAAAGATAAATGGAGAAAACATGCAGACGATACACTTGATGTACAATGCATCATGTTGTCATCCATGTCCAGCCAATTGAAAAAAATGCATAAGGATGAGGATGCCTATAAGATGCTTTCACATCTCCAAGAACTTTATGAAGAGAGGTCCAGACAATAAAGGTATGAGATCTCAAGTGCACTTTATAAGTGAAGGCTAGTAGAAGGGCACCAAGCTGGTCCTCATGTACTCAAGATGATTTGGTATATTGAGAGGCTTGAAGCCCTTGGGTTCAAACTGAATCAAGAACTAGTAGTGGATCTCATTCTTTCCTCTTTATCGTCAATCTTCTTGACTTTTATTGTAAATTATAATATGAATGATATGAAATAGTCTCTCCTAGACCTTTTGGATTTAGTTCTCCAAGATGATAAGGATATGAAAAATACCAATTCATCTGTCCTTATGGTGAACAAGAAAAACAAGTGCAAGGAAAAGGCCAAGTCAAGACCAAAGACACCAATGCATTTGTCCTACAAAGAAGCCAAAAATTCAGAGGCAAAGTAATGAGTAGGAAGTTGCCTGCTTTGGATGTGGCAAGAAAGGCCACTGGAAGAAGAATTGCAGAGATGGGAAGAAGAAGAAAGCTGATGCTTCTGATTTAGGTATTTTTGTCATTGAATGCAATCTATCTTTATATACAAGTTGGGTATTGGATACGACATGTGGCTTACACATTTTTATTTATATATAGGAACCAAGTATGTTCAAGAATATTTCAAAAGGTCAAGTGGATCTCCGTGCTGCAAATGGTGCAAGTATGGTAGCCTTGGCAGTGGGAGACTATCCCTTGACCTTGCCAACTGATTTGGTTCTAGTTTTAAACAATTGCTATTATGTACCTTCTGTTACCCGAAACATTATCTCTGTGTCGAGTCTAGACACTATGGGTTTTTATTTCAAGTTTATAAATAAATATTGTCTCTTTTATAAGGATAACATGTTTTATGGTATGGAACATCTTAACAATGGTTTATATATGCTGTAACTAGAAAAAACAGTAATGGAAATCAATGAAAAAAACAGCCAAAATGACTCAAATAACACCCGCCTATGGAACTTCAGACTTGGTCATGTAAACGAGAAGCGATTAAGAAAATTGAATCAAGAAGGGTATCTAGACTCGATAAAATTAGAACCCTTAGATGTATGTAAATATTGTTTATAAGGAAAGATGACCAAATCACCTTTCTCAGGAAAAAGGAGAAAGAGCCAATGCTATAAGGCCCTAGCCTTAAACCTTACTTAATCTTGAGTTATTACAAGATTACACATTGAGGATCTTTTCAGGTTTAGAGTTTAAGAGAATTAGATCACAAAGCTTGCATTAAATTCCACATTTAAACAAAGTGGTTACATAAAAGATAGTATTCATTTTTCCCATCAACGGAAACATATTTAAAATAAAACATGGATTCTTTCTTGACACTTCCTTGACACTATCATCACATCATGTACCTTTCCCTTGACCTGTGAAAAACATTTCAAAAACTTAGGATGAGCATAAAAATCTCAGTAAGGGATATAAAAATATGGAAAGGAAACATGAGTACATATATACATAAGAATGAAATCATACTTTACCCATAAAACATAAGCACATTAACATACCTCATCAAATCATGAATAAATCATAAAAATCATAAGACATAAAGGTAAATTGAGGCATTCATAACATTCTTACGTAGGGAGTAACCCTCTTGGTTACGTTTGGAATACCCATCACAGTATATTCCCTAAATTTCTTCAGAGAAACCTTAATGTTTAATTCCTTCGCATTACCCAATGAATTGGAGAGCTATATCGGGCTCACCCGCCCTTAGTTTATCACGGAACCACCTATCTTCATAATAATTCCCACGAACCATAACATAATCGTATCACATAAAACATGCATAAGGAAACATAAAATTTATGCTTTTCAATCACAAGATATCAATACAACACATTGAAAAAAAACATTATGAAAACAATTTTCAATACCAAAAATAAAAGAAAAGTAAAACATGGTATTTAGTTTTCATTTAAAAAAGGTATGGCTTGTAGAGGAAGCCGAAACTCAAATAATGGTCACGACGGCGGAGAAGTCGTTGTCGCCGCATACATACAACAAAAACATTCCCTTTTGTCATTTAGTAAAACGATTCATATAAAAAATATTCCTTTTGGATAAACGTAAAAGTCAAAGGGGTTTATACACTATATAAAAGAATGTTGTGTATAAAACAAAATATGCCTCAATGAAAGGAGATTGAGACGATGTCCCTTACATAGACGGTATCCTTGGATTAAGGATAAATCAATTACATAATTATGTGTGACAAACGAATACACCAAATATATGTGGATATTAAGTGTAAAACAATCAGATGTTATTCACATATATTCATAGAACGACATATTCGAGGAGTACAATTTTATCCCAAAGAATCAAAATTGGGTTAAGAAGTTCCCTTGCAAAAATTTGACAGCCTAACGACGTCACTACAAAATTCAGAAAATGAGTTGATGAGAGATAAAAAGGGTATCTCATCACTTGGACATAAAATTTACATCAATAAGGATATAGAAGAACATATCCCAACATTAAAATATGTAAATTAAAAGACCCAACAAAAGAAGTATTTTAAAAAGAGGAGGGTGAAAGGTTCCCTTACCGACTTGGGTATCTTTCGAAACATACACCCCATGAAAGAAGGACAATACAACATTGATGTAAATACTCATAAATGAAATTATATTAAACAAAGAGTAGAATAATTGGAAGTACATATACATCTCAAAGTAAATGGTGGAAAATATAGCATAAATCTCATGGGAATAACAGTATGATGAAAAATCCCTTACGAAAACTCGGCAACCTAATGACGCCACTTAAAACTTCTAAAAATGGATTGATGAGATCAAATAGGGTCTCTAATCATATTAACATAAAATTTACATAAATAGGAATATAAAATAACATCCCCCAACATAACAAATAGGAGCTTAAAAGAAGTGACATAAAGAAGAGTACTTAAAAAGAAAGAGAGAGGTTGGATCTCTTACGAAAATTCAGCAGCCTAACGGCGCCACTCAAAACATTCAAAATGGATTGATGAGAGAAAATAGGGTCTCTCATAATATGAACATAAAAAAGTACAGTAAGAGTAATATAAAAGAACATCCCAATCATAAGAAATATGAGCTTAAAAGTAATGACATAAAAGAGTGTACTTAAAAAGAAAAAGAGGGGTAGGCTCCCTTACCTCGTGTCCGACGTGACTCGATCGTTCTTTAATCTCCTGAATAATAAAATTTGGTCAATTTATAATTTCCTAAGGAACTAATTTAAAGATTATTATTCAGTTCATATCACATATTATAATGTTATAATAATTGGTTAATAAAGTGAGTTCATATCAGACGTTTTTTTCGATGTTCGGTACATGAGTAAAAATTGAACTTGTTGGAAAAGAATTTTCCATGTAGTTATAGGTACATCATATCCAGAATAGTATTGATGTTTAAAATATCATATATATCTAGTATATATTCATTTTATACTATTCCATATCATTTTTAGATAAAAAAAATTAAAAGCACCGTTCATGGAGACAGTAGGCCATACGTACGCATGAATGCTACTTTCATTTTTTGTCATATTAATGGAATTAAAACAAAATAAGAGATATATATATTATAATTCCAGAATGATATCCATAATTTAGATGTAATATATTACATATATATATCAATTATATATATGTACTTATAATAGTACATAACATTTGGAGATAAGAAATGAAATGTACCATTCATGGAGACGGTAAGCCGTACATACGCATGAACGCTACTTTCATTTCTTTTTTTTTTGTATTCAATGGAATGAAATAATAATGATATAAATGTATATTATAATTCCATTAGTATATAATATGTAATACCATTAATTACATATTTTATATGTCCCACATATGGCATTAACGAATCAAATCACTTTGAGGGGGCGGTAGTCCGCACTTCCTAAAATGAAGATATCGCGTTTACCCATAATGGAAATCATAAAGGTATGCCATAAATGAAAAATAAATAATATTAAGGAAAACATAAAAATATTATATATCATATATAAATATAGTGACATCTTAATGGCCACCTTTGAAGGTGTTAAAATAATATTGAACAATCATCGTTTTGTGAGGCAGTAATTCGCCATCCACAGAAACAGTATGTTCTTTAACCATTAGAAGGAGGTGTGTGAAAGTGTATCTCGAATAATTATTATAAAAACATACTATTATATTTAATATACTGGTTTTGTTACAAAAAAATAGTAATAAAAAGAGTTTAGGGGTTGGGAGAAGCAAAATAAACAAAAGAACACAAGGGAAGACATTACCTTTAAATCGGGTAACTCTCTTTGATTTGAGCTCAAGGGATTCCTTGGAAAGGATTATTCACAAAGTGAGGCTTCAATGATGAAGAGAGGGATTTGGAGAGAAAAAATGGGCAGTGGTTGCCCGAGCCAAAGGCTTGAGAGGTGTGGGTAAGGTGGTAGAGGTGGGGGACTTTTATAAGAGGAGAGGAGGGGCACTCTTGGAAAGTTATAAAAGGTTACTTTATTATAAAATGATTTTCAGATTTTAAAGGTCCCAAAATTATATATTTAGAGTATAAGGTGATAAGAGTTCTAAATCCACCCATACAATAGGTTTTTTATATGTGTAGGTTTTATATTTTACATTATCTTTTTATTTTATTTAAATCGTTAAATAATGAGGTAATCACTGCATCATCATGGTGTCATAAATAAATTAATTTATTTAATGTCTAAAAATTATAAAAAAACTATCATGATGTAGGAAATATTTTCATCTTTATAATTAATATTTATAGTAAAAAATATGACTTGTATAACCCCATTTAAAAATTGTTTTAGTAAAACAACTCATGTTTGTGGCATTTTTATTTTAACTTTAAATAAAAAGTTATTTATGTCATTTTCCTACCAAAGTGGCTCCATGGGGTCCCCAAGTTGACCCATGGATTGTCTTGGTCGGCCATGACACATCCAATGAGGGTATAAAATGTGTCTAGGTCATTTCATATTATTAAAACATTATTTTTACCTTAAATTACACTAATTACCTTTAATCGCGATTTATAAAACTTAAAAGTTACTATTCACAAAAAATTATTTTAATCTCATTGAACCAAATTTTACTTCTTAATGAAAACCATGTATGTCAAATTTTTAAAAATCAAATCACAGAAGTGGCAAAGTTTCATTTAAACGAAAAATCAGTTTCTTTAACTACCACTTAGTGGTTTCACTATTCATCTAAAATTGAAGTTTTTCAGAAAAATGCCAAAAATTCACCGTAAGCTATATTTGATATTTCGAATTCAAAAATGATGTCTATTTTACAAAATTCAAAAAATATAAGTTTCATTAATTAATTTAATAATTAATTCCCGCTCTCAAAACAAATAGCGTGTTTTTAAGAAACAATATCTATTAAAAGATTGACACTAGTTTAAGTCCAATTTCAAAGTGAAATTAATTACAATGACCACTATTGGATTAAATGGTAAAAATATATTCTAATTTCACTTTAAAAACAATTAAAAAGATAATATAATCATATAAATAAATTAGATTAAAAATAGGTTTTGAATTAAAATACAACATTTTTCACTATTCATTAAAAAAATGAACTTTATCAAAAAATTACCAAAACATTACAAAAAGTAAATTTTGATGTCCCGATTCTAAAGAAGAATTTTATTTTGTCAAATATAACACATAAAATTGTCAAAAAGTGGATTTAAAAGAGGTTCTCCATCAAAAGGCGGTTAATCGACCTTTTAAAGAATATTAGAATGTTTACGCTTAAAATTGGATTCATTCGCATTTTTAATCATCTAAAATTTATTGTAAAAAGTAAAAATATTTGACAACTATATATAATAATTTTTTAGTTAGTTCTGTTCATTCCCACCATTACAACGACTAGGCGTTAACTAGCATTTAAAATAATATTATTTTATTATTAGAGTGCAACGTAAGATTTCCAAGAAACTCGTTGTTGCGTATTGGGTACTCCATCGAGCATAGAGTCCCCTTTAAAGTAATATTAATATTTTATTCACAAATTTGGATAAATGTGAAAATGTCATATTCTTTATTTACCTGGGGTGTTGCATCCTTCCCCGCTTTTGGTAATTGCGTCCTCACAATTTTAAAACTGGGCTTGGAAACTTCATTGAAAATCCCACATCGGAACAAGTGTCAGTAAAAAAATCACTTTAAAATAAAGAAATAGAAGTAAAAAGGTCACCCGAGTTAACCCATACTAGGATTCCTTGTAGGAAAACATGGATATGGAGGAAAAAACAAAGGGTCATGTTCTGAGGGAGAGTGATAGTAAACATGTCTAGGAGAAAGTTAACCATAAGAAAATCACAAACTTGTGCTGGGTGAAACGGTATTCGATTCCTCAGTAGGAAAAGTTAATAGACAACATTTTTGTTTTAAGTTAATTTTCATTGAGGAATATATTTTTTATCTTAAGGAAACATACTTACTTGTCATGTTGAATTTCAACTTTTACTAGATTTCTTACACAAACTCATACATTCCCCAAATGATGAGTATTTAGGAAGACTTTTTCACATTAAGAGTGCTATAATCAACTTCTTGAGAATCACCTAATCAACATCATAGAACTATATATTTCCCATGTCTTTAGACCCTTACTAAAACCAAAATTGTTAGAACAAGATCAGATAGTCCAGAAAAGGATAACCCTTTATAAAAAGAAAATCTATTCTTAATCTCTAAAATTTTTCCAACAAAACCCAAAGTTCAACAAGGACCATTCGATAAACAATTTGTCCATAAAATTCTTTAAACTAAACCAAACTAAGATTGAAACCCAAATATTTGAAGGATTTAGTCACATAGTCTTCCAAGGTACAAATTAACACTTATCTCCAAATAACATCAATTTCTCTAAATAGAGGGTACTGTAGCAGTGGCGGTACTGTTGATCGGCAGGTACTGTAGCAGCGGCAGGGCACTGTAGCGGCGGAGGTACTATGCGGGTACTGTAGCAGCCGAGTTACTATTCAAAGAATAGGAATTTGGCCAAAAATTTGGGCCTACGGGCTATGTAATGGGCTATAAGCCCACTAGGACATCGGGCTATGTAATGGGTCTCCCTCTACCTAGTTAAAAGTGGTCTTTTCTTTGGTTTATTAATAAAAATGAGGCTTCGGCCCCAACCTTTAAAAAAACATCAGTTTCTCTAAAAGTCTCATATTGAAAAGTAATTAACCTAATCACATATCCTCCATGATAGGATAATAATTTCCATAGATAACCCAAAATCAACCTACTCTTAATTCATAAAATCATCTAACTAAAAAGAATAAGTCATACTAACCAGGGACTTCACGTAGTCCAGTGGTAGGTGATAAATACAAGTCACACTTTGGTTGTGGATTCGATTCCCATAGCTTTGTCTGACGCGATGGGTTGTCACATAGTCTGTGTGTTGTCCTTTTTCCAAAACTATATAATTATTAAAACATTCCCCAAAACGAGATAAAATATTCAAAAATAATCATAACATATTTTAACCTCAAGTTTATCTCATGCCTTTCATTTTCCATCATATCATAGAGTAACCCATAATTACCTAAAAAGTAAGGATCATATAAACCCTAATGGTTACCTTTATAATTATTACCTGAACTTCCACATCGATTGGTCATCTCGTACATGATACATTACAAAACATACCAAGGTTCAAGTGGTTGATCATGAATCCTTGATAGTTGGTTTAGAACAACCACGAGTTTCCTCATTGAATCCCCCATTTCAGCCAGTCTCTTAATCAGAGAACCACTATAGTTTCCTTCAAACCTATTGTCACTTTGGTGCCTGCTAGATCCATCCATTCACTAAAAACAGAAATGTCAGTGTGAGTATATCAAAAAAACCATCATGTACTAATGAGGAAGATAAACACTAAGATATACTTACTTATTCACTTCATCTAAAACTGTGACTCTTTCTGAAATCCTAACCATTATGGTAATGTCACTTATGATTAGAGAATACCCTAACCTCTAAAGTTATCTAAACCTCCCTTTAAAAGCAACTATAAGGCCCCAACCTTAAACCTTACTTAATCTTTAGTTATTATAAGATTACACATTGAGGATCTTTTTAGGTTTAGAGTTTTAGAGAATTAGATCATAAAGCTTGTATTACATTCCACATTTAAACAAAGTGGTTACATAAAAGATAGTATTCATTTTTCCCATCAACGGAAAAATATTTAAAATAAAACATGGATTCTTTCTTGACACTTCCTTGACACTATCATCACATCATGTACTTTTCCCTTTACCTGTGAAAAACATTTCAAAAACTTAGGATGAGCATAAAAATCTCAGTAAGGGATATAAAAATATGGAAGGGAAACATGAGTATATATATACATAAGAATGAAATCATACTTTACCCATAAAACATAAGCACCTTAACATACCTCATCAAATCATGAATAAATCATAGAAATCAGAAGAAATAAAGGTAACTTGAGGCATTCATAACATTCTTACGTAGGGAGTAACCCTCTTGGTTACATTTGGAATACCCATCACAGTATATTCCCTAAATCTCTTCGGAGAAACCTTAACGTTTAACTCCTTCGCGTTACCCAATGCATTGGAGAGCTATATCGGGCTCACCTGCCCTTAGTTTATCACAGAACCACTCGTCTTCATAATAATTCCCACGAACCATAACATAATCTTATCACATAAAACATGCATAAGAAAACATAACATTTCCGCTTTTCAATCACAAGATATCAATACAACACATTGATAAAAAACATTATGAAAAACATTTTCAATACCAAAATAAAATAAAATTAAAACATTGTATTTAGTTTTCATTAAAAAAAGGTATGGCTTGTAGAGGAATCCAAAACTCAAATAATGGTCACGACGGCGGAGAAGTCGTTGTTGCCTCATACGTACGACAAAAACATTCCCATTTGTTGTTAAGTAAAACGATTCGTATAAAAAAGATTCCTTTTGGATAAACGTAAAAGTCAAAGGGGTTTATACATCATATAAAAGAAGGTTGTGTATAAAACAAAATATGGCTCAATGAAAGGAGATTGAGACGATGTCCCTTACAAAGACTGTATCCTTGGATTAAGGATAAATCAATTACATAATTATGTGTGACAAATGAATACACCAAATATAAGTGGATATTAAGTGTAAAACAATCATAGGTTATTCACACATATTCATATAATGACATATTCAAGGAGTACAAGTTTATCCCAAAGAATCAAAATTGGGTTAAGAAGTTCCCTTGCAAAAATTTGACAGCCTAACGACGTGACTACAAAATTCAGAAAATGAGTTGATGAGAGATAAAAAGGGTATCTCATAACTTGGACATAAAATTTACATCAATAAGTATATATAATAACATATCCCAACATTACAATATGTAAATTAAAAGACCCAACAAAATAAGTCTTTTAAAAAGAGGAGGGTGAAAGGTTCCCTTACCGACTTGGGTATCTTTCGAAACACACACCCCATGAAAGAAGGATAATACAACATTGATGTAAATACTCATAAACAAAATTATATTACACAAAGAGTAGAATAATGGTTAGTACATATACAAATCAAATGAAATGGTGGCAAATGTAGCATAAATCTCACGGTAATAACAGTGAGATGAAAAATCCCTTACGAAAACTCGGCAGCCTAACGTCGCCACTTAAAACTTCCAAAAATGGATTGATGAGATAAAATAGGGTCTCTAATAATATTAACATAAAATTTAAAGAAATAGAAATAAAAAATAACACCCCCCAACATAAAAAATAGGAGCTTAAAATAAGTGACATAAAGAAGAGTACTTAAAAAGAAAGAGAGAGGTTGGATCTCTTACGAAAATTCAGCAGCCTAACGGCGCCACTCAAAACTTCCAAAATGAATTGATGAGAGAAAATAGGGTCTCTAATCATATGAACATAAAAAAATTATATTAAGAGTAATATAAAAGAACATCACAATCATAAGAAAGATTATCTTAAAAGGAATGGCATAAAAGAGTGTACTTAAAAAGAAAGAGAGGGGTAGGATCCCTTACCTCGTGTCCGACGTGACTCGATCGTTCTTTAATCTCCTGAATAATAAAATTTGGTCAATTTATAATTTCATAAGGACCTACTTTAAATATTATTATTCAGTTCATATCACATATTATAATGTTATCAAAATTGGTTAATAAAGTGAGTTCATATCAGACATTTTTGTCGATGTTCAGTACATGAGTAAAAATTGAACTTGTTGGAAAAGAATTTTCCATGTAATTATAGGTACATCATATCCAGAATAGTATTGATGTTTTAAATACCATATATATCCAGTATATATTCATTTTATACTATTCCATAGAATTTGGAGATAAAAAAATTAAAATCACCATTCATGGAGACGGTAGGCCGTACGTACACATGAACGCTACTTTCATTTTTTGTCATATTAATGGAATTAAAACAAAATGAGAGATATATATATTATAATTCCATAATTATATCCATCATTTAGATGTAATATATTACATATATATATATCCATTATATATATGTACTTATAATAGTACATAACATTTGGAGATAAGAAATGAAATGTACCGTTCATGGAGACGGTAAGCCGTACGTATGCATGAACACTACTTTCATTTTTTTTGTATTCAATGGAATGAAATAATAATGATATAAAGGTATATTATAATTCTAGTAGGATATCATATGTAATACCATTAATTCCATCTTTTATATGTCCCGCATATGGCATTAACGAATCAAATCACTTTGAGGGGGCGGTAGTCCGCACTTCCTAAAATAAGGATATCGCGTTTACCCATAATGGAAACCATAAAGGTATGCCATAAATGAAAAATACATAAGCTTAAAGAAAACATAAACATATTATATATCATATATAAATATAGTTACATCTTAATGGCCACCTTTGAAGGTGTTTAAAGAATATTGAACAATCATCGTTTTGTGAGGCACTAATTCGCCATCCACAGAAACAGTATGTTCTTTAACCATTAGACGGATGTGTGTGAAAGTGTAGCTCGAATAATTATTATAAAAACATCCTAGTATATTTAATATACCGTCTTTGTTACAAAAAAAATTAATAAAAATAGTTTAGGGGTTTGGAGAAGCAAAATAAACAAAAGAACACAAGGGAAGACATTACCTTTAAATCGGGTAACTCTCTTTGATTTGAGCGAAAAGGCTTCCTTGGAAAGGATAATTCCCAAAGTGAGGCTTAAATGATGAAGATAGGGATTTGGAGAGAAAAAATGGGTAGGGTTTGGCCGAGCCAAATTCTTGAGAGGTGTGGGTAAGTTGGTAGAGGTGGGGGCCTTTTATAAGAGGAGAGGAGGGGCACTCTTGGAAAGTTATAAAAGGTTACTTTATTATAAAATGATTTTCGGATTTTAAAGGTCCCAAAATTATATATTTCGAGGATAAGGTGATAAGAGTTCGAAATCATCCCATCCAATAGGTTTTTTACATGTGTAGGTCTTATATTTTACATTATATTTTCATTTTATTTAAATCGTTAAATAATGATGTAATCGCTGCATCATCATGGTGTCATAAATAAATTAATTTATTTAATGTCTAAAAATTATAAAAAAACTTTCATGATGCAGGAAATCTTTTTATATTTCTAATGAATATTTATAGTAAAAAATATTACTTGTATAACCCCATTTAAAAATTGTTTTAGTAAAACAACTCATGTTTGTGACATTTTTATTTTAACATTAAATAAAAAGTTATTTATGCCATTTTCCTACCAAAGTGACTCCATGGGGTCCCCAAGTTGACCCATGGATTGTCTTGGTCGTCCATGACACATCCAATGAGGGTATGACAGGTGTATAGGTCATTTCATATTATTAAAACATTATTTTTACCTTAAATTACACTAATTACCTTTAATCGCGATTAATAAAACTTAAAAGTCACTATTCACCAAAAATTATTTTAATCTCATTGAACCACATTTTACTTCTTAATGACAACCATGTATGTCGGATTTTTGAAAATAAAATCACAAAAGTGGAAAAGTTTCATTTAAACGAAAAATCAGTTTCTTTAACTACCACTTAGTGGTTTAACTATTCATCTAAAATTGAAGTTTTTCAGAAAAATACCAAAACTTCACCCTAAGCTATATTTTATATTCTGAATTCAAAAATGATGTCTATTTTAAAAAATTCAAAAAATATAATTTTCATTAATTAATTTAATAATTAATTCCCACTGTCAAAACAAATAGCGTGTTTTTAAGAGACAATATCTATTAAAAGATTGACACTAGTTTAAGTCCAATTTCAAAGTGAAATTAATTCCAATGACCACTATTGTATTAAATGGTAAAAATATATTCTAATTTCACTTTAAAAAAAAATCAAAAGATAATCTAATCATGTAAATAAATTAGATTAAAAAGTGGTTTTGAATTAAAATACAACATTTTTCACTATTCATTAAAAAATGAACTTTTTCGGAAAATTACCAAAACATTACACAAAGTAAATTTTGATGTCCCGATTCTAAAGAAGAATTTTATTTTGTCAAATACAACACATAAAATTGTTAAAAATTGTATTTAAAAGAGGTTCTCCATCAAAAGGCGGTTAATCGACCTTTTAAAGAATATTAGAACATTTACGCTTAAAATTGGATTTATTCACATTTTTAATCCTCTAAAATTTATTGTAAAAAGTAAAAATATTTCACAACCATATATAATCATTTTGTACTTAGTTCTGTTCATTCCCGCCATTACAACGGTTAGGCGTTAACTACCATTTAAAATAATATTATTTTATTATTAGAGTGCAACATAAGATTCCCAAGAAACTCGTTGTTGCGTATTGGGTACGCCATCGAGCATAAAATCCCCTTTAAAGTAATATTAATATTTTATTCACAAATATGGATAAATGTGAAAATGTCATATTCTTTATTTACCTGGGGTGTTACAAATGCAGTGCTGGAATTAATACATACTGATGTATGTGGTCCATTTCCAGTAGAAGAAAGGGGTGGTTTTCTATACTTCATTACTTTTACCGATGACTATAGTAGGTATGACTGTATCTACTAAATGAAGTATAAGTCAGATTCCTTTCAGATTTTTAAGGAATACCAAAATGAAGTATAAAACCAACTTGGTAAGAAGATAAAATCACTTCTCTCAGACCGAGGTGGAGAATATCTTAACCAAACATTAATTGATCACTTGAAGGAGTGTGGGATAATATCCCAAATCACTCCTCCTTATACACCACAATGGAATGGTGTTAGTGAAGGAGGAATAGGACCTTTCTTGACATGGTCAGATCAATGATGAGTCATGAAACCCTTCCATTATCCTTTTGGGGATACACCTTGCAGACAACAACATATAACCTTAATAGAGTACCAACTAAAGTTGAAGATTGGATTCCATATCAGTTATGGTATGGAAAGAAACCCAACCTGACACACATGTGTGTATGGGGGTGCGAGGCATTTTTCAAGACTCTACCTAGTGACAAATTAGAATCCCAAAGCACTAAGGGAATCTTTATAGGTTATCCTAAGGAAAATAGAGGATACTACCTATATAACCCTTTAGATAGAAAAGTCATTGTGGAAGGATACACCACATTTCTAGAAAGGGAACAAATTTCTATTGGAAATAGTGGGAGAAATATTGAATTCGATGAAATTAATTCTCCAGATGCACAAGAGTTGGTAGATGAAAAATCTCCACAAGAACAAGTGGAAGAAGAATCTATTCCTGAGACACAGATACTGCATAGGTTTACGTGAGAGCTTAGAGAACCAGAGCATTATGGTTTTCTTGTCACCGAGTTAGGTGACACATTAGTCCTTTAGGATGATGAACCTATAACCTACAAGGAAGATGTAGAAGGAAATGAAGCTAATAAATGGAAAGAAGCCATGAATTCTAAGATGGAGTCCATGTACCAAAATCAAGTTTGGATTTTGGTAGACACTCCAGCTGATGTAAATCTAATTGGATGCAAATAGGTATTCAAGAAGAAGCTGGAAATGGATGGTGAAGTTAATACCGTTAAAGAAAGACTGGTTGAAAAGGGTTTCAGGAAATGTCAAGGCATTAACTATGATGAAACCTTCTCACCAGTAGCAATGCTTAAATCCATCAGAATATTTCTTGCAATAACAGCCTTTCATGATTATTAAATTTGGCAAATGGATGTCAAAACTGATTTTCTAAATGGGAAGTTGGTTGAAGACATCTATATGACTCAACCCAAAGAGTTTGTTAAGTCAAAGAATGAAAATAAAGTATGCAAGCTATAGAGATCCATTTATGGATTGAAGTAGGCATCAAGATCATGGAATGTTCGTTTTGATGAGTCCGTAAGAGATTTTGGTTTTATCAAAAATGAAATCGACCCTTGTCTTTATAAAAAGTTTAAAGGGAATTCCATCGTTTTCCTAGTATTGTATGTTGATGACATATTGATTATGGGAAACGAGGTGAAAGTCTTACAATCAGTTAAGACTTGGTTAAATGAATGCTTCTTCATGAAATACATAGGTGAAGTAACATACATTCTAGGGATCAAGATCTATAGAGATAGATCTCAAAGGCTACTTGGGCTAAGTCAAAGTACATATATTGACAAGGTACTCAAAAGGTACAGTATGGAATAATCCAAGAGAGGATTGTTACCTGTGTCACATGGTGTAAATCTCTCCAAGACAATGTGTCCAAAAACACAGGAGGAGATTGAAAGAATGAGTAGAGTACATTATGCTTCGGTAGTGTGTTATACCATGTATACCATGCTATGTATTAGGTTTGATGTCGCCTTTGCTTTAAGCATGGTGGGTAGATATCAAGAAAATCTAGGAGATCTGCATTGGATAACTGTTAAAACTATCTTAAAGTACTTGAGGCGTACTAAGGATCTGTTCCTGGTGTATGAAGGAGATGAGGAACTAGTTGTGAGGGGATACACTGATGCTAGTTTCCATACAGATCATGATGATATGAAATCGCAGTCAGGCTACATCTTTTGCCTGAATGGTGGTACAGTGAGCTGGAGAAGCTCGAAGAAAGTTGTGGTTGCCAATTCTACAGTAGAGTTCGAATATATTGCAGCTTCCGATATATAAAAGGAAGCAGTCTGGATACGCAACTTTATCACAGAAATTGGTGTTATACCTAGCAGTGCAGACCCTGTACCAGTATATTTTGATAATACTGCTTTAGTGGTGCTTGCCAAGGAGCCCAGGTCTCACTAAAGAACAAAGCATATTCTTTAGAAGTTTTATCTCTTGAGGTATATTACTCAAAGAGGTGAAGTGATAGTTAACAGAGTAGCCACAGAGGACAACGTGGCAGACCCCCTGACTAAAGCCATTTCTCAGTAGAAGCATGATTCACATGTGAGAGCTAGCAGATTGAAACCTGTTAGCAGTTGGCTCTAGTGCAAGTGGGAGTGTTGAAAGTGGGTTCCCTAGACCCAACTTGTTTTGTACTTTTATTTCTGCTACATGTATTTAGTTTGTTATAATACATGTGTTTATCTTGCCATAATAGTTTAGATACTTCTGCATCCAATTTGTTTATGGAAATTTCCTTAGATTACCTATCGCATCAAAGGGTTATAGTAGATCCCAGACTATAATGAGAACCCTGAGATGCCATGAAAGTAATCTTAAAGTAACGTCCTATGGTATAATTACATAATTATGAAAGGACACAGATGATATGTGACCATCAGGTGCTGGGGACTCATAATCATTAAGACTTCTTCTCATGAAGTTAACACATGATGATCTCTAGTAGTTGAGACCATGAATACAGACCCACATAATAGGAACACCACATGTTTTAGGTGTCATTGAAATGTTTTAGGTGTCATTGGTCATTCCTATCTACATACATGTGTAATGATCTTTAGAATTGAGATCATTTTCAATGGATGTCATTTAATTACGTATATTTGATGCAAGGTGAAAACCATGGCGACAAAGTCGTGGTGAGGTAGTTTGTATCGGGTACGCTATTAATGGTAGGATATTGATTGAATGATCAAGGAAGGATTTGTCGCTTCCAAGTTCAGGAAGAGATATCCTGGGCCTGGTTGATTAGGGTGGTTGCATCTTCAATAAATCCATGTCCATGGTAGTGGAAGGTAAGACCGTCTGGACAAATCAACAAAAAAAATAAAGAAAAATAAATAATGGTGACACTATTATGTATTCTACTTTATTAAGATATCGACGACGAAGAGATTATATTACACAAAACATGTTCACAAGAATGCAATCATTTCTTTGACTTTGCCTTATCTCAATAGGGGCCTCGATGGGTTGCTAGACCCCGCTCTAGGTCAGTGGATATTATTCATTGCTATTGAGGTAAGGGCCTAGAGGGTCACACACAATAGCACCTTGAGAATCTGCCCTATTATGAGAATAAGAATATAGAACTTTGTAGGCCTCGCCAAAGGGTTTGAGTACTATCCAAGTTCTATGGATCACCAAAGAATAAATAAATTTGTTAATTATTCAAGTTTAGAATAATTTGTTGAATTTATTTTTAACATGTATTTACAAGTTATATATTAAATATAGTATTAATATTATTCAAATGAATTTTAATATCCTAGGTTCATTTAATATTAGTAGGAGGTATGAGTTGAGTTAAAAACTCAAATTTATCACATAATATATTTATATATTACAAATAAGTGATAAATTATAAATATTATTTATGGCATAATTTTATTTGCCATAAATAATTATTTATAGCACTTATATAGAAGATGTCTATTACACGGGGGCCGTGAATCCATCCCACATGTTTTAAACACTCCCTATATATGTGAGAGAGAGGCTCTCCAATAGATACTATTCATGTGCCAAGATTGAGAGCTTCTCTCTCCTCTTAGAATCTAGAGAGAGAGACTCTAAAGTGAAGGAAGATATTCAAGTTCATCCATCTCAGATTGAAGCTTCTTCTTTTGTGGTGATCGTCACTGCGCTGAAGTGAGCATTGAAGATCCACGCTAGCACCCAGATCTTGAAAAACGGCACGCGAGAAGATTTATAAGGTGTGTGTGGATGATCTAGAGGGCTTCAACGTTGGAGTCTTCGAGCAACTATTGCCGTCATCTTACGGGAGACTTGCACAGGTCAATTCTGAACAAGGTATATGTTCAGTTTAATTTTCGTGCTCTATTTAAACCTTGCGAGATCCTTAGACCAAACTGAGATAGGATCACCAGAGTTTAAAGGGTTATGTCACTCCGGTGAAGTAGAAAATTTTAAATTCCCAACCCACCGGCTTCCGCTGCGCTATCCCGGTACCCAACAACACAGAACACCGAGCTTAAAAAAACTATTAAAATATTATTATTTAATTATAATAGTTATCTCCTAGAAATTAGAATGATTAATATTAAATAAATTATGAAAATATATTTTACATATGTTTATAAAAATAATTCATTGATTACCAATTAATTATAAATGAAAATAAAATCCAATTGAATATAAAGGAAGTGTTTTTATAAAAAATACTTTTTATGCTCAAAATGGAATTTCATACTAATAAATTAAGTTAATCAATATTAGTGAGATATATTAATTAAATTTATATTTTATATATTCAATAATTTTTTTAAATTCATTCAATATTTTTTATAGTCTTAAGATAAGAATAAATCCAATTTTAAACATAAAGGCTATATTTTTCTAAAAGGAAATTTTGCTGCCTTTTGCTGGAACACTTATTTTAAATCCAAAATTTGACACTTTTATAAGTTTTATTTGAAAAAATAAAGTTCTTTTTTAAAATAGTAATATCAAAATTATCTTCGGGTAAAATTTTGGTATTTTTTAGAAAATTTTGTTTTTTTTATGAATAGTAAAAAATCCTATATTGTAATTAAAAAATTATTTTTTGTCTAATTTATTTATATAGTTAAATTATGTTTTAAATAGGTTTTAAAGTATAATTAGTTTAATTACACATAATAAATCCAATTTAGGTCATCTGAATCAATTTCACATTGAAATTGGATATAAAAACATTTCAAACATTTTAACTCTTCACTTAAAAAAACAAACTTGCTTTTTCATTGTTTTTGGAGGATTAATTTTAAATATAATTTTTCCAATTATGTGAACTGAATTTGGTAAAATGGATTCCATATTTGAAACTATAATGTCCAAATTATTTTGTAAGGTGAATTTAATTTTTATGTATAAAAAATTTACCATGGTAAAAAAATTATTTACCGCAGTATAAGTAAAATAGTGACAAAGGTTAAAGTTAAAAGGTAAAAGCTTAACATACCAAAGAATTAAAACATTTAATGTTTTTATGATGTATTTATAGAACCTAAACAACCTAAAAACATTAATTAACAATTATAATTAATTTAAATTAATTCCACCTCAATGTGGTTGGATTTAATTTAAAATAATCATTATTTTAATCACTTAAACCCACCTCTCCTCAAGTATAAATTCCACCCCTCACTACCCAATTTCAACCAAAAATACTTGAAGATCCAAAAATATATATCCAAACCTCTACTCATCACTCTTATGATGTTAAAGTTCTTCTGGTCTCACCAAAATACCAAATCCAATGTCCTCAAGGGGCCCTCCAATAAGGTTATACTCAAGAGGTAATTTTCTCAAAACACCTCTCTTAATTTTATTTTTTCTTCTAATTTATCCTCATATATTTCATACATAAATTAATAATAATTCCATAATAATTTAAATATGGGAGTTTTATTTTTATAATGAAATATCCTATATCCATCCCTTTTATTACCTCTTCTTATTTAAAGAAACATAACGGTTGTCTGAGTAATGTTGGTTAATCACCGCCGCAAATAATGTTTTTGCTCATTTTAAATTACCAACTTCATGGATGTTTCATGTTATTTAACTAATATATACTCATAAAAGTAAATAAAAAAGAAATAAGTTTGGGAGATTGGGAAAAACTGCCAAAATAAACCCAAACATTATCATTAATGCTTTATTTAATGAGTCATCCTCATATAAGAAATAAAAATGAAATACAAGACCATTAATACTTTCTTAAGTTCATTAATACTATTATATTCTACTTATGGAGTTGTAATACCTTTTTATAATAATATCCATAATTTTACACAAATGAACCGATCATGAAACCTTGACATGAACACACTCAAAACCATGAAAATAATGAAATATTATTAATAAATGGGTCATAAGATGTTATAAAATCATACCATAAGGTATTATAAATACTAATATAGTTATTTAATGAGTTAATAACATTATTTAAACTATTATATATTAGGTTAAAGAATACTACACTAAAGGGAAGTGTGAGTTAAGGGTTTTATAATTTCACTTTTACTTTTGTGAGATAGATGCCTTATTTACCACTTATTTCTTGTGTATGGTGTATATAATTAACTTTGATATATAATATCACAAATAACATTATAATAATGTTATTAAATGTTTAATTGGATGATTATTACTTTTATTGGGAATACGATTTAACCGATTACAAAGTGGTAAGGAAATTCTTAACTCATTTTTCATTATTTGGGTTAAACATCTACTTATTTGATTATGTCGTACTATGATTATTATGAAATGAATTTTTAATGGATTATGTTTTATTTCTAACTTTTTTATTTGTATTTATAATGAATAAAAATATTCTATTTATTTTATTAATGCTTAATTCAATGATATAATATTTATAATTGACTTTCTTTTAATTTTTTTAAAGTATCCCTTAAAACTCTAATTTATACCATGACCATGTTTTCTAATTTTTTTTTTCAATATTTTTAATTTTATAATATAATTGTTTAAAGTAATTTTTAATCATTCTTTACTTTTAAAAAAATGGATTTAATGGTATTTTTTTTCATTTTCAAAATATGGTTCTTTAAGAAGTTTCCCACAAAAATACGAATGGAATGTTTTTTAACTTATATTAAATGAGGGGATTTTACTAGAATCATGACGCCTTAATGTTTTTAAGATTAATTTAAAATTTTATAAGTTTATCTTAAAATAAAATTTTTTCTTTTATAATTGAACAATGGTATAAAAATACGTGATGTTCAAAGTAGAAAGGGAATTTTTCCTCAAGAAATATTCCAATAATATCTTTAAATTATTTTCATCCATATAAACATTACTTGTTGATTATTATATTAAGGATGTAATATAAAAATTACATTAATGATATTTATTTGGATGATTTATGATTATTTTGGCTAGGGAATTTTTGATATTTTGTACGACTAGTTCTTCCAATATAGACAATTATAAATTTGTTCAGTTGTATTATTTATTTATGTGAGAAGTGAATTGGACTTTAAAAGTGACATTTGTGGCCTAATATATCTCCTAGATTCATATATAGGTCACATGAGACAAACTATATTGGGTTTTGAATGAGTCCTTACCCATTTATTTTTAGATGTTTTGGTTGAGGCCTCAACGATAAGTTTTCAGATTTCTGGTATTATTAATTCAATCATTATGAAACTAGTTATTGATTTCCATGTGATTATTATATTAGTATAATATACATGGTTAAGTTTTCTAGATTATTTGATTATTTTTATGGAATTATTTTATCATATTTTATTATTTCCATGTTATGATCAAGTTATTTATTAATGGTATGTGTTTTCAGTTATTTACCTTCCCATGATTAATTAAGCTTATTTATGATAGATTCCACTATATACATACCCTTAACAAGCATCTAATATCACCCATATTTTATTTCCTTTCCCTAGGTTATGAAGAAGAGATATTTTAATGAGTTTTAAAGGATACAGTTTATTACCTTTTGTTATATATTATGTTTTATTTTCATTTCACAATGTAAAATGGGTTTCATGTTTGTATCTGGTGTTCCAAAACTACTAAATTATTCAGTCCTTTGGGATGATATTACTTGTAATCATGCCAATATAATAAATTAAGTAACCAACTTTAGGATAATGGGGTCAGTGTTATCATAGTTGGTATCATAAGAAGTTTATTTGAAACCTTGAGAACTAGATTTAGGGAAAAATAGATTAGAGAACATAACCCTATGGTATAATTTGAGGATATGCATAGAACAACACCCCAAAGATACCATGTTTATGATTATGAGATTAGATACACATAAATTTTTTAATTTCTGTTAAGTCTTGGGAATATACATTATTTTTAATAATGATATGATATAATATAGAGTATTTCATAATTTAAAAATGGTAAATAATAGAAAGAATGTGAATCTCACCAATGTATATGATCTGAAGAGTAAAAATGATAAAATATTTTTCGAACTTAAGCCAATATTTCTAAGGGAAGTAGTCTTCCAAATATTATCATCAAATGAGGACATAATATAACGTCCTTATAAGACATAGAAAGAATTACCCATGTCTTATGGCTTCAAATGGAAGTAAGAGAAGAAAATGATAACTGGGTTAAATACAGATAAAGGGAAAAAGGAAAATAAGTATTTTCCCACATGTGATAATTTTGGGAAGAAATACCCTAGGAAGTGGTTGAAGGTATTAATAGTTTGTTATAAATGTAGATATAAGGGTCACCAGGATAGAGAATGAAAAGGGAAGGATAAAAATGCTTCTATTCAATGTTTCAACTACAAGGATATGAGACACTATACAAACAAATTCCCTAATAATTATGAGAATATACCTACAAAGAAGCTAAGGGATCGAGTTCAATCATATGATATCAATATAGTTGAAGTGTAATGATTAATTTTATCCTATATTTGAATCCTTGAATAATTTTACAAAATTGTACTATAGTACCTTTCATTAAGGATTTGAAAGAGTATGTTGAATGATACTGATGTTAAATGATTCAATGGAATGTTGAAATTCTTAGAAAATAAATGATGGAGGTAATGATAACCCTTATTATGGTCCTAATGTTGAGATAATGATGTTGGGATAATGAGATGGTTGATATGGATAAATTAAAATGGACAACACCGAATACCTTGGAATTGATTAATGATATTTAGTTTATACATTCATTTATGAAGTTAACAACACTTTTTGATTTAAGGAATACATCCAATAATATATTTTTATGCAATTAATAAGAATGTATGAATGTTTTCAATAAGTTTTATGGTAACTCATGTTATCACCATGTTTCAGAAGAATACATAAAGAAGGTACTGGCATGTTTGGTATGTAATGATTTAGGGCTACTTTATTTTGTTTGAGCGGTTAATTTTAAGTTGATTTTAAAAATTCAGGGACTATTTAAAAGTTTTGGATTTTAATCTTTTGGAAAGTTCATAAGGGTAACCATTTATGAAATATTTTAAGTCAAACTTTAGATGAGGGTTAAATATTAATGTTTTTATTCATATTGGATAACTTGTGCGAACTATATTGGTTTTGGAAAATAGTTGAGACAGAAGGAACAAATTTTCACTCTTTATAGATCTTATGATCTATTAAAATTTAATTTTGTTTCATTTAGAATAAAAAAAATAATTTTTGTATATTCATTTCTTGGAGTAAGGGATAACATTACTATGAACTTTATCACCAATTTTCCAAAGACTTATAGAAATAATGATTCATTATGGGAATGAAAAATGAAATGTATGAGATAAACTTTGAGATTAAAAAAATTCTTTAATGATGAATATATTAAGATATTTTTTGTAATTTTGTAAGTATTATATTAATATAGATTTATAAAAAATACAACCCATATGTCAAATGAAAACCCATCGCATCCAGAAAGGTCATGAGACTTGAACCCACAATCGAAGGGCGATAAGGGTGCATCACCTACCACTGGACAATGTGATGTCCTGATTAGTACAAAATTGTTTTATTTATTTAAGGAATATAAAATATAAAGTATAAGTTAATTTTGGGAACCCTATATTATTAATATAAGAAGAATATTATGTAATTTTATTGAGGAATAAACGTTGAAATTTCATTTGTAGGAAAATATGAGTTTTTAGTGGAGTTTGTTTATAGGATAAATATCTACCTGTTGAGTAAGTATATTCTTTTGTGTTATTACTCTAGGAAGTAAAAGGATTACTCAACTCTAAGAAAATGATTTTTGAATAAAAATTTTGTTCATTGAATTTTATTACTGATAAATAAATGGCCTCTCTAGCATATAACATATTTATGGTTTTGTGATGGTATACATTCTGATGACAATGTTCTCTATCACCCTTCATCATAACTTGATAGTTTGTTTTCTCTTTATTGTCATAGTTTTCAATTTTCAGTAATTTTATCCTTTTCTAAATACTAATTTCATTGTAACCTTTTCATTTCCCTTTTCTCTCATATTAAGGGGACATTTTATTAATCCTATTTATGATGTGGGGTTCCCATAAAGAAATTTTCAAGTATCAACCTTTTATCTTTGAAGTGAAATTTTAAAATTGTGAGGAATAAATTTATTGAAGGATGGGATAATATAACACCCCAATATTTTATGGTACGTATATTTTTAAATTCAATCTTTTTGATAGCTTACATTGCGTAGAGCACCTATCTTAAATAAATTATTATAATATTATTATTTAATTATGATAGTTATCACCTTATCGTTGGAATTGTAGGAATTATTGAGATTAAATAAATTATAAAAATATAGTTCACACATGTTTATAAAACTAATTCATTTATTACTAATTAATTATAAATGAAAACAAAATCCAATGAACATAAGGGAAGTGTTTTTATAAAAAACTATTTTTATGCCCCAAATGGAATTTTATATTAATAAATTAAATTAATCACAATTAGTGAGATATATTAATGAAATTTAAATGTAATATATTAATTAAAATATTTTAAAACTAATTCAATATGTTTTATAGTCTTAACATAAAAATAAATATAGTTTTAAACATACAAATAAATATTTTAATAAAACACAATTTGGATGCCTTTTGAAGGAACAACAAATTGAAATCTAAATTTTGAAACATTTATAAGTTTTATTTTAAAAAATAAAGTTAATTTTTTAAATTGAAATATTAAAATTATCCCAGGGTAAAATTTAGGTATTTTTCAGAGAAGTTTAATTTTTTGTTGAACAATGAAAAATATTGAATTCTAATTAAAAACGGGTTTTTTGTATAATTTATTTATATCATAAAATTATGTTTTAAATTGGATTTAAATAATAATTAGATCAATTATACATAAATAAATCCAATTTAGTTAATTTTAATCAATTTCACATTGAAATCGGATATAAAAACATTTCAAACATTTGAACTCTTCACTTAAAAAAAACAAACACGCTTTTTCATTGTATTTGCAGGATTAATTTTAAATCTAATTTTTACAATTATGTTAATTGAATTCAGTAAAATTGATTAAATATTTGGAATCAAAAGGTCAAAATTAAGTTGTGAGGCCAATTAATATTTTATTTATAAAAATGTTACCATGGTTAAAACATTATTTCCCACAGTATAGGTAAAATAGTGGCAAGGGTTAAAGTTAAATGGTAAAAGCTTAACATACCTAAAAATTAAAACATTTAATGTTTCTTTGAGTATTTTTCAACCCTAAATAGACTAGAAAAAATTAATTAACAATATAATTAGTTGAAATTAATTCCACATCAACGTGGTTGGCATTAATTATAAAATAATTATTATTTTATTCTCTTAAACCCACCTCTCCTTAAGTATAAATGCCACCCCTCACCATCCAATTTCGACCCAAATGCCTTAAAGAACCTAAAATATATTCCAAAACCTATCATACAAAGTCAATCCATGTAAAATTTCTTATTTTCTCACTAAAATACCAAATCCAAGGTCCTCAAGGGGTCCTCCAAAGAGGTTATATTCAAGAGGTAATTTTCTTAAAATGCATCTCTTATTTTTTTCCTTCTATTTTATTCTCATATATTTCATACATAAAGACATAATAATTCCAGAATCATATAAATATTATAATTTTATTTTTATAATATAATATCCTCTATCAATAACTTTTTTTACTTCCTCTTATTCAAATAAATGAAACTGTTGTCCAAGTAATGCTGGTTAATCGCCTCTATGAATAATGTTTTTGTTTGTTTTATATTACTGCCTTCATAGATAGTAATAAAACTATTATTTTGGTTAAATAATACTTAAATAATTATATTATATTATATTTCATTTTCTGGTACTAATACACACTCATAATAGTAAATACAATGAAAGTAATTTGGGATATTCGAAAAGACCGCCAAAATAAACCAACATTTGTCATTAACATTTTATCTAATGAATAATAATCATGTAAGAAATAAAAATGAAATATGAGAACATTAATTAATATTTAAGTTCATTAATAATATTCCATTATATTTCTATATTTTTTAATCCTATTTTACAATAATATCCATAATTTTACACAAATGAACCAACCATGAAACCATGAAACGAACACACATGAAACCATGAAAATAATGAAATATTATTAATGAATGGGTAATAAGATGTTATAAAATCACCACATAAGGTATTATAAATATTAATATAATTATCTAATGAGTTAATAATTTTTTTAAACTATTATACATTAGGTTAAAGAACACTACACTAAAGGGAAGTGTGAGGAAAGGGATTTCTCATCTCACTTTTACTACTGTGAGATATATAAATTATTCAAAACTTATTTCTTGTACATGGTTAATATACTTAACATTGATATATAATATCATTAATATAATTATAATCATGGTATTAAATGTTTCATTTTATAATTATTACTTTTATGGGGCATACCATTCAACTGATTACAAAGTGGTAAGGGAATTCATAACCCAATTTTCATTATTTAGGTAAAAATTCTACTTCCTTGATTATGTTATAATAAGATAATTGTGAAATGAATTTTAAATATATTATATTTTATTTCCAACTTTTTTATTTATATTTATAGTGAATACACACATACTATTTATTTTATTAATTCTCACTTCAATGATATAATATTTATAAGGGCCTTTATTTTAATTTTTTAAAGTATCCCTTAAATATCTCTTTTCTAATTTGATAATGTTTTCTAAAATTGTTTTAATTTTTTTTAATATTATCCTAAAATTTTTTAAAGTCATATTTACTCATGGTTTTCTTTTTAAAAAATGGTTACATAAGTATATTTTTTCATTTCCAAAACAATTTTTTAAGACTTTTCTGACAAAAATACTAAAATAATGTTTTTTAACTTATACTGAAAGAGAGGATTTTATCACTGTCATGAAAAATCAATATTTTTAATATTAATTTAAAATTTTAAAAGGTTATCTTAAAAGAAAATTATTTCTTTTATAATTGCATAGTGTTTTAAAAGTAAGGGATTGTCAAAGTAGAAAGGGTATTTTACTATAAGAAAAATTACAATAATCTCTTTAAAGTATTTTCATCTATGTAAAAATTCCTTTTTGAATATTATGTTAATAATTTAATCTAATAATACCATTAATAATATTTATTTGGATGATTTATGATCATTTTTACTAGGGAAGTATTGATATTCTGTATGACTAGTTCTTCTAACATGAACAATTATTATTTTGTTTAGTTTCATTATTTATTCATGTGAGGAATGAATTGCACCTAGTAAGTGATGGGTGAGGCCTGTTATAGCCCCTCGATGCATCAATAGGTATCATGAGGCAAACCATATTGGTTTTCGGATGAGACCTTACCCATTTATTTTTACATGTCTTGGCCAAGGCCTCAATAATAAGTTTTCAGATGTATGACATTATGCATTCCATTATTATGAAACTAGTTATTCATTTCCATGCGATTATTCAATTTGTTAAATATTCATGGTTATGTTTTCTATATCATGTGATTATTTTTATGGCCTTATTTGATCATATTTTATTCTTTTTATTTTATTATCAAGATATTTATTAATGAAATATGTTTTTAGTTATTTAACTTTCTATAATTGTTTATTATTATTTATGATAGCTTCTACTATATACATACACTTACTGAGCATCTAATCTTACCCCTATTTTTTTCCTTTCCCTTAATTGTGAAATGATATCTTTGAATGATTTTTTAAGGATGTAATTTATTACCTTTTTTCATATATTATGATTTATTTTCATTTCCTAATATAAAATGGGTTTCAAATATGTATATGGTGTTCCAAAAATAATAAAATATTCAGTCCTTCACAGTTCCCTATAATCATTCCAATGTAATAAAGTAAGTCACCAACTCCTATCTAATGGGTTTAAGGTTGTCACATTTTTTATTTTCCTTTTATGTTTAGAGTTATCGGAATACCTTTATGGAGGAGTTTTGAGGAGTAAAGAGAAACTAGTATGGAATCTGATTACAAGGGAAATTCGTACCATGAATAATAAATTCATGATATTAATTTTCATTGGGAAGATGTTGTGTAATGTTTCATAGAATGGATGGATTTATCTGGGTGGATACCTAATGTAGTTCATGATGAAAAAATGTTCATGATGTGGACCATTTTTTTCTAGAAATTAAAATTGATTCGATGTGTTTTTTAGTGTAAGTGACTGATCAGTTATTCACAACATGAAATGGGTATTCTTGTCATTAATGTGGTCATTACCAACTATTTTTCCCATATTGTGGTTGTAAATACTCATTTGGTTCCTATTCAATTCCTCTAAACCTAAAAGGTTCCATTAGTTTATTTTCCATGATCTTTGATGTCTGGACTCTGATTTAATGAATATTCGAGCATTCAGTTGTGGAAATAAAAGGCTAAAATCCCTTTATTCCTTATTGACTCAGATATCCTTAGTTTTCCTTAAATGGAACCATATATTGGTGTTGTGATACTTGAATCTATGGTTTTGGATATGTATTTATTAGATCTTCTTAGGGTTTATTAGAGGGATGAAAGGAAGAGGTCAGATCTATAGAAACCATCTTAGATACTTCATGGAAAAAAACTTGAGGTTGTTGGATTTATCTCACTCCACTATTTTTGGAATTTTAATTATTGGATTTATAAACTCTATTGCTTTTATTTTAAATAGAAAACCCTTTATATTCATTAGTTTTAAAATATCGGGTTCTATGGATTAAAGAAAAACATACTACTTATTTTTTTAATGGTTTTTGTTTAAAAGTAATATTTGTTGAACCTTGTAGAAGATTTTTTTAGAATATAACATGTATTTCAATGATTTTGTGAAAAAGAAGAGTTATGGTTTGATAAAAATGAATTATGTAATATGGTCTTGGAATACATGGCAATGTGTGTTCATATAGAATTGTATGAGGCCTTATTAAAACAACCATGGTGCTCGATGAAAAATTGGAAAGGCACAAGGGCTATGTCACCTAGTGATAACCTAGAGAAGGAAGAATCACCCCTCACAAGTATAGGGATTATCATTCAACATGCATGTGTGTGTGGGTGTAGATCATGGAATGCGTATTCCAAGTTGATGTAAAAGAATGAATAGATTTATTTAGTTCAATTTTTTTTATTAAACTACTTTCTTAGGGTAAAATATTTTGGTATTCTCACCCATTATTTTATATAAAAGTGTGATAACCTATTCTTATCCCAGTGGTGTGTGTTGGGAAGTAACTGGGGATTACCTTCTGAGTATTATTCCCACCCCTACATGGGAGATTTACTGAATTTATTGATGTCATCTATTGAGATATAGGGAAGGGGAAAATATCTTACATACCTAGTTTTATTCCTTGAAACCTTTAATTTGGTTATTAGATATGGATATGGAGACTTCATGTATTTTTTCATAGTGTGGCACCACTTTGATGTGAGGGTATTTATGCTTTGGATTCTTATCATTGCACTCTTATGTATTTTTCTTCTATTACTCTAATATGGTTATTGTATCAGTATTTTATCAATTTATGTGTTTTGTTTCTCATGCATCTTAGTATGGTATTATTTTTTAATAATTTCTTAATAGGTGGTTTGTATTGTTAGGAAAAATTATCCCCAAATATCATTTTAATCCCTTGGAATTTATTTCCAACCTTTGGTGTCTTGGGAATGTCACTTAACGTTAGTTGTAATGTCCCAAAAATTCTATGTCTTTTTTTTAAATTATATAGAATTATTTAAAGACCAGGCGTTGAAACGCCACACAATTATAAAGCCCGGAGTGCCCAAAATGATCCATAAAAAAATGTTAATCTTTAAATAGCACGTATGAGCGGTTTTACTAAAAAAGTGGAATAACACTTAAACAAGTGCTCAGATCAGAAATACTAGGGAACCTTTGCATTTAAGATGGTGGGTTTACCCTAGGTGTGACTTATGTTTAGTCGGCGCAAGGCTCTAGTGAGAAAAATCAAAAATGGAATAACAGTAAATTAAATAACTTATTTTTTTTATTGTTAAAATGCTCACAACTCATGAACCGTGACTCAGATTGACAATCTGAGACCACCTTTGATTTTATGAGAGTATTATTTCTTTAGGAAGATCTTAACATTGGTTGACGTGGGCCAAAAATAGAAGTTAGTTTTTAGCTATAAATAAAATAATCATGTAACAATTATTTTATTGTCAAATCCTTATTACTCCTAAATGGTAACTCAGATTGGAAATCTGAGAGTACCATTAAACTTTTGAGGGTGTATTCCTATTAGGAAGATCCTAACCTCATCTGGATAAGGTTGAGGGTGAAAGTTAATTTTTGAACTATTTTTTAAGTTTCATTTAAATAAACGTGCGAGTAGGTTCTTCTAACTTTTAAACTGGTGCTTAGATCAAATATTTGTGGGCACTGGTGAATTTAGAATTTCATGATTCGTCTATGAAGGGCCTAACCTCGACCGGTGCAGGTCAATCGAAAAAGATAATTTTCATACATTTAGTGAAAAAATAAAATAAACTTATAAGAAATTCAATGTTTATTTTATTCAAACTGTTTCCACTACGATGCAACGACCAATCTGCACTGTGGTGCAGCGATGAGGTGACGTTGAATCATTAATGAACCTTATTAATGAGAGAGTTCGGAAACACACAATACATCTCCTTCCTTTAATTAAATAGGGATCCAAAGTTGAAAAACAACACCAAGAAATTATCTGAGGAATGAGGAATCTCTCTCTCTCTCTTCGACGACGAATGCCATCGATGAATGCTATCTAATCAAGGATCGATGAATGCTGGTGGGATAGATTCAAGAGAGGACAAACGATGAAGAACGCTAATGGATCGAGGATCGACGACGGCTCGGAGTTTTGTACCTCGTCAACAATGGATCCTCAAACCAGGTAGGGTTTTAGTTGTTTTATGTTTTCACCATTCTTATTCTAAAACAATAAACACGAATCAACCCATGAACATGTTGATCCATGGATTGCGTGTTCTTGTAAGAGGGTGTTTTACTTAGGGTTTTTTTCACTGAGATTGATTATTATCTGATAGAACTATGATCCAAAGCCTCCCCTATTTTTAAACTTCTAATGTGGAGGGCACATGATGACACAAACAAGGCTCAAGCCCCTCAGCTTGGGCGTTCTTTGTGGCCGCATCCTTGAAATGTAGTCAAGGTAGATCTAAGGTTGTGGATGTGATGGTGGAGACCCAATAGGCCTAAGGGAATAGATATATCTGAGATCAGACCAATGGAGCAAACCCAATGGCCTGCAGAAGGTGCCGCTGACATGGCACAACCGGCGTGGTGGTGGCTATAGGCAGGAGGCGGCGCCACCCTGGGCACCTCATGCGAAATGAAGTGGTCAACTATTGGCGGCCACACACAGTGCGTGCCATAGCAAAGTAGGGCCTCATCCTGTCGGTTGTGGTGACTGACTAGACATGGTGCTAGTGTGGTTCCATGTAGGAGGATCACACCACTCCATGCGGGCCTCGTACTGACCACGGGTGGCAACCGACTGATCGGTTGTGCGTGTCCCAATCGGACCGGATGAGCTGACCACGCACGCCACAATCTAATTGGGCCACTCGAGTAGCCCAACTAAACTTTTGAGCCAGTCCACTTTAGCAGATTGGGAAGATAGGAAAACTTCGGGCCACGAGGTGGCCCAGGCTAGGAAAAGAGACTGGTCTGCTAGTGCGGGCTGGGCCTGATAAATTCGGGTCACTAGGTGAACAAGCAGACTGGACCCATGAACAACCTTGGTTGGGTCCACTGAGGGCCAATGGGCTAGGAAACTGTGCTAAATGAATAGGATCGGGTCATATGGGACCCCAAGTCAGGTTGGTCAGGTCTGTCTGAACCAGTCGGACCGGGCCCAAACGCAACTGGCCCCTGTTTACAAAAAAGGTATGTATCTCCTAGACTGTGCGTCCAATTGGCACACTGTCTACAGACATGGTACCCATGTGATGGGGATGTCCTTATAAAATCTTCTAAGTAAGATTTCATGGAAGTTGAACCAACAAGGCTTCGTGATTCAACTACCCAGCAAGACTCCGTGACTCAACTATCAGTTAGACTTTGTGACTCAGCTACCCATCGAGAATCCGTGACTCAGCAATCAATGAGACTGCGTGACTGAGTTACCTAGAAAGACTTTGTGACTAATCTATCAGTTAGACTCTATGACTCAGCTATCAGTGAGGCTCTGTGACTCAACTACCCAATGAGGCTTCATGACTCAGCTACTGAATAGGTCTAGGCAACCTAGCTAGCCTAAAGGACTCATCAGGGACGCGTTCCTTTGTAGTGATTGATGTTTAGTGTTTTCAACTGTTGGTTTGGCTATCAACCCTTTAAGTTATACCTATGTCAAGTTAAATTTAGTGACTCTAATATTTTTACATTATTTTTTATTTCCTTTATTAATTTCTATGAGAACAGAGTTGGTTTCGGGGACCCTACTTGGTATTGTTATGCTCACCCCTACACAGGATCCGCCCGCACATGTTGTGTCTGGTGAAGATGACCAACGACTTGGAGGAGGACTTGGTTTCCCATGTATGGGTACTTCCTAGTGAGGTCAGGTAGGCGGGGCATGCTTTTAAAGCTTCTGGAAGCTACTCTATACTTACCAATCAAGTGGGGTTTCCAGCGGATGGCTATCAAAGTTTCCTATTTTTTTGGGTTTTAGTTCATCCTTTTTTGGGTTTGTATTCTAGCCCACTTGACCTACAATTTTTACTTTTACTTAGTGGTTTTTTAGTGCCCTGAATGTTTACTTTTTCATTTTTGGGTCGTGGTTGTGTGTATGTGCATACATGTACTCATGAAAATTCCTCCCATTTGAAGGTTGATGCCTTCAATGCTAGTTGACATCCCCTGGCCTTTAAGAGGAAGGCTTAGGGTATGTCACGACACAGGACCCGGGGGACGGGTCGTGATAAAGTGGTATCAGAGTTGTTCGGTTCTACTGGAAGAACTAAGAGTCTATAAATTTGGATGGGGAAATAGTGTTAAGTGTTTTGAGTTCGAATTTCAGGCTAGTGAGTCTAGTGTTAGTACGGCAGCCGACGTATCTATACACCAGGACCCTAGATTTTGTTTCCCAAATCGGTACATGAAAACACTAGTTTCACGAATCTTTGATTGTTTTTCCATGATATTTTTGAGTCACATTCAACTCACCATGTATAATAAATTGATCATGGTTCATCTTTATTCTCTTTCAATATTCCTCCACAGAGAGAGCCATCCAGGATTCCAGTGTGTGACCACAAGGATGGTCCAAAAAGTGATGAGGCTTTGGTACATGGTCCATTGCCCGAGATGGAACCTTCGGGTGGTGTCCCAGCGATACCACTACCTGTTGGTCAGTAGTTACTACAAGAAATACTAGTAGAGGACACATGTAGGCTCAGTTCCTTATACAAGTTTTAGCGACATATACCCATCAGGTTTCGAGGAGAACCCAAATCATAGAAAACTAAGGACTATCTTGAGGTGGTGGATGAGTTTCCATCAAGTTAGGGAACCATTAGATCAAATGGAAGTCCTGGTAGTGAGCCTTCTATTTGGCTCAGTAGGGTGATGGTAGGGTTTAGATTATACGATCTTACGATGAAGTGAATTTTCCATGGACAGAGCTTGAGAACCTTTCTCAGAGAAATGTATCTTTCCATAAAATCTAAGAGGTATGTGTGAACACGAGCTTCTATAGAACAACTTGTTGGTAGCTGAGTATTCATCGAGACATTCTGAATTTTCTAGGTACTTGATGAATATGATATGACTAGTGCTTCAGGGATCATACCTCTGAGAAAGGTGTGTTTAGGGACATCTGAGCCATCACTATTCCTCTATACATTCCTAATTATGCTAGGGTTCTAGAGATAACCTTTGTGGTTGGAATTCCTTTGGCTAAGCATCCAGTGGATGTCAATAGTGGGAAACCAAGTAGCCGACGTCAGTCTCAGATACTTGGATGTGTGAGACATTCTGAGAAGAGGTCCCAAGGTAGGGGTCTACAGCTCAGAGCTCATAGGGTGAGTCTAGTCAGCCTAGGAAGAGGTAATGATTTTTAAAAGATGGTAGGAGACATCTCTCTAGAGATTTTCCAACCCGTCGTGCTGATAGTGAAATGGTGGATTGTCCAATGGGGAAGAGAAAGAGATAGGAACAAATGAATCTATAGGGAAACAGATGTGGTCAAGGATCTAGGAGAGCAGTAGGAGGTGGTATACATTTTGACATGTTACAACCACCACCCCAACATAGTCCACACCAGGCTTAGGGAGATGGAGGACAGGGGAAGGGAGTAGATTCACGTGGTTAAAGAGTATGAACCAAGGGCTCCAAGAATGATTCGAGGTGTGGTCTGTGTCTACTACTAGCTACCATATTAATATACATAGGTGCCTATCATTCTTTCTTGTCATAAATATTGTTCAAGACCTAGATTTTCCAGTTAAACCATTGAATTGATCCTTACATCTGGAGATACCTATGAGATGAGACTCAATAACAACACTTATGCCGACAGTGTGATTTGACCCTTGAGGAGAGAGTTTTGGTTGGAACTTCTTGGTGGAAGCTTTGAGGCCTTACGATGTTAGTTTGGGTATGGACTCATCATCCACAGTTCATGCTTAGATTGACTATTTTAGGAAGAAGGATGTGGTATATCTATAGCGTTGGAATGGTATTTTCCGTGGTAGGTAAAAAATGAAACCCATACAACACGAGATAAACTCATTCCTAGTAGGGTGAAACCGATCAATCTTGAGTCGGCCAACCTTACCCTCGTGATAGTGGATTTTTGGAGTTTTTAGTTCCCAACAGTAGTGGCAGAGTGAGAGAAATTCTTTTCAAAATATGTTTCTAGGCTTACTTCCCCACAAGGATAGTGACTTCTACATCATTCTACAATTCGAGATGGCACTGATATCAGCATAAGTATATTGGAGGGATTTTGTAGAACTTCGCGAGTAGGGGGCATCAGTGGGGGACTTGCAGAGGAAGGGTTTATAATACCTAGTGTTCGAGGTTATGTTTGGATTACCGAAACTTTAACCAAGTGTCCATGGTGAACAAGTAACCACTACCAAAGGGTCGATGGGCATATCAATCAGTTAAAAGGGGGTACCCTTTCGCATGGATGGAAAGGTGCCCATAGGATTTTTAGCAGTTGAGACATGGATAATGGTTGAAGTTCCTCTAGGACTATGACTTCAAAGTTGTCTATACTATTGGAAATGGAAACGTGGTAGATGATTCTCTCAGTAGGATACCCAGTTAACAAATATTAAATGAGGCCTCATAAAATTTGGAATTTATTCAAATATCCTTTGTGGAAAGAGAGGAGAAAACTTTTCTTCATTCTATGGTTGTTTCCCCTCCACTCTTACAACGAGTCAGGGAGGTGCAACTCGGAGATGCCAGCTGTGAGACCTGATGTGCTTAGTTATCCTCAGGATAGGCACTTGATGGGTTTTATATAGGTGGAGAGCACTTCATCCTTTTCAAAGGGTGCACATTAGTACCAGTGTCATTATGAGAGGAGATTTTGAGGGAGTTCCATACCCCCCCTTGGTAGTACACCCTAGAGGAATAAAGATGTACTAAGATCTATGACATAAGTACTAGTGGCTAGGGATGAAGAAAGTTTTGGTCGAGTTCATTTCATGATGCCTCACTTGTTTACAAGTGAAGGCTAAGCACTAGGTTCCAGCAAGTTTGACACAACCACTCATGGTACCGTAGTGTAAGTGGGATGGAATATAAATGGACTTCATGATGAGATTACCATACACATCTAGGGGCCACAATTATATCTGGGTGATCATTAAACGACTCACCAAGTCAGCTCACTTCCTACCCATTCGAGAGCAGAGTTTAGTAGAGGGCTTGGGAAGCCTCTACATGCTGGAGATATTTTTACTCCATGGAGTCTCATCTACGATAGCCTCAGTTCATGATGCACGCCTTACATCCCGGTTGTGGAAGGGATTGTAGGAGGCTTTTGGGACTCAGCTATGTCTGAGAACAACCTTTCACCCACAGAACAATGGTCAAACAGAGTAGACCATATAGACCTTGTAAGACATGCTTCATGCTTGCGTCCTTGATTTTGGTCATAGTTGAGTGGGTCACCTTCCACAGTTAAAGTTTTCAAAAAACAAAATGCTATCACTCCACCATTGGCATGAAACCATTCAAGGATTTGTACAGGTAGCCTTGCAGATCAACTCTATACTGGACATACCCAAGGTCGTCAGCGCTAATGGGTCTAGAGTTGGTACATGCTACTACTGAGATGGTAAAAATCATCTAGTAGAGGACGAGGACTACACAAGAGTAGCCATAAATAATATTTGGATAGGATACGGAGGCCCTTGGAGTTCGAGGAGGTAGACCATGTTTTCCTCCAGGTCTCACCCTGATAGGGATTACAGAGATTTGGCTGGGGCGATAAGTTATCTACGAGGTTCATCAGACCTTTTTAGATTCTTAGAAGAGTTTTCAAGGTGGCGTACCACCTATCTCTCCACCCATATATTAAATGGTTGCACAATGTTTTCCACATGTCATTGCTGAGTAGGTATGTGCATGATCTATCACACATCATTGACTGGGGAGAGCTGGACATTGACGATGGGGAGACATTTACTAAGTACCCAGTGGAGATAGAGGATAGATCGGAGTGGATCCTTTGTGGATATTCGATTCCTATGGTGCACATGTGGTGGTAGCATGAGAATATCTCAGAGAGCACATGGGAGCGGGAGGATTTGATTTGTGCTCAGTACCCCCATTTGTTTGTTTAGCCTTGTTTTGGCTTATGAGGATGTGAATCCCAAAAAGGGGAGAGTAATGTAATGTCCCAGAAATTCCATGTATTTTTTTTAAATTATATGGAATTATTTTGAGACCAGGAGTTGAGACGACATGCAATTCTGAGGCTCCGAGTGCCTGAAATGATCCGTTGAAAAGTGTTAAGTTTTAAATAGCATGCATGAGCGGTTTTCCTGAAAAATTGGAATAACTCTCAAATAGGTGCCCATATTAGAAATCTGAGGGCACCGTTGCGTTCAAGATGGTGGGTTTACCCTAGGCGTGACTTAAGTTTAGTCGGTGGAGACTTATAGTGAGAAAACCCAAAATGACATAATTGTAAATAAAATAATTTAATAAAATTATTTCATTTTTCAAATTATTATAAATCAAAAAAATTGACTCTAATTGAAAATAAGATACCACCGTTGTGATCATGATGGTATTATTTCTTTAGGAATATCCTAACATTAGCCGGCGCGGACAAATAATAGAAGTTAGTTTTTGGCCGTAAATACAATAATTAAGTAATAATTATTTTATTGTAAAATCTTTATAACTCATAAACAGTAAATTGGATTGAAAATCTAAGAGTAAATTTGATATCATGATGGCATTTTACCCTTAGATGAAGATTAACCTCGACCATAATGGGTCGAGGGTGAACGTTAATTTTTGAACTATTTTTTAAGGTTCATTTTAATAAACATCAAAGAAAGTTCTTATAACTTTTAAAACGGTGCTCAAATCAAAAATATTATGGCACCAATGTATTTAGAACACTGGGAATCACCTAATAAGGACCTAACCTTGACATGTATGTGTTAACTGAAAAAAATAAATTTCATACTTTTAGTGAAAAAAATAAAATAAACGTAAAAGAAATTCAAAGTTTATTTTATTCAAACTATTTCCAATGTGACACAAAACCAGTCAGTGCTGTGGTGAGACAACAAGACAAAACTAAATCATTAATGAACCTTATTAACAAGGCAATGTGGTGACACACAACATGTATTTTTTCTTTAATTAAATAGGGATCTAGAGTTGAAAAACAATGCTCAGAAATTCTCTAATGAATGAGGAATATATCTATCTCTCTCTCTCTCTGACGACAAGCGCCATCAACGAATTCCATCAAATCAAGGGTCAATGAATGCTGGTGGGAAGAATTAGATAGATGAAGAATGAAGACGAACGCTAACATATTGTGGATTGATTACGACACGGAGCTTCATCCCTCATTAGCAACGGATCCTCAAACCAGGTAGGGGTTTAATTCTTTTAAGTTTTCCCCATTATTATTCTAAAACAATGAATGCAGCTCAGCCTACAAACATGTTGATACGCGGATCATGTGTTCATGTGGTAGGATGTTTTCATTGGGGTTTTTTGCACTCGGATTGATGATTACCTAATATAACTATGATACCAAGCCTCCCTTGTTTCTAAACTTCTAATATGGAGGGTGTGGGCCGACACGAACAAGGCCCAAGCCCCTCCACTTGTGTTTTATTTGTGACTGCATCATCAAAATGGAATAAAGTTGAATATGAGGTTATAGAAGTGATGGCTCTGACCCAAGAGGCCCAGGGTGTAGAAGGATCAGAGACCAAACCATCGAAGCAGACCTGGTGGCCGGTGACGGGCAGTAGCGGCCTGCGGCGGTGGCCGTAGACATGAGGCAGCGGCCACAGGCAGGAGGCGGTGCCACCCCAGGCGTCACGTGTAGGACAAAGTGGCCGGCTCTTGCCAGACGTGCCGGCGGAGGTGGTGTGATCAGTGCATGCCGTGAAAGAGGTCCATGGCCTATCGGCCGTGATGACTGGCTAGAGGCGGCGCCAGTATGGCACTGCATAGGAGGAGCGGCCTGCTCATTGTGGGCTGTGTGCAGACCACAGGGGGCGGTCGACTAATCAGCTACGCACACCCCAACCAGACTGGCTGAGCTGGTTCAGGATGGACCACACCCATTGAGCCAGGCCGATGGGAAATAGTTGGACTGCACGAAGACCCAGTCTAGGAAAAGAGACCGACCCTCTAGTGCGGGCCAGGCTAGATAAATTCGAGTCACTAGGTGACCAAGCATACTGGACCCATGAACAACCTCAGATAGGTCCATTGAGGCCCAATGTGACAGGCCAATGGGCTAGACAGACAGGATCAGGTCATGCGGGACCTCGGGTTGGGTTGGTCAGGCCGGTACGAACTAGTCAGACTAGGTCTTGATACAACAGACCACTGTTTATGAAAAAGGGACGTATTTATCAAACCGTGTGTCTGATTGGAGAACCGTCTATGAAATTAGGACCCACGTGGTGGGGATGTCCTTATGAAACCCTCTAAGTATGATTTCTTGGAAATTGACCCAACAAGGTTCTGTGACTCAGCTACCTAACGAGACTCCAAGACTCAGCTATCAGTGAGACTGCATGACTCATATACCCAGTGAGAATTCGTGACTTAGCTAGCAGCGAGACTCCGTGACTCAGCTACCCAAAGAGATTCTATGACTCAGCTATTAGAGGGATTGTGTGAATCAGCTACCTAGTGAGACTCTGTGACTTAGCTATTAGTGAGACTGCATGACTCAGCTACCCAGTGAGACTCCGTGACACAGCTATCAGCGAGACTCTGTGACTCAGATATCAGCGAGGCTCCATGACTCAACTACCCAGTGAGTCTTTGTGACTAAGCTACTGAATAGGTCTAGGTGACCTAGATTTCCTAAATGAATCATCAGGGAAAAGTTCCTCTGTAGTGATTGATGTTCAGTGTTTGTAACCATTGGTTTTTCTATCAACACTTAAATTTATACATGTGTCAATCTGACTTTAGTGACTCTAATCTTTGTGCATTTTTTTGTGATTTACTTTGTGGATTTATGTGAGACCCGAGTTTGTTTTGGGATACCTACTGAGAATTGTTATGATCACCCATGCACGGGCTCTTCCCGCACGTGTTTTGTTTGGTGCAGATGACCGACGACTTGGCGAAGGACTTGGTGGCCTAAGACTGGGCAATGCCTAGTGAGGTTAAGTAGGTGGTATGTGCTTCTACAGATTCTGGGATATAATATATACTTACCCATCAGGCAGGGTTTCTAGTAGATGACTATCAAAGTTTCCTTGTATTTTACTATTTTTAGTTAATCCTTTATTAGGTTTATATTCTGGCCCATTTGACCTATAGTTTTTACTTTTATTCAGTGGTTGTTTAGTGACATGCATGTTTACTTTTACAACTTTGGGGCATGGTTGTGTGTGCGTGTGTACAGGTACACTGGAAAATATTTCCCATTTGCAGGTTCACGCCTATGGCGCTAGTCGCCAACCATTGGATTTCAGGAGGTGAGCTTGGGGTATGCCACGGTATGAGCCCCATGGGATGGTTCTTGACATTAGTGGAGTTCTATCTATTCATAAGCTGATAAGTTGAGGTGGGATGTTACAATGAAAGGCTATAGAGTTTGGTTAGAAAAAAATAGACTCCAAAAATGTATAATAAGTTATGATTTGATGTTCCATGAGTTGACTTCTCCTAGATAGAAACCTATCAATAATGATAGTGGTGAAATGTCCTAAATAAGTATTGTTGAGGTTGAACCTCCTAGTGAATATATGTCTCATATTGAGACCCCTCTACCTACTACTTAACCCAAAAATACATTTGATTTTGATTATGATAACATTTTTGATCATAGTGCTCCTAATGATATTAGGAATTACTAGCACACTAGGGATAGATAAAGGAGAGTTATTAAACCCCATTTTATGTTTGGTCATACTTATATGGATGATTTTTCTTTCCACATTTCCTAGGATCATGATAGTGAGGATCTTGAGAGTTAAAAGCTGGATATTAATGAAAAAAACTTTGAACATTTGATTACAAACAAGGAATATAGGATGAAATCCATTAAGAAGAACTATACCTAGTACATTGTAAATAACCACTACTACTAACGTGATAATCTATAAATGGATCTTTAAGATGAAGGAAGATAAAACTATATAGAATAAAATTAAATTTAAATTTGAATTAGTGGATAATGTCTTAATTCAAAGAGAATAAGTGGATTATTCTAAAATATATTATCATGTAGTTAAAAATTATTCTATTAGACTCTTACTTTATTTTGCTTCTCATTTTGATATGGATATAAAAACAACTTGATGTTAAAACTACCTTCTTTCATAGTGATCTTGACGAGAAACTATACATGAAGCCTCCTTCTATTTTTTCTCATGAATTCAAGTATAACATGGACTATTTATTAAATAAATCTATTTATGGTTTAAAAAATGATTCTAGATAGTGGTATAGAAAGTTTGAGTCATTCAGGTTGCAAAATGATTTCCCTTGAAGTAAGTTTAATGCATGTGTTTACTTTAAATCCATTAAAAACTACATGTGTTATCTGTTTCTTTATGCTGATGATATGTTTATTATATGTTATAATATTAGATTGATAATAAATTTTAAAATGAAACTAAAAATATCTGTTGAAATGAAAATTTTAGGTTGTTCAAAGTATATTTTGGGAATAGAAATTATAAGTTACAAAAAAATGATTTATTTATCTAAGAAATATTATGTGCTTAAAGTACTTAATATTTGTATATTTGACATTTTAAAACCAATTAGTATTCCTTTTATCATTGTTTGAAGTTATATTTGTCTTATTTAACTATCATTGTGGTTGATATTGAATATATGAGTAGAATTCCATATTTTAATATTGTGGGTAAAATTATGCATGTTATGATCTGTCAAAGGTTTCTAAAGAATTATTTACAATTAAATAAAGTTTCAAAAGAATTTAGAAACCATAAAACCTAATAACATCATGTATTTGAAAATATAATTATATGAAAGTGGAAATGATGAATATGCAGCATACACTATAGAATACTACTATTCTTTCCTTTGTTTAGTATTTGATGAAGATCTTTAAGGAAAAACTAAAAGGTTCATCCCACTAAGGTGTATTCACCCATCCAAGTCAAATTTTTATTCAAATAAGAAAGGGACAACAAGGAAACCCCGAGATTAAGGAGGTCTAAAATAGTGCAGATTAAGGGAATCCCCTCTTATCAAGTTGACACATTTAGGTTCCAAACAGTTAATGGAGATAAGTTTAGTGGTGATAGAGCTGTGGTCAGCTAAGGAAGCCATGTAATCCGCGGCATTATTCCCCTCGCACCATGTGTGAGTCACTTGGATGTTGTGCCGAAGGAGAGATCGACATTTCCTAACCACATAGGATATGGACCAAGGAATAGGCCTTTTACCTTACAAGGCATCATGAAGGATCAGGGAGTCGGTATCCACATGGGATATAATTAGATTCTCTTGAATATAGAGAGAGAGTCCAGAGAGCACAACCTTAGCCTCATCCAGGAGGGGAGAACCAGAACCATAGAATGAAGTGAAGGCCAATACCACATTTCCCCCGACGCCTCTAACCACACCTCCCCCTTCATCGCACCCATTGGGAAGGACACATCCATGTTCAACTTGTAGCCTGTGACAGGAGGATGCCAAAACTAAGGTGTATTCACAAGTTCAATTAAATCACCCAAAAACTTTGGGAAGAACCTTCCTATCCTTCATGATATTATAATATCTCAAAAGAAAAGAAGGAAATAAGAAGAGAAATGTGAAAGGAAGAGTATTTCAGCCAATTTATATTTGAGAATCATACACACTTAGACCCATGGACTAGAATCCTTTATATAGGCTATGAGGATTCTTCCCAAGCTATGAATTTACTTGTATATTTCATAAATGAATGAGTAATTATTTTGGGTATATCTTATACAACCCTAAAACATTAACTCTTCCATATGTTTCATCTTATGAAATAGCTAGTTTATAGTAGCCCATATATATGAGATCTACTGCCTTTGATGTATCATAATAGTGCCAAATGATTCATACGTTACTATTCATGGCACTAAAACTCATCTAATTCATTAAATATGGATGTCCAAGGTAGCCGATATAATATCTATACAACATAAAATACAATATACCCTAAAATATTAAATATAATATTTGTTCCATATGTTTGTCATACCATGTGAAAAACCATATCGTACTATACTATATCACATGTCTTTAGTGAATATTTCTTTTAATATCACACTTACAATAAATCCTAATAAATTTAATGATATTTCAATTGTATATTATATCATATTTTATAACTTATTAGATAATATCAAAAAATCATTTTTTATATATTCCAAAACATTTTTGGTAATCTATCATTAACTACATCTTTTATTACACTGTATGCTATACTTTTTAAAAAAACATCATCCAAAACTTCTTTTGGATAAAACTCTAAAAAACATTTAGATCATATCAATGGATCAAAATCCATCCCCATTAGGTCAACCAAAATGTGTAACCCCAAAGTAATTTTTAGTGTTGGAAACAAATATGAATCACTAGATCTATTAAACACATGTATCTCTATACCTATGTCCACCAACTGTATCATATGCAAGAATTAATTTTAATACGATCCCTTTGTCTATGACAAAACTTTACCATGATACACGGTGTATGTCAATACCATATAGCCTCCTCATATGTTCATGATTATCTGAGTATAGACTAACCAAGTGAATGAATATATCACATGTCATTCATCTAACAGATGAGTACATCACATGCCCCTCATTCAAGTAGATAAGCACAACATAGGTATTTTCTAATTATGGACATACATTTACTTATTCTATCCCAATAGAGGGACCATATTTCATACTCATTATATGATAGGACACATCACATCTTGGTTGATCTCTAACCAATGACATGATCAACAATATAACCAACCAACCCTGATTATCTAAGCCTCAATACTTGCATAAGAAAGATATCAAAATATGGAGGTTCTAATTCTAGTTATCAAAGCAAAGAATAAAAGTATGAAGGTTAAAATTATCGGTAGTTGGGAGTCCAAATATTAATAATTCACACATATTATACCAAATAAATAGTGTATGACACTCTATGTGGTATAATTTTTAGGTCATCCAATGTAAAAAACTCATTTTATGCCTCATGAACATATTTTGTGTCTCAATATAGGAACTGTACTCATGCTAACCTTAACATTTCATCACAAGATATAATATTACATGATGAACATCAATTAGCGACAACTAAAAGTCATACATTGAGAGGTCAATTATTATTACACCATGAAATTTATATCAATATATACATTTATGCAACCAATGTGAAACAGTTATAAAGTAGCGGTTGCCTTTTATATTACATGAAACATTTTATATTATTAAAATATTTAATAATATTTTAACAAAAAATAGATAAATACCAATCTAACATAACATATATGATATAATTAAATATCATCCTTATGTTTTTTGCAATTATAGGGGTTTTATTAAACTCATTACATCTCTATGAAATTCCTGTCACATCCCCATGCAACCATTTGACAAAACTCTCCCACTAGACTCTTTAGTGATGAATATCTATGAAGTAATCTGATTTTCAATAATTGTGAGACTTATGAATCATATTCCTAATGTTAAATTCCTTGAACATATTCAAACTCTTTAACTAAAAAACATCTAATGTTACTATATTAACTTTTTATATCTACTTACAACACTTTCTAAATGAATCATCATAATTCTTAGAACTCTTTCTATAAAACTTTTTCCTTGAAATCGTTTGGTAACTACTTTGACTTTTAAATCATATCTTTATCAATATATCCTAAACTAATTTAGGATACCAAGTGATATTAATTTTTTTGGTAACAAAAAATAACTATCTATAATTTTCTTCCATCACATCCTATACTTTTTAGGATATCAATTAAAGTTAAATATAAAATTTGACATACATAATCTTTCATTTGTTAACCTTTAAATTCTCTAAGTCCAAAAATACTACCACTATACTCATAGAAACTATATTATTTTCATAAAATAATTCTCATAAACAAAAAATTATATGTATTAGGAAATAATACTTATTTCATTTTAGTGGGAATAGTTAACAAATAAACTATTATTTCCATATAATATATATAATTTTATGTGTTTAGAGTATTTAACTAAAATAATACTTTATCAAATATACCAATGTTAGTAGTGGAATAATATTTCTTCATATTCAAGGATTAAAAAAATTATCTTGGTTTAAACTATTTTATACTTTTCTCCTTTTCAAGTATGTCATAGAGTTGGATGAATCCCAAACCATGTGTATCAAAGCATCCATCTCATTCATTTAAATAATGATTGTTTACAGTTGTAATGACCCCAAACCCAGTATCCTGAAGCTGGTAGTTACTTTAAAAATTTGACATAAGATACACGGAATAGAACCCCAAATGAGCATATAGTTTATTATTCTTGGTAAAGTATATATATAAATGATCCCCAAATTACATTAGAAAAAAATACAACAATTTGTTTTTCAAGAATAATGTTATTCCCCCTAGAATATCATTTCATATCAATCATAGTACACTTCATGGATTCCTATAAAAGGAAAAAATAAGGTTGAGATCAAATGATTAGTAAAGGATAAGTATAATGGAAGCTATCACGAATCAATAAGAATAATCAACATAGAAAGGTAAATATCTAAGCAGACATTCCATTTAAATAACTTGAATATAATAATCAATATGGAAAGGTAAATAAATAAAAATGCATTCCACTTTAAAAATATCATGAACATCATAACTAGATAAGGCATAATCAATATAGAAAGGCAAATAATTTAAAACACATGTCATTTAATCAATATAATTACTATCATAATTTCATAATGCATAATTAATATAACAATGTAAATAACTGAAAACACATGCCATTTAATAAATAAACTGAGAATGAAATGCATCTAGAGATAATATTATTGTAAAAATATCATGGATAATAATAACTAAATTCTCAATAAAGTAAATGCTTAACTGTTAGATTTCATGATCTTAGGCATCATGAAAACCTCTACTGTCAAGTCCTTACATGATACAGTTTAAAAATGATGGGTAAATATACACCATAAACCCATTTAAATAAGTCTAGACAACCAATTCATCTCATGATACTACCAATACATCGAGGGGATATATATAAATAGGCCCCACACATATCTTCATGTCCAAATCATTCCTTATATATCAAATAACTGATTTAATTCATGATTAACATGCCTTACCATTAAATATCCATATTGAAGAAAGAATATGGATTATCAATATTTCTCCATTCAATTAAATAACTTTTAAAGTAAAAAACTGTATTTATAAATGAGATATGATTTAATAAATAAGAATATCCATGATAAATAATATGTAAATTAATGGGAAATTTAATGTTCAATGATCACAAGAAAGTCAATAATTGAAGGGAAAGTTAATTACTACAAAAATGAATCAAGGAATTGAATTTTATTGCTGTCCTTGGTAAAAATAACCATAAAACATCTAGATAAAGAATAAGGATGGTATCAATGCAATAGATCCTCGGTGGAGTATATATAAAATAAAGGGTTTTTTCATTGACAAATAGAAATACCATAAAGAGATATTTAAAATCATTCTTGATGAAAAAATCATTTTCATTTTTAATATAACCTTCTAAAACTAAAATTTCACAATTTTTTTTCAAAATACTATCCTTTGAATATAACATTTTAAAATTATGAAAGAATATTTAAAACATTAATTGGTCACGATGTCATGAAATTTCATATATGTTGTACATGTTAAAACCAACCTCTTTTCAATTTTTCAGTAGAATCCAAATAGGGATTGTTAAAAAAAATAAATATTACTTTAAATTTTTTATAAGGAAGTAAAACATGGGTAAAAATTTCTTTAATAAATAATTTTGAATAATTTTAAAAAAAATTCATTTTTTAGAAAACTTGGTTTTAGAAGAAAAATGATTTTGACCGAAGAGAGAAATGAAGTCAGATTTTACTGAAAACGTTTTCTAAATCATTTTAAGTAACAAAGAGTGGAAAAAACAGAATTATTACTTGAAAACATAATGAATTACCATAGTAGAATAAGATGTAATGGTTTTATTATAAAATTATCATATAATCTCCTTTAATGGAAATTCAAGTATAAACAATCCAGATTAAAACACAATTATGAAATGAACCCTTATAAAGATCATAAAATTTAGGCGAGCATTAATAAAGGAATAAATTATGTGCATCAAATGTAATTCCACATAAAAAAAGTTTAAATACAACATAATATATTCAGAATTCTTTACACATGTAATCTTAGAATTTAAAGACAATGAAGAAATAACATTACCCAATGAAAATAAATTGAGTTATGAAAATCTCGGCCACTTGGTAATTTTTAAGTCAAAATCAGTTTGGATGAAATAATTAAAAATAAAACTCAAAATATGATTAACTTTTAAGGAATCAGTATATTACATGTAAAAGGGAAAGTATATACACCATATAAAATAAATTATGTACATAACATTACAATATGCCTCAATTAAGAGAAATTGAGATATAGACCCTTACCTCACACTTCCTTATAGATAAACGTGATTTAAAATCCTATATAATGGTTTTAATCATGTTATTTACTTATTCCAGAACCATATTAATATTTATAATATCATATATGATCTTCTTATAACATCTTATCACCCATTTGTTAATAATATTTCATTGTTTTTTTTGTTTCATGTGTTATTAACTTTATTTTCACATGTGTGTTTTATCATGAAAGATATGATTCTTGTGCATATTATATAGTTACATCATATCCAAAATGATATTAATTTTATAATATAATTTCTTTTCATTAGAATTGGGGTTTCATGTTCTGAAAGCTATCAAAGAGATAAATTAAAAAAATACTTTGTGGGTTGTTTAATATTGGTGTTTCATGTTTCATACGCTATCAAATACATTGTTATTATATTATAATTACATGGTGTTATATTCTACCCACCTTAAATAAATTATATCCTCAAAATATAGTCTTGTGCTCAGAAATCAAGGGTTTGATATTAGGAAATCACTTTGTTGAAAACCCACAACATAAAAAGGGTTAATAAAACATTCTCTTAATAAGAGAGAAAGGGAAGTACAAAGGTCATATTGAATAACACATAACTAGAGTTCTAAGTAGGATAAAAATAGTGTAAATTGAAGATATGGACATTAAAGAAAAGAGTAAATAATTATAGAGAGTGATAGAGGTCATTGATCCAAAAAAGTGAATGATCAATGGAAAGTTAAGGACCACAAAACCATAAATAGGTGATGATTTAAAAGACCATTTGATTCATTGGATATAGAGGTAATATGATAAATTTTTTGTTTCAGGATATTTTTCCTAAAGTTGTGCCATTATTTGAATGTATAATAATATAAAATAGTATACTTACTTAATACATTTCTATTTTATAGTCAAAATTCCATCCTTTGATTTTGCTTCAATCAATTTATAATTAATCACTTATAATAAGAAATGAATATCCAAAAATGATTTTTTTATTATAGAAGAACTAAAATCCCCTTTTAAAGAATTGCAAGATCTATTATATAGTGAAAAATATTTATGTCCATCTATAACTATTTTCAAAATTAAATCTAGTTTTCCCAAGTAATCAATATAATACATTAATCTATAAACCTAAATAGTAACACCATTGATTCATCATTGATATTTATCTATCAAATTGTTTAAATAAACATAATCCCATATTAACAAGAACATAATTTAATCAAACAGTTGAAAATAAACCCTTATCGTCCTTTACTTGTGGTTTCAAGAATTGGGGTCTTGGTAGATGCGACGAGGTATCATCCAGAATGCATTTTGTATTTTTTCTAAAACAATATTAATATTATACCTATAAAATTAAAAAATTGTGATGAACCTTAATTACTATAACATAAATGATAATAAAATCATTAAAGGTTAAAAATACCTTGAATCATAAGTCTAAAAAAATGTAAAGGAATTATTATGAAAATAACTATTTCATATACTAAACCGATAGGTTGTATTCTGGTAAATGTTTTCCAAAAATATCCTTAATCATGTGATATTCCTACAACATAGATTTTTAAAATGGGTGTTTAATACTTTGAAATTATGATCAAAATTATACTCATAAACCCATGATGCTAGCCATAAATATTAAGTTAACGAAGAAATATATGCTTCTAAAATTTAATACAATATTTAGATGTTTGATAATTCTTATCACACAAATTACATTAGTAAAAATACTTCTAAAATTTAATTCTATAATCCCAATTTATAAATAATTCATCCATTTTATTTCAACATAAGTATATCTGTGGTCTATGGGTAAAAATATAGAAGAGGGAATTGACCTGTATAATTCCCATTTTCCCTATATTTAAGAAAAAGAATGATAAATGGATCCCCAGGATGATATTTATTTCTTTCCATCATACTCTCCATTTTTCCTTGAAAATTATGTACTTTATGCCCTTCTTTTCCACACATAAATGTTTTTATAATTTCTTTGAGACTCTTTCTTGGATGTATCTTTCCATATTTCTCACATGATGGAAGTTGAGTCTCCTTTCCTCCATGGTCTTCACCACTTAAGCTAATAAAAAACTCCATTATTCTCTTCATTGGTGAGTTTAGGAGTTAGTTAAGGTGTAATTTGTTAGTTATATTTCAAGATAACTGACTACGCATAATCATTATATCTTTCATTCTATTCATTATACCATTTTTTTCTCATATTCACCACATTTACCTTAACATTAAATGTTAAAATGATTTCTTTAGGTCCCATCCATTGATTAAAACAAAAAATTATAGTGTAAGAAACAATAATAATAGTGGGAAACCATATAATATTAATGATTCTAGTATAGAATGTCTAAATCATGACACCATATTTTTAATTTAATACACCTTAGTCTTAACCAAGGCCATTAATTGTAATTATCTTTTCTATTACTTCATAATGGTTTGTAAATAAAATGTGAACTATCCTAAGAATATCCCCTAAGAGTGTCAAACCATGTGCACAATAAGGCCCATTGGTATGGATCAGGTGATTATCAAGTAGAGACCAATTCACCCTTTCTAGAGTTATTACCCCTAGGTACATCAGTTCTAGAACTATGTCCTCTTGTAGTATCCATAAAAGGATGTATTTCTAGGAAAACCATAGAATCTATACCTTACCAAAATAGTAGGATGTTTTTCTGTACTTATCATCATAGTTTATAATAGGGTTATGTTCCCTAATTTATGTTTTCCTTAATATAGTTCCAAAGGTTTCTACTAAATTTAATTTGATACCAATTTTAATGACTGAACCCCAAGTATCCTTGATCTGGTGGTTACTTTATGACTTTCTCATAATATACAAGGAATAATATTCTAAAGGAAAAAATATTTTAGTATTCTTGGTAAAATAGATATATACATGATTACAATATTACATTTTAAAACAAAAATTACAACATATTTTTTTCAAGAATAACATTATTCCATCTATAATATCCTTGAATATATATTATAGTACACTTCATGGATTTTTAGGAAAGAAAGAAAATAAGTGAGAGATCAAATTCTCAAAACGGGTTAAGTAGAGAAAAAAATATCATGAATAAATAAGCATAATAAACATGGTAAGGTAAATAACTAAACACACATTCCATTTAAATAACTTTACTATCATAATAAATATGGAATGGTAAATAAATAAAAACACATGAAATTTAATTAATATCATTAATATCATAATTGGATAAGGAATAATCAATATGGAAAGGTAAAAAACTGAAAACATATGCCATTTAATTAATAATCTGGGAATTAAATGCATCCATAGATAATATCATTGTGAAAATATCATGGATAATAATAAATAAATTCTCATTGAAGGAAATAATTAATTATTTGATGTCATGAACTTAAGAATCATGAAAACCTCTAATATCAAGACCTTCCTTAAGAAATCTTAACATTAATGGGTAGGTATACACCAAAAAACCATTTAACTAAGGTTATCCAACTGATTTATCCCATGAGACTATCAATTCATCAAGAGGATATATATAACCAAGCCCCACTTATTTCAACATTTCCAAATAATTCTTCATATATTGACTAATTTATTTAATTCATGAACAATATTCCTTACTATTAAATATATGTATTGAAAATAATATGGATTATAAATATTTATCTAGTAAATAAAATATCTTTCAAATTAAAACACCATATGTATAAATGAGATATATTTTAATCAATAAGAGTATCAATGATAAATAATATGAATATATATGGAAAATTTAATGTCTAATGATCACATGAAAGTGAAAAATTCAAGGGAAAGTTATTGACTACAAAAATGAACCAAGGAAGTGAATGTCAATACTATAATTGTTCAAAATAATAATAAATAATCTAGAGGAAGAATACGGTTGGTATCAATATAATATATCCCTAGTAGAGTTTATGTAAAATAATTTTTTGTTTTTGTCGATAGATAGAAATACCATAAAAATACATTTAAAAAAATTCTTAATGAAAATATCCGTTTCATTTTGAAAATTACCTTTTAAAACTAAAAGTTAACAAAAACATATTGAAAACACTATTATTTTGAAATAAACTTTGAATCTTATAATGTAATATTTTAAAAAATAAATTTTCCATGACAGATGTAAATTCTACACATGCCATACATGTTAAAATAAAGATTCCTTTAACTTTTTTTAATAAAAGAAAAAAGGAAATTGTTTTGAAAATGACATGAATATTACTTTAAAAAAAACCTTTTAAAAAATTCAATCATGGGTAAAAATGTTTTTAATAAATAATTTTTAATAATTTTAAAAATAATTTTTATTTTTTTAGAAAACATGGTTTTGGAAGAAAATATTTTTTCAAACAAAGAGAGAAATGAAGTAATATTTTATTAAAAACATTTCATCAATAATTTTAAGTACCAAAGTGGAAAAATGGTATTATTACTTGAAAAAATCACGAATAACCATAGGGGAAGAACATGTAATTGGTTTATTAGAAAATGATCAAATAATTTCGTTCAATGGAAATTCATGTATAAGAAATCCTGATTAAAATGATATTGGGAATTGAACCATTACAAAGATAATAACATTGAAGTGAGGATTAATATTGAATAAATTCTATGTATCAATTTTGAATCCACATAAAACAAGTGGAAATACCCACACTTCCTTTTGGTTAAATGTTATTTAAACTCACGTGTAATGGTTTTAATCATGTTATTATCTTATACCAGAACCATATTAATATTTATAATATCATATATGACCCTTTTATAACATATTATCACATGTTCATTAATAATATTTCATTATTTTCATTATTTCAGGTGCTATTTTCCTTGTTTTCTCATGTGTGTTTTGCAATGATAGATCTAGTTCTTATGTATATGATATAGTTCCATCATCTCTAGAATGATATTAATGTTTTAATAATAAATTGTTTTCATTATAATTGGGGTTTTTATCCTATAATCTGTCAAAGAGATTAAATTTTAAAAAATATATACTTTGTGGTTTGTTGAAGCTCAGTGTTGCATGCTGCATATGATATGATAGAGAAAAAATACAACAAAAAATAGAAATATTTTATCCAAATTCATCCATTATTGAATTATTTTTTCATATAAAATCCTTCAGTATAGTAAATTATTGCTCCATTACTTGAAAGAAAACATCAATTTCTCAACTTCAGCTCTTCCTTTACTTCTCAAATCCTATATATTTTCAACTCTTGTAAAACATATAGTCAGTATCATATACCCTTTAGAGTAAAATAATTGAATTCAATAACATTAATACCTAAGGTAGACTCTCCAGGTGGTTTCTTACAACCCTTTAAGTATTCCAGACAATTCTTTCTACAATGACCAGTTTTGCTATAATGAAACCAACGTCTGTCCTTCCTTTTATTTAGTTTAATTGGAAATGAGGACTTTCTATGATCTATTTCCTTCTCTCTATGGCCAAAAATGTTACCCTTATCCCTTTGAACCATTATGAATACTATTGATCCTAATCCTCCCATGTACTGCTCATCCATCCACAATATATTGAGGAGTTAGGATAAACTTTTATTGAATTAATTCATATTATAGTTCAAAGTAAACTATCATAACCTTTCCGGTAGTGATTATAGAATGAATTTTGTGAATGAATCAAGTCAAATAGAATAACCCAACATCTCCAAGTAACTAATGTACCCAATAATATTGAGTATATGAGTTGAGTATAAAGTTCATTCCACCATTTTACATAGAAAGAGATCCTTCAACACCTTATACCTCTCATGATCAACTTTATCTTGATAGAGCCTTTTTAGTTTTCCTATCATGTTTTAAGAATCCATGATATCAATTTTTATTTTTTTAACTTGGATTCCATGGTAACAAGAATTAGGGTAGATAATTATATTAAATATTTTAGATGATAATTATATGAATCTATATTAATTTCTTGAATGGCTCCAGCCAGTTTCTCGGGAAGGGGCTTCTCCAAAACATATTTTTTCCTCTTGATTTAGAACTATTATTATGTTCTGGTAATAATTTATAAAATTAATACCATTTAGTTTTTCCTTATCCAATATGGATTTCAAGGTAAATATCAATGATTATGATTTCATTATCTACATAGAAGTTTTTATCAGATGGCTATCATGTTTTACTTTCATTTAATAAGGAATTTTATTAAAATTACTCTAACTAAAAATGATGACTTCATATATCATATCCATTTAATAATCCAAGATCCACATTTCATCATGAATTAAACCAATTTGATCATGTAAATAATCCATGTATGTGTATGGTAGAAACGAATTGTCAATCATATCATATATGAATCTTGGGTGGCTAAGTGTATAACACTTTATCCAAATCTATCATATAGATTCAATCAACTTGATTACTCTAGTATCCAAATGTTTAGGGTTTCCCATCTAAATGTAATCCAAATTAAATGAGAAGAAAAATTCACTTATTTTTTAGGGTTACCTCATTGTTTTCTTACCTTACACAAGATATTCCATGGGCACCTAATGGTTAGGGTCATTGATACTGAATGATTAGGTATTTACAAGTTCTTATTTATAAATAATATATCACTTAGTATTTTTAAGGGTTTCACACTATTATATTTATATATGTATGATTCTAAAGATTTAGTTCTAGAATACTTATTCCAACCACAAAATAAATATGCTCAAACCGTATTAATGTGTAACTTTTTATATAAAACACAGTTTTTGTTACTCACCTAAAAAATGGAATCCCAAATTATTTACACATATTTAAAATCATTATATGAATAATGTATATTAAAATTTCATGTAATAATTTGTAATTATAAGAACTTGATAATATATACATGAGTAATCTTGGAGACATAGATAACTAACACCCTACCTTTCTATAATAATGCACAAGCCTCTAATCTAGTGGGAAGTCTGATCTAAAGTATTTTTACCAAAGGATATGCTAATCAAGAGAGAATCTAATTCATTATAAATCTAATACTTAATATTTATAAACTATATTTAATATCGAAATTCAATATAATAACTTTAATTAAAAACCAATGTCAACGTAGATGAAAACTAAATCTTGTTTTTTCATACCTAGCATGTAATGCATGACATGAAGATTTATAGAAAGTAGTTTAAAATATATACTAAAGTATACATTAAAATTTATATTATAACTAGTATATCTATGAATTAAATAGTGAATGAAAAATAAATAAACAATTCATGAATTTAAACATGAAATAAAAAATTATAAATAATTCATAATTATAAACAATTTATAATTCATTATGGATATTCCATAATTAGATAAATACAAACACTATATATTTATTCCCTAATATGAAATCATTTATATTATTCATTATATGAAATTTAATTTAAATATATGATATTTTATGAAATATAGACATTTTATATTTCAATTTTCTATTATATAAATATTATATATAATAAAAATATCACATGTTAATATTATTTAAATATTTTATCAAATCACATAAAAAACTCATTTTGATATGGTTTAAATAATTTATAAATAATATTATTTTAATTTGAATGATTCTAAATAAAAATTACAAACAATTTATAAATTTTAAATATAAATACTTTGTATTTTTCATTCTAATTGTAATTTATAAACATTTATAAATTACACTTATAATTTTCATATAAACCATTTATATCTAAATTATAAGTCATCCCATATAATTTAAAAGGAATATTTTCATAAAAATTTAATCAAATAATTATAAACACTTTATAATTAATTAATTTATAAACATGTTTATAAATTAGTAAATATCCTAAAATACCTTTTATCTTAGTTTATAAACTATTTATAAATTATATAATTCAATTCATAATCGAATTTTAAGAATTTTTTTTTACCATAAAAAAATATTTAATTATATAGGTTGAATCATGGGATATGACTGATAGGATGAGACACATAAACCATTTATTATCTATCCATAATATTTTACAACTGATAATCCAATCATCGAATATGATTTTTATACATAAGTTTTTTTTCCAGTTTTTCAGCAAAGGAAAAAAACATACGCATTGATGGTGTTTGCCTTACATATAAGTGAAAATAATATTACATATCAATCAAAATTTACAATTAACATTCATATCATAGAAATGATACAATTATATGTTTTTTTAACTCTTGGCATAATGCTATAACCAAATGTGATATCCTGAAGTTGTATTATATTACTAATAAAAAACTAAGGGATTTTCACCAAGTCATTAGCTATGATATCCTATATCATAATCTATGATTTAATTAGGTATAAAAAAATTATAAATTTTATTTTATAAAAAGAATATGACATGAATTTTAATTTAAAAAACCTTAATTTCTCAAATGATTTCATTAATCAAAATGCATGGTAAGATTATGATACCACCCAAAGGTTTATAAGGAATTATTAATAATTAATCAAAGAAACAAAAGTACTTAAAAACCATGAAATCCAAGAATACCATTCTTTTGAAATCGTTGTCATTTGAAATAATAAATAAAGAACGTGTACCTTACTATATAGAATTCTATTGACATTTCATTTTTTCAAAGTTTGTTAAATATCACTAAGGAATAACATAAAATTTATTCCCTCTGAGGTGTATCCACGAGTTACAATGAATCACCCAAACACTTTGACAAGATCTTAATTTTCTTCATGATATGCTAGTATCTCAGAAAAAAAGAAGGAAGGAAAAAAGTGATATTTGAGAGAATAATTTTTGACCATAGGCTATTCAAAAATCACACACACCCTATCTCATGAAATGGAATCCTTTATATAGTCTTTTGAGATTCTCCCCAATCCACGTATTTATTAATATGTTTCATATATATGGTAGTAATGCCTTTGATTACATCTTATATAACCCCCAACTAATAAATCTCCCATACTTTTCATATTATGAAATGACTAGTTAATAATAACTAACACATAGGATATCCACTCACTTTGATGTATCATAACAGTGTTAAATGAATCATGCATTAAAATCATGGCCATGCAACTCATCTTAGTCATAAAAAAATTTCCATGGAAACTCGTATGATATCCATATATCATAAAATAAAATATATAATAAAATATGTAACAAAATAAATTTTTTCTATATGTTTATCATACCTTATGACAAAATATATCGTACTATACTATAAGGCCCCAGCCTTAAACCTTACTTAATCTTGAGTTAATACAAGATTACACCTTGAGGATCTTTTCGGGTTTAGAGTTTTAGAGAATTAGATCATAAAACTTGCATTACATTCTACATATAAACAAAGTGGTTACATAAAGATAGTATTATTCATTCCCATCAATGGAAACATATTTAAAATAAAACATGTATTATTTCTTGACACTTCCTTGACACTATCATCATATCATGTACCTTTCCCTTGACCTGTGAAAAACATTTCAAAAAAACTTGGGATGAGCATAAAAATCTCAGTAAGGGATATAAAAATATGGAAAGGAAACATGGGTACATATATACATAAGGATGAGATCATACTTTACCCATAAAAAATAATCACTTTAACATACCTCATCAAATCATGAATAAATCATAGAAATCATAAGACATACAGGTAACTTGAGGCATTCATAACATTCTTACGTAGGGAGTAACCCTCTTGGTTACGTTTGGAATACCCATCATAGTATATTCCCTAAATATTTTCGGAGAAACCTTAACGTTTCACTCCTTTGCATTACCCAATGAATTGGAGAGCTATAACGGGCTCACCCGCCCTTAGTTTATCACGGAACCACCCGTCTTCATAATAATGCCCAAGAACCATAACATAATCATATCACATAAAACATGCATAAAGGAAACAAAACATTTCAACATTTCAATCACAAGATATCAATACAACACATTGATATAATAAAAACATTATGAAAACCATTTTTGATACCAAAATAAAAGAAAAGTAAAACATGGTATTTATTTTTCTTTTAAAAAGAAGGTATGGCTTGTAGAGGAAGCCGAAACTCAAATAATGGTCACGACGGCGGAGAAGTCATTGTTGCCGCATATGTACGACAAAAACATTCCCTTTTGTCGTTTAGTAAACGCTTCGTATAAAAAAGATTCCTTTTGAATAAATGTAAAAGTCAAAGGGGTTTATACACCATATAAAGGAAGGTTGTGTATAAAACAAAATATGCCTCAATGAAAGAAGATTGAGATGAAGTCCCATACCACGTATCCGACTTGACCCGACCGTTCTTTAATCTCCTGAATAATAAACTTGAGTTAATCTCTACTTGCTTATGAAACTTTTTCAAGTTCATTATTCCTTTTATACCATGTTATGAACATCATGTAATCATTTAAGTTAATAATGTTCATTTTGTCGGTATTTGGTTCTTAAGTCAAAAATAGACTTCTTACACTTACATGTTGTTAATTTGGTCAAAGGTTCGTTATATCCAGAATGATATTAATGATTTGGATAACATATATATCATATATATTCATCATATACATGTATTTATAATATTACATCACATTTAGAGGTAAGAAATGAAATGCACCGTTCATGGAGACGGTAAGCCGTACGTACGCATGAATGCTACTTCCATTTCTATTTCGTATTTTCTGGAATGGAATCATAATGATATAAGAGTATATTATAATTAAAGTATAATAACATATATAATATCATTAAATTTATCCTTTACACATCCCACATATGGTATTAACGAATTAAATCACTTTCAGGGGGCGGTAGTCCACACTTCTTAAAATGAAGATATCGTGTTTACCCATAATGGAAACAATAATGGTATGCCATAAATGAAAAATACATAAGCTTAAGGAAAGAATAAACATATTATATATCATATATAAAAATAGTGACATCATAATGGCCACATTTGAAGGTGTTAAATGAGTATTGAACAATCATCGTTTCGATAGGAAGAATTTCGCCATCCACGGAAACCGTATGTTCTTTAACCATTTGATGTAGTTGTGTGAGAGTGTAGCTCAAATAAATCTTATAAAAACATCCTAGTATATTGAAGATACTGTTTTTGTTACAAAATAAGTAACTAAAAAGAGTTTAGGGGGTTGGAGAAGCAAAATAAAACAAATGAACATGAGAGAATGAATTACCTTTAAAAGTGTAACTCCTTTGGATTTGAGCCTAAAGGCTTCCTTTGAAAGGATTCTGCCCAAAGGGAATCCTCTAGGATGAGGAGAGGGATGTGGAGAGAGTAAATGGGCAGGGGATGGCCGAGCCAAAGTCTTGAGGAGTGTGTGAAATGAGGTAGAGGTGGGGGCCTTTTATAAGAGGAGAGGAGGGGCACTTTTGGAAATCATGAAACTATTATTTTATTTTCAAAAGTGTTTCGAATTTCTAAGGCCCCACATTGATATATTTCTACGATAAGATGATAAGGCTTCGAAATATTCCCATCCAATAGTTTTTGGACAAGTGTAGGTCTTAGATTTTATATTATATTTTCATTTTATTTAAACTGTTCATTAATGAGGTCATCGTTGCATCATCATGATGTCATAATTAAATTAATTTATTTAATGTCTAAAAATTATAAAAAAAATATCCTCATGTATGAAATATTTTTATCTTTCCAAAGAGTATTTATAGGCAAAATTATGATTAGTATAACCCCTTATAAAAATTGTTTTAGTAAAACAATTTATGTTAGTGTCATTTTCACCTTTATTTAAAAAAAGGCATTAAAGTCATTATCTCACCCAAGTGGCTCCATGGGGTCCCCTAAATAGACCCATGGGTTTTCTTGGTCGGCCATGACACAACCAATAGGGTTAGGACATGTGTAAAGCTCATCTCATTTTATTAAATCATTATTTTTACCTTAAACTACACTAATTACCTCTAATCGCGATTAATGAAAAAAATGTTACTTTTCACCAAAAAATTATTTTCATCCCATTGAACCACATTTTACATACTAATGAGAACCATGTATGTCAGATTTTCAAAATTCAATACACATTAGTGGTAAACTTTCATTTAACTAAAAAATCAGTTTTCTTGATTACCACTTAGTGGTTTCACTATTCATCAAAAATTGGAGTTTTTCAGAAAAATACCAAAACTTCACCCTAAGCTATATTTGATATTCTGAATTAATAAATGAAGTCTATTTTACAAAATTCAAAACATATAGGTCACATTAATTAATTTAATAATTAATTCCCGCTGTCAGAGCAAATAGCGTGTTTTTATGAAACAATAAGTATCAAAAGATTGACACAAGTTTAAGTCCAATTTCAAAGTGAAATTGATTCCAATGACCACAATTGGATTAAATGGTAAAAATATATTCTAATTTCACTTCAAAACCAATTCAAAAGATAATCTAATCATATAAATAAATTAGATTAAAAAGCAGTTTTGATGTAAAATGCAGTATTTTTCACTATTCATTAAAAAATGAACATTGTCAGAAAAATACCAAAAATTCACACAAAGTAAATTTTGATGTCCCAATCATAAAGAATAAGTTTATTTTGACAAACATAGTTTATAAAATTGTCAAAAGATAGATTTAAAAAGGGTTTTCCATCATAAGGCAGTAAAACAATCTTATAAGAATATTAGTGTATTCCATGCTTAAGATTGGATTTATTTGCATTTTAAGCCTCTAAAACACTATCAAATTCATTAATAGACATATATAAAAATATATATTATTCATTACTTACTTGGGATGTTACATCCTTCCCCCCTTTAGAAAATTGCGTCCCCGTAATTTATTTACTTATCAAATAAATGGGGGTACTTATCCCTCATTGCATTTTCAGATTCCCATGTTGCCTCTTCCATCATATGGTTTTTCCACAAAACCTTTACCTGCTTAATAACCTTATTCCGTAACACTTGCTCCCTGTGGTCAAGAATCTAGACCAGTTGTTTCTCATAAGATATGTTCTCTTCCAGCTGAACTACCTCTGGACTCAAAACATGAGATGGATCTGGCATATACTTTCTCAACATCGAAACGTGAAAAACATTGTGTACCTGAGATAAACTCGGAGGTAAAGCCACCCGGTAGGCAACTGATCCAACTCTCTCCAGAATTTCATATGGTCTAATGAACCTTGGACTCAGCTTTTCTTTCTTACCAAATCGCATCACACTTTTCCATGGTGATACTTTGAAAAAAACATGATCACCTACCTCGAAAGATAGATCCTTCCTCCGGTTATCCGCATAACTCTTCTGCCTGCTCTGAGCTGTTCTCATGTGTTTCTGAATCAGCTGAACTTTTTCTGCCATCTCTTCTACCAATTCTGGTCCCATCAACTTCCTTTCCCCTACTTCATCCCAAAAAGCTGGAGTTCGACACCGTTTGCCATATAATGCCTCAAATGGAGCCATCTGTATACTGGAATGAAAACTGTTATTATATGAAAATTCAACCAAAGAAAGATGTTGGTCCCAAATTCCCTGATAATCCATAGAACAAGCTCGTAGCATATCCTCTAATGTCTGAATTGTTCGTTCTGACTGCCCATCTGATTGAGGATGAAAAGATGTACTAAAATTTAATTCAGTACCCAACGACTTCTGAAGGCCTTTCCAAAAGTTAGAAGTGAACCTGGGATCACGATCAGATACAATGGAGAGAGGAACTCTATGTAACCTGACTATCTCTTTAAGATATAAATGGGAAAGTTGATCAAGAGAGAAAGTATCTCGTATAGCAAGGAAATGAGCAGATTTAGTCAAGAGATCAACAATAACCCAGATTGCATTATTACCTCGAGATGTCTTCGGTAATCCCACAACAAAGTCCATGGATATATTCTCTCATTTCCAATCTGGAACTGGTAAATACTGAATCATCCCTTTCGGTAACTGCCGCTCTGCTTTAACCTGTTGACATGTAAAACACTTCATAGTAAAATCAGCAATATCTCTTTTCATTCAATCCCACCAGTAATACTCCCGCAGATCTCTATACATCTTAGTACTGCCCGGATGAACTGAAAACGGAGAACTATGAGCTTTACATAACAACTCTCTCTTCAACTGTTAATCACAAGGCACACACAATCTCTTCCCAAATCTCAAAACACAATCATTATCAATGTTGAATTCAGGCAACTTAACTTTCTGAACCAGCTCTACCTTTTTCTGCAACTCACTGTCTTGCTTCTGTGCTTTCTTGATTCTATCTGATAGAGATGATCTCACTGATACCTGAAAAAAAACAGAAGAACTTCCTGCACCAACAAATTCTATGCCAAAGTTCATCAAATACTTAACCAAAGGATCACGTTCCAAATGCAACATTGCTAATGAAGCATTACTTTTTCGACTCAAAGCATCATCCACTTTATTTGCTTTTCCCAGATGGTAATGAATTGTACAATAATAATCCTTGATTAATTCTAGAAATCTCCTTTGTCTCATGTTCAATTCTTTCTGAGTGAATATATACTTTAAAATTTTGTGATCAGTATATATTTCACACTTTACTCCATAAAAATGATGCCTCCAAATTTTTAAAGCAAAAACAACAGCATCTAATTCCAAATCATGTGTAGGGTAATTTACCTCATGAGTTTTCAACTGTCATGAAGCATAAGCAATTACCTGATCATTTTGCATTAGGACGCAACCAAGTCCTTTCAATGAAGCATCACTGTAGATAACAAACTCACCATTCCTGGAAGGTAGTGCCAAAACAGGAGCATTCACCAATCTTCTTTTTTATTCCTGAAAACAATCATCACATTCTTTTGTCCAGATAAACTTAACACCCTTCCGAGTCAGCTTAGTCATTGGACTAGATAACCGTGAAAATTTTCTAACAAACCTTCGGTAATAGCCTGCCAAACCAAGGAAGCTACGAATCTCAGTTACATTTGTGGGTCTTGGCCAGTCTTCCACAACTTTTGTTTTTGAAGGATCAACAGTTATCCCATCTTTAGAAACAATGTGACCAAGGAAGGAAATTTGTTGCAACCAAAACTCATACTTGCTGAATTTCCCATACAATTTCTTTTCTTTTAAGGCTTTCAAGATAAACCTTAAATGTATTTCACGCTCCTCTTTACTTTTTGAAAACACCAAAATATCATCAATGACAACCACCACAAACTTATCCAAGAACTCATGGAAAATTCTATTCATTAAGTCCATGAAGACAGCAGGTGCATTGGTTAGCCCAAAAGGCATTACTACAAATTCATAATGGCCATATCTTGTACGGAATGCGGTCTTTGGAATATCTGCCTCCTTTACCTTCAGCTGATGGTACCCCGATCTCAGGTCAATCTTTGAAAAAAACTGAGCTCCCTGGAGCTGATCAAACAAACAAAGTACCTGATACAGCTTCATTTGATGGCCCGACATCTGCTAAAGTAGTTGCAAAGGATTTCACCACCCCTTTCTGCTTGTAGTCTAACTGCTTCCCATCACTCAATCTCTTTGTCGGACACTCATTTGCATAGTGACCCATCTCATTGCACTTAAAACATTTCACTAACTGTAAATCAAATTTGGTCTTACCTTCACCTTGATCCTTTTCAGTGAAATCACGAGCCTTATGTCCCATCTTACCACATCGGTAGCACTTTACAGAATTCAGAAGACATTCCCCAGCATGCCTTTTGCCACATTTATCACAAACTGGAAACTTAGTTTTCTTACCATCAGACTTTTTTGAAGAATTCTTACCTTTCTCCTGCCACCTCGGTCTCTTCTTCTGTTGGTTGTTATAGAACACTTGATCATCGGCAAACTCCATTTCCACCTTCTCAGCACATCGAACAAGATTTTCATAACTTTTAAACTCACGAGAAGCTAATGCCCTTCGATATTTTGGCTTTAATCCTCAGTAAAAATGATTGATTTTACTATCAAGGTCTCAGATAAAATTTGGAGCATACCTTGCCAATCGAGTGAACCTTTCTTCATAGGTAGCCACTGAGTCTTCCTCTTGCCTCAATTCCAAGAATTGCTTTTCCATCCTAAGTCGAACAACCTTAGGAAAATACTTCTCAAGAAACATACCTTTGAATTCGTCCCAGTCAAGAGCATCAATCTCATCAGCGTCCCTGATATTTTTAACCATAAACCACCACTGATCTGCCTCACCTTCTAAACGGTAAATAGCAAGACTAACCTTTTGATTGTCTGAACAACCCATGACATAAAAAATCTTCTCCAGTGCTTTAATCCACCCTTCAGCTAGCACAGGGTCAGATGATCCTCTGAATGATGGGGGATGCTGCCTCATGAAATGTTCCACCACTGACATGTTCCTCTGTGGTTGATCTGGCTGATCTCGTGCATGGATACCACCACCATTTATCTATTGAGTCAACTACGCCATTAGTGCAACAAACTGTTCAGTTCCAATTCCGACCATTTATGGATGCTGATTCGGAAGGTTATTTTCTTCTGTATGCCTTCCTAGCACTACTTCTCTATTTCCTATGCGGAAAACCATTCTGAACAAACATGTCTTAGATGAAGCAACATGGTAATCTTCAAATGCTATATCTCTTCAATTTGACGATAGAAAAAAATATTTTTGGATAATCATTTAATATAATTCTAACTCCTAAAGTTATCTAAACCGACCTTTGATACTAACTATAAGGCCCCAGCCTTAAACCTTACTTAATCTTGAGTTAATACAAGATTACACCTTGAGGATCTTTTCGGGTTTATAGTTTTAGAGAATTAGATCATAAAACTTGCATTACATTCCACATATAAACAAAGTGGTTACATAAAGATAGTATTCTTCATTCCCATCAATGGAAACATATTTAAAATAAAACATGGATTCTTTCTTGACACTTCCATGACACTATCATCATATCATGTACCTTTCCCTTGACCTGTGAAAAATATTTCAAAAAAACTTGGGATGAGCATAAAAAGCTCAGTAGGGGATATAAAAATATGGAAAGGAAACATGGGTACATATATACATAAGGATGAGATCATACTTTACCCATAAAACATAAGCACTTTAACATACCTCATCAAATCATGAATAAATCATAGAAATCATAAGACATAAAGGTAACTTGAGGCATTCATAACATTATTACGTAGGGAGTAACCCTCTTGGTTACGTTTGGAATACCCATCACAGTATATTCCCTAAATCTCTTCGGAGAAACCTTAACATTTCACTCCTTCACGTTAACCAATGCATTGGAGAGCTATAACGGGATCACCCGCCCTTAGTTTATCACGGAACCACCCATCTTCATAATAATTCTCAAGAACCATAACATAATCATATCACATAAAACATGCATAAAGGAAACATTAAATTTCCACATTTCAATCACAAGATATCAATACAACACATTGATATAATAAAAACATTATGAAAACCATTTTCGATACCAAAATAAAAGAAAAGTAAAACATGGTATTTATTTTTCTTTTAAAAAGAAGGTATGGCTTGTAGAGGAAGCCGAAACTCAAATAATGGTCACGACGGCAGAGAAGTCATTGTCGCCACATACGTACGACAAAAACATTCCCTTTTGTCGTTTAGTAAACACTTCGTATAAAAAATATTCCTTTTGAATAAACGTAAAAGTCAAAGGGGTTTATACACCATATAAGGAAAGGTTGTGTATAAAACAAAATATGCCTCAATGAAAGGAGATTGAGACGAAGTCCCATACCTCGTATCCGACTTGACCCGACCGTTCTTTAATCTCCTGAATAATAAACCTGAGTTAATCTCTACTTGCTTATGAAACTTTTTCAAGTTCATTATTCCTTTTATACCATGTTATGAACATCATGTAGTCATTTAAGTTAATAATGTTCCTTTTGTTGGTATTTGGTTCTTAAGTCAAAAATAGACTTCTTACACTTACATGTTGTTAATTTGGTCAAAGGTTCGTTATATCCATAATGATATTAATGATTTGGATAACATATATAACATATATATTCATCATATACATGTATTTATAATATTACATCATATTTAGAGGTAAGAAATGAAATGCACCGTTCATGGAGACGGTAAGCCGTACGTACGCATGAACGCTACTTCCATTTCTATTTCATATTTTCTGGAATGGAATCATAATGATATAAGAGTATATTATAATTATATTATAATAACATATATAATATCATTAACTTTATCCTTTACACATCCCACATATGGCATTAACTAATCAAATCACTTTCAGGGGGCGGTAGTCCGCACTTCCTAAAATGAAGATATCGTGTTTACCCATAATGGAATCAATAATGGTATGCCATAAATGTAAAATACAGAAGCTTAAGGAAAGAATAAACATATTATATATCATATATAAAAATAGTGACATCATAATGGCAACCTTTGAAGGTGTTAAATGAGTATTGAACAATCATCGTTTCGGGAGGCAGAATTTCGCCATCCACGGAAACCGTATGTTCTTTAACCATTTGATGTAGTTGTGTGAGAGTGTAGCTCAAATAAATCTTATAACAACATACTAGTATATTGAATATACTGGTGTTGTTACAAAAGAAGTAAATAAAAAGAGTTTAGGGGGTTGGAGAAGCAAAATAAAACAAATGAACATGAGAGAATGAATTACCTTTAAAAGTGTAACTCCTTTTGATTTGAGCCTAAAGGCTTCCTTTGAAAGGATTATGCCCAAATGGAATCCTCTAGGATGAGGAGAGGGATGTGGAGAGAGTAAATGGTTAGGGGATGGCCGAGCCAAAGGCTTGAGGAGTGTGTGAAATGAGGTAGAGGTGGGGGCCTTTTATAAGAGGAGAGGAGGGGCACTTTTGGAAATCATGAAACTATTATTTTATTTTCAAAAGTGTTTCGAATTTCTAAGGTCCCAAATTGATATATTTCTAAGATAAGATGATAGAGCTTCGAAATATTCCCATCCAATAGTTTTTGGAAAAGTGTAGGTCTTAGAGTTTATATTATCTTTTCATTTTATTTAAAATGTTCATTAATGAGGTCATCGTTGCATCATCATGATGTCATAATTAAATTAATTTATTTAATGTCTAAAAATTATAAAACAAATATCCTGATGTATGAAATCTTTTTATCTTTACAAAGAGTATTTATAGACAAAATTATGATTAGTATAACCCCTTCTAAAAATTGTTTTAGTAAAACAATTTATGTTAGTGTCATTTTCACCTTTATTTAAAAAAAGGCATTAAAGTCATTATCTCACCCAAGTGGCTCCATGAGGTCCCCTAAATCGACCCATGGGTTGTCTTGGTCGGCCATGACACAACCAATATTGTTAGGACATGTTTCAAGCTCATCTAATTTTATTAAAGCATTATTTTTACCTTAAACTACACTAATTACCTTTAATCGCGATTAATGAAAAAAAAGTTACTATTCATCAAAAAATTATTTTCATCCCACTGAACCACATTTTACATACTAATGAAAACCATGTATGTCGGATTTTCAAAATTCAATACACATTAGTGGTAAACTTTCATTTAACTGAAAAATCAGTTTGCTTGATTACCACTTAGTGGTTTCACTATTCATCAAAAATTGGAGTTTTTCAGAAAAATACCAAAACTTCACCCTAAGCTATATTTGATATTCTGAATTCCAAAATGAAGTCTATTTTACAAAATTCAAAACATATAGGTCACATTAATTAATTTAATAATTAATTACCACTGTCAGAGCAAATAGCGTGTTTTTATGAAACAATAAGTATCAAAAGATTGACACCAGTTTAAGTCCAATTTCAAAGTGAAATTGATTCCAATGACCACCATTGGATTAAATGGTAAAAATATATTATAATTTCACTTCAAAACCAATTCAAAAGATAATCGAATCATATAAATAAATTAGATTAAAAAGCAGTTTTGATGTAAAATGCAGTATTTTTCACTATTCATTAAAAAATGAACATTGTCAGAAAAATACAAAAATTCACACAAAGTAAATTTTGATGTCCCAATCATAAAGAATAAGTTTATTTTGACAAACATAGTTTATAAAATCGTCAAAAGATAGATTTAAAAAGGGTTTTCCATCATAAGGCAGTAAAACAATCTTTTAAGAATATTAGTGTATTCCATGCTTAAGATTGGATTTATTTGCATTTTAAGCCTCTAAAACACTATCTAATTCATTAATAGACATATATAAAAATATCTATTATTCATTACTTACTTGGGATGTTACATCCTTCCCCCCTTTAGAAAATTGCATCCCCGCAATTTATTTACATATCAAATAAATGGGGGTACTTATCCCTCATTGTATTTTCAGATTCCCATGTTGCCTCTTCCATCATGTGGTTTTTCCACAAAACCTTTACCTGCTTAATCACCTTATTCCATAACACTTGATCCCTGTGGTCAAGAATCTGGACCAGTTGTTCCTCATAATATAGGTTCTCTTCCAGCTGAACTACCTCTGGACTCAAAACATGAGATGGATCTGGCATATACTTTCTCAACATAGAAACGTGAAAAAAATTGTGTACCCGAGATAAACTCGGAGGTAAAGCCACCCGGTATGCAACTGATCCAACTCTCTCTAGAATTTCATATGGTCCAATGAACCTTGGACTCAACTTTCCTTTCTTACCAAATCGCATCACACTTTTCCATAGTGATACTTTGAGAAAAACATGATCACCTACCTCGAAGGATAGATCCTTCCTCCGGTTATCCGCATAACTCTTCTGCCTGCTCTGAGCTGTTCTCATGTGTTTTTGAATCAGATGAACTTTTTCTGCCATCTCTTCTACCAATTCTGGTCCCATCAACTTCCTTTCCCCTACTTCATCCCAAAAAGCTGGAGTTCGACACCGTTTTCCATATAATGCCTCAAATGGAGCCATCTGTATACTGGAATGAAAACTGTTATTATATGAAAATTCAACCAAAGAAAGATGTTGGTCCCAACTTCCCTGATAATCCATAGAACAAGCTTATAGCATATCCTCTAATGTCTGAATTGTTCGTTCTGACTGCCCATCTGATTGAGGATGAAAAGCTGTACTAAAATTTAATTCAGTACCCAACGACTTCTGAAGGCCTTTCAAAAAGTTAGAAGTGAACCTGGGATCACGATCAGATACAATGGAGAGAGGAACTCCATGTAACCTGACTATCTCTTTAAGATAAAAACGGGAAAGTTGATCAAGAGATAAAGTATCTCGTATAGCAAGGAAATGAGCAGATTTAGTCAAGCAATCAACAATAACCCAGATTGCATTATTACCTCGATATGTCTTTGGTAATCCCACAACAAAGTCCATGGATATATTCTCCCATTTCCACTCTAGCACTGGTAAAGACTGAAGCATCCCTTTCGGTTACTGCCGCTCTGATTTAACCTGTTGACATGTCAAACACTTCATAGTAAAATCAACAATATCTCTTTTCATTCCATCCCACCAGTAATACTCCCGCAGATCTCTATACATCTTAGTACTGCCCGGATGAACTGAAAACGGAGAACTATGAGATTCACATAACAACTCTATCTTCAGCTGTGAATCACAAGGCACACACAATCTCTTCCCAAATCTCAAAACACTATCATTATCAATGTTGAATTCAGGCAACTTACCTTTCTGAACCAGCTCTACCTTTTTCTGCAACTCACTGTCTTGCTTCTGTGCTTGCTTGATTCTATCTGATAGAGATGATCTCACTGATACCTGAAACAAAATAGAAGAACTTTATGCACCAACAACTTCTATGCCAAAGTTCATCAAATCCTTAACCAAAGGATCACGTTCCAAACACAACATTGCTAATGAAACATTACTTTTTCGACTCAAAGCATCAGCCACTTTATTTGCTTTTCCCGGATGGTAATGAATTGTACAATCATAATCCTTGATTAATTCTAGCCATCTCCTTTGTCTCATGTTCAATTATTTTTGAGTGAATATATACTTTAAACTTTTGTGATCGGTATATATTTCACACTTTACTCCATACAAATGATGCCTCCAAATTTTTAAAGAAAAAACAACAGGAGCTAATTCCAAATCATGTGTAGGGTAATTTACCTCATGAGTTTTCAACTATCATGAAGCATAAGCAATTACCTAATCATTCTGCATTAGGACGCAACCAAGTCCTTTCAATGAAGCATCACTGTAGATAACAAACTCACCATTCCTGGAAGGTAGTGCCAAAACAGGAGCATTCACCAATCTTCTTTTTTATTCATGAAAACAATCATCACATTCTTTTGTCCAGATAAACTTAACACCCTTCCGAGTCAGCTTAGTCATTGGACTAGATAACCGTGAAAATTTTCTAACAAACCTTCGGTAATAGCCTGCCAAACCAAGGAATCTACGAATCTCAGTTACATTTGTGGGTCTTGGCCAGTCTTCCACAACTTTTGTTTTTGCAGGATCAACAGTTATCCCATCTTTAGAAACAATGTGACCAAGGAAGGAAATTTGTTGCAACCAAAACTCATACTTGCTGAATTTCCCATACAATTTCTTTTCTTTTAAGGTTTTCAAGATAACCCTTAAATGTATTTCATGCTCCTCTTTACTTTTTGAAAACACCAAAATATCATCAATGACAACCACCACAAACTTATCCAAGAACTCATGGAAAATTCTATTCATTAAGTCCATTAATACAGCAGGTGCATTGGTTAGCCCAAAAGGCATTACTACAAATTCATAATGGCCATATCTCGTACGGAACGCGGTCTTCGGAATATCGTCCTCCTTTACCTTCAACTGATGGTACCCCGATCTCAGGTCAATCTTTGAAAAAAACTGAGCTCCCTGGAGCTGATCAAACAAACAAAGTACCTGATACAGCTTCATTTGATGGCCCGACATCTGCTAAAGTAGTTGCAAAGGATTTCACCACCCCTTTCTGCTTGTAGTCTAACTGCTTCCCATCACTCAATCTCTTTGTCGGACACTCATTTTCATAGTGACCCATCTCATTGCACTTAAAACATTTCACTAACTGTAAATCAAATTTGGTCTTACCTTCACCTTGATCCTTTTCAGTGAAATCACGAGCCTTATGTCCCATCTTACCACATCGGTAGCACTTTCCAGAATTCAGAAGACATTCCCCAGCATGCCTTTTGCCACATTTATCACAAACTGGAAACTTAGTTTTCTTACCATCAGACTTTTTTGAAGAATTCTTACCTTTCTCCTGCCACCTCGGTCTCTTCTTCTGTTGGTTGTTATAGAACACTTGATCATCGGAAAACTCCATTTCCACCTTCTCAGCACATCGAACAAGATTTTCATAACTTTTAAACTCACGAGAAGCTAATGCCCTTCGATATTTTGGCTTTAATCCTCAGTAAAAATGATTGATTTTACTATCAAGGTCTCCGATAAAATTTGGAGCATACCTTGCCAATCGAGTGAACCTTTCTTCATAGGTAGCCACTGAGTCTTCCTCTTGCCTCAATTCTAAGAATTTCTTTTCCATCCTAAGTCGAACAACCTTAGGAAAATACTTCTCAAGAAACATACCTTTGAATTCGTCCCAGTCAAGAGCATCAATCTCATCAGCGTCCCTGATATTTTTAACCATAAACCACCACTGATCTGCCTCACCTTCTAAACGGTAAATAGCAAGACTAACCTTTTGATTGTCTGAACAACCCATGACATAAAAAATCTTCTCCAGTGCTTTAATCCACCCTTCAGCTAGCACAGGGTCAGATGATCCTCTGAATGATGGGGGATGCTGCCTCATGAAATGTTCCACCACTAACATGTTCCTCTGTGGTTGATCTGGCTGATCTCGTGCATGGATACCACCACCATTTATCTCTTGAGTCAACTACGCCATTACTGCAACAAACTGTTCAGTTCCAATTCCGACCATTTATGGATGCTGATTCGGAAGGTTATTTCCTTCTGTATGCCTTCCTAGCACTACTTCTCTATTTCCTATGCGGAAAACCATTCTGAACAAACATGTCTTAGATGAAGCAACATGGTAATCTTCAAATGCTATATCTCTTCAATTTGACGATAGAAAAAAATATTTTTGGATAATCATTTAATATAATTCTAACTCCTAAAGTTATCTAAACCGACCTTTGATACCAACTATAAGGCCCCAGCCTTAAACCTTACTTAATCTTGAGTTAATACAAGATTACACCTTGAGGATCTTTTCGGGTTTATAGTTTTAGAGAATTAGATCATAAAACTTGCATTACATTCCACATATAAACAAAGTGGTTACATAAAGATAGTATTCTTCATTCCCATCAATGGAAACATATTTAAAATAAAACATGGATTCTTTCTTGACACTTCCTTGACACTATCATCATATCATGTACCTTTCCCTTGACCTGTGAAAAACATTTCAAAAAAACTTGGGATGAGCATAAAAAGCTCAGTAAGGGATATAAAAATATGGAAAGGAAATATGGGTACATATATACATAAGGATGAGATCATACTTTACCCATAAAACATAAGCACTTTAACATACCTCATCAAATCATGAATAAATCATAGAAATCATAAGACATAAAGGTAACTTGATGCATTCATAACATTATTACCTAGGGAGTAACCCTCTTGGTTACGTTTGGAATACCCATCACAGTATATTCCCTAAATCTCTTCAGAGAAACCTTAACATTTCACTCCTTCACGTTACCCAATGCATTAGAGAGCTATAACGGGCTCACCCGCCCTTAGTTTATCACGGAACCACCAGTCTTCATAATAATTCCCAAGAACCATAACATAATCATATCACATAAAACATGCATAAAGGAAACATAACATTTCCACATTTCAATCACAAGATACCAATACAACACATTGATATAATAAAAACATTATGAAAACCATTTCCGATACCAAAATAAAAGAAAAGTAAAACATGGTATTTATTTTTCTTTTAAAAAGAAGGTATGGCTTGTAGAGGAAGCCGAAACTCAAATAATGGTCACGACGGCGGAGAAGTCGTTGTCGCCGCATACGTACGACAAAAGAATTCCCTTTTGTCGTTTATTAAACGCTTCGTATAAAAAATATTCCTTTTGAATAAACGTAAAAGTCAAAGGGGTTTATACACCATATAAAGGAAGGTTGTGTATAAAACAAAATATGCCTCAATGAAAGGAGATTGAGACGAAGTCCCATACCTCGTATCCGACTTGACCCGACCGTTCTTTAATCTCCTGAATAATAAACTTGAGTTAATCTATACTTGCTTGTGAACCTTTTTCAAGTTCATTATTCCTTTTATACCATGTTATGAACATCATGTAATCATTTAAGTTAATAATGTTCATTTTGTCGGTATTTGGTTCTTAAGTCAAAAATAGACTTCTTACACTTACATGTTGTTAATTTGGTCAAAGGTTCGTTATATCCAGAATGATATTAATGATTTGGATAACATATATATCATATATATTAATCATATACATGTATTTATAATATTACATCACATTTAGAGGTAAGAAATGAAATGCACCGTTCATGGAGACGGTAAGCCGTACGTACGCATGAATGCTACTTCCATTTCTATTTCATATTTTCTGGAATGGAATCATAATGATATAAGAGTATATTATAATTAAAGTATAATAACATATATAATATCATTAAATTTATCCTTTACACATCCCACATATGGTATTAACGAATTAAATCACTTTCAGGGGGCGGTAGTCCGCACTTCCTAAAATGAAGATATCGTGTTTACCCATAATGGAAACAATAATGGTATGCCATAAATGAAAAATACATAAGATTAAGGAAAGAATAAACATATTATATATCATATATAAAAATAGTGACATCATAATGGCCACATTTTAAGGTGTTAAATGAGTATTGAACAATCATCGTTTCGATAGGAAGAATTTCGCCATCCACGGAAACCGTATGTTCTTTAACCATTTGATGTAGTTGTGTGAGAGTGTAGCTCAAATAAATCTTATAACAACATCCTAGTATATTGAAGATACTTGTTTTGTTACAAAATAATTAAATAAAAAGAGTTTAGGGGGTTGGAGAAGCAAAATAAATCAAATGAACATGAGAGAATGAATTACCTTTAAAAGTGTAACTCATTTTTATTTGAGCCTAAAGGCTTCCTTTGAAAGTATTCTGCCCAAAGGGAATCCCCTAGGATGAGGAGAGGGATGTGGAGAGAGTAAATGGTCAGGGGATGGCCGAGCCAAAGTCTTGAGGAGTGTGTGAAATGAGGTAGAGGTGGGGGCCTTTTATAAGAGGAGAGGAGGGGCACTTTTGGAAATCATGAAACTATTATTTTATTTTCAAAAGTGTTTCGAATTTAAAAGGATCCACATTGATATATTTCTATGATAAGATGATAAGGCTTCGAAATATTCCCATCCAATAGTTTTTGGACAAGTGTAGGTCTTAGATTTTATATTATCTTTTCATTTTATTTAAACTGTTCATTAATGAGGTCATCGTTGCATCATCAAGATGTCATAATTTAATTAATTTTTTTAATGTCTAAAAATTATAAAAAAAATATCATGATGTATGAAATCTTTTTATCTTTCCAAATACTATTTATAGACAAAATTATGATTAGTATAACCCCTTCTAAAAATTGTTTTAGTAAAACAATATATGTTAGTGTCATTTTCACCTTTATTTAAAAAAAAGGAATTAAAGTCATTATCTCACCCAAGTGGCTCCATGGGGTCCCCTAAATCGACCCATGGGTTGTATTGGTCGGCCATGACACAAACAATAGGGTTATGAAATGTTTCAAGCTCATCTCATTTTATTAAAGCATTATTTTTACCTTAAACTACACTAATTACCTCTAATCACGATTAATGAAAAAAAAGTTACTATTCACCAAAAAATTATTTTCATCCCATTGAACCACATTTTACATACTAATTAAAACCATTTATGTAGGATTTTCAAAATTCAATACACATTAGTGGCAAAATTTCATTTAACTGAAAAATCAGTTTGCTTGATTACCACTTAGTGGTTTCACTATTCATCAAAAATTGGAGTTTTTCAGAAAAATACCAAAACTTCACCCTAAGCTATATTTGATATTATGAATTCAAAAATGAAGTATATTTTACAAAATTCAAAACATATAGGTCACATTAGTTAATTTAATAATTAATTCCCGCTGTCAGAGCAAATAGCGTGTTTTTATGAAACAATAAGTATCAAAAGATTGACACCAGTTTAAGTCCAATTTCAAAGTGAAATTGATTCCAATGACCACCATTGGATTAAATGGTAAAAATATATTCTAATTTCACTTTTAAACCAATTCAAAAGATAATATAATCATATAAATAAATTATATTAAAAAGCAGTTTTGATGTAAAATGCAGTATTTTTCACTATTCATTAAAAAATGAACATTGTCAGAAAAATACCAAAAATTCACACAAAGTAAATTTTGATGACCCAATCATAAAGAATAAGTTTATTTTGACAAACATAGTTTATAAAATTGTCAAAATATAGATTTAAAAAAGGTTTTCCATCATAAGGCAGTAAAACAATCTTTTAAGAATATTAGTGTATTCCATGCTTAAGATTGGATTTATTTGCATTTTAAGCCTCTAAAACACTATCTAATTCATTAATAGACATATATAAAAATATCTATTATTCATTACTTAATTGGGATGTTACATATACGATATCACATGGATTTAGGGTATATTATTTTTAATATATACTAACCTATATGTATATTTATTTATCTTTTCATTGAGAAGGTTTATAGTAAATCTAGGTAATAAATATCGGAAATCCATTAATTGGATATTGATGTGTATTTAATTTAATTATTCTATTTTAACATGTTATTGTAGGAATTTAAATACTATCGATTTAGTGACTATTTTTGTATACTATGATTATACTGGAAATATTGATACAAAAAATCTATAATTGGTTTTATTTTCACTGCATGTTGGGAATAATTTATTATTAATGTAATATAAAACTGGTCATAAGACATTCAACCACTGGTGAAAAATTAATTTCATTGATAGTGGCTATTAAAGAATCCATTTGGCTTAAGGGTTTGATTATTGAACCTGGATTATGTGATTTTGTCTTTACAATTAACTATACTTCTAAATTTTCATTACATTTGTCTAAGTAACTAGTATTATATACTGGGTATAATAATATAGATATTAGGTTTCATTTCATTATAGAGGATATTTAAATAAATATAGTTCCCATAAATAAGATGCACACTGATGAAAACCCAGCTACTAGTTTAACTAAGGTTTTCGCATTGTCTAAGTTTAATAATTGTTTATATATTTTGAACATGGTTCAACTTTAATAAAATTAGATATAAGGACATGACCATTAGTTTATTTTGTAAGTGGTTTAGTTTTTTTTATTTTATAAATATTTTATAATTTACAAATGAAATTATTCTCGTGTTAGTTTTTTAATTTTTTTCTTGCTTTATATGTTCATATCTTGCTCTACCCATTTACTTTGTTTTATTTGGGCCATTTGGTATTTACACATATAGATGAACCTTATGACCATTATGTGAGACCTTTACATATTGTATTTCACTTGATTTAAGTGATTGTAGTGGAAAAGGGATAATTTCTTATATATCTACTTGTTCCACTAACCCACTCTTACATATCTAGGATTTTGGCCGATCAACCTTTATGAATGCAGATCTTCTGTTGATTTCCCCTTTTTTACTTTGTAATTCTCAATATCCTTATGTATTTTCTTGAGAAAATAAAAAATACTTATATGACGGATCTTGAGACCCTTACACATTTTGTCCATTTGTGCTACGAGTTACCTTAAAGCATCAGATCATGAGACCCTTATGTATCAACTCAATTTCTTTACTTTAATTATATGAGTCCTTCATGGATGCCATCATATTTGAGCAGTTACAACCAAGTTTATAATGAATATCTAACTCTACTGATTCATTACATTGATCCCTAACTATCAATATTTTTTATTTCTGTATCTTATTGAAGGAGAGATGATTCAATGTTTGGATATTCATGCTATTCCAGTTTAAAACAAAGAGAGAGAGAGTGAAGGAGAGAAAGTTCATCACCACTTTTTATAAGGACCCAGCCTTATAACATTACTTAATATTGAATTACATTGAATAATTCACATTGAGGATATTTTCAGGTTTAGAGTTTTAGAGAATTAGGACATAACTATTACATCTCAAAGATTATAAGGTAGACACATCTACTCAGTTTCCATTTTAAAAAAAAATATAAACTCTTGAACAAAAGGGTCATGTCTAGTTCCATGTTTTAGACATCATGACATTTCCTTGATTCCATCCTTGACCGTATTCCATTTTAAGTCCTATGGAAAACATTTCAAAAAAACTTGGGATGAGTATAAAAAGCTCAGTAAGGGTTATAACAAAATGGAAAGAAAACATCAGTCCATGTATACATAAGAATCAATGAAATCATACTTTTCTCATAAAACATAAGCACTTTAACATACCTCATGAAATCATAATATTTACAAATAACTCATAGAAATCATAGGACGTAAAGGTAACATGAGGCATTCATAACATTCTTACGTAGGGAGTAACCCTCATGGTTATGTTTGGAATACCCATCATAGTATATTCCCTAAATATATTTGGAGAAACCTTAATGTTTAACTCCTTCGCGTTACCCAAAGCATTGGAGAGCTATATCTAGCTCACCAGCCCTTAGTTTATCACGGAACCACCCGTCTTCATAAAATTTTTCTAAGAACCATAACATAATCATAACACTTAAAAAATCCATAAAAGAATAATAAAATTTCCACATTTCAATCATAAGAGATCACATCATCATATTATCATAAATAAAAACATATAATAAAATCATTAAAACTCTATGAGAGAAAAATACCTTTAGAATTCGAAAATATTAAAAGAAGATATTTAAAAGAGATTTTAGAATCAAAGTGTCCCATACCACTTCGAAAATTTTTAAAGGGTTTTAGAACATTCATGTACCTATAAATAAATCCTTAAAAACATTTTTAAAACATATACATGGATGATAAATGTTTAAAAGAAAAAAATCTTTAAAACCATTTAAAAAAATGTTTTAATAAAAGAGTCCTTTTCCATTTTGAACAATTAAATTATAAGCCACAAGAAAGTAGAACATTTTAAAAACATTTAAATGACTTAAGTATAGACATAATATTGATATATAATGTCAAAGGGGCTGTATATACACTTTATAAAAGAATAAAAGTGCATATCAGTAAGAAATGTCTTAATGAGAAGAAATTGAGATGTAATCCCAATCAAGGATCATGCCATTAGTGCAAGGATAAATAAATGAAATAATTATGTGTGACAAATATAAATACACCAAATATAAGTGGATAATTAGTGTAAAACAATCAGATTTCATCCACACAAATTCATAGAATGACATAATCAAGAAGTAGAGGTTTAACCCAAAGAATTGAAATTGGGTTAAGAAGTTCCCTTACAAAAATTCGACAGACTAACGACGTCACTTTAAAATTCAGAAAATGAGTTGATGAGAGAAAAAATGGTATCTCATCACTTGGAAATAAAATTTAAATCAATAAGGATATATAATAACTTATCCCAACATAATAAGATGTAAATTAAAAGGAATAACAAAATAAGTTTTTTTAAAAAGAGGGTGAAAGGTTCCTTTACCGATTTGGGTAACTTTCGAAACGTTCACCCCATGAAACAAGGACCATACAACATTGATGTAAATACCCATAAAAGAAGGTATATTACACAAAGAGTATAATAATGGGCAGTACATACACCACTCAAAGGAAATAATGGAAAATGTTGCATAAATCTCATGGGAATAAACGTGAGATGAAAAATCCCATACGAAAACTCGGCAACCTAACGACGCCACTTAAAACTTCCAAAAAATGGTTTGATGAAATAAAATAGGGTCTATAATCATATGAACATATAAATTACAGTAATATTAATATAAAATAAAATCCCACAACCTAATAAATAGGATCTTAAAATAAATGACATAAAAGAGTGTACTTAAAAAGAAAGAGATAGGTAGGATCTCTTACCTCAAGTCCGACTTGTCTTGTTCGTTTCTTTATATTACTGAATAATAAACTTTTGTCAATTTATAATTTCTTAAGTACCTCCTTTAAAGTTTATTATTCAATTCCTATCACATATTATAATGTTATAATAATTAGTTAATTATGTGAGTTCATATCAGATGTTTTTGTCGATGTTTGGTACATGAGTCAAAAATGAACTTGTTTGAAAAGAATTGTCCCCGTAGTTATAAGTACATAATCTATAGAATAGTATTAATGATTTAAATATCATATATATCCAGTACATATTCATTTTATACTATTCTATAACATTTGGAGATAAAAAGAAATGAAATGCACTGTTCATGGAGACGGTAGGCCGTACGTACGCATGAACGCTACTTTCATTTCTTTGTCATATTAATGGAATTAAAAATAATTGAGAGATATATATATTATAATTAAAATATAATATATATGTTATATAGGTCACATAAGTTCATTAATTTCACTCTTTATACATTCCATGTATTGCATGAACGAGTCACATCACTTGAGGGGGCGGTAGTCCACACTTCTTCATATGAAATTATCGCATTTTCACAACATGCAAAGAATAAAGGTATGTTTTAAATATAAAATACAGAAGCATATAGAAAACATAAATACCAGTATATCATATATCAAATATAGTGACATTATAATGGCCACCTTTAAAGGTGTTAAAAGAATATTGAACAATCATCGTTTCATGAGGCAGTAATTCGCCATCCACAGAAAAAGCATGTTCTTTAACCATTAGACGGATGTGTGTGTAAGTGTAGCTCTAATCCTTCTTATAAAAACATACTAGTATATTGAGGATACTGGTTTTGTTACAAAAGAAAGGAATAAAAAGAGTTAATGGGTTGGAGAAGAAAAATAAAACAAAAGAACATAAGAGAAGACATTACCTTTAAATCGGGTAACTCCCTTTGGTTTGAAACAAAAGGGTTTCTTGAAGAGCTTTATGCCTAAGGCGAGGCTTCAATGATGAAGAGAGGGATGTGGAGAGATTAAATGGTCAGTGGTTGGCCGAGCCAAAGGCTTTATAGGTGTAAGTAAGGTGGTAGAGGTGGGGGCCTTTTATAAGAGAAGAGGAGGGGCACATTTGGAAAGTTATAAAATATTACTTTATTATAAAATGATTTTCGGATTTTAAAGGTCTCAAAAGGATATATTTTGAGGATAAGGTGATAAGGTTTCGAAATCCACCCATCCAATAGGTTTGTGACAATTTTACGACCTACATTTTACCCTATCTTCTCATTTTATTTAAATCGTACATTTATGAGGTAATCATTGCATCATCACGGTGTCATGAATAAATTAATTTATTTAATGTATAAAAATTAGAAAAAAACTATCATGATGTAGGAAATAGTTTTATCTTTCTAATTAATATTTATAGTCAAACACATGACCTGTATAACCCCATGTAAAAATTGTTTTAGTAAAACAATACATGTTTGTGAAATTTTAATTTTAACTTTAAATAAAAAGTTATTAATCTCATTTTCCTACCAAAGTGACTCCATGGGGTCCTCAAGTTGACCCATGGATTGTCTTGGTAGGCCATGAATCATCCAATAATGTTAGGACATGTGTCAAGATTATTTCATATTATTATAACATTATCTTTACCTTAAATTACACTAATTACCTTTAATCGCAATTAATAAAACTTAAAAGTTACTATTCAACAAAAAAATTATTTTAATCCCATTGAACCACATTTTACATACTAATTACAACCATGTACATCGGATTTTTGAAATTCAAATCACAGAAGTGGTAAAGTTTCATTTAAACGAAAAATCAGTTTTTTTAATTACCACTTAGTGGTTTCACTATTCATCAAAAATTGAAGTTTTTCCGAAAAATACCAAAAATTCACCCTAAGCTATATTTGATATTATGAATTCAAAAATGAAGTCTATTTTAAAAAAATCAAAACATATAAGTTTCATTAATTAATTTAATAATTAATTCCCGTTTTCAGAACAAAAAGCGTGTTTTTATGAAACAATATATATCAAAAGATTGACACAAGTTTAAGTCCAATTTCAAAGTGAAATTAATTCCAATGACCACTATTGGATTAAATAGTAAAAATATATTATAATTGGACTTTAAAACCAATTCAAAAGATAATCTAATCATATAAATAAATTAGATTAAAAAGAGGTTTTGAATTAAAATACAACATTTTTCACTGTTCATTAAAAAAATGAACTTTGTCAGAAAAATACCAAAAATTTACACAAAGTAAATTTTGATGTCCTGATTCTAAAGAAGAATTTTATTTGGTCTACTATAATGTATAATAGTGACAAAAACTATTTTAAAGAGGGTTCACCATCAAAAGGCGATAAATCGACCTTTTACTGAATTTTAGAGTATTTATGCTTAAAATTGAATTCTTTTCTTATTTTAAGCCTTTATCTTTTATTGGATAAATGTAAAAACATTTAAAAAACATATATAATCATATTTTAGTTATTTCTATTCATTCCCGCCAATACAAAAGCTAGGCATTAACTACCATTTAAAATAATATTATTTTATTATTAGAGTGCAACGTAAGATTTCATAGAAACTCGTTGTTGCGTATTGGGTACGCCATCGAGCATATCATTCACTTTAAAGTAATATTAATATTTTATTCACAAATATTAATAAATATGAAAAATTAATATTTTTTATTTACCTGGGATGTTACATCCTTCCCCCCTATTGGGAATTGCATCCTCGCAATTTTAAAATTGGGCTTGAAAACTTCGAAAGCCCCACATCGGAAAAGGAGTAAATTTAAATGTCACTTTAAAAGAAAGGGAAGTACAAAGGTCACCCGAGTTAACCCATACTAGGATTCCATGTAGGAAAACATGGACATGGAAGAGAAATTAAAGGGTCATGTTCTGATTGAGAGTGATAGAAAACATGATTAGGAGAAAATTAACCACAAAAAAATCACAAACTTGTGATGGGTTAAACGATATCTGATTCCCCAGTCAAAAAAATTAACAGACAAAATTTTTATTTTTAAATTACTTTTCATTGAGGAATTTATTTATGTGCTTAACTAAAATGTAAGGAAACATACTTACTTATCATGTAGACTTTCATCTTTTACTAGATTTCTCATACTTTATCCAAATAATGAGTATTTAGGATGACTTGTTCACATTAAGAGTGCTATAATAAACATCTAGAGAATCACCTAATCCAAAAAAGAGAACTATATATTTCCCATGTCTTTAGACAAAAACCAAAACAAAAAATTTTTAGTACGAGATCAGATAATACCCAAAAAGGATAATTTTTTTTACAAAAAGAAAAACTACTCCTAATCTATAAAATTTTTCAAACAATACCAAAGTTCAACAAAGACCATTCAATAAAAATCTATCCATAAAATTATTCAATGTAATCAAAACTAAGATTAAAACCCAAATCTCTGAAGGATTTAATCTCATGGTCTTCCAAGATAAACCTTAACATTTATCTCCAATCATCAGTTACTCTTAAAGTATCACACTGAAAAGTAATTAACCTAATCACATATCCTTCATGATAGGTTAATAATTTCCATATGTAACCCAAAATAAACTTATTCTAGATTCATAAGATCATATAACTAAAAATAATTAGTCAAACTAACTAGGGACTTCACGTAGTCCAGTGGTAGGCGATAAATACCAGTTGCACTTTGGTTGCGGGTTTGATTCCCACAGCTTCGTCCGATGCGACAGGTTGTCACACGGTCTACATGTTGTCCTTTTTCCAAAACTACATAATTCATATAACATTCCCCAAAAAGTGATAAAATCTTCAAAAATAACCATAACATAATTTGACCTCAAATTTATCTCATGTCGTTCATATTCCATCATAACATATAGTAACCCATAATTACCTCAAAAGTAAGGATAATATAAACCCTAATGGTTACCTTTATAATTATCACCTTAACTTCCATATCGAGTTGGTTCTCTCGTACATGATGCATTAGAGAACTCACCAAGGTTCAAGTGGTTGATCATGACTTCTGATAGTTGGTTTAGAATAACCATGATATTTCTCATTGAATCCCCCATTTAATTCAGTCTCTTAATCAGAGAACCACCACAGTTTCCTTCAAACCCATTGTCACTTTGGTGCCTTCTAGATCCATCCATTTACTAAAACCAAAAAGGTCAGTGTGAGTATATCAAAAAAATCATCATGTACTAAAGAGGAAGATAAACACTAAGATATAATTATCCAATTTATCTCAAACTCATTCCAAAATTCATAAATAACAATTACTCTATCTAATATAATAACTATTGTGGTTATACACAACTTGTCACTTATGCTTAAACAACACTCTAACCTCTAAAGTTATCTAAACCGACCTCTGATACCAACTATAAGGACCCATCCTTATAACATTACTTAATATTAAATTACATTGAATAATTCACATTGAGGATCTTTTTAGGCTTAGAGTTTTAGAGAATTAGGACATAACTATAACATCTCAAAGATTACAAGGTAGACACATCTACTCAGTTTCCATTTTTTCAAAAAATATAAACTCTTGAACAAAAGAGTCATGTCTAGTTCTATGTTTTAGACATAATGAAATTTCCTTGATCCCATCCTTGACCATATTCCATTTTAAGTCCCGTGGAAAAAATTTCAAAAAACTTGGGATGAGCATAAAAAGCTCAGTAAGGGTTATAAAAAATGGAAAGAAAACATCAGTCCATGTACACATAAGAATCAATGAAATTGTACTTTTCTCATAAAACACAAGTACTTTAACATACCTCATGAAATCAAAATATTTACGAATAACTCATAGAAATCATAAGATATAAAGGTAACTTGAGGCATTCATAACATTCTTACGTAGGGAGTAACCCTCATGGTTACGTTTGGAATACCCATCATAGTATATTCCCTAAATCTCTTTGGATAAACCTTAACATTTAACTCCTTCACGTTACCCAATGCATTGGAGAGATATATAGGGTTTACCCACCCTTAGTTCATCACAAAACCACCCATCTTCATAAACATTTCCCAAGAACCATAACATAATCATAACACTTAAAACATTCATAAAAAAAACATAAAATTTCCACATTTCAATCACAAGAGATCACATCATGATATTATCATAAATAAAAATATCTAATAAAATCATTAAAACTCTATGATAGAAAAATACCTTTAGACTTTGAAAATATTAAAAGAAGATAATTAAAAGAGATTTTAGAATCAATGTGTCCCATACCACTTCGAAACTTTTTAAAGGGTTTTAAAACATTCATGTCCCTATAAATAAATCCTTAAAACCATTTTTAAAACATGGAAATGGATGATAAATTTTTAAAAGAAAAAAATCTTTAAAACCATTTAAAACAATGTTTTAATTAAAGAGTCATTTTTCATTTTTAACATTTAAATTATAAGCCCCAAGAAAGTAGACCATTTTCAAAACATTTCAATGAATTTAGTATAGAAATAATATTGATATGGACTATAAAAGGGTCTGTATATACACTTTATAAAAGAATAAAAGTGCATATCATTAAGAAATGTCTCAATGAGAAGAAATTGAGATGTAATCCCAATCAAGGATCATGCCATTAGAGCAAAGATAAAGAAATGACATAATTATATGTGACAAATATAAATACACCAAATATAAGTGGATACTCAGTGTAAAACAATAATATGTCATCCACACATATTCATAGTACGACATAATCAAGAAGTAGAGGTTTAATCTAAAGAATTGAAATTGGGTTAAGAAGTTCCCTTACAAAGATTCGACAGCCTAACGACATCACTTTAAAATTCAGAAAATGAGCTGATGAGAGAGAAATGGTATCTCATCACTTAGACATAAAATTTAAATTAATAAGGATATATTAGAACATATGCCAACATAATAATATGTAAATTAAAAGTCATAACAAAATAATTTTTTTTAAAAGAGAGGGTGAAAGGTTTCCTTACCGATTTGGGTAACTTTCGAAACGTTCACCCCATGAAAGAAGGACCGTAAAAAGTTGATATAAATACCCATAAAATAAGGTATATTACACAAAGAGTATAATAATGGAAATTAAATACACCAATCAAAGGAAATAGTGGAAAATGTTGCATAAATCTCACAGGAATAAAAGTGAGATGAAAAATCCCATAAGAAAACTCGGCAGCCTAACGACGCCACTTAAAACCTCCAAAAAATGGATTGATGAAATAAAATAGGGTCTCTCATCATATTAACATAGAAAGTAAAGTAATATTAATATAAAATAACATCCCCCAACCTAAGAAAGATGAGCTTAAAAGAAACGACATAAAAGAGAGTACTTAAAAAGAAAGAGATAGGTAGGATCCCTTACCTCAAGTCCGACTTGTCTTGTTCGTTTCTTTATATTACTGAATAATAATTTTTTTTCAATTTATAATTTCTACCTAATTTAAAGTTTATTATTTAATTCATATCACATATTAAAATGTTTTAATAATTAGTTAATTATGTGAGTTCATATCAGATGTTTTTGTCGATGTTTGGTACATGAGTCAAAAATGAACTTGTTTGAAAAGAATTGTCCCAGTAGTTATAAGTACATCATCTCCAGAATAGTATTAATGATTTAAATATCATATATATCCAGTACATATTCATTTTATACTATTACATAACATTTGGAGATAAAAATCAATGAAATGCACTGTTCATGGAGACGGCAGGCCGTACGTACGCATGAACGCTACTTTTATTTCTTTGTCATATTAATGGAATTAAAAATAATTGAGAGATATATATATTATAATTAAAATTTAATATATATGTTATATAGGTCACATAAGTTCATTAATTTTACTCTTTATACATTCCATGTATTGCATGAACGAGTCACATCACTTGAGGGGGCGGTAGTCCACACTTCCTCATATGAAATTATCGCATTTGCACAACATGCAAAGAATAAAGGTATGTTTTAAATATAAAATACAGAATCATATAGAAAACCTAAATAAAATATATATCATATATAAAATACAATGAAATCATAATGTCCACCTTTAAAGGTGTTAAAAGAATATTGAACAATTATCGTTTCGTGAGGCAGTAATTCACCATCCACAGAAAAAGTATGTTCTTTAACCATTAGACGGATCTGTGTGTAAGTGTAGCTAGAATAATTTTTATAAAAAAATCCTAGTATATTGAGGATACTGGTTCTGTTACAAAATAAATTATTAACTATATTTTAGGGGGTTGGAGAAGAAAAATAAAACAAAATAACATAAGAGAAGACATTACCTTTAAATCGGGTAACTCCCTTTGGTTTGAACCAAAAGGGTTTCTTGAAGAACTTTCTGCCTAAGGTGAGACTTCAATGATGAGGAGAGGGATGTGGAGAGATGAAATGGGTAGGTTTTGGCCGAGCCAAATGCTTGAGAGGTGTGATTAAGTTGGTAGAGGTGGGAGCCTTTTATAAGAGAAGAGGAGGGGAACTCTTGGAAAGTTATAAAATATTACTTTATTATAAAATGATTTTCGGATTTTAAAGCTCCCAAAAGGATATATTTCGAGGAGAAGGTGACAAGGTTTCGAAATAAACTCTTAAAATAGGTTTGTGACAAGTTTAAGACTTAGATTTTACCCTATCTTCTCATTTTATTTAAATCGTTCATTTATGAGGTAATCACTGCATCATCACGGTGTCATAAATAAATTAATTTATTTAATGTCTAAAAATTATAAAAAAAATATCATGATGTATGAAATAGTTTTAGCTTACTAATGAATATTTATAGTAAAAAATATGACTTGTATAACCCCATTTAATTTGTTTGATTAAAACAATACATGTTTGTGATATTTTAATTTTAACTTTAAATAAAAAATTATTAATGTCATTTTCCTACCAAAGTGACTCCATGGGGTCCCCAAGTTGACCCATGGATTGTATTGGTCGGCCATGACTCATCCAATAAGGTTAGGACATGTGTAATGGTCATTTCATATTATTATAACATTATCTTTACCTTAAATGACACTAATTAACTTTAATCGCGATTAATAAACCATAAAAGTTACTATTCACCAAAAAATTATTTTAATCCCATTGAACCAATTTTACATCCTAGTAACAACCATGTATGTCAGATTTTTTAAATTCAAATAAAAGAAGTGGTAAAGTTTCATCTAAATGAAAAATTAGTTTTTTAACTACCATTTAGTGGTTTCACTATTCATCAAAAATTGATGTTTTTCAGAAAACTACCAAAAATTCACCCTAAGCTATATTTGATATTCCGAATTCAAAAATGATGTCTATTTTAAAAAATTAAAAACATATAATTTTAATTAATTAATTTAATAATTAATTCCCGTTGTCAGAACAAATTGCGTGTTTTTATGAAACAATAAATATCAAAATATTGACACTAGTTTAAGTCCAATTTCAAAGTAAAATTAATTCCAATGACCACTATTGAATTAAATGGTAAAAATATATTATAATTGGACTTTAAAACCAATTCTAAAGATAATCTAATCATATAAATAAATAAAATTAAAAAGAGGTTTTGAATTAAAATACAACATTTTCACTGTTTATTAAAAAAAATGAACTTTATCGGAAAAATACCAAAAATTTACACAAAGTAGATTTTGATGTCCCGATTATAAATAAAAATTTTATTTGGTCCAATAGAATGTATAAGAGTGACCAAAACTATATTAAAGAGGGTTCACCATCAAAAGGCAATAAATCGACCTTTTAGTGAATTTTAGAGTATTTATGCTTAAAATTGAATTCTTTTCTTATTTTAAGCCTTTATATTTTATTGGATAAATGTAAAAACATTTAACAAACATATATAATCATATTTTAGTTATTTCTATTCATTACTGTCAATACAACGGCTAGGCGTTAACTACCATTTAAAATAATATTATTTTATTATTAGAGTGCAACCTAAGATTTCATAGAAACTCGTTGTTACGTATTGGGTATGCCATCGATCATAGCGTTCCATTTAAAGTAATATTAATATTTTATTAACAAATATTAATAAATATGAAAAATTAATATTCTTTATTTACCTGGGATTTTACACTATTGGAGTTTTTCATTTATTTTTGGAACATAAACATGTTTCCTTGTTGTTAAATCTTGCAGAGGACCCTAATGGTTTATTCCAGTGTTGAATATTTTCTATTTTTCATGTGGATCTCCTAATTGTTTATTTCCAACCCTGCTAAAGCCTTCTGAAGAATCTAGAGTTCCCTTCAGTTGGTAAATCTAACTAGAATATTGGTTTCATTAATATTTTAGTTATTTTGATTATTTTTAGGTTCTTATATTTCATCTTGAATGTTTTCTCAATATTTATATTTTTTATTTTTCATTATTTGGTTTTATTTTTAATAAATATAAGAATATTGTGGTGTTTGTGTCATAGATTAGGACCAATGTTGTTTAAACCACTCTATATTGATGTGTCTCTATTTACTACTTTCTTTAATTTTCCTTTCACTCATCTTGAATCACCATTTTCATCATATTAAATTTTTTATTCATTGTTCATTAATTTATCTAAATCTATAACTTGTTAATGAATTTTAAACTAGTAAAGTATACGGGATCTTGGCCATTTCATGAGGGTGTATCCTTAATATTTTCCTCAATGCTGCAAATCCAAACTAGCAGCCAAACCAAGAACAACTCGAATGGAATACATTTTGACTATAAGTAAGAAAAATTATTCAAAATAAATAAATTTATTTTTATAGAAACCTTTGACAACTTACCTTAACTTATATCATGAAATTAAACTATATTCTTCATTTTCAATTAGATAAATCCCCCAATTTTTCAAAGACATTTTACCTTTAGGTAACTTCACCAACTCAAAATTCTGGTTATCATGAAATAATCTAATCTAATAATCTATTACTATAACCCATTCATACTTTAGATTACTTTATATCACCCCATAAAAATATTCTAGTTCTCTTACGTAACACCATAAGATTTTACGGTATGCTTTCTTTTTAAATAAATTTAATAGTTTGTGTTGCATGCCACACTGATTTCAAACTGACCATGATCTATTATTATGTGACTATTTTAACATAGCTATTAATTTAGAATGAATAAATAGGACTAAATAAATTATTTTTATATATATATATATAGTTTATATATTACCATAATAAAATTTATTAGTTATCAAATGATTATAAATAAGTAAATAATAATAATAATAATAAAAGAAATATTTTTTTGAAAAACAGTTTTTGTGTGATCAAGATAGTTATATCATAATAAATTTAATTAGTCACTATTAGTAAGTTATTTTAATGAAATTTATATATTACCAAATATTTATCATTCATATAATATTTTTACTATACATATGATAAGAATAATTCCAATTTTATTCTTAAAAACAACATTTTCTAAAAATGAGATTTTTATCATGTTTTTCACACTTATTATAAAATTTAATTTTTTCCAATTAAGGGTATTGAATTTAATAAAATGGATTCCATATTTTGAATCAGGAGTTCTAAATATATTTAAATAGGGCCTTCTTATTTTTGGTCAAAAATAAATAGTAACCATAATAATTTTCATTACCACGGCAAAGGGAAAATTAGGTAATTACGGGTAAAAATAATATTATAGGGACTATAAATTAATCATAACTCTTAAACAAATTTTATTGGATGATTTAGTTTCTTCCATGATCATTTAAGGTTCCAATATATGACAATTTGTTCATTAAGAAGTGATTATGACCCTTATAATATTTTAATATAAATAATATTTTCTTAAATGATATAAAATTCATAAAAATATTAAATTCATCCAAATTATTGGTATAAGGTTTAAAATTTAATCCATTATCTATTTATGGTTCCTTTTAAATTTTATAGTAATTATATTGTCCCGTAAATAGTAAAACCTATGTTGTCACTGTAAGAGTTAATGTAGTTAAATAAGGGTTAAAACTCAATTATAAGGGTAATAATGTGACCTAAATGTGACTAAAAAAGTATTTGGATGAGAGTATTTAGACCGATCATCATATTATATTAAAAATAAATCACTTTTTAGTCATTTTCAATTGAATATTAATTTATATTTATATATTATTTTGAGAGTTTCCTAAAGTACCCCTCACCTCAATTATAAAAGGGAACTTTTTCCCTCACTACTTCAAATCACTTTGAGCCTTATATAATAATAAAATCCTTACCATTTATCTTCCTAACATCCTTATCCAAGTTCTTTAGGTCATAGTATTCCAAAAAAATCAACCCTAAATCCCTTAAGAAGAGATCTAAATGAATTCCACCAAAGAAGAGGTAATCATTTTACCAACTCATTCAAGTTAATTTCTTCTTATACAAACTTTTCATGTCTTTTTTCCATGATAAAGTAATAAATACAAAATAATATATATTATAATATAATATTATGATTATGAGACAACAATATTCTACATTTTATCCATCATATGAAAAACAAAAGCGCTACACGTGTGTACGTACGACTTACCGTCTCCATGTTGTGGTGTAATTTGTTTTTCATTAATATTTACTAGGATCGTTATAATGATGGAAATAATGGATATATATAAAAATTATGAAATTATATTTATTCATGAAAGTTAATATAACATCCACTTCCATACCCTTTCCACCATATAGAAATGATATCATCGCTCGTGTGTACGTACGACTTATCGTCTCCACGAAGCAATGTGATTCATTATCTATGTTAAACATTAAAGAATGGGTATAAAACGTATTTAATGATTAAATATTAAATTTAGGAAATTAATATTCTGAATATGATGGATCTTTATCATATGAAATAGAACTGGTACTTCCAAGACAAAACAATCATGGGAAAACAGAGTAATTAACACCCGAAACAACAAAATGAATAAAACATTATTAATAAATGAGTGAAAAAATGTTATAAGGGGATCATATATGATATCATAAATATTAATAAGAATCTATTATAATTTAATAACTTGTTTAAAACAACTATATAGGAGTTAAATACACATACATAAGAAATTAGACCCAAGGTAATGGTTATTTCACAATCTCATCATTATTCGGGATTGTTTCTATTTAAGTCTTTGTTGAGGAATATTTATCTTACATGTCCATGTTTTCTAAAAATGTATTCAAAAATGTTTTTAATATTATCCTATTAATTTTTAAATTGTTTTTATTACCCATGTTTTACTTTTTATAAAACAATTTTAAATGAATCTTTTTTAATTTTCCAAATGAGGTACTTTATGACTTTTCTAACAAAAATACGAAAGGAATATTTTTTAACTTATGAGACATGAAAATATTTTCTTGCTATCATTAAACCTTAATGTTTTGAATAATCCAATATTGGTTTACAAGGTTATTTTAAAAGTAATATTTTTCTTTTATAATTCCCTGGTTTTTTAAATAAACAATTTCAAAGTAAAGGGGTGTTTCTCTGAAAACATTTGTTAATGATTTTATTAGAGTATTTTAATCTTTGTAAAAACACTTGTTGAATATTATTATTAATTGGAATTGATCTATTATGATATTATCTACCATATTTTATTAAATGGTTTATGATCAGATTGATTGTGTATGTACTATCTTGACACCATTTATGGTTTATAGTTAAAGTACTCACATTTAGTATGCTAGTTTTTAATAAGAATTTTTATGTTGTCTCAAACCTTTCATATGAGGAATTAATTGGACTTAGTAAGTGACAAGTAGGGACTGCTATATCCCCTCGATGAATCGGTAGGTCCCATGCGGCAAAATAGTTTGGGTATTTTCCAAGGCCATACCTATTTACGCATGGTGTCTTAGACAAAGCCTTAATGGTATGTTTATGATGTCCCAAATTTTTAATTACATCATTATAAAATTATTAATTGATTCCCTTTTGATTATTTGATTAGTTTTTGTGTCCATGGATATGTTTTAACTCATGTTATTATGGAATTATTTGACATACATTCATTCCTACCATATTATGATTAAGTTATTTATTTAATGTCATGTATTTCAGTTAGGTACATTTCCATAATTTTTTATATGTTTTATGATAGCTTCCGATGTATGCATACCCTTTCTAAGAAATTGTGATCACCCCTTTATTATGTTTTATTTTCCCCTAGGATTCTAAGATATATATTTTGACTATTATGCTGGTTAAATGTAGAAGAATAATGGTGTTTTAAATTGAGTTACTATGTTGTATTTTATATTTCTATTGTAATTTAAGATTCAAGTATATATCTAGTTTTCCAAAACTACTAGGGCTGAGTTCGTTACACCCCTCTTCAACGAAGAACACATACTCATCAAATGAATACCAAGAATAAGTGGTATAAGGTATAAATGATCACCTGAGCAGAGATGTAGATTCATTAATATCCCCTTGAACCAAATAATAATTTTTTTGGTACATCTAAAATATCAACTCCATCCTTTTCACACCGAATACCATTTTTCAAATCATCACGATCATTATAATAAAAAATGTGAGGTAAAAATGATTCAGAAATTTTCTCAAGGCTAACAAAACTATTAGAATTTTGAGAAGTGTATTTTTTCTCCCATATAAATATTTATGATAGTTAAATCCTCTATAAACACTGCATTACAACTTATGGAAAGTATCTTCAAATCAGGATCATAAAACTTGTACCCAAATTCATCTTTCCCATAACCAATAAAAATGCATTGTTAGGTCTTTCCATCCAATTTAGGTCTATCACACCTCAATACATGAACAAAATCCTTACTTCTAAATACATGTAATGAACTATAATTTGTCTTTCTACCATACAAAAACCTATCAAGAGTATCTACCTAAAAAACAACGAGGACTAATAAATTGGTAATATATGTGACATAAATAAAGGCTCACCCAAAAAATTTCTAGTAAACATTTATTTATAAATTAAACAAAAAAATATTTATATTAAAGTTTTTTTCATCTTCTTAGCTATACCATATAGTTGTGGTGTCTTAGGAGGCATCAACTAATTCCAAATAACTTTATACTTTTAATACACATCAAAAGGACCAAAGTACTCACCCCTAATATCAACACACAATTTTTTTCTTTTTTTTTGTTTCCCTCTCAATTGAAACTTAAAACCACATAATAGAATTGGGCACTTGAATTTTTTTATTTCAACTTAGAAATACAAATATTGAGTGGATATTCATTAATAAAAGTCAAAAAATGAATCCCATCACTAAAAGGCTTAGATTCCATAGGAAATAAAACATGAAAATGTAGCAACTCATATACCTATGATTATTTATGAAAAGAAAGACTCTTAAAAAAATCTACCATGTTTTTGAACCATGAAATGATCACCTATTTCTAGTTTTACACCTTTTAAACTTGGAATAAAATTTATCTTATCCAAATAACCAAGTCCCTTTTCACTAACATGATTAATCATATTATTCCATAATTTGGAAGAGATACTGAACTCAACAAAACAAATGGCGTAAACCTAAATAATAGTTATGGTCTAGTATAAACATGATTTCTTCTTGCTTCAATCCAAAAATAATTAATTCTTTAAAATATTCCAATTTCAATGTCCAAAAGTACTAGAAAAACTATCATCATCAAGAAAAATTGGAAAAATGAGATTCAAATAACCCTCTAGGGAATGATTTTTTTTCAAAATTAGATTACATCTAGTTCTAGTATCCAATGAAATAGTATCCATATACACAAAATTAACAAAACCATAATTTTCTATATTTAAAATCTCAAAATTACCAAGGATATAAGATATAAATAATTCCTTCCTCAATGTCATCTAAATGTAAGATCCATTTTCAAAAACCTAACAAAAATCATAAGAAAAAATAGTAATATTATCATAGAAAATAATGAGATCACCCCTATTGCAGTGGAGACATGATCATCACCATCACAATTTTTATTTTGTTGATTTACCTTCATTATATTTTTCCTTTTTATTTGTTAAAAAAACTTTTCTACATGCCCTTTATTACCATAATTATGAAACTCATACTATTTTTTCTTTGACCTAGATTTTATTTTACCTTTAATTTTACCTCAGTTGATATATCCCTAGTTCCTCTACTAGATTCTCCCCTTGTTATCTATGACCAAAATATTTGAGGAAGATCTATCCTGAGTACATATCTTGACTTATTCATTTAAAACAATAGACTTGAAAAAAATTCAAATCCATATAAACAGTTAGGGTAACATGTAAATTATCTTATGAATTAAGTATAGTTTTATACATCCAAAGATCCAAAACTGTATCCTAAAAATTAATACCTATGATATATAACTGATTAAAAAACACATATACCACAAACCATTTTATTCAAAAACTTCTAATGTTTATAAAAATTTATCTCTAGATTATGGGTAAAAAATTTCGACCAATATATCCATTTTGAAATTAACAAATGGTTCATTTTTTAATCAAACATGTGATAATATGTACCTTTCAATAGTATCATCATACTATAATTCATATCCATGTTATACCAAAAAATGACCAAATTTTCAATATCATGTGTTGGGAAAATCGACAGTCAAAGAATGAACAAAAAAAAAATGAATGCGATGCTAAATAAAATTTATTTCCCTTTTGGAAAAGCTTAAAAAATTAATCATAATACATAAAGATACAAAATTTTTTTTTATAAAAATTAGACAATGAAAAATAATTTTTTTAACATGGAAAACCTCAAAAGGGAAAAACCATGGGACCTAGTCTAGAAAATTGATCCACTGATAATTAAATAGAACAAGACAAATACTCCCAGAAATTATAGGGATATCAAATATAACACTCTCAATACAGATAAGATCAATAATATAAATCATATTTGTCAGAAGGTAGAAAACACTTCCCATGATGGAAGTCTAAACTAACGATTTAGTTTTATGAATCTGAAGACCACCATCTAAAAGATAGGGTGCAGAAAAATTACCAAAACTAAATAATGGATGACTATTAATCGAAGTGGTCAAGATTAGAAAGATACAATTCCCTTGTGGAAAATATTTTTTTTGCCATTATAAAAATGAGCTCATTCTAAAATCGTAGATAAAGATTACACCAAAAAAATATATTACTATCCACATTTTGGGGATTTTCCTTTATAAAAAATGATTGTATGCCTCTTCTAAAAAATCACTTATAATCTAAAAATTATATCATATATTAATTTTAAAAATAGACCTAAAAAATAGGTAAGTCTCCTTACTAAAAAAATTTCCATCAAAATGAAGGCTAAAGTTGGGAAAACCTACAATAAAAACAAGAACTATATTACATGTTTGTGCATCCTTTAGTAATATATAAATTCTATAAATCTCAAATAAAAACCAAAATTATTTATTTACACTAGTAATGTGTTAAAACATTTGTGTCAAATGGAAAATATAATTATTGAGATCATACTAGTAATTCACTAATATTGGAAGATTGTGAATCAATAAATCATGATTTTTATAGTATTGTTTTTAAAAATTTCCTTTTAATATTCACTACCAATTAACATAATTGATATGATATTAAACACTTTGTGTCTTAGTCACCAGATCACATGTAAAATAAAATAAATAATAAATATACAAAATTTTTATAAGCTTTACCTACCAATGTAGGTGACTAACCATTAGCATGACAAAATATCTCCAAATTATATAATTTTAATTATTTTTGTCAAGAGATTTTATGTAGAAAAAATATTTTCTATAAAACTCACATATAAGGAAAAGACTATCTCTACTATATTACAAAACCCATTTCCAATTTTAATGGGATAATTTTGAAATATAAAAATAATATAAAATGATATTCCCAAAATAGGTAGATTAAGAAAATATAATGAATAATAATTAATAATAAATGATTAATTGTGACATATTTTTTATAAATAATAATAATTTAATAATATAATAAATAATAACTAATGACATTGTTGTTGTTAAAACTATACTTAATAATAATTTTTTTAAATGATGCAATAATTAATCTAATTAATAATAAAAATATAATTATTAATATTTTATAATACTGAATATTAATAATTTAATCATATAGTTATTAATAATTTATTAATATTTTCCTTGATATGGCTTGGTTTCATGGTTCTATAGGATCTAAGATTATCGTTGGGATATCATGTGATGGTTCTTTGAAATAGAAAGTAAATCGATGCCACTATAAATTGGATGGAATTACCAATGACACTGGAAAGGAGACCCCTTAAAGTAAAGAAGAGGGAAAGTTTGATGATTCCCTTAATCATTAGTCATTTCTATAATTATAATATGTAGGTTACCTATGAGTTCATAAAAAATTATCTTTTCCCGAGTCTATGTGAGGTAATATGTAATCTCAAAGAGGCTGGAGATGTGAAAGAACTCTATTTTTGTGCGTACTGTGTTCTCGAAAGAGGATAATCCTTGGAAACTAGATACCCTGGTTAATCAAATATACTATGTTTTGGATTTTTTGGGGTGGAAGTGTATTCTAGTAGAGCGAGGATTCTATCTTATTATTTATCTGAATATAGAGATGTAGAATAGAGATTAGGGCCTTAGGAGGGTCTATTTGAAACTAGATACCCCTCGAATTAAAAATTGAAATTTTGGATTTAACTTGTTTTAATTTCAGGACTCTTGTGTACAAGTTTTGGTTATAATTTTTGATTTTAATTAGATCCTTTGGAATCCAAAGATCCAATTTGATATTTCCTTCTATAATTGGGGTCCCCATAAATATGGATAAGGAGATGTAACAATCAAAGTTTGGTTATTATGATAGGGTACTAGTAGAAGTTGATCTGAATTATGTTTTGACTAATCAAGTTGTCATGTCCACTAACAATGAAGAATTAAACCTAATAATTTATTTCCAAAAAAATTTCCCTCTTTTTTTATTCTAACTGTAAGATTACCAAGAATTTGAAAAATAATTGCAAGGATATAAGTTTTTTCAAACTATTTCTTAACTGAGTATGATGTGGCTCCATGTAAAAAGAGGGAGACTGAGATGTTGCGGTTGTTGTGAAAAAAATGTTTTTCATTATTAGGCTTCTTATAATGGGGAGTCTTCAGTTCTGATTGTTTTCTCATTTCCAGGGAAGAATGATCATGTAAAAAAACCTATTTTAGGAATCAAGGATATGGAATATCAGGATATTGATGTGGTTGAAAATGAGTTAGTTGTTTGAATAAAGAATATATGGGGAAAGATTTTTCATTCAAGGTATTAGGAGGATTTTTCTTTGCAAGAAATATCTACAAAGAAGAGGATGGTTGCTATGGATGATCAATTGGGAGTCATTTCAGGCTCTTGTATAGATTTATGTTGTTAATGATTCTACTTTAGAGTAACTCAAGATGATTCTATAAAGGTCCATATTATAAAGGGGAAAGTGATATGGCCTGATGATTGCAAGTCAATAGATTTTGGTTTCTAGGTACAGGGTTAGGTGTCTTCTGATATTGTCTTGCTGCACCCCTATTTTATTCAAGGTAGGTTTGAGATTGATTTATTGGATAAGGATTTGAATAATCATGGAAATGGTGATGTTCTTGATTTTGAGGAATCTGACATAGAGATTTGTTCTCAGAATGAGGCTGACATGCTGTTGATGCAAGAGAAGATATTATTTTATTTTCATGATCTCAAAGGGATGATAAATATTGATTTTTTTTCTATTATTACTAAATATCATGAGGGAAGTTCAAACATTTATAGATCATTAGTAATGGTGTATGTAGTTGGGTTATTCATTTCAGTAAATGTCCCTCTCTTTTTGAAGTGTATACGGAAGGACAAGATAAGGTGAATTTCCAAGTTCCTACTTCTGATTCCTTTTCCAATCTCTTCTAAAAAAATGGTTGGAAATGTTCAAGGACATCCCCCGGTGGATGGGAGTGTTGAGGGACGCATCATTCTAAGTCTGAGCCTCTGGTTGGAATGTTGGTGGATAAGTTATTCTCCAAGAATTTCTCCCCTCGATTTTTTGATTCAATGAAAGCTATATATTATATTTTTGGAAAGTCCTTGAATGAGTAATGTGATGAGGTGAGGGTTAAAAATTTTATCTTTAAAATCCCTCTAGAAGAACTTAAGCTAGAAAGGCTACCTTAGAGCCTCATTGATGCTTCTAAAAAATGGTTTGACTCACAAGTTCATATCATTTATGCAAAAAATGGAACTTGAACATGTTGGGTATAAATACTACCTTGTAGTCATGTAATTCATATCTTTCATCATTAAAGATAGTATTCTCCATAATCTCGGATCGAACATTCGAGATTTTTCATGGAAATATATTATCTGATCCCATATGAAGGAAACTACTACCACATTATCAGATGATAAGAATGAACCTTTTTAGAAACCTAGGAGGAGAGGTCTTCCTCCCTAAGGTAGATTAAATCCTAAGCATATGTGTTTTAGGGGGAAAATCAAGAAATGATTTTTTTATCTTGATGAGGGTAGTTTCTACTTGTTTCAGACCATCCTGATTATGCTTGTTTTTTTACATTTCGTTAATAAAGGGGGCTTGAACCAAAAATTTATGATCAATAATTATGCACATAAATTATTTTTGAATTAATATTTTTTATTCTAATAATAATTTATTTTCAGCTATTTTTTATATATTTATGAATTTAGTATATGTATTAATTATAACTATTAACTAATATATTAACTATGACTTTATTAACTCATTATCAAAAATTTATTAATATAACATATTAATAAATAAAAATTCATAAAAAAAATATATTAATTACAATTAATTTATTAATTATATATTTATTATTATCATTAATTATAGAATTATTAATCATTAATAATAATTTATAATACTATTGTAATAAGTATCATAGTAAAAATATAAAAAATAATAACTAGTAATTAAATTAATACTAGAATTATTAACGTATCTAAAAGTTATTATATCTTATAATTTATTTAATAATTAGTTAAAATAATTATGTGATTAATATTATAATTAATAAAGTAGTTAATTAAATTATAATACATAATTATAATGTAATTCTCAATATAATTAATAATTTAGTTAAGAAAAAAGATGGATGAAACCTTGAATTAGCAATAACAAAGACTAATAGGGAGACCATAATGGAGCTTGGATATTCTTATCAATGGAGTTTCCTCAAGATGTTGATTTTAATCATGAATAAGACTTAATGGATTCAATTCATATTTTTCTAGTACTACTTTTTATTCTCATATGTTAGTCTAGAAAATGGTGGATGAACCAAATTCTAGGGCGGTGGGTTCTTATCTTATGGTTTTCAGAGTTTCTACTTTGGGAAGGATCATAAAAAGGGTACAATATCTCATATATACAATATTTTGTATGTGGTTATTGATATATTTGATATATGAAAATTATCTCTTATTTTGTGACTTATTCTGCCCAAGGGTGTGAATCCTAGATTAATAGAGAATCTGGTAAGCCATGTCTCCTTATTTTGGGATTTTACTAACTGAAAATGTATTTCTATTAGTTGTTGGTACTTTTATTTTTTATTTCCTTCTGATGATTTATTGAATAAAGATTAGATTTTTTAATCATTATATCAAAACCTGGTTCCTTCCATATATATGAATGGTCTTTGGCTTTTATCCATTAATTATAATGAATTATTTTTCACAAGTTTGAATTCTGATCTTTGTATTTTCCTAGGTTCTTTAGAATCCAAAGATTCTTTAGAACATTATAGTTGTAGTTGGAATTCCAATAAAAATGTATAAAAAAATATAATTTGTTTGAAATAAGAATTTATCTAGAGTTCTCATGGAGCTTGTTATAGAAATTCTGGGAGTCACACTATATAGATTTAAAGATGAAGAAAAAATAGCAACATAAGTAGAAGAAAAAGAAGAAGAAGAAGAATAAGAAGAAGAGGGACACATTGATTTTTATTTTTTGAAAAAAATTACTATATCTAGGGAGAGGTAGAATCACTTCACTAAAAATTAGGAGCACACATTATTAAGATAATATATTTTCACACACACCCAAACCCTAGATAGAATTATATAATAAAGAAGATGAATTACTATGACACCAAATGCACAGTAAGTACATTGTTCTACTATGAACGATGGATAGAATCTTGCACTGCTAAAGTGTTGTGGCCACCCAAGTCCAAGATGGAACAATAGACAGTGGTAATAAGTTTTTAGAGCTACAGTACCACTGTATCAAAATTTTGACATGCTATAGTAATGATGCCAAAGTCTATACTACTATAGTGCCCTATTGGTGTCTCTTGGTCAGCCCTGCTATAGTGGTCTGAGTTGCTATAATGGTCAGAGTTTTGGCTTGGCTCCTAGTTTTTCCACAAGCATATAGACCAACATCAGCTAAAAATACTAGGCTACATCGATCCAATAGAGCTTAATCTTAGTTATACTTTAATTGAAAAGGTTGTTTTTTCTAAACACAATTATAATATTAATATAAATATTAAATATGATAAATTACCTTTGTTTTGGGAAGACTGTAATTTAATTGGCCATTCCATTGATAATTGTTATAGATCTTTGAAATGTGAATCTTTTTCTAGGGATGTTCATTTGGAGAGGGATTGTAATAGTAAGCTAAGTAATTATTTCAAAGTTGGTCAATCCTTTTCAAGGGGTTCTGAGAGTAAAGACCCCATGAGGAGTGATAGTTTGGAAACTGTTTCTTCATTTGGGAAGGATCTTGGTCTTTCAACCTCTAATGGTTTGAAGATAAATCATTACATGTATATGCAAGATGAAGGTAATATTGGAGGTTCTAGTCTTGTTGGGGATATAAGTGGTTAGAATGTGGCTATTTAGAGGATGGATTCCGATGGGTAGATGAATGATTTTGATGCATAGGATGGCCAAAGTTATCCTTCATTATGTTTTGGGAAGAACTAGGGAATTACTAAGGTTGGTTAGCATACAGAAGGCCTAACGAGTTTCACACTTAGGATCAAGCTATGAATGAGTAGGTTTCTAGTCCTAAATAGCATTGGAAACAATAATATTATCTTAGTATTCATCTAGTAAATATTAATGGATCATGGTAAGATTCTATGGATTATTGGTTGGAAAATGCAAGCAAGAATGATCCAATCTGAGTTTTAATGTGGAAGAAGGTGTTGGTCATATTTTTGATGGTCAATCTAACATTGAACATTCTTTGAAAAAGGATCCATATCTTCAACTTTTGAAAGAGTGAAGGACAACCTCTCTAAGGGATTTCAAAGGCCATAAAAATTATATGTTAAGGCCCCTACTATATTTAATGCCAAGAAGGGTACTATTTCTATGGCAGATCTAGAGGCATGGGTGTTTTTATTGCATCTATTTATTATATTTATTTGGTTAATAAAGAAGCTGGAGGAAATCCTTTGAAGGAACCTGCTGTTCCTAGTGCTTTTGAAAATTATTTCCCAGTAATGGGTGCATTAGGTGGCTTGATAAAGGGTCACATAAATTAGCTCTTCTTCTTAAAAATAATTCTAATATGAGTACTTATGTGATCATTATGGTGAAAATATTAGTGAATACATCTAAAAATTTATTCATGCTTAAATTTTTAGATGCATTATTTGATCAGGAATATCTTTTGATGAAATTAGGGAGTTTATGCACCTATAGGGTGTCATTATTTGTTGACGAGTCAAATAAAAAAAATATATAAAAACCCAACAGATGAAAATAATTAACTAAAAGGAGTAAATAATTAGGTTTAAGTTGAAACCACAAAAATGGTAAATTAGTTTATTTAGGTTTTCAAAAGATTTAATTTTATTAATTTGAAGAAATAAATGAGAAAAAAATGGTTTTATTAGGTTGAATAAAGTATAATCAAAATGAAGCAGATTGATTGATTGGTTTTGAAAACAGTTTTGAAAAACATTCATGGGTTTTATAATTTTATAGTTCAGGTAAAATTGTATTTTATAAACTAATTATATTAATCCATTCTTAGTGTTAAATTCAAGAAGGTGGATATCCAATGGTCATGGTATCCCCTCCTTGATGCGATAATCCCCTATTTCCCGTGTTCTGATAATTTATGGTTTCACCGAATCAAGTTTTTCTTGATACCATGTTTAAACCTGATTAACCTAAATTTTAAAATAGAAATTATGCCTTTTGGGTTTACAATTGTGAAATTTTAAGGTTCCTTTTAGATTCAAATACTAATGTTTATGATAAAAGAAAAATAAAGGGGTTGAAAATTGATTGAAGAAATCATGGAAAACTAAATACACGAATGAAGAAAAATAAATCAATATAATAAAACATTCCCCCTTCTATTAAATAACCATAGCACAAGGCGAGTTTAACCTTCATTCTAGTTATGATATAATAAGAGGGAAGGAATAAAAAAAGAAAACATAATGGGAAAATGGAGATGAACTAGCGAGGACCATGCACAATGTATCTTCTCACTCAAAGATTTGGTCTCTAGGATATCCTCCATATTAGTAGGATGAACCTCCATTTATAGGATCTAGATAGGGTTAATATTAATGAAGTACATAAAGGATTAGTCAAAAAGTGGTCATGGGTGGGTCCTGAGTGTTTAAACAGGTCAAAAATTGAAGATACACCAAATATGGTCATTTTAATACCATCCTGACTTTTTACACAATGTTTAAGGATTACATAATGGGTAAATTTTGAACCATATATACTATATTCATTCCATGCAGATTTATTTTGTGACTTGCATTGGTTCACGTCATACAATAATTACACGACATTTCATGTCACTTTTTTTGCTTTGAAAGCCTCATTTTTTCTCAGTTCTTCAGTTATGTGCCTTAAAAGTGCTCCGTGATCATCATAAAAAATCTGGTGTTGTGACATTTGTATCCATTCTCAATTATCTATTGTATCCATCCATAAAAAAAACAAAATAAGACTAATTTATCACACATTGTAAAGAAAAATCTTTTAAATAGATGAATCAATTTTTTAAAATATCATAAAATACATGATTTAAATGAAGATTACAGTAATTTAGATGTGACTCCTCCTAGTACCTCTTTGTAAACACAAGAAATTATAGGTTCTTTTCTAGTGGATGAAGAGGATGAATATCAAGAGAACTATTTTTAAATGGTTAAAAACTGGAGACCAGGAAATTGAACTTATGGATGTGGTAGCAGGTATGGCTATCATAACATGGTTACTGATAGCCTTTCATTTGATCCCAAGGGAAGGGGGAAACTTATAACAACCATGTTCTTAATTAAACATTAATAATTTATTTATTACATAAAATTACATATAATACAACTCAAAAGATTTATAAGTATAGTGTCTTTAGGAATTAGGTACATAACACAACATCTTGAAAATGGGATACAATAAAAATATTGAAAACTTCCTTAACATGCTTTTAGAACTTCATGGATTTTAAAACTGCATGGGATAACCTAGGGATAAACATAAGAAAGGGGTGATCTATAAATCCTAGTAAGATAATAAACATGGAATAACATGAATAAATTAATGCATGTTATACAATAGGCATATCAATGGGTTAAATCTTCTCCCTCCTTTAGGTAATGTTGGGCAAGTTTCTCATGAAAAGGTTACATCACCTTCACCGCTTCTCACTTTAGCTGTCATTCTGGTTCTTAGGAGGTCTATGTTCAGCGGATAGAAGGCATATGCTTTGACAATGACGAGGGTCCTGAGCCCCAAATCTTTTGATGCGGCGGCATTTGACATGAAAAGGTTTATGAACACCAGATCTGCTGATGAATTTGGGTTCGATGCGACGAAGGTTCCGAACCCCAGATCTATAAATACAATGGGTTTGGGCGATCTTCCTTCTTCTGATCATCATGAGTAATTTTTTTCTAATGCATGAAAATTTTAGGTGACTTTGAAGAACCCCTCTACTGAGTATGGTGCTGATGGATCACTGTGGGTATCACAGAAGGTGCTTAGTAGTGATGTTCCATCTCGTTCTCATTTATTTGTTGATGTGATAAAGGATTCAATTTCATGGTAGAAAATGAATGAAGCTCGTTCCCAACCTTCTTTCAAGGATTCTGATCATGGAATAATTCTTCTAAAGGGATCATCTTCTCATGTCGAGGACAATCCCACTGCACTTTTTGAGAGATTGATGATGGGGAAAATTCATTAATTTCCCGCATTATCTTACCCAAAGTTGTGCTTCCTTGGAAACATGAGGATTTGTTCTGTAGAATTTCGATCCCATGGGGGTTTTATAGTTGGAAATATATCTCACTTGGTCGAGTATTTTTTTATTTTTTTTCCATTAGATGAATTGAATCTTCATGCTTGGAGCTTTGGATATCAGTTTCTAAAATCTGGGTGGCTTCATTTACATGAATGGTCTTTGGATTTTAATGTCTCTCATGAAAGAAATGATTTTTCTCAAGTTTGGGTTCATCTTCATGGGCTCAATTGGGTCGTTTGGAATCCCAAGATTTTGCATGACAATGGAATGAAAATATGGTCCCCCATCTGTCTTGATAAGAAAACTGGAGATGTTAGATATGGGCACTTGGCCAAGATGCTGGTGGAAGTAGATATCATATCCACTCTTATTGACAAGGTAACACTCTCCAATCCCTCAGATAACATTTTAATTGACGTTGAGTATGAGAAAAAGACTCTCTAATGCACTGAATGTATGGATGTTGGGAAATATTTAGAGCTATGCCAAAATAAAGTTTCTTGTAAAGAGTGTGGGATGAGAGGCCATCCCTCCAACCTCTATCGAAGAAATATGACTATAAAAGACTCATCTTTGTCCAAGCCTTCTGATAAGGACAATGAATATCCAAAAGAGAAACCTCCTATTGTTTCTAATGTTTTGACTTCAGAGAAACCTACATCTCAAGTGTTTTTTAAGGTCAAAGATATGGTAATGGATGCATCTCTGACAAGATCTCATAGTGGTCCCAATACTCAAGTTAACTTGGCTCTAGAAACTTCAACATCGAATCTTATTCCTTTGCCCTCTCTGGTTGATTAATCTAATCATAATGATGCACAACAGAATGTTGGTTTTCAAAAGGAAGTCTAGAATATATTTCATTCTTCTCCTATTATTAGTAAATGGTAAAATTTATCTAACAATGAATGGGGAAATTCTATATTCACTACTCTAGGTTGTGGTGGGTCTATCTCGTTCAAGGATGTTGTCTTAGGTGGTGAGGAAATAATGACTGGTGGTAAGGATTTTACCTTTATTCCTTCAAATATAAGACCCCACAAGGACTACTCTCATATCCCTAAGAATGTGTCTACTAGATCATATTCAAATATCCAATAAAGGTTTAAGAAATTTACTTAAAGACCTTTAATTGAGAAATGTCTTAATCTGAGTGGGAATCTGCTGGAGAATCTGATTATGGGGATGAAATGTCATATTATGATTTCCAGATTTTGATTAATTAGTGAAATTATGATTTTTTGACCCCATTTTCTGCTTCTGTGTAATTTGTTTCACCTTTTCAATAAATGTTCAGAAGCCCTGCTTCTGGCTAGACCTCTTTAAAAAAAGAGGGGCATAAAAGGAACATGATTAATAAGGCTTGATAATCATAACATGGGAAATGTAGAAACAACTTAAAACACTACATCATAAACATAATTCAAGGATAAAATGCCAAGAAATCATGGTGGAAAAAGTCTCATAAAGAAAATAGGTTCACTCCATGTCCCAACATGATTCTCCATGAGACTAAACATTACCCAATGCATTTGAGTGCTATATAATTCTGAGCGCACCCATCACGTTCATTTCATTATAATGCTTAAGTGTGCCACATAGATCACAATACATGGAATAATTTATCATAAAATTTTATTCCATGAACATGGATTGAAGAATAAATACATGTAAGTACCAAGTAAAAGTGGTATATGTGTATAAAGTTGAACACCCTTGGTAAGATATGATTATGATATTCACTACACAGTTTTTTTGGTATTGAAAAATCACGGTGAACTTTCGAAAATATAAAAACATCACTTAAAAATTAATAAAATTGTTTTATGAGAGAGAAAGGGGTATGTAATAATTTGTAAATCAAATGGGATGTAATAGGGACATGGATATACATGCCCAACATTAGGAATTGGAAATGGAAGGCATAAGATAATAAAGAAACTTGTATAAAAAGAGAAGGTGAGGATCCCTCACTAAATTTTGGCATGGTAACAGGTGTACTTAAAGGTTAATGGGAGGTGTTAATTATAGGGAAATGGGTATATAATTATTTATATGTAAAATTTACATTAAGGGGGTTATAGGAAAACATACCAAAACAACAAAAAATTTAAACTAAGAATCATAACATAAAAGAGGTGCTTGAATAGAAATGTGAAGAGAGAAATCCCTTACTTGAGTGTGTGACTCAAAATGATTAGGAGGGGACTCTTAAGTGCTGAGGGGAACCTTGGGAGGATTCTAGAGATTTTAGGGAATAGTATGGATGTTCTCCAAGTAGTTTTAGTGAAGAGAAATGAGATATTGGGTGGGTTTATATAGGAAAAGTGGGTGATTTCTTTATTATTTAGGTTTTGGACTCTATATAATAAAATAACCAAAACCAAAAATATTTCCATGATTTTTTCCGTGGTTTATATCAATTTGGATTTGTTTTAATTATTTTATAAGGCCAAGGTACGAAAATAATAAAATAATTACCTTTATTATTTGGAGGTGAGTCATACTCTTAAGGAAACGATTTTAAAACCTTAAAATATATTAATGGTTTGGGAGGATTCATAATTCCTTTGTAAAACTAATAAAATAAAATTAAAATAAAATTATTTAAATTGGAAACATATATTTGGTCATTTAAACCTTTTATAGTATTTATTACATCACTTTTGGGTCATTATGATGTCATAATACACAAACTATATTTATATGGTATTTAATTTTTACCTGAAAATTCGACTATCTTAGAAAATTATGAAAAATTCACCATTGGATAACTTCTACATTATGATTCCAAAAATAATATTCATTTTATCTAAATAATTTCCTAAATATTTGAATTTTTACTTCTAAAATAAAATCTATATTTATTAAGAAATGGTGGGTTTTTTGGACAATAATAGTTTTCAAACCTGTATAAATATTTCATTTGACTTCATAAAAATTATATGATAATTTATATTAAATAAAAAGTATTTAATTATAATATTTTAATAAAATATTATTTATTTAAAAAATTCATTAATTCAACAAAATAAATTCCTTAATTGAATTTGAATATTACCCAAAAATACTATTTTCTTTTTATTATATTGAAATAGAAATAATTTATAAAGTAACCATAATAGGATGAAAATATAATAATTATTCTTTAAAAAATAATTTAAATACTCATAAAGCTATGTTCTTGATACATATCTCTTTAATACACCCGCAAACATCCTAAGAGTAAGATGCGCGACAATGAGACTTTCATAGGGTGGTTCAACGTACATGGTTTGGGATATTATCTCGATGATCTTGGAATTCTCGAATAAATAGTTTTTCTCATGATTAAGTTATTGGATCTATGCTTGGTATTGGTCAGGGTAAAATCCTAGAGATTCTATCTCCATCGTAAGCTCTAATAAATGGGATTTATAGGGTACAATCCTACTGGTTGAGGCCATCATATCCATTGTCTGTGTTAATTGGATTTGTTAAACCCCAGTATTTATACTAATCATGTTATCAATATTCAATGAGTATATTAACAATGGTAATTATACTTAATACTATTTTAAATCCAATTGGATATAATAAAACAAAAGAAGTGCATTTTTTTCTATATTCATATTAAATAATATGACATTTAATTAACTAAAAGAGGGATTTTATTTATAAAATCTCAGGTCATTACACAACTTATACTAAGGGTTTATTCTAAACCTAATATACTACAAACATGTACATTATTTTGAATTAAATAAGTATTAATAGTGAAATTATGATTGACATGATAAAGGTGTTAAATCTTAATTTTATGTTAAAGAGAAGAATCATGCCTAAGATATCTAGGGAAAGTATAGCTGAAAAAACATTCTAAAAAATGATTCACTTGGAGAAATGATTAAACTCCACATGAAAATAGGACCATAATAAAAGACTATTACCTCTATCAATAATTATAATAATTAATAAATTTAGACATAAACTCTGATGAGATAATGCCTTCATGAATCATTGAATAATGAGTAATCAATGTCATCCAAAGTGTTCACTGTCAAAATACTATAAATATCCATCTTCACCTATTACTACTACTCAATATATATATGAATTATAAAGGTAAAAACGGTTTCAAAAAACCTTGATAGAGGTTATAAACCACAATTACATCAACTAAGAATAGGACTAGAATGAAATAAAAAGTCCATGAAAGATGAATTGTAGCTAAGAAGGAAATGATCAAGTACATGAAATGAATTAATAGGATAAAATAATCATAAATCCCACAAGAAGTAAAATGCATTATTATAAGGAATAGAGGTATAATAAAATGAATCGAGAAATATAAAAAGAAAAAGTGAATGAAAAATTGAAAATTTTCTTTTTAAATTCGAAAATTATATCTCCTTTATTAATATTAAAATCCCTTCCCTTTGTTGAGAATCTAGATCACACTTTACAAGAAATATACTCCTCTCATCTAGTGGTTCGTCCAAGAATTAGTTGACCAAAATAAGTCATACCCCACCCCCAAAAAATCTCTATTCTAGAATATATAAAGATTTAAATTCCCAAAGTCATATGGAATCCAACTCACAACCACTAAGTCCAGGTAGTGAAATATCCTAAATCTTTCATTCAACTTTCTTATAACAGTAACATGATAATAATTTTTTTCCTTTCAAATAATTAATGGATGCAAGTATATATAGTTTAACATCAACTTTGAAATCCTAATCAACTTCATTGAACTATATTTCCATCATATTATTACTACATGAATTAACAAAAACATGCAAATATACTAACATCTAAAATGTTTAACATAAATAGTACAGGAAACTCAATTAGATACATGAACCCTCATAAAAAATTCTCTTAGGAATTCTATTTTCAATTCGGTGTGTCGCAATACCACCAAATGAGTTTTAAAAAAAAATCATTTTCTTTTGAGACTTTATTTGTTTGAAAATGTTCCACTCCAATAAAATCAATATCTAATCCCTTAAACATACCAAAGATCACTGGGACATTTCATTGAACACTTTATGTGTAAAAATCACCAAATGTGAAGCCGTATACTTTTGGAGGAATGAGGTTCCACTATTATTAATTCACTTCCAAAAAAATAAAACTCAGGAAATTAATAAGTCTCTTTAGTGTCATTGTAAAATATCTATTAAAACACAATTCTTCATCTTTAATCGGCATGCATGAGTATGATTTGGTTCATTAAGGTTATCTTTTGATTGGTTTCTCTCGAGTTAATCAACTTTGTCTGAGTCCCATTTCAATTCATCAAACTCAATACCCTCATCCTCAAATCAAAATATCCTTGGTTTAGTGGTGTTCATCCCTATTAGAATCGAGGTATATTTTATACTTCTTTAGGATTAGTCAATCTCAGTTTTTAATTCTTCAGTGTAACTTGGTCGATTGAATTGTTTAACAAATATCTAGCCCCCCTTTGCGTTCAATTTCTGTTTGATATTTTTTTGAATATTCACTTTATCCTTTTTAGTGGAAAATTACCCTTATGTGGCTCAGTGTCAGTTTCTCAATATTAGTTAGATTCTCACAGTGGGTTAACTGGCCACATTAGGTTGGAAAGCTATGATAGGTTGAAACATCCCTTTGCATGGTAGATTGGAGGTATTAACCACAATTATTAGTGTCCTCACCATAACTTATTTACAGTTTATTATCCATGGTAGGTTGGGATTTACTTTTATGATCAGTTCACCCCATTGTTGATGCAGAGGGATCACAAATGCCTTTTATAAAGGTATAAAATGAAGTGGTACCATTAAAAATCCAAAAAAATAAAAAATAATCAAATAATTAAAGAAATAAACCAATCTAACATTAAGAATTTTCCAAAATAGTCAATGAATTTCTATATTTAAAAATGAGAATAAAAAGTGAATTCCAACAATTGATATCGAAGATACAATATAAAATTATGAAAAAATTAATTCCCAAAACCCAAATAATTTAAAAATAACTTCAATAATATATTTCAATTAACTTACAACCAACAAAAATTAAAATATTTTTTCTTTAAGAATATAAAATTTAAACCAAATATCATTTGATCATTTATGCATCATAAATCACAATTTACAATAAAATTTTGAAATAATTAGTATTTTTATTTAGAAATGTTTAAAACAAAAAATATCATTAATTAAAGATCATCATGGAATTAAAAAATTATTAAATTCATAGTTAAGATGTAGAAAAATGTATCCTTAAATCGAAACATCAAATTCTCCCACACTTAAACTTTGCATAAGAAAATAAATCTGAATGGTGAAAAGGTAAAGTTCTAAAAAGTATTGGTTTTCATAAGGAATATCCCCCATGCAACCTTTCAAGTTTAATAATAAATTTTACACTTAAAAAAATATATATTTGACTAAATTTTAGTTATGGTTTTATAAGAAAATTATTGGGATTGTATTTTTTTAATGGTTTTAAACATGCATCACTTTTTATTTGACTAAAACATCCAAATTTTTCTTTACCTCCGGGTGAAAAGAAATATAAATTAGGAGCTCATAATAATTTATACAAACCATTGGATAAACATGGATGAATAATTAAAGGAATAAATTAAACCATCTGATATTAAAAGAATAAATAATGAATATATTTCAACATGTATTAGGATTTTCATTACATAGCTCATTTAAATTCCTAGTTTAAAAATTTAAAACCTAGTTAAAATTTTTAAAACCAATGATTATTATAAATCCTACTCCCAAAGTTTGATGATTTTTTTTCAAGTGAGAAATGAAAATGATGAACCCAATTAAATACATAGGGAAGAAAAAAATATTAATCTTAGTAAAGTAAAAAATTGATCTCATACTTCAAATTTTTTAAAAAAAGTGATTAAGAGAATTGAATCTTAGGAATAATCAATTTAGAAAAATTTTAATGGGTTTTTGGTGGATACAATAATGAATTATAGTTTAAAATATTTAAGAACCCCCCACACTTAAAATCCAACATCATCCTAGTGTTTAATCCTAATATTATAGAAATAGTTAGGATGATTTCTCTCAAAATAGATTTGAAATAAGAAGTTAACAAATTGTTTTAAGGGTTACAAGAAGGTTCAAACACATTGTTCAATAAATCATAGTTATCAAATAAATCATGAGTGTAATAATGGTTTCCACTGGTAACTATATATCATTATCAATGTGATTATTTTATTTTCAGTAGCATTCATGATTAAACCTTGTATTCAATAATAATTTTCAAAAGGGAATAAAATAAAACATGATATCCATAATTTTAGTACACAAGAGAAATAAACATATTAGAAAAAATCAACATCATGTTTTATAGTTAATTTAAACATTAAAAAAAACTTTAAAATACAATTTTAATCATTTATTCATGAACATAACAAACACCATTTTTAATATTCTAAATAAGTAGAGAAGAAAATCCAAAATTATAACTAATAATCCCCTCATATAGAATCTTCTAGAAAATAAGGCTCAGAAAATAATATTATACTCTTTTTTTAGTAAAGAACCTCTTGTTATATATATTCTCTATTCTACAAACTAAATTAGATCACCATTAGATTAAAAAATTTAAAATTTAAAATAAAATTAAATTGAGGTTTGATTAAAGGAAGAGTGGTTTATATTTCTCTAGTAAGTTTCTCCTTTATGCCTTAATAAAGTACTTGAGTTTCTACTCTAACAGGTTTTTTGATCTAATCTCAAAATAAATTTTGAGACACAGATGAGAATGTACATGAATTTTTTATGGAAAAAAGGATTTTTTTTCCCAAAATTACTCAAAATAATAGAATTTTGATAAATGAAAATAGGTTCAAAAACTATAAAAAAACTAAAGAATATTAACTTGTGTAAATATATGGTTTCATTAATTTTTTCAATCATTCAAGAAAACTATACTTAAAAAAGTTAAACACCCAATAGTTAAAACTCTGAATCAAATGCAATAAAACATGAGAAATTAAAAAACAAACACCTTTCCCAACACAATTAAATTTTTAGTAGTGATAAAATTTGAACCAAAAACTAGAAATATAATTTTATTCAACTTTTTAGAGGAGTAAAACAATAAAAACCAACATTTAACACATAAAATAGAATAAAAGAATTGAAAATTTACTCCCCTAACACCTGGTGCTTTACTTCCTTAGTGCATAGTGAATTAATTGCTATCATTTAAACCACTTCAAACTCTTATTTACTTATCTATTAAATCCCCTTAAAGAAATTGTGATTTAAAATCAAAATAAGAAACCAAGAAAAGTGGAATAAAAAAAGAAATGAATACAAAGTTTTGACGATAGATTTGGAAACGTAGGGATATAAGCTCAACTAAACATGAATGAAAGATTTTTATTTCAAATAATAAAATAAATGAAAATATTTTTTTATTAAACCATGGGTTTCCATCCATTAAATTCTAAATTTATAGTCTTTATCTAAACTACACCCATTAACTAACTAATGTTTGATAGAGGGTGTGGTTTTATTAGAAGAAACCACAACATGTGATTAGTACATTTTTTTAGATAATAATTTATTTTTGAATACTTTTAAACTTTTAAGTTAGCATTCAAGTTCCCTAATAAAAACATCAAACCCTTATAAGACTCCCTTGAAAAATGAAAAATGTAGGTTGTATGATCTTTGAATAAGAACTTTCTTATTTTCCACATTGGAATTCAAGAAAAAATTTACCCATTTTAGGTTCTTTTGTAGTAAAAACATGGTATAGGGTTCTACCAATGGTATTTTATGACGTAAAAATACCTTATCACTAAAAATTTCCTCATATTTTCCAAAAACACATGTGAAATTATATGAGTCTTGAAAATCAATTATAGGAAGTGGTTTTTCATGTTTTGTTTGAAAAGGTTTATGTGTATTTGAAAACAATTATAAATATCCATCAAAAATTTCCTCATCTTTTAAATATAGTTTAGTCACCCATGTTTTTAGTTTTTCATCAATAAAATTAAAACACGAGTTAAAGAGATCATAATTTTGTACTATAAAAACCTCAAGGTTAAAAACACTCTCACGACTCACTACCTCTACAAAATGCTTTTTCTTAAGCTTAAAAGTGTTTGATAAACCAATCATTCAAGTTAAAAATCCATAATTTCATTCTTTAAATAATGATTGAGATCATTTTAGTGTTCTAATTCATATTCATGATGGAAAAAATTTAATTCATTTTTAAACAATTTATATTCAAGCAATTCTAGAGTAAGCCTATTTTCCCCAAAATTATGAACACTATTTTCCATATCCTTGAACATAACATAAAAGAAATAAAATGTGGGGGGGTTATGAGGAAATTTATAAAGAATAACTATTTCTATAAATATCCCACTTTCATCTGTAACAGCAGAAAAAAATTGAATATGTGTTGTGTTCAATTCATCAAAATGGGGAAGATTAGTTTTCAAATCATGTTTAGAAATTTCAGAATTTAAATCTCAAAATATAATATTGTCTTTCCAAATATTCCAAACATAAAACTCTCTTTCATTATTCAATAGTTAATAAAAATAGATTGAAGTGTTTTCTAAATTTAAATCCCCAGCTTCAAATTTTCTCTCAATATGAGCTAACCCCCCCTCAAAACCCCTAACACAAAATGTATTTTCATGTTCCGGAAATAAGAAAACAACATAAAATTCCCCATCATGTTCATTAAATTTCTCATAATATACCAATTCAACATATCATAGGGTTTAATAAAATTTATGAGATTCATTTTATTCATTTATTAAGATGGTCAGGATGTCAGATTATTCTGTATCAAATGTACATTATTTTAAATAAATGGTTTAGTCTTTAATTTAAGATACAATTTTCACATGTGTTTCATTATCAAAGTATTCCAATCCATTTTCCTCTGCACTCAATTAAAATTGTTTAGGTTTTAAATTTTTTCTTTAAATTACCATGTTTCAGTTTTTAGTGTTTTCATTCTGGTTTCATGGGCTTCATCATATTAATCAAATTTAGAAATCAAATATGACATCATTTATTTTACTTTCAATTGAAAATTTGGTCTGGTATCATAATATATTTTGGTTTGTTCAAATTTATAAGGTTTATAAGGTTAATTTTAGGTACAATTCTAATTAGTGTGCCCATAATAGACACAAAAAACATAGTAAAATTAATTTTTTTTATAACAACCCCCTTAATGGTCTACTTTTAAACTAGTAAATAGCTTAAAAAAATTGGTTCAATACAAATAGCCTAGAAAAAAATTAAATGTGATAAAAAAAGTGATTACATGTTTATCACACACAAAAAAAGATGTAGATTATATAGTTTAGCTATAGTAGTAGAAAACATAACATATTTTTTATTTTATTTATAACTTTATTTTATTATTTTTCTTTTTTTTAATTTTTAAAAGAAATTTAATAAACTCAATGTGCCTTCCTCGATAATGACACCAAATTTTAATAGACTGTTGTTTGAACTATCAAAATATCATTTATAATTTCCTACTCTTACTAGAATAATGGTAAGTAGGGTTGAAATCATGGTAATAGGTGAGTTATAGTAGGGTGAAAGCATATGCGAGGACCAGGCTATTCCTGGCCCCCTAAAATTTACTAAATAAAAGGAAGAAAGTACAAAAGGAGTACAAAAAGAGAAGAAATCAAGGAAGGAAAGACACAAAAGAAAGAAACAATGAAAAATTCAAGCCATAAAGGCATCATACTCATGCCCAGATCCAAAGGGATCTCCATCTGCACCGTAGCCATCGACAGTATTAGGATCTGCTAAGCCCCACTCAAAAGATTCATACGGTGTTATAGCATAATACTCCATTTGCCTCTCCTTCTCCCAGCACAAGGCCCTGGTTTGAACAGTCCTGGGTAGCGTGGAATAATCCTTATTTTCCCTTATTTTCCGAGTCCTCGATGAGCTAAGTGTCCCCTGAGAAGGTATTTCCATGTCCTCCTGGTCGTATTTCTGTATAGGAATCTCCATGAACTCTTGGTTCAAGGTACAAGTAGAAAAATCACACCTCATACTTTTGAACTGGGGCATACTGGCAGTGTCTTCCAGGTTGAGAGAGCTAATAGTAATGGCTGGCCCTATAAAAACTCTCTCCCTGGGCAATCCACCACCATAGTTCTCTTTCCCAAACGGTTCCCTAAGTAGGACCTTTTCTTTAAAAATCTGAGCCATATTTTATACCATTCTAAAACTATCATTAGATCCATACTCCCATAACAAATGAACATGGGAATTCAATTCCTTCTGCAAAAAAGCATCCTATACTGGTGCGTGCATCACCTTTGGGTCCTCCAAGACCCTATCTTTTAGAACTAGGTATATTGAATTCCCTTTGTCTTCATCTCCCATATACCCAGACTCATTTATCGTACCATTAGGTGACCTTTTAGGATCAAGCGTTTGATGTGGTTTACTCTTCAGTGAAGTGTCCCTAGACCCCGTACAAACTAACTCCTCCTCTCGAGGCATCTCCCCCTACATAGAAACCACTTCATGACCCAGACCATACGCTGAGGAGGTAGCCTGCTCGTTGAGAGGATCCATGGATGAATATCGCACCTCCTGAGTGACCACCAATTTCCCATCACTACCAGAAGTAGCATGGCTCCTGGGGTAGACAACCACACTAGAATTTGGAGCTGACCCTCCCATATTGTGCAGAGGTGATTCTCCAACCAAAATTTCAGCAAAAGTTGAAGGAGATGTAGCAGATGGACCAGGAACAAAAGAGGAGGAGCTGCTTCCATGCTGGCACACAAATGCAACATGGCCTAACCTATAACAATTCGAGCAGAAGAAGACCGAGGATTCAAAGAAGACCTGTTGTTGCCATCAGAGTTCACCTTCAATCTTGACACAAACAAAATTGACCGGGGGTTTGGACACGTCGACCTCTATGTAAATCCATGGCGCAAAGGGGTGACATGCAGCACTTATGCATGCATCCATAAAAATAAATCGCCCAATTATATTACCAATGATGTGAAGGATAGCCAAATTCTAGAAGGGGAGATCAAGTCCAGGAATAGTTACCCACAACGCATTGCTCGGAGGGTCACGATTCAAGTGGAAAACAAAGCTCCATCGGAACAAGTAGAACAAAAAATAGATGAAAATCCGTGGGGCCTCATCCCAGGCCGAGATCAAATCATCCTCGTTCCCAAATCGAACTAAAAAATTGCGGGCATTAGGTAACCCTACAATAGCCCTTTCACAGAGATTCCAAGAAGAGGCAAAAAACCTGTCAAATACGTTGATAGAGGGCCGGTTCCTCCCAAACCGAACCACCAGTGTCATATCCAAAAGAGCAGAGGCCAAAGAAAACTCTTGAGCAGAAATCAAGATTGGGGGCACACCGTTCTGACAGTGAGAAAATTTCAGGCAAATTGCTATCTCTGGAAAAAGGGGGGAAACTCCTTCTCAGAAAATTCTTAAACCAAACCAAACTATAAGAAATTTTTTAAACCTATATCAATTTTTTTAGCAACTACTGAATTTTGGTATTGACTCTAATGAGATAGTACCTTCATGAAATAATTAAAAATGAGTAATAAATTCCATCAAAATCATTCAAGGTCTAAATATCATAAATGTACACCCTCTCATATTCATACTTCTTAATAAAATGATGTATTACAGAGTTAAAAATGGTATTAAAAATTTTTTGGAGAGGTTTTAAACCATAGTTACATCATCCAAGAACAAGAATAAAATGAAATAAAATTGATAGAAAAGATGAATAATAGATAAGAAGGAAATGATCAAGTACATTAAATGTATTAATAGGTTTAAATAGTTATAAACCCCTCAAGAGGTTATGCACAATATACGATTATAAAGAATATAAGCACAAGTAAATAAACAAAGGGGGAAAAATAAAAAAGTAAAGGAGAAATTAAAATTTATCTCTACTGAGTCGAAAATAAGTTATCCTTACTTGATCTTAAAATCTCCCCCTTAGTTGAGTGTATATAATCTATTTTTTGTAGGATCGAAATAATGATGTATATGCTCAATATACAAGAGGGGGGTGAATTGTATACTTTAAAAATTCCTTTGGAACCTTTAAAGTTAGTTATTCCGAAAGTAGGTTCCGGAAATATGGATCCGGAAATATAAACATAACTAACGATTACAATATGAGATTCTACCTTAAGGCGTATAGAATCTAAATGAAATAGAGTATAAGTAAATAAGTATAAGAAAGTTATACTTTCCTAATAATACAGAATGCAATGTAAACAAACAAGTAGTAAAACTACAAGTAACAAGATATAAGTCTTTTAACCCAAAGAGAAGGGTATCCAACAACCTTGGATAAAGGTCCCTTGATTTATACTTTCAAGAAAGTCTGTCTTACCCACACCGGGGTAAGCCCTCGATACGAAGATCGGAGTCTCTGTCTTGCTATCCCCGCAAGCCCTCAACTTCAAGGTAGTTGGCAACCTCTATCTTCCTCAGCAAGGAAGCCCTCGAACTTCAAGGTAGTCGGCACCTCTGTCTTCCTATCCCCAGAAGTCCTCAAATGTAATCACCAACATTCGGAGTCGCACAAAGCTTTGAGAGTTAATAAGAGCCTCTCTCTCTAGAAATCACTTCAACAACATGTGAACACAAATCAAAGAAGAAGTTCTGGGCTCTTTCAAATGAGCTCCTATTTATAGGCAAGGTCGGCCTCCTTTCCAACAGTCATATTTTCCTAAAAAATTGGAGGGACCTATACACGTGTAACTTAACCAACAGTTAGTTTATAACAGAATAGACGACATCATTTTATAACAAAACAAGTGTAACAGAATGTACGACATCATTTTAAGTATAACTAAAAAGTTCGGAGTGAAGGTTCAGAGTGTAAACAAAATATCAAAGAGTAGAAAAATTATAAAAGTGTAAGCAAAATGAAAGTTCGGAGTCTAACCAAAAATATTTTTCGGAGTCTAAATAAATTCGGAGTGTATAAAGCAAAGATGATCAGATTCTATTTAATAGGTGAATTCGGAATGAGAATTCGGAATGAGAATTCTTCATCAGAATTCGTAATGAGAATTCGTCATCAGAATTCGTAATGAGAATTTGTCCTCCGAATTCGTAATGAGAATTTATCATCAGAATTCGTAATGAGAATTCGATGCCAGAATTCGTAATGAGAATTCGATGTCAAACTTTATGAGAATTCGTATCCAGAATTCGGAGTAGTACTTTATCAGAGTTCGTATCTGGAATTCGGAGTAGAAATGTATCAGAGTTTGTATCCAGAATTCGGAGTATAACTTTATCAGAGTTCGTATCCAGAATTCGGAGCCTAAAACAGAATGCTTCATATCAAGGTTTCAAACGATTCCGAGAATATGGAAATGAATCCGAATCTTATACTTAAGAAATATATGGATGAAAATATGATAAGGATAATTTTTCTTATAAAAGCAATTTTCTTTATAAAAGAAATTTTCCTTATAAAAGCAATTTTCCTTATAAAATCGATTTTCCTTATAAAAGCAATTTTCCTTATAAAAGCGATTCTCCTTATAAAAGAAATTTTCCTTATAAAATCGATTTTCCTTATAAAAAAATTTTCCTTATAAAAGCAATTTTCCTTATAAAAGAAATTTTCCTTAAAGATAAGGTGTTTGTGATTTTCAAAACAAGAAGGAATGGAAAAGTCATAAGGAAAACCTTATTGACTCAACAATCTCCCCCTTTTTGGAAAACACAAACATCCTTAAGAAGAAGAAATTCTAAGAAGAAAGAAAACATTAAGGCTTATCTCCCTTTGCTTGTGGATGTAGATGAATACGACTAACTCTCCCTTAGGCTTTGAAACTCTAAGGATCGTATTCTAGATTTCCGGAATGATATCTCATTAAGAATAAGAAAGTCTTCTTTAATGAAAAACTCCCCTTAGATAAACTCTATTAGAGTTTGTTTTCTTTCTCACCCTTTGTTAAGATTCTTTTTCCCTTTTATTAGGGTTATTTTCCTTATCCCCCTTTGTGATTTTCAAAAAGAATTCGAGGGAATGGAAAATATAACAATGTACCTGAAAAATTAGTAGCAACAAGAAAAGAAACGAGCAAGCACAATTTTCATTATGTTTGAAAATTCAACAACAAAGAAGTTAAGATACAACAAAAGATCAGATCTGTCTATTTTGGATCTTTTTCCTTCGCCATGAGACCCTTAAGAATAGTCTTTATCTTCTTTAAGTCTTTATGGTCTTCCTCGACTTGCTTCTCTAACACAACAATTCTTGCATTTTGAGCTTCAATCTTTTCTTCCTGGGCTTGAAGCTTTTCTTCCTGAGCTTTAAGCTTTTCTTCCTGAGCCTTCAAGATTTGTTCTTGCTTTAACAACTTATCTTCAAACTCAATCCGATGATCCCTTTCATACTTCTAGTTTTGAGAAACAGAATTCAGCTTCCCATTCAGATCTTTGACTTCTTGAATCCGGAAATTCTTTTCATCTGTCAACTTTTATTCAAAGGATGAAGTCAGTTCATTTATCTTCCTGTCTTCTGTCTCAAAGGAATCCTTCACATTATCTTGGAATTCATCAAAGAGAATCATCTCTTCTACAGTCTTCCTCGACCAACTAGTCATCCTCTTGCAAGATCTTTTGTGGGCTTCATAGCCGACAAAGAAAGTTTTTAACTGAGCCTCTATCTCAACACACTTGTCCATAAACATGGATACATAGTCTGTTTTCTGATTCAAAGCATGTTGGAGCATCTGGCATATTGAATCAACACTAGAGAAAGTCGGAATAGTACCTACCAACCTCTTTAATGACTGGACAAGAAAGTCATGCCCCAACGAAGATGACTCCGAATCCGAGACTCTGCTCGGAGAATTTTCTTCTTCAATATGCTCAAGATTTATCTTTGAAGAACTACCAACTTCCCTTCTCTTTACCACCACTGAGCTTAGGGTATCAATAACAAGTTGCTTTCCCTTGTCCCTTTTCGGAATGGAGTCCTGTTCCGGAGTTCTCTTTTTTTCACTGTCAGACACTTGAACAACATTGTCTTCATCATCAGCAGCTTTTTTGAGCATCATCCTCTAAATTCTCCATTTTAGAAATATCATATAGAATTTGTTCTTCCTCTGCATGATAATCTACTTCTTCTTCTCCTTCCTGCTCATCCTTTCCTGGAGTGACTAACTTCGATGATTCATCTTCTGAAGTTCGGAGCAAAAAATGTTCCGAAGGTGTCCCCTTATAATCATCTACTTGCTTAAAAACATCGCTGGTTTCACCACTACCTTCAGCAACAACTTCTTCCTCTTCCACTTGCTCATCTTGATCAACTTCCTCAACAGGCTTAGCAACTTTCTCTTCCGGAGCAAGAAAGTTTCTTCCTGGAGTCTCAGGTAGAGATTCCAAGGAAAAAGATCTCGGAACTGGAATGTTTACGGAAGCCATCTCAATAAACATTAACAAAGTCTGAACCACCTCAGCTTCAGACATCTTCTTCTTGAGCTTCTTTTCTTTCACTTGTTTTTCTAGCTCATCCACTGTTCTTTCCTTCAAGGCCTTAGCCTCCGCAGGATCCAAGCCAAACTGAGGCTCTCCTTGCACTCTCTTTTCTTTGATTTCCCTCCACTTAGCAACTACCTCATCAGGGTAAGCTTTCTTCTTCTTCGGTTTTGGAGGTGCGGAATGAACTTCCTTAGATTTGGGATTCTCTTCTTCTCCTTCAACTTTTTTCAACTTTCTCTTCTTCACTGGCTTAGAATATTTAGGTTCCGAAACTTTTGGAACCGATTCTTCTTGAGCATGTAAATCAACAAACTGACCAGTCTTCTTGTCGAAGGTTACATCCATCCTTTTGAGGGTACCATCACTCACCAACATAATCTTGCAAACTCTTGGCTTAGACTTGCAAGCCTCCTTGAAAGATTCAAGGCACCGAACTATCAACTTTGAGAGGATTTCTGGATACATTATGATCTGAGCTCTTAGATTCCCTTTCTTAACATTCTCAAGGGTAATAAGAATGTGTTTCATCAGATTAAACTTCCTCAGATTTATCGGAAAATCTAGGATATAAATCTCACTCTTCTTCATACTATCTTTGTCACCCTTTCTCGGTACGATAAGGCCTTGTACCCATAATTCTAGAATCCAAAAATTCGTAGACAGACTAGAAATCTTCGGAGCCTTGTCATCTGACAGTCTGAGAGTCTCCAATGCCTTTTCCTTGTAGAAGATTCCCTTTGAATCCGGCAACACATGAGATATGAATTCGGATTCTCCTTCATTGTTTAAACCTACCAAGCTAGATGCCTTCGCATACGAAAGCTTATAAGTCTTACCTTAAGACTTAAAAGACAACTTCTCCCTTCCATCTTCCTTAAGGAAGGAGACTGTCTCATAGAACTCTATAAGAAAATCTGAATACACTTCATCTTGATTCCCAGGTTTTGACACAACAACATCTTCCCATCCGTTAAGCTTAATATTCTTGGATATAAGAGAGTCATACTTGTTGAAGAAATCAGGTTGAACTAACCTTTCTCTATATACTAACCACTTCAAAATCAGCTTAGAAGAAGACATGTCTTGAGAAGCTACTTCCACAGACATTCGGATCTGAAGACCTCTGAGAAGTTCGGAACGGAGAAAGCTGAAGTTCGGAACGACTATAAAATGGAGAGTTAGAGCTTCGGGACGCTGGAGCTTGAAAAACCGATGTGGGACAACCATTTGGGGTCCCCTTTATATAGACAACGATAAAAAAGTTCAACTCCCTCGGTTGATCGAACGATTGTGACAAGCTGAGATCAGATCTAACGGTTGAAAACCAATTCTCAAGAAAACTTGAATCCGATCTTTTGAGGTTTTTATTAAATCAAAGATTTAAGAAAACTATAATCCGAAAACAAAATATAAGGAAATACCAGAAAGTAAAGTATGATTATGAAAAATTTGAGTAAGGAAATCATACCTTTCTAATTGGATTAGGAGGATTATTCGTAATGGGTAATATTTGAAGAAAAATTAACTACAAAAAAAATCACAAAACTCACTATGAAAAACAAACTTAGTACGAAAAACTCAGTAAGAAAAACATTATAAGAATTTCAGTACGAGAAATTAAAAAAAATTTAATATGAAAAACTCATTATGAAAGACTCGGTACAAAAGTCTCATTATGGAAATGCCAATACGAAATTGTCCATTCCGGAAGTGTTCAATACAAAAATTTCAATACCAGAAGTCTTCTATACGAACATATCCATTCTGGAAAATCTTAATTCCAGAAATTTCCATTCCGAAAATTAGTTTTGAAAAATTTGAAAACAAACTTTGAAAAACTTAGTTACTCTAACAAAAAAATGTACCCCCTCTATGAAAAGGAGTTTATTACTGTAAGGATACTTTTTTAATAGTAAGTTAATTAAGAAAGATTACCTTACGGTTATCATTCCTAACTTCTGTTTAATGTATTCAAATCTATCAGAAGGAAAAGATTTTGTGAAAATATCAGCAAGTTGATCTTGCGTTCCGATAAACTAAAGAATAATATCTCCTTTTAGTGTGTGATCCCTAAGAAAGTGATGCCTAATATCTATGTGTTTTGCACCAGAGTGATGTGTAGGTTTCTTACTTAGGGCAATGGCACTTGTGTTATCACAAAAAATTTGAGTTTTAGTAAAACTCAATCCATAGTCTGTGAGTGTGTGTTGCATCCATAACACTTGAGCACAACAACTTCCAGCTGCTACATATTCGGCTTCAGCAGTGGAAAGTGCTACAGAAAGTTTCTTCTTGCAAGACCATGAAATTAACTAATCTCCTAATAAATGACAAGTTTCGGATGTACTATTTCTATCCATTCTACATCCACTAAAGTCAGCATCAGAAAAGCTTTTTAGAACAAAGTCATCTCCAGAAGTATAAAATAATCATAGATCCATGGTTCCCTTAAGGTAGAAAAAATTTCTTTTTACTGCCTTTAAGTTAGAATCCTTAAGATTGGATTGATATCTTGCACATAAGCATACTGAGAACATTAAGTCTAGTCGACTAGCTCTTAAGTAAAGTAAGCTTCCTATCATACCTCTAAAAGATGTTTGATCTACTAGTTTCCCAACTTCATCAAGATCTAAACAATTTGAGGTACCAATGAGAGTACTTATACTCTTTGTGTTGTCATAACCATACTTTTTGAGAAGATATTTAATATACTTATGTTGAGATATATAGGTTCCTTCTGGTTTTTGAGAAATTTTAAAACCAAGGGAAAAAGTTAACTCACCCATCATACTCATTTCAAACTCAGATTTCATTATATTTGCAAAAGAGTCAGTTAAAGATTGCTGAGTTGAACCAAATATGATGTCATCAACATAAATTTGAACAATCAAAACATTTTTCTTATCTTTATTTATAAAAAGGGTTGGATCTTCATTTCCCTTAACATAATTATTTTGAAGAAAAAATCCAGTAAGTCTATCATACCATGCTCGTAGGGTTTGTTTAAGACCATACAGAGCTTTGGTAAGTCTAAAAACATGATCAGGATGTTTTGTATCTTCAAATCCAAGAGGTTTTTCAACAAAAACTTCCTCTTGAACATAACCATTAAGAAAATCACATTTCACATCCATTTGAAAAAGTTTAAAATTAAAGAATGATGCAAAGGAAAGTAGAATATGGATAGATTCAAGTCTAGCTACTGGAGCATAGGTTTCTTCATAGTCTATTCCCTCTTGCTGATTATAGCATTTATCTACAAGTCTATCTTTTTTTCTTAATATGACTCCATTTTCATCACATTTATTTCTGAAAACCCATTTTACTCCAATAACAGATGTTTCCTTAGGTCTTTCAACCAAAGTCCAGACTTTATTCCTTTCAAATCCATTTAGTTCATATTGCATGGCTTTGATCCAATCATCATCACCTAAAGCTTCATCAGTGCTTTTTGGTTCTAATTGGGAAAGAAATGCTAGATGTTCTACTTCATTTCTTAAGGAACGTCTAGTTCTCACTGGTTGATTTGCATCACCAATGATACTATCACTGGGATGATTCTTAAGAAACACCTGATTTGGGTTTTGAAAAACCTGTTCATCGACATAAGGTAGAAAATATTCTGGGGTAAATGTTTTAGAAGTATCTTCTTGAACATTTTCCTTATGAGAAGGATCTTTTATCAATGGTTGATAATCAGTTTTTGAAAACACATCCGAGGATATAGGCTGGGATGGTTTAAAAACAAAAGGATCAGACTCATCAAATTTTACATGCACTGTTTCATCAACATTACAAGTGTTTTTATTAAAAACTCTATAAGCCTTAGAAGTTGTGGAATAACCTAAGAAAATTCCTTCATCGGATTTTGGTGCGAATTTATTTAAGTTATATTTAATATTCAAAATGAATACCTTTCAACCAAAAAACTTTAAGTAGGATAGTCTTGGTTTTCTACCATTCCATAACTCATAAGGTGTTTTATTAAGAAAAGGTCTAATCAAAACTCGATTTATAGTATAACAAGCAGTACTTACAGCTTCAGCCCAGAAATGTCTAGCTATAGAGTATTCACTCAACATGGTTCTAGTTATCTCTTGAAGAATTCTATTTCTTCTTTCAACTACACCATTTTTTTGAGGAGTTATAGGTGCTGAAAAGTTGTGAGTAATACCTTTTCAACTAAAAAAAGTTTCAAAATCAGAATTTTGAAATTATCCTCCATGATCACTATGAATAGTTTTCAATGGAAGGTTTCTCTCAATTTTAACTTGAGATCTAAAACTTTTGAAATAATAAAAATCTTCAGATTTTTTGCTAGAAAATAAACCCAAGTAAATCTAGTGTAATCATCAACTAGAAAAAACACATAGTATTTGCCTCCAATACTTCCAGTTTGTGTTGGACCAAAAAGATCCATGTGTACTAACTATAATGCATCAGTTGTTGAGACTTCACCGATTGATTTAAAACTAGATTTATGTTGCTTGCCATATTGGGAAGGATCACAAACTTTAGAAGAATCAAATCTAAGTTCCGGTAGATCCTTAACTAGTTTATTCTTAGAGAGTTTACATAAGTTTCTAAGGTTACAGTGACCTAGTCTTATATTCCATAACCAGGAATGATCTTCCATTGAACTTAGGCAAGGTAAATCTTGGCTTTTGAGGTCTTCTAAATTTAAGGTGTAAACATTCTCTTGCCTATTGGCTGAGAGAATAAATTCTTCCTTATAATTGTGATCTAAGCACTTATCATTCCTAAAATTCACAAGGTATCCTTCATCACATAACTGAATTATGCTAATGAGGTTGTGCTTAAGACCCTTAACAAAAAGAACATTTTAAATCAATGTTTTACCTAAAAGAACAATATTACCAATACCGACAATATCTCCCTTAGCATTATCTCCGAAAGTTACCTTTCCTCCTTTCGTTTTGATAATCTTTTCAAAATAGCTTTTGTTACCAGTCATATTCCGGGAACATCCACTATCCATGTACCATGTGTTGTTGCTGGTACTCTCTTTATTTTCCTGAAATTAAGAAGAAAATTAGACTTTTGGAATCCAAACTTGTTTGGATCCGAGATTTCTAGATAACAAAATTTTAGGTACCCACATCTTCTTAGAAAAATAATCTTTGTTAAATCCTAGAGATTGGGTTTTTTTTAATGAACAATTCTTTGCCCAGTGACCACCACATTGACACTTGGTACAAAATGGGGCACTTTGAGGAACAAAATAATTATTACTAAAAATAGGTTTTTCATGGGTATAACCAAATCCGGATTTATTTCTTAAAGGTCGTATTTGGGAATACATTTTATAAAAATTTTCCTTACCATGGGTAAAGTTTGATAAACACTTATTTAAGGAAAAAATTTCGGACTTGAGTTTTATAAACAAGTTTTTATCCTCAAAATCATTAGATTTAGAACTAGAGCTAGGCTCGAAAACATTTTTCTTAGAAATTACTTTTTCTAACTCTTAAGAAAGTTTGTTCTTCTCAGAAATTACTTCCTCATGATTTTTTGAAATACTTTCAAAATCAGCATTTTTCTTATCAAGATATTTAGAAAGACCTGATATCTCTTTTGAAAGAATAGAATTCCTAGAGTTTGCCTTATCAAGTTTCTTATTGAGTTTAGAGTTCTCAATCTCAAGAAGTTCAGCAAACCTAGAAACTTCTTCATAAGTAGGTAAAGTATTTTCTTCATCAGAAGAGGATTATTCATCAGAAGAGTTATAATACTTACTATCATTAGAATTTAAAGAAACATTGCTCAATGATTCATAATTTCGTACCTTAGCCATAAAACAATTATTGTCAATAGGTAGTCTGGCTATAAGACCAAGATTCTTCTGTTCTGAAGATTCATAATCAGAAGATTCATCTAAAGAGTCACCACCATTGGCACTCCAGGTGTCATTAGCTTTCAGAACCTTCTTAGCTTTGTCTTTATAATACTTCTTTCTGTTCCTGTCTGAATGCCTTTCTTTACTTTCTTTCTTTTTGAGCAAAGGGCAATCTAGTCTAATATGTCCAGCTCTCTTGCATTCATAACATGTGACTTCTCCGTCTTTCTTATCTTTACTTTCCTTTTTCATATACTTGGATTGGAAATTTCTTTGGCCAGCAATCTTGTTCATCCTTCAAGAAAGATTTGCTAACTCATTTTCAAAGACTTCACTCTCGCTAGATTCAGATTGGAAAATGACTTTCTTAGACTTGAATATGGTTACTCTCTCAGGAGTCTTAGCTTTCATTTGATTTGATGTTGTTGTAAAAGCAACAGTACCATTTCCATTCTTCTTTTTGATGTTGTCATCATCTCTCTTCATTCTTGTTTCATGTTGGAGAAGAGTTCCAAATAACTCATCAAGATAAATTTGTGTGACCTTCCTATTCTCATCTATAGCAGTTCTTTTGGATTCCCACTCATTAGGCATAATATCAATTATCTTATCCACAAGTGCTTCATCATCTAACCCTTTCTCTCCCATAGACTATAAACTGTTGACGATAGTCATAAACCTCTGTTGAACTTTACAAATTGGTTCACCAAAAGGAAAATTGAAGCCATGGTATTCAGCTCTAATCATAGCTCTCCTAGTTTCAATCACTTTAGAAGTTACAAAGTGTGTAACCTCTAACTTCTTCCAGATACAATTAGCTGCTTCACAAGAATAAATTTGGCTATATATATTTCTAGTCATTGAACAAAGTAAGGTATTGAATACCTTATAATTGAGTTGATACTCTTGCTTTTCTTGGTTAGTGAAAGTTCTAACTTCCTTATCAGGAATTTTATAATCTCCAGTAAGCATAACAAAGTTTTCCACTCCAGTATTGATAGAAAAAGTCTTCATTCGATCTCTCCAGTACTCATAATAATTACCATCAAATATTGGTGGTCTTATAAGATTTAGATTATCAATGGAACTAACATTAATTCCTGCCATACTCAAAATAACCTTTGGCACACAAACTTGTTAGTAGAAAAGGTTCGTAATAACAAAGTTCGGAATGACAAAGTTCGGAATGAAAAATTTCGGAATGAACAAGTGAGCAAGAAAAACTTATATGTGAGTAAAAGTATTTCAGAGACCTGATTTGATACCAATTGTAGGATCGAAATAATGATGTAGATGCTCAACATACAAGAGGGGGGGGGGTGAATTGTATACTTTAAAAATTCCTTTGGAACCTTTAAAGTTAGTTATTCCGAAAGTAGGTTCCGGAAATATGGATCCAGAAATATAAACTTAACTAACAATTACAATATGAGATTCTACCTTAAAGCGTATAGAATCTAAATGAAACAGAGTATAAGTAAGGAAGTATAAGAATGTTATACTTTCCTTATAATACAGAATGTAGCGGAAACAAACAAGTTGTAAAACTACAAGTAACAAGATATAAGTCTTTTAACCCAAAGAGAAGGCTATCCAACAACATTGGATAAAGGTCCCTTGATTTATACTTTCAAACAAGTCTGTCTTACCCACACCAGGGTAAGCCCTCGATACGAAGATCAGAGTCTTTGTCTTGCTATCCCCGCAATCCCTCAACTTCAAGGTATTTGGAAACCTCTGTCTTCCTCAGTAAGGAAGCCCTCGAACTTCAAGGTAGTCGGCACCTCTATCATCCTATCCCCGAAAGTCCTCGAATGTAATCACCAACATTCGGAGTCGCACGAAGCTTTGAGAGTTAATAAGAGAATCTCTCTCTAGAAATAAATTCAACAACATGTGAACACAAATCGAAGAAGAAGTTCTGGGCTCTTTAAAATGAGGTCCTATTTATAGGCAAGGTCGGCCTCCTTTCCAATGGTCATTTTTTCATGAAAAATCAGAGGGACCTGTAAACATGTAACTTAACCAACGATTAGTTTATAATAGAATATACGACATCATTTTATAACAAAACAAGTGTAATAGAATGTACGACATCATTTTAAGTCTAACTAAAAAGTTCAGAGTGTAAACAAAATATCAAAGAGTAGACAAATTATAAAAGTGTAAGCAAAATGAAAGTTCAGAGTCTGACCAAAAATAATTTTCGGAGTCTAAATAAATTCGGAGTGTATAAAGCAAAGATGATCATATTCTGTTTAATAGGTGAATTCGGAATGAGAATTCAGAATGAGAATTCATCATCAAAATTCGTAACGAGAATTCATCATCAGAATTCGTAATGAGAATTCGTCATCAGAATTCGTAATGAGAATTTGTCATCAGAATTCGTAATGAGAATTCGATGTCAGAATTCGTAATGAGAATTTGATGTCGAACTTCATGAGAATTCGTATCCAGAATTCGAAGTAGTACTTTATTAGAGTTCATATCCGGAATTCGGAGTAGAACTTTATCAGAGTTCGTATCTAGAATTCAAAGTAGAACTTTATCAGAGTTCGTATCTAGAATTCGGAATGAAACTTCATTACAGTTCTTATCCAGAATTCGGAGCCTAAAACAGAATACTTCATATCAAGGTTTCAAATGATTCCGAGAATATGGAAATGAATCCGAATCTTATACTTAAGAAATATATGGATGAAAATATGATAAGGATAATTTTTCTAATAAAAGCAATTTTCCTTATAAAATCAATTTTCTTTATAAAAGCAATTTTTCTTATAAAAGAAATTTTCTTTATAAAAGCGATTTTCCTTATAAAAGAAATTTTCCTTATAAAATAGATTTTCCTTATAAAAGCAATTTTTCTTAAAGATAAGGTGTTTGTGATTTTAAAAACAACAAGGAATGGAAAAGTCATAAGGAAAACCTTATTGACTCAACATTTTTTTCTCTGTGAGACTTTGAAATATTTTAAGAAATATTTTTGGAGCTAGGTGATGAGACAACATGAGATTTTAAGGCCTTCTAATCCAAGAATTGATATTATAAAAATATTAAATATATTAATATCTCATGTGTGATGTTTTTAAAAAATAATAGAATATCTTATGAATGGAGTATCAATTAAAAAATATGATACTACAGATGAATATAGAGTGTATATTTTACCCTAGGCATAATCTAAGGATGGTTGGTTATAGATGTTTGGTTGAGGAAGCTGTTAGAGGGTGTGTTTAATTAAAATAAATAAATTATTTGTTTATTTGTTTTTATTAAATTACCTAATTAAATACTCTATAAATACCATATTATTATGATTTGAAAATGTTTATCCACATAACACTTGATATATCATATATAAGGATGAGATCATTATTTGTTGGCATATCGACATCGAATGACGAACAATGATCATATTGAGGTGGATTGACCAAAAGTAGATGCACCACATACTCATAATTGGAAAACATGTTCTTCAAAAATGATCAATCCATAATAAAGTTATGACTCATCAATTGTGGTTTCTTCTTGATTAAATTGTTAAATCATTAATTTTATCTACTTATCTCTTATTAAATATTGTATTCCCTTCACATGAGTCCTGTTATTTATAATTTTTTGTTAATTAAATAAATCTATCTTGTTGCACATGCTATCACCCTATTAATCACTGATTTTTAATAATTTTCCAAGAACACTTGTATAATATTTTTTTTTACTTTGTTTATGATATTCATCCAGCTATGTAATTCACATTCATTACTGTAGGGCTACAGGGCATGTTAGAGCCTGATCGAACTCCCAGATTTGCAGAAGATTAGAATGTGATGAATGAATTGGATATTTGAGAATGGATCATGATGAACATGTATTATAGGTGATACATTATGGATCCAAAATCTAGAGAGGTTATGGGATCAAGAGACAGAGACCAGTGGGTGACATGTGACATTGCAGGCTTTGAGGGAATCACCAGATTTCGATTTATGGCCATCAGAGTGTCAGAACCAATGGATGAAGTTGACTACAACCATTTTTGGGTGATCAATAGGTACATATCTCATTAAAGAGAATAGATATATAATCATCATAAATGATTTCAAATTATATGAAAATCCCGACAACATGAAATATATTGGGATGTACACACACCATGTAGTCACCCAAATATAGCAGATAGGGTTTCAAGAAAAAGATAAGGATCACACATCGTGTGACTGGGTCACATATCTTGCAACTCTCCCTACGTATCTAGGACATTTTACAGTTTCACAATCTGATGAACTTATATAGGAGGACACATCATGTAATTTTAGGAGTACACAAGCATGTGCTGGTACCCAAGCACGTTCAGGGACACAACTAGGTACACGACATGACCTGATACACACAAACATGTCTAGGAGCACATGGGAAGGCCTCAGGTGGCCAAGAAACTCTATATGGGACCCATATATGTCATGTATAATGAAATGGAAACTGATCCATGTCCAAAGGAGAACACATCCAGGAAGTGGAATGGGAAAACATGCCATGTGAACCCTATACACTATGTGTACCCCCCTATTTAAAAAATTCTTCCTCTTGTATCTCCTTTGTTTTGGCTTGGTTTTTTCCTCACTAGTAGCCTATCCTATGTTTTTTTTCATGTATAACTTGATGGTAGAGTTTTTAGTGTCTTTTAAGATGTTATGAAAGATGTTTCGAGCATGAAACTACTTTAATTGATGCTTGATGATGGCTATGATAGGGAAATATCATCATAGAGATTTTAGGTAGAGGTCATACTACCTTGTCACACTAGGGTGTGGTTTCTCTATCCATAGAGCTGGTGGTCCCTTTTCACACCAGTGAATGAGTCCTCTATACCCATTATTCAGATAGATATGATACTCCCTTATCACACTAGGGTGTGGGTCCTTTATAAATGGAGACTTCACTCCACTATTACATTAGGGTGTGGGTTCTCCATACTTTTTGTGAAAATAGATATGAAACTCCGCTGTCACACTAGGGTGTGAGTCCACTATCCATGGATACAGTACTCCCCTATTTCACTAGGGTTTGGGTCTTCCATAATTGTTTTGTAGTTAGAAATGGCACACCCCTATCACACTAGTGAGTGGGTACTCTATCCATGAAGATGATTATCTCTTATCACAGTAGGTCATGGGTCCTTTACAATCATTATTCCAGATATAGTGACAGTACTACCCCACATGGGCCCATGCCCACTATCTGTGGGGATGGAACTCCCTTATCACACCAGGATGAGGGTCCCCAATATTCCATGACAATGTATTGATATATCACTCCCCTATATGGGTGCAAGTCCTCTATCTACTGAGTGTAATCACCTTGTTGTACCAAGGTTTGAGTCCAACATCTTTTGGAGATTATTCTCCCTCGGGCTATAGTACAATGGTGTGGTACGGTCCCTCCACATAACTTATTTAGATAGACATGATAGATTTTGAGCATTGATGATGGACCTATGGAGCTATTAGATTACTCATGAACCTCATCTGGGCTATGAGATGGAGATCCCCTTTATCTCTCATTTGAGTTTGCTTATGAGCATATATCTATGTGTTGGGTTATGTTTCCCTCTTATTGTGGGTTGAGCTGACCACTTTTATCATGTCTTATATTCCCCCTCTTCAGTTTTTGGGGTGTCCTTCTGGGTATGTATATAATCAACCGTCATGATATTTCCCCACAAATTTCATGTCTTATAAAGTTGATATATAGATCGATGATGATTTTAGAGGAGTATAGGGACACTTGGGTGTATTGACCACATGTGATGATCAGGGATTGTAGATCACGAATGTGGCTCTCTCAGTTATTTTCTTGTTTCAATTGTTACTAGGTTGGGACATATTTTTTAGGTGGGAATTTATTTTTTAATTTTCATTTTATATTACATGTTATCACTCTTTTTTATTACCTAGATTTTATTACATGCATTGTTTTTACTCTAGTTGTTACTTTCTTTAATTATTATTCCTATGAACTTCTATATGGAGATGGTTGGGTGTGTGCGTACATGTAATTTATGCAAAGGCCTCCCATTTTATTCATTCCTTCTTATCACTCTCCCCTAGCCCTTGGACTATAGAGGTGGTCTTGGGGTTGAGGCGGCCTGGTCTTCTTCCGGCTAGGTAGAACCCAATTTGTTGGATTATTGTGAGTGGTATTAGAGAGAGGTTTGACCTCAGAATAGTGTTTGAAATTATACTACTTTATGTGGGTTGGTTTGGAATTTAGTAAAACAATTTAAAAGGGTCTCAAGTGTGGATTTCAAGCTCGGAAACCCAGTGTTGGTGCATAGGTTGGCGTATCCATACACCAAGACTCTAACTATCTGCTTATTGACTTGGCATACTGAGACATTGGTTGTAGGGAATATTAGTATATACATCATTTATAATTGATTCATTTGACTATAATTCTAGCGTTATCACTCCATATACATATTATCGTCTAACTGCGGTATGTATTGATTACTTTCAGGATGCCTCATTGAAGATAGCTATCCAGGTCATCGATTTGGGATCATGACGACAATTTCATGAGTGATGAGACCATAGTTAAAGGTCCAACTCACAAGATCTTTCCTATAGGTGAGTAGTTACCCGCACCCAAGTCTATCGAGTAGCATATTGAACCGGAATATTAGGATTAAGATTCACACATGTTTAGAACATTCTATGAGTTACAACACTAGAGGTTGTTGAGGTTCCATAGTGGGCCAAATCACGAGGCAACATAGGATTGACTTGAGTTAGTGATCTGAGTTTTCAGACTTGTAAGAACCCTAATTGATTAGATAGTTGTAATGGTAGCTAGTATTTACCATGGAGCATCTGTTCACTAGTGGAGTCTATTCACATAGATAAATAATGAGTCAATAATCTCATGGTCTGACTTCCAGTAGCTATTTCTTGAGGAGTACTACCCCTTGTGCTTGCATTTTATTTGAACACCTTTATTATTATTCAATTTACCAATACATTAATTTATATTTCTAACAACCACTCTCTAATTTTATTGTTAATAGTAGATAAGTTTCACAATATCATCATATATAATCTCTAATAATTTTCTATCAATAAAGACTTAAAAAAAAATGAAATAAGAAAATAAACACATATGTTAAAGTATATTTTCCCTTTTATGTATGATTTAAAAAAACTGAGACATGAGTTGGCCGCTAAACCCATACCTCTAAAAAATTTATTAAAAAATTCAAGATATACAAGGAAATAATGAGTCATATTGATATTACAACAACATGAAATTGAAATTGTTTTGACAGGCTTAAAAAACATGAAAAATGAATCATTTCACCTTCAAAAGTGTCCATCATTTAGCAGTTAAATATCCATACACCTATTGTCCTATGAAGTCCAAATAAAAACCATTTAGTCCAAATCAATATTCCAATAGTCCTCAAAGTGATTATCATGCTTTTCATTTCCAAGTTCTAATCAACAAGATTGTAAAAAGTCAAATTCCAAGGAAACAAATGTCACTATACCATCAAATAAACATATTCTATCTGATTCAATGAATATAAAAACAAAAATACAGTTCAATATAGTTTCATTATTAAGTTACACCTTCAAAATTTTATACCTTTCAAATTTTTTTGATCCATAATCTATAAGGCTTGTCAAAAACCAAAAAAAAATCAATGAACACAGATAAAAATTTCAGCAAACTTCTTTAATCATAACATTACATCTCACAAAGAGAAATGTGTTGGAAAAAATAAAAAATAATGAGATGGTTCCCAGATGCCAAAATTTTCGATGTTTTATGCCAACTCCAAAATATAGAATCATAATTTTAAAAGTAAATAAAAAAAATTATTCATATAAAAAAATCAACCTCTAAAAATACATCCTTTATCACTTGAAGATACACGCACTATTCGACCATAAAAATTCCAAATAAAAATCATTGAATTTAGAACAAAAAATCATTATCCCTTAATGAGAAAAACTTTCTTGTCATTTTAATACTTTTTATAGATCATTCAGATAACACCCTAGATTGTTAGAAACAAATAGGGTGTCAAAAGCATATACCAAGAAGAAACTAAGAGTGAAACATCTTCCCAAAATAACCATACTTAAAAAAAAGAAAAATCTATAAAATTTAGACCAGAAAAAGAACTAAGATCAAGTAAAATATACTCTTCACTAGGTCATGACATAGTGCATCTACTATAGATCAGTAAAAACCTTCATGGGAAAACAAAAAGAGTATTTCACAGAGTATTCATAGAACACTCTAGATAGAAAAATAAGTTATTATAAAAATAAACCAAAATAAATAAAAACCTCCAAAATCAGTATTAAAAAAATGAAAACACAATAAAACATCACAAATATATGAAAAAACCAAAAAGAACAACACAAAAACATTATAAAAAAATATTTTAAAAGTGACTGACAAGCAGAATGGCCTCAAATTAGTAAAGGAACTAAGGGAGGAAGAATAAGAGTCATTTAAATGGAATTTAATTGTAATTATAGTCATGATTTATCTTTAATTACTCCACTATTTTAGTAATCATTCTATTTCTGATTTGAAGTTAGGTTTAAAAGAAATCACCATCTTTGTATTTTTGTAAAAAAATCATCTTGCTCCTCCAACCAAATTTTCAATTCACCCATAGGTCCTCATAGATCCTATATGAATCCATCTAATTTGGGTAAACATCTTTATAAAAAATTATTCTGTTAAAAATATCTTATTTTGAGGGTGAGAAAGTAGGATTAACATTAATATGATACAAGGGGATATCTTCTCTTTTTTCCCCAGCAGACACAAAGAATCTAGTAATAATTATTCATTCAAGATTAGAATAATATCTATGTGTCTGAGTTTTTTTTGGGATTCATGGTGATGTATCCATCCAAATAAATCATTTTTTTTACTCTTACCAGAACTTGAATTCAAATAATCACCCTCAATATGATAAGATTACTCACAATCATCTAGTAAAGATTCACTATCTTCAAAATGTATACTCTTATCTTTCTCTTGTGAAGTTTGAAAAACACTTGAAATATAAAACATAGGAGGCTTAGTTTTTTCTAAGATTTTCATTATATTTATTGAATGAATAGGTATTAAAAACAATGTCCTCAAGTCTAGAGGGATCAATATGAGATAGTTGAGATTTAGAAGGATCTATCAAAATCGGATTAACTTTATTATGAAGACCACTCCTTTTATGTCCAGGGAAAGCATGAGACTTGTCTTTATACTCTCCTTTTAAACCTAGATTGACTTAAGTCATTAAAGGGGATGTGATATGTTAGGACTATTTCCACATTCCCTTGAGAAATGTCCAATTATAAGGCATTTAATATAACAAACTAGAAGGTTTTCAAAGAAACCATCCTGAAGGAATCTGGTGTCACAATTTTGTATCAAAATGTGGGGTGGAAGAGGTTGAGAGATACTAATTTCAACACAGACTCTAACAAAATAATGTTGAGATTTTTTTTTCAATTTCTAATTTAATGGGTTTTCTAATTAAGCTAGAAATAAAAAAGTGTGCCTCCTGTTTGAAAAAATATGGTGGCATACAAAGGATCTCTAACCTGATAGGGGAAATGGGAGCCTAAAAGTCAGTGAAAGAATCAGGGCAATATTTCAATAACTTAATGAAACATCCACTGAAGAACTAAAAACCTCTCATACAAAGTTGATAGTATTCATTTTTAGATGTGAATCGAAAATCTAAATGTGAAGAATTCAATAGACCAACATGAAAAATTCATAAATTCAATCAATTCCATGTTTTTTATCATGAAATAGAGAAAGGTTCTACCCATAATAAATTTTCAAAGAATCATAAAGAAAAGATCAAAGGAAATAATTTGTACCTCTTCTTTTGAGAAATAGATTTATGCAAGACCTCTATGGAAATATTCCTTCAGCTCGATGTATGAAGACATAGAATCTCTATGAGCATGGAATCAATGATTTTTCTCATGAATGATGTCCATGAAGGGTTTATGATATATATAATGAGTTCTTCTTTTTTTTTTCTCAAGGGAATGATTTCTGCTGGTTCCATCCTAAATCCACTAGTCACTCACTCATTAATTATATATCAAATCACACTATGAATCTATAAAAAAATTCTCTAAAATTCTCATAAATTTCAATCAATTTTTTAACATTATATTTCCTTTAATTTTTATAAATAATTATATAACATTTTTTCATAACTATCCATTTATATATACATTTAAATCTATTTATTTAGGTTATATTTTTAACTATAATAATTTAATTATATCTTTACCTTTTCAACATGATATAATGATATTTTAAAATCATTAAGATGAAGTAATATATTCCTTAAGTTTTAGATGGGTTTCTAAAATAAGATAAGTCAAATTTTACATAATTCTCAAGTTGTTACTAAAATTCCTACTAGGAGTTCTTTGTCTCTCACTATCTTGAATAATTTTCTTCATGTATATTTAATAAAATCTATTTTATTACTTAAATCCATTTCTAACCAATTGGATACTTGATGGCACTACCAGTGATCAATCTTGAAAATATTAACATATTTTTCTTGAAACATACTTCACATGATCTCAACTTTGGATTAATTTGAACTCTTCAATTACTTTTTAGGTCATAACACCAAATACCATAAAAACATGAACTCTTTAATATTTCCATTTTCACTTGTTGTTAATAATTCATAAATATAAATTTATATTTAATTCATCTGAATTACTCATTCACAAGGATTCATCATTTTTCCCATGAATAAGATCATCAAATATGATAAAAAATGTTTAAGTCCACCTTTAACAATGCTCAAGAACTTTGTATTTATGCATTTTATTTTCCGCCTTTGATAACATAATCCAAAGTCAAAAAATAAATTTGACATGATAGTTGATTATACACTAATTTATCATCCATTTTCACTATTATAATTGGAATTTTATTTTTTATTTATTTTAACCTTCCATAATTAATGTTTTAAAATTATATTTATATTTTAAATTTATTTTATAAAAATTCATTAAAAAGGAAAAATTCACTACCTTTGATATTTTCATGATAGGTTGGGGTGTTGATGTATCATTACATTAATAAATCCATTAATATTGTAAGGACCCAATATTTCTAGTGAATATTTCCCAGCAAGAATACAACACTGAACTAAAATGAGAACTATAACACTTAAAAAAAAATTAAATTAATAAATATGATCACTATAGATTTAAACCAGCAAGAATATATAATAATAACTAAATATTTAATTACTATATTTATAATAAAATTAGAATTTTTTTAAACCAAATTAAATTCACTTCTAGATTTATTATATCAATATTACCTTAAAATGTATTTTCATTATTATTTTTAAAAAAATAAATCAATTTTAGGATAATTTTTAAAATACCGATTTTTTAAAAAAATATCATGATTGAAATTCTATGTTTACAGAACATTTTTTGAAATAAAAAATATATATTTATAAAGTAATGTAATTAATTTAAATATAATGATCTAAATTTGTAGAACCCATATTTATTTTTTTTGGTTTCTTAAGTAGTGGTTCACTCAAAAAACTTTTTTATGTGATAATATTACAAATTATTTTTTATCACTTCTAAGATTATAATATAACAAAATGGGTTTCATATTTGAGATCATAATTTACATATTACCTAACATGGTCAATTTCAATTTTAGGCATAAAAATTAGATCACTGGGATTAAAGTTAATTTCTTCAATAATGATAAATTTGTTTTCTTAAAGAGTTGTTTTATTATCATTTATTACCTTTTACCTAATAAAATAAATTACTAACTTATAAATAATGATTTAAATATATTTTATTAACCTATATATTAATGTATTAATACTCATTCATTTATAAATCTATACTAAATATGATTAGGAACACTCAATTATGAAAACATCATTTTCTTCAATTTTTTTCTTATATATTATTTTGTTATTTAAAATATAATTTTATATTATTTATAAATTGAATTAGATTAAATGGAGATTGAATTTTGGTTCATAACAAAAATATTTGTTATGAATGGTTACATAATATTTTTAATAAAATATAACTTAGTTAAAATCTAGTTACTAATATAAAAACAAAAATGATAAAATGTAAAAAAATCTAATGGTAACTCTCTAAAAAAATGTGTAGGAATTATTGGTTGAGAAATTATAAACCCAATATCACCCCACACTCCATTACTTATAAAATTTTGAGTCATTGAATCTTGAATAGTGTAATGATATCATTGAAATGTAAAGGGTATTGAAAAAAGTTCCCATTTCCACACTTATTAAAGGTGGTCACTTACTCCCTTTTAATGCTACTCTTACCATTAAAAATATTCTTAAAACTCTCCCAAAAAAACTTTTCGTAGAATTGATTTTACCATAATTAAGGCCTTGATCTCTATAATTTAGCCTAAGGACTCCATTTCTAAGGAGATATATAAGAGAATATCATGTCTCCATCATAATTATTACCAATATTTAATATTTTACTGTTAATATTTGATGTTCCTAATGATAATTAAACCATTGAGGGGGGGGGGGTTAATTATTGGTGGCCTTTAACAATTTTCTAACTTTAAGAAAAGTAACCCCTGCAACTTGACAGAGTTATTTCCTTTTGAAATTTTTATAACAAACTCACAAGAATGAAATGACAAGAAAGTAAACATGGAATGAAAGATTTTCATGGTTTGAATTTAGTGAAAGAACCAATATAATTTCCATGTAAACTCCCATGGTTCCATAAAAATTCACTATTATTAAATAAGTGACTTTTTTTGGTCCAACTCCTATTAGACACCTCAAATATCCAAATAGGTAGAATTATACTAAATCTTTTCAGTTTAAAAGTTTTTCTTACAAAATTGAGCCATAAAAAAGTATGAAAGATTGTAAAACTGTTTCCAAAAAGTTTATCTAGAAAACTAGTTTGTTCAATTCTCTCCATCCAAAAACGTTCGTTAGGTGCACCTGATTGGAAATATAAGTTTTTAGTAAATATAAAATCCTTTCACCTCAAACTATGATTATAAAAATCTTAATTTGATTTTCATCTATCTAGAATTCTGGACTAATTTTTTTGATATTATGAAGGAAAACTCTATCCAGAATTCTTCAACTCAAAATTAAACATCAGCTATAAAATCAATTTGAAACATTTTCTATGGCGTTTTATCCCTTTCATACATGTGAACAGTGTTAAGTACCAATGTACCTTTTAACCATATTTATATGTGCTAAAAGAATGGTAAATGTGAAAAAATATTTTCATATTCCCACTCAATAAAATTCATAAATATGAATTTTAAGCACATTTGAATTTCACTGAATACTTCTCCAATATTCTTGTGCATTCTAGAGTCTTCTCAAATCTTATTGAAACTTAATGAATTATCTAGAAATTCTATTAAGATCTCATTAACCTCATATGTTAAATAATTTATTCAAAACTCATGAACTCAGTAGAAAACACAGAGCAGTTGAAAATATAAACCAATTAAATTAATTGTTTTTATCATTGTTGGGTTTGTGGACTTCATAAAGTATCTCAGAAATATTCATATGGAAAATTTATATCTATAATTTTATTTAAATCTTATTTTCAACTGAATTTATTCACAAGAAACATTTGACCTACTGGTCAACATCTCTATATAGTTCATTTTTCTCTAAACAAAACTTCATAGGACACTTTAGAAAAGTTCATCGGGTAACATCATGAATATTTTTCTGATATTCCATATGATTAATCAACTCACTTCATAACTTTGTAAAATCAAATTTTAATAATTCTGTAAAACTATTCACTTAATTATTAATAAAAATAGTCATTCTCCAAAACTCATCTGCCCTTTTCCAAAACTCTCAAAACATTTGTATGAACAACTGAAAAACATCACTGAAGATGGTAGACTATATTTTCGAAACTTCTAAATACATCGATTTAATGAAAAAATCTTCAACTCAAGAACTATGGATTCAATATATGAAAATTTATTCCTTTGTATTTCCATTTCTATAATGAATTTCTTCTCAGTTCTTGTAACCATATAGGCTCAATTCTTTTTTGAACTTTTCAACAAATTTTTTATCCAATAATTAGAATTTTGTTTTTATAATTATAATATTTGTAATTATTACAAAAAATTTCAACCATTAATAAGAAAAACATATCTCATATTTCGATTTCAAGTATAGAAACTCAATAATTCAAAAATTCTAGATTTCTTACAAATTATTTGACTGAAAAAATTTAACAGAGAATGTATGTCCGGAAAAACTAAATTTTTATTCACATAACAATATATATGTGAATTTAATTATAGAATGTTTATTCTATATTGATTTTCTAGAAATTGAATTCACTTTTATAATATTTCACAAACTTCATCCCTAGTCGATCTGATTAGGAATTTGGAAATGTTAAATTTTCTTATGAAAACCCCATCCAGAAAACTTTTCTCTAGAAAATTTTATAGTTTGTATGTCTAATCCCTTTTAATGAATTTTAAATCACATATACCTTATGGTTTCTCAATTAGGAGATCTTTATCTTTGTATGTTGCAAAAACAATCTGATCAACTTGATTTGATTTATATGATCACCTTCATATGGAATTTTTGTTCCAAAAATGTTCATATGAAATATCAACCTTTATGTATCAGATTAGTTTCACTTATCTTTGATTTTTAATAACTTCTCTTGGTTCTACTTTTATCAAGGTTCTTATCAAAACTCAATTTGAAAAATCTGCACTTTGGAGACTTTATCATTTGTTCACTTTTCTAACTATAAGTCTATCTTTAAAATTTATTCATAGGATTCCTTCGGAAAATTATAGTTCTGAAACCAAATTTGATCTCCCCATTTGTCTTATCACATGTTGGAATTTTTTTTACACATCATCTTGGATCAAGAAATTTTCATGATGTTTATAAATATTGAGATCAACAAAGTATCATCTGATTTTTTTAGAAAGTCCTTCTAACTTTCTTATTCCTCAAAAAAAAATTATATCTTACAAAAACATTATTTTAAAAAAATTTAGATGTTAACAAATAAAAAAATTTGTTACAAAATAATAACAAAGTATCTTCAATCCCCCATTGTATTTTTTGACAACATTAATATTTTTTTAAAACTCATCGTTTTTCATCTCACATACGTTTTCTTAACTCATTTTTTATAAAAAATAAAATAATTTAAATTTCACCAAAAAAATAATTTATAAAAAAGTGAGTGTCATAACACCACACTACTGGATAAAATAATGTTTTTAAAGTAATTCCATCCCTTGATGATAATAAATTTTTCTATGTCAAGATAAATTATAACTCAATTTTTGTTCTTACTTATTCATTTTCTCTTTTTCTTTATCTCCCCTATTTTTTGATAACCAAAAATTCAGATTCATAAAAGTTTAGAGAAAGTGCACTCTCCCCCTTTTGGACAAATATGTTCTCTCCCATTTTTAGGTTAAAGTTACTCTCCTCCCTTTAGGTTAAATTTGTATGTGCTATGTCTATTTTTATAAACAATTTAAATAATTTTGTGGGACTTACTTATAAAATTTAATAAGTGTTTAGTAGAGGATGAAAATGAATATGTAACTTTAGTTTCACAAATCTCTCTTTTTTAATTAATATCATAAATCATTATCAATTTGATAGTGGATATAAATGTATTCCAACACGACTTCACCACCACCAATTTTTTTTTGTGAAATGATACTTAAAATCAATGTGTTTTGATGTCAAATGCTGGAAAATATTTTTTAAAAGATCAATGATACCCTAATTATCATAAATTATCCTCAATGGTGTGAAAAATTTCACTTTCATACCTTCCAACTAAAATTTCATCCACAACATTTGAGTAAAATCCTGGGTATCAAAAACATATTCTGATTCTACTGTGCTCAAAGTCACTGAACTCTGTTTCTTACCACTCTAGCTCACACAATATCTTCTAAAGAATTTTTTTACAACTGAAGTTGATTTTCTTTCTTTTCAATCTATATCCCAATATGAATGTATATACCCATGAATGTTTATATAACTAATTATTTTATAAAATATATCATGTGAAGTTATTCCCTTAACATACCAAAGAATAGTTTTTTCTTCAAACATATAAGATTCCTTCGGATCACTATGACACCTAGAACACAAAGTTACAACATAAATAATGTCGAGTCTTGAATTTGTAAGATATAACAAAAATATTATCAAATATTGAAAATATTTCTAATTCACACTTTTACCAACAAAATATTTTTTCATCATCATACCCAATGAAATTAGAGTAGAAACTTCTTTGGAATCTTCCATGACAATCTTTTGTACTAATTCCCTAGCATAATTTTCTTAATATAAGAAAATTTTCTTTTCATTGTGTTAAACTTGTAAACCTAAGAAGAAATATAATTTTCCTAACATTGAAATTTCAAAATTATTCTTAATTTATTAAAAAAACTCTTTAAAATTATTTTCTTGATCTCCAAAAAACATTATATCATCCACATACACAATTAAGATCAGGGTACATAAATTCAATTATTTCACATACAAGTTACTGTCAACTTTCCCTTTAGAAAAAATCAACCTTTTCAAATAGTTTTCATGTTTTGAGTACCAAGATCATGGAGCTTGTTTCAATTCGTACAAGGATTTCTTCAACTTACAAACCTTTATTACATATTTATAAATTTGAAACACACAAGGTTGCTCAATGTAAACTTATTCCTTAATCTCACTATTTAAGAATTCTAACTTTACATTCCTCCGATAAACTTTATAACAACGGTGTGAAACCACTGCTATTAACATTTTGGTTATTTTCAATATTGTAACATGTGAAAAAATTTATTCAAAATATACACCTTCCACCTATGAATATCCTTTACAAAAAATTCAATATTTCTTTCTTAAAACTTCTCCAAGTTCATTTAACTTATTTCTATAGACCCAATTTTTTCCAATAATATTCATTCTTGCTAGATATGGAATAATTTACCAAGTTTCATTTTTCCCAATTCAATCTAACTCTTAATTAATTAATTTTACACATTATTGATGTTTAATGGATTTTGAAACTAAATCTGGTTCAACCTATAAGATAAGTGGTTTCAGATTGTATAAGATCAACTTTATTATAGTCTGAATAGGATCTTTCTAATTTCCAATGATATTATCAGATTCTACCCACTTCTATATGGTATGAAATTTCAATTTTTTTCTTAGAAATTATATTTCATCACTACAATATTCTTTTGAATCTTCATGCACCTAACTTGGATCATATTCATCATCACTTTTGTTATTCTCATTTGAAGTGTTTAATTTATCTTCCACAACATTTTCAATAACCTTTGTTAATAAATTTGGATTTTTAACAACTTTCAAATCATAAGAATCTGAAAAATTTTGTAAAAATTTATTTAAAAATTTATAAATTCTTTTATTAGGTGAATATTATATGAAAATTCATTCTTCACCATTTTCATCAAGTTTTCTAATATTTGGATTTTTTTATTTAGTAAATAGGGACTTCCAAAAACATTGAAATATTTTACTGAAGGTTTTTTTCTATACCACATTTCATTGAAAGTAATTTTTGATTTCAGCCTTAAAAAACATCTATTTTTACTTGAAAAATAGTACTAATTTATTATATATCCAGTATATCTTTGAAAATTTTTACTCTTCTAACATGCTTCTTCGCATTTCCAACAAAGTTATTTTTCCTTTCTACTACTAAATTTTATTGAGGGGTGTATAGAGTACTGTACTGATTTTTTAATTCCACGATTATTTAGATATGATTCAAAAGCATTGTAGGTATAGTATATTATATTAGTATTTCTGAGCTTTTTTATATAAACAACCATTTCTCTCTCAGCTTCCCTTTTTATTAAAACATCTCAAAAGCCCCTGATTTTTTCTCAATGAACATGATATTGGTCATCTGAGTGAAATCATTAATAGAAGTGATAAAGTAAAAATATCATTTTATTGATTTATGTCTCACCGGTGCACAAATATCTGACTGAATAAGTTTAAGAGTTCTAATAGATTGAATATCAATATTCTTATAGATTTTAAAAACCATTTTCCCTTTCTGAAATTTTGTAGAAATATCATTTTCTTTTCTCTTTAATGTTTGAATGTTTCTAAGAGAATCAACTTTATAAATTTTATTCATAATTTTCTACACAATATTCACAAGCCTTTGATTCTACAACTTGTTTTTATCATCATCACTTAGATAACATGAATTACCAATTTCTCCAACATAAAATAGATTTATTCTTGTTCTTTCTCCCTTGGTTAAAAATTTTCCATCTTCCATGCTTCTAATGATATATGAATTTTTCAAGAAGATTATTTATTTTTCATCATCACAAAGATGGATCATGCACAACAATTTTTTTTGATCCCATAAACATATAAAACTTCCATATATTTTATTTTCTTAGCTTTAATTTCAACAGTTCTTATTTCTATAAAGGAACTATCATTTCCAAAGGTAACTTCTCATCATTCATAATTTTCAATATATTTCATGATTTCTATATCTCCTATCATATGTGGGGAATAATCACTATAAAAAATCCATGGTTTGTTCCTTTAAATTTCTTTTAGTACTGTCTAAACAACAAATGAACCTTCCTCAAATTTCTTCTTTTAGATTATTTATCTTTTCTAGAACCAGAAATTTTTACTTGAAGATTATTCATACATCCTTTAACAAAGTCAATAACCTAATGACATATTCCATAAAATTCCTCCACATAATCAAAATTTATAGGATAATATTTATCAATGGGTGTAAAACCAAGAGTAAATGCATCAATAACTTCAAATATAAGTGAAAAAGATATGGTATCATTATTTTTTTCATCCATGATAATTTTTACCTCAATGTTTGGAACCCCACTTCTGTTGGAAAAATGAAAATTTTCCATGATAAGGATTAAATAGGGAAAACTTGTCTCTAATACCACTTGGAGTTCCTAAGGTCCACTGAAACACTAAGAAGGGGGGTGGGGGTTGAATTAGTAGTGGTATTTTTACAAATTTATAACTTTAATACACTTAACCCCTATAACCTTTTAGAGTTATTTCCATACTTTTTATAATAAACTCAAAAGTATCCAATGGTAAAATTTTAAAATATTCACACAATATTTAAAAGGTTTGGACTTAGTGTTATAACCTACACCCTTGCTATATCCACTCCCATAGGTCTATTAAAATTAACTATTATAAAATAATTTAGTACAATTTTTTGTGTAAACTATCTTTAGACACATTGTTTAACTAGAAAGGTTAGATTAAACTGAATCCCATCAATTTACAAGTTTTTATTACAAAAAAAATCTATAACAACAAGTATGAAAATTGTAAAACTACTATAGAAAATTTTTCGGTAAATATGGTTCATCTGATTATCTCAATCTGAAAAAGTCCATCCGGTGCAACTAATTTGAAATATGAGTTTTACCTGAATATATAATATATACACCTAAAAATCTACTTAGGAAAATATATATATGATCTTACTATACCTAGAATTACAAACAATTTTTTTTTCTAATCTTATGATTGGAAACTCTATCCATAATTCTTAAACTCAAAACTAAACTTCGGTTGGAAACTCACTTTTGATATAATTTTTGCAGTGTTTCATCCTTTTTTGTACATGTGAACAACATCAAGTAATGATTTAATTTTTAACACTACTTATAGGTTCTCTTAGATTTTTTTATGTGGGAAAATTGTTTTGTTTTTTCTACTCAGTCAAATTCATAAATATGAATTTCATGCACATTTTAATTTCATGAACACTTCTCAACTCTTCTTAATAATTATACATCTTTATTGAATATATTTGAAACATAAATAATTCTCTATAAATTATATTTATATTCCCTTAAACTTATATTTTATGGAATTTATTCAAACTTCATGAACTTAGAAAAAAACATAGACCACTTGAAAATAAAAAATAAAAGAATTAATATTTTCTACATTTTCAGGTTTTTTACTTCATAAAGTATGTAAGAAATATCAGTCTGGAAAACGAATGTCTAGAATTTAATCAACAATTTTCTTCAACTAAAATTATTCACAAGAAATATATTGTTAATTAATTAGTGTATCTATACAATTCCTTTTACCCAACTAAAAAAATTCATATGACTCTTCAGAAAATTTCTTCTGGTGACATCGTAAATTTTTTATAAATGTTTCATACAAGGAATCAACTCAATTGGTAAATTTGTAACTTAAAATTTTACTATTTATATAAAACTATTCACTTCAAAATTTAATCAAACTATCTATTATGAAAAATCATCTCCCTTTTTCCGAAACTCTTGACCCATTTGTAAGAACAAATGATAAACATCACTGAATATGGTTGACTACATTGTTTCAACTTTTAAATACTTCAGTTGTATGAAAAAATCTTCAACTCAATAAATATTTATTCAACATACTATAATTTACTCCTTTTTATTTTCATTCCTATAATTAATTTTTTATAAGTTCGTATAACTACATTGAATCAGTAAAATGTTAAAACTTTATAATAGATTTTTTTTTTCTGAAGATCAACATTTTGTTTGTCCGATGATGATGTAAAAACTTATTATAAAATTATCATCTGATGACTAATTTTTACACCTATATTCCTATTTTTTCAAGTATAGAAGCTGAAAACATCATAAATTCTAGATTTCTTACAAATTTGTTGACCAAAAAAATTGAATAGAGAACATTTTTTCTAGAAAAAATGAATATTTATTCATCTGGAAATAAATATGTGAATTTCATTACTAAAAGATCATTTGATCTTGTTTGTATGAAATTTTACTGCACTATTTGATGTTCCAAAAAATTAATCCATTGTCAATCTGATTAGAAATTATGAAAATTCATATTTTCTTTTGAAAAATCCACTAGGAAAAATTCTCTTTGGAAACTCCTATAGTTTGTATGACCAATTCCCTTTAGTGAATTTTCACTCATAGATACATTATGGATTCTATGTCTAGATATATATATATATATATATATATTTACATCCTAAATAATATCTGATTGTATAAATTTGGTTCATTTGATAACATTCATCTAGAAAGTTATTTACAGAAAATTTTATCCAAACTTTCAACCTTCGTGCATCAGATTAGTTTCACTTCTATTTGCTTTGTAAAAAATTATCCTGGTTATAATTTTAATAGGTTATTACTAAAAATGTATTTGGAAATATATAATTTGGTGACTTCATCATTCAATCAATTTTCTAACCAAAATACCATATTTAAAATTTCATCACTGGATTCTATCCAAAAATTATATATCCAAAACCAGATTTAATCTCCCCCTTTTTCTTTTCTCACATTGATTTTTTTTGGAAACATTAGATTGAGTCCTGAAATTTTCATGACTTTTAGAAAATTTTAGATTATAAAGGAATAATATGATTTTTTATATAGTTATTATAACTTTATTCTTCTTTAACATCTTTTTTCTATTTTACAAAAAAATTCTTTAACAAAAATTAGTTTTCAAAAAATACAAAACTTTGTTACTAAATCATCACAAAGAATTTTAAATATTCCTCTTAAAAACCTATTATATACATAAAAATATAATAAAATCAATAAAATTATTATACTTATATGTTATTATATGAATGTAAAAACCATTATTTATTATTCTCTATCCACTAAGGAAAGCACAAGCCTCGTTAGTGCATGTGTACGAACTACCATCTCTATAAAGCATCAAATTTATTTTTCATAATTACATCTCATGGTTGGTTTTATTGATGGTATTTAAGATAAAATATGATATCTATAATAAAACTATGATTTTTTAATGTCAAATTATCATATACTTTAATTCCCTCTCCCTCGGTGATAAATGAAAATGTTAATTATGTGTATGTGCAGAGTACCACCTCCACGAGCGATAAATTTCATTTGTCATAACCACCAACCATGTATGGATTTGAAAGTATAGTTATATATATATAAACATTATTTTCATTCAAATATCAATATTATGGAGATTATGAAGCTATTGTTCAATTTTTTTTATCTTTTTCAACATACATAATGAATTACAAATTTATTAACCGAACAACCCCAAGTAACCAACACAAGTATAGATTATATAGAAAATAAATAAAAAATGATAATATACAGACCTCATAAAATTATATATAGATGAATAAGGTACTTGGTAATTTATTTAATATACATAATTAAATTATTCAGTGAGGTATGTTCAAGTGCAGAGAAAATCAAGACCTAGGGTAAGGGATCTTCCATACCACCCTCGTTACTTATTAGCTACAATTTATTTTTATTTTTTTTACCTTTTATGAAATATTATTCTAATTCACTTATTCTATTTTTTTGAATATATATCCATTATATATATACCTAGTTAAATATATTTTTCATTTCTAGGGTTGTACATGTTTTTATTTCCCATTGAAATTTCAACTTTTAAGTGAACCCAATTTAAGGGAACATTCCTATTTTTTATCTCATGTCAAGAATAAACCCCATAAAATTTGTTTAAATCATGAATATATTATAAAAATCATATTTATTTTATAAATTACCCTATTAGTTCAATTATATTTTTATGGAAAACAATATTCTATTTCTTTATTTAAAAATATCTTTTAGTTATTTAAAATAATTTCACCAAAGTGGTTCATTTTTATTCTTTATTATCTAGATACTTCTCATGAATTTTATACATTAGAACTCCATGTTTAAGAACTATATCCATTTATCAATTATTAAAGTATAAAAAATTGAATTATGTGTTCTCTTTAGAATCCTTATGATTTATCCTTCATATATGCCTTGAACCATAATTATGAAACTAACTCTATTCTTATAGGTTTGATAATGCTTAATGTTTATGCATGGTTTAATTTCATTATTTGGAACACATATGTAAGAATTTTATTATGTGAAGGGTTATATTAAAACCATATATCTCTCCAATGCATTGGGAAAAAATTTATATCTCATGAAATGTTTTATAAGGGATTAGGGAGTAAACCTAATCCACTATATGACTTTTTCTACTTTATGATAATGGCCTTCGAAGTAATCCTTCACTTATGTTTATGATGTAATGTATTATAGTGTTGTAAAATATTCCATGATTATTTATATTTTGATTTCATTTACTTATGAAACATTTACATTCCTACGATTAATCTATTTATGATATCATGTTATGCCTCATAACTCTAATGTTATGATTTATTGACTTGTTTAATCCATTACAAAGATTTCTAGCTAACAGTTTTTATTATATATTTTTTCTAAAGGTATTATATGTATTTTTAGAATATGTATGGGAGTTAGGATCAATATTTTTTGTTTTAAATAATGCTAATGTTTTTATATTTAAGCTGATGTATTTATCTCTCTAATATTTCAAAGTCACTAGACCTTACTTGTATTATTGGAAAAGTATGTTATAAATCATGAATTAATATGCATTTAATGTTTGGGTTTATATAAATATTTTGGAGTGAGATATACATTTTATTAGTATTTGGATTATAGATTAGTTTATAATACTTGGATAACATTGGTTTCATCTTCATTGGAATTCTAAGACAATGTCTCACACATTCTATTTGAATAAGGAGACTCAAATCTATGTCCAAATGATGGAAATAATTTAGAATAAAAAAATTTGTTTAGGACCTAGAACATGTATCATTATTTTATCAATATTTTGATCTATAAAAGTTTATGGTTTGTTGAATTGTAAACCTAATAGGATGAATCAAAATACTCTAGTTTAACTAAAATTTAGAAAACAATTGCATAATTCTATAAATTGTATCCCAATGTGTTTTATGAATTTTATAATTTTCTAAGATTCTATTATAAAAATTATCATATATAACTACTATAAACAAATTTTAAGGGTAAAATTCAGTTCTCACACATTCTACAAGAATATATCATGTTTACACACCCTATAATATGATATTAGGGTCTTTATCCCATCCTGTAAAGTTATAATATTCTAGTGATTAAACTGAAGAGGAAACTTGATGTGATACCAAAAATTAATATTGTAATATTAAAAGACACTTTTAATTACATGTTTTCGTATTATATTTTTTATCATTTATTTTCTATATTGAGTTTTACTTTATCATATGACTTGAAAAATCAAGGGATTATGTTTGGGGGTACTCATTCACACGATGATTTTCATATAATTTTTTTATAATTTTCTTATAACCATGTTATTATTATGGATCGTATGAGTTGATAATTTACCCATGAATATAAATATGGTATTACAAATTAAGTCTTGAGACTATGATATAAAATATTTAAATATGCATAAAACACCGACTTAATAATGTATTAGCTCAATGGATTCAAATTAAGAAATCAGATATGAAATAATTGGTTCCTTACAATTATTAGTGGATTAATTCATTCTACCAATAAAATCCTATTAGGTATTATATAAGTAATATTCTAGTTTTGGTTAATAAAACTCAAGGATGAAAATATCTAACCCCATGTACCTTAAAGTGATAAATAATGAATATCACGGGAAAACCTTGGGGTTGATCACACTTCATCACATATTTTTAGTTCCATTTTTTTTAATCTCGTCTTGTGTTGATTAATGTTATTATTGAAGGGTTTTTAGGGTAAAACCTTGTCCAAACATGGTGAAACCAATAAAAAAATCCCATTACCCATGTTTCAACCATAAATTTTGAATTTAATAATATATAAATTAAGAGTGTACCTTTTAACTGTTCCACTATAAAGTTAGTTGAGTGGTACACTGGTTTTTACCATCTCGCTACCCATGGGAACTGTACTAGGATTGATTCCCACCAGACATGGAAAATATTCTTATTATTAATAGGGAGATTCAAATCCATTTGTCTATCTAGGAGATTTTAATCATGCTCTGGGGGTTTTCAGCCCTGCTACTAGGAATCAAGTGTTAACTATTCAAACATCTTCCACTGGGGTGTTAGTCGAGTGGTACACCAGTTGGTACAATATCACTACATTGTGTAATTTGACTAGGATCGAGTCTCTCTATACTCAAACATTTTTAATATTATGAACATATAAATTCAAAGACATTTTCCAAGATGGGAGACATGAGGAATGCTCTGGGGTTGGTCAAACCCCCCAATAGGAGTCGAGTGTTAACCATTAACATTTTTTGATTATGATATTTTAGGATATTATATGTTTGAGAGATATAATATGGTGAAGAATATGGTTATTAAGGATTATATGGAATCATGGTTTTACCAAATTTCCTAGGCTTCAAGTTATAAAGGTTTTCTAAGGCATTTACTTCAACCCCAAAGATTTTTTTGGAAGACTATCAAATGTTCTATGGATCTGAATGGAAGATATGGTGTGCCCCTATATTTGAAGTTGATTATTTCAAGGCATTCAATGTCATCATTCATAGAATCCTACACTAAAATAATACTCAGTAAGGGTTCATCATCTCATATTGAAGCCGAACTAGATTCTTTTTTATAAAGGTTATCCATGGGTATAAATTCCCTAATTGCGAGGCTCATCCTACCTAAAGTTGAGAAGTCATGGAATCTTGAGGAATTAGTTGGGTGGGTATCTTGAATATGGGGGTTATCATATTTGTTATGTTAATCCTTATGCCTTGGATTTTTCAACTACATCTTTTCTTCAAACAAATTCATATTTTGAGTATGGATTTCTGGTTCTCTCTTCTCATAAATTGGATTGCTAAATCTATATGATTGGAAATTGGATTTAAATATAACATAGGCAAGGAATTACTTTTAACAAGTATGGTTTGGGTCACATGGTTTAATTAGATCCTTTTAAATTTGAAGATCTTGTAATATATTTACATGGAAATCTAGACACCTTTCCATCTCTATTAAGAGACTGATCATGTTCGATTTGTCCACTATTCAAAAATTATAGTCGAGGTTTTCCTTAGTTTCACTCTCATTGATAGTGTAATTATCTCCACCCCACTGATGATATTAAAATTATTGTTCATTTTGAGAAACAATTGATTTTTTATTGTTTTTTGACTATAGGGAACTTAATATAGGTTTTATACAAAAGGATATTATGTGAGGCTTGTGGAATGAAGGTTAATTTGGAGAACTTATTCAATAAGAGGGATACATGGAAGTTTTTAGATGTGATTAATCCTATACATAATTTAGATGTTCAGTTTTCTACCAAGGGTGGTGTTAAAAATCCGAAAACAGTCATCGAGAATTTTTTTTTGACACGAGGAAGTCTTCTATAGCCAAATATGGAATGGATCCATACTAAGGGAGACATGTAGAGTCTTCAAAGTACTAGGAAGATCTTTTAGAGAAGGAATACCTTGAAAATTATACTATTGATGTACAACATTCTACCTAGAACCATGTTTTGAGTAGTTATAGGGTTAAATAAGTAGTGTAGGAGCAATATTCTCACTATTTTAGAGATATACTAGATCATGTTTTAGAGGAGGATAAAACCGAGGATGGTCAAAAAAATGGTGAGAGTTAATTTCAATCCCATGTAGATCAAAAAATATATATACAGAATAATTTTTTCACTTATAAGGGTCACAAGGGTAATATGAAATTACTATTTTCTTTAGTAAAGGGTTCTAACATCAGAAGGGATTAAACTACAGCTTCACAAAATAAGAAGTTAGAGACTTGGGGTGTTTCCTTAGTTTCCCCTGTATTCTTTTGGAAGGAGATGGCCACATAAGGTCCTCCTAATTGGTAATCCTTTAGATAGTCTAGACACTTGATCATGGGGGATCAACTAGTTTGAAATCCTTTGTACATGCTAATCCACATGATTCTTTTGGTGATTCGTCGACTGATAAACCAATCCCTTCTACTCAGGCCGAAGGTGTTCCTTCCTACAAAGAAGCCTCGCCAAAGGTCACTATGAATAATAAAACTAAGGTAGATGTAGATAGAATTTATAACATTCCTATAAAAGCTAATCCATAAGGGGGTGATTCATTGGGCCCTACTTCAAATATAAATATAAGAATTTTGTATTTTCAGTGCTTGAAACAATGTAGGTAATGGATGAATTGGTAGTTGAGAAGGTCACATTGACTGATAAAGCACCCAAACATGAAAATTAATAAATTAATAGTCATATACATCCAATATATTTTGATTTTTTGTATTACTTAATGATATCTATGAACTACCTAAGGAGAGACCCAGTCTGTCTCTCATGGTAGTCAAGTCCTAATGAGGAAAGATAGTGGCATTAAGAAGGATCTGAATGATGTTAAATTAAAAAAGGCTGTTTTTCAAATAGATGTTATAGATATTTACTCAAATGAATCAAAGGAATTTGATGGACCATATAAATGGGTGAAGACTTAGAGGATATGTCATCATCCAAGAGGCCGAGGCTGTGGGTGTGGTCTGTCAAAAACCGTCCCCCGGTGTTCGTGCCATGACTACCCCAAGCCTGCCACCTGAAGGCCAGGGGTTTGTGACTAGCACCGAAGGCCTCAACCAGCAAGTGGGAGGAATTTTCTTAAGTACCTGTATACACACACACACCCAACCACATCCCAACACACTGAAATAGGGAAAGAAGTACCACTGAAATAAGATGAGTTCAAATAAAACTAAAAGTAAGTGGGCCAAAAAAACCCAATTAGAAATGAAAACAAAAAAGTAAAAAAAAATTAAACTCTGATGGACATCCACAGAAAATCCCTCCTAATCGGGACAATAGTGAAGCTACTAGAATCCAAAGTAGTATTTCCTATCCGCCCAATCCTACTAGGCCCTCCCTAGTCCTAGGCCACCAAGTCAAATGTCATGGTGTCCGTCAATCCCGTCTCTCTATGCACCCATGTCATAACATCAGTCATTTTCACTAGACACAACACGTGAAGGCAAAGACCATGTAGAGGTGAGTAACATAGTACTTAGTATGGACCCCAAAATAAAAAGGAAATAACACACAACAATTCCTCAAGATAAAACATGAAACACAAGACATCTCACACCAGGTATATTCTCGTGTAGTAACAGTAGAATCATCAATCACATTGTTGAACACCTCAAATACTGTAGAAATCCTCTTTTATCGAGTACATTGGGCCTTCCAAGTCACATAGAGGTGCTTCCCACTAACCTTAGACTGCTTAGGTACTCCTCCCCATCGCGTACTGTGGGCCTGCAAAGTCACATAGAGGTGCTTCCCACTGATCACGACCTACTGAGGTACTCCTAATCATCACATACCATGGTCCTAAAAAGTCACACAGAGTTGATCCCTACCATGGGCCTACAAAGTCACACATAGGTGCTTCCCACTAGGACAAAAGTTAGTAGTCATCAGGTCTCAACCAGTCATAAGGTTCTGTACATAGTGCACTTTAGAGAACCACTCCTCAAGCCCTTCATCACATTTTGACGTCCATGAAAGTCACCATAGATAATTCCAAAAGATCCGCCTCATCAGGAGGGTCCCAACGCTACAAATTTCTCATCAATCGGACGTACGGTTTACAAGATACATACGTTTTAGTAACTACGAGACCAGTTGCGATGGGGCTCGGACTGACCGGGTCGGTCCGACCTGACCAGCCCGACTTAGGGGTTCCACATACCTCGGCTCATTATGATAGATCTGACCAAACCTGGTGTGGGTTGGGGTCGGTCTGGTCCAGCCTGGTCAGTGTGATAGGCCAAATAAGCCTCACTGGACCCGACCCAGTTGGCAGAGGGTCTAGACCTCCTGGTTGCCCAGTGACCTGGTCTAGTCTATCCTGACCTGAAGAGGGCATGGGTCCAGTCCAAAGAGGGTGTGTGTCCGGCCTGGCCCGATGGGGCGTTTCCCACTGTGGGGCACGATCCACTATTCTGAAGACTGGGGACGTTAGCGGCCGATGGGGTGTGATTAGGGCACAACAGACCGCCATGTCCCTCCTTGTCCAATCATGTCCTGCAAGGAGTGGGTCGCTCCTTCATGCACTGCGGACAATGAAAAATATCCACCCTCTAGTCATCGGTGGATCTAGTCCATGGGTTGACCTCGGTCAATGCGGCGCCATGCTGGCGCTGCGGGTCTCCAACGCCGTGGCCCAGTCGGCCGTGACTTTCGCCGCACCGGTGTGCCGCCGCAGGGCACCGCTCCACCTGGTCATTGGCACGGTCAATAGTTTTCTCCTCCATCTGGAACGCGGTTTCCGCGTGTTTCCACTGCCACTGTGTGATGTCACTGCCAACACCGATGCAACAGTAAAATCTTCAGCGGTCCACTGAACGCACTCTGGTGGTCCGTCCCTTACGCCGCTTGCACCAACAGTCTCCGAGCGATGATGCTTTTACATCGAATCCTTCAAACCGACCTTTCCATTGCTTCAGAAAAAACATTCACCATGAGTGCACAAATGGAGGGGTCTAAGCCTTTGTTCGTGTATGACCTCACCTTCCACATTATAAGGCTTAAAGATGGAGGAGGTTTGGGGAGTCTCCATTCAATCATTACATGCCAAGATTTGAACCCCCATATAATCATCCCAAAAGAAAATTCACCCACCCATTCGAACACACAATCCACAGATTAACCTGTTTGTGGGTTAATCCACATTCGTTTTTTAGAAAAGCATGGGAAGAAAAATGGATTAAAAACCATACCTCCTGAAGTTCGTTTCCCATGTTCATCCCGGAGGGGTTAAGACATCAGTTTCACTTCTAGGTGCCGATATTCGAAATGCATCAAAGAAGGAGAAGTTCCACCAGCGTTCTTCATTCTTCACTGGGGTGAAATTCCATCAGAGGTTTTCTAGTGAATACTCCAAATTTCTAATCCATATTTCTCTAGCACGTCAAACTTTAAATAGAATGATGTCGCAATGTTTCCATTATGGAGTGTCACTGTGTTGTTACGCTATTTCATTTATGAAACAACATCACTGTTATGCGCCATTAAAGCGTCATTACACTACAAGTTTAACAAGATATTAATGATCCTCATTTATTCACATCGCCGCCTCCATTTCACTGATCCATAGCGTCACCGTCCTCCACTAAAAAGTGATAAATAAAATAAAATAATTCATTTTATTATTTTTTCGAGAAGTCTGAAAAATAACTTTTCCGATTGACCCTTGCCGGCCAAAGTTGATTCATTTCTAGGTGAATCCTGTCATTCTGAATTCAACACTACCCTCAGATTTTGATCTGAGCGATAGTTTGAAAGATATAAAATCATGCTTCCCATTTACTGAAAGTGCCTTAAAAAAAGTTAAAAAATTAGTAATAGTCACCCTCAACCTATGCCAGTCGAGGTTAGGATCCTCCTAAGGGAAACACACCCCCACAAATCCAAGTATACTCTTGGATTTTTAATACGAGTTACCCTTTATAAGTTAAAGGATTTAACATTAAAATAATTTTTACGTAATTATTTTATTTACGGCCAAAAACTAACTTCCATTGTTTCCCTATACCAGCCAATGTTAGGGTCTTCCTAAGGAAAGAATAACCTCACGAGTTTATCGATGATCTCATATTTTTAATACGAGTCACTATTATGGAGTTATAATAACTTGAAAAATAAAAACAATTTTATTTAATTATTTTATTTTTGGTTATTCTGTTTTTGGGTTTTCTCATGGGAGGTCTGCACCGACTAAACTTAAGTCACACCTATGGTAAAACCCCCATCCTGAATGCAATGATTCCCTAGGATTTCTGATCCGGGAACCTATTTAAGAGTTATTTCACTTTTTCAGGAAAACTGAACAAACATGTTATTTAAAGCTTAACATTTTTCAATGGATCATTATGGGAACTCTGGGCCTCAGAATTAAGTGCATTCAAATTTCAAGGTCTTGAAATAATTCCATATAATAAAAAAAATATGGAAATTCTATGAAATTACACTCTCCCCACCATAGGAATTTACGTCTCCGAAAGCCAAAATAATAACAAAACCAAAATATGGGGGTACTAAGCATGAATATGAGCCTCCTGCTCCCATGTGATCTCTTGAAGATTCTATTGCTTCCATCAGACACACACTAGAGGAATTGACCGTCCACGTTGGACCTGATCATATCGAACCTCTATCTCCACTGGGAATTCCACAAACATCGCCCCATCGTCAATGTTCATCTTGCCTCAGTGGATGACGTGTGATGGATCATGCATGTACCTCCTCAACTACAAAACATGGAAAACATCAAGAACCCAGTGCATCTGGGGGGTGGAGCTTGGTGGTACACCACCTTTCCAAATCTACTCAGGATCTGAAAATGGCTGACGAACCTTGGAGATAACTTGTCTCCCTTGCCAAATCTTCGTAATCCTCATCGGGGTGAGACCCAAAGGAACACATGGTATCCATTATTAAACTCCAAGGGTCTCCATATCCTATCAGAATAAGACTTATGACTGCTCTGTGCAGTCCCCATATGATCCTGGATGATCTGAACCTTCTCGGTGGTAGCCCGTACCAACTCTGGACCCATGAGTGCCGAATCACTAAGGACTGTCCAGCACATGGGTCATCTGCAAGGCCACCCATATAAGGCCTCAAAAGGTGTCATGCCATTAGTGGAGTGATTTATGTTGTTGTATGAAAACTCCACTAGTGGTAGGTGGTCCTTCCAACTGCGACAAAAGTCTTGGATGAAAGCACGAAGCATGTCCTCCAAGGTCTATATGGTCTACTCAGTCTGACCATCTGATTGGGGATGAAAAGCTATGATCAAACATACCTACGTCCCGAATGACTCATGTAACCCCTTGCATAACTTGGATGTAAACCGGTCATCATGATCTGTGATGATTATCAAAGGAACCCCATGAAGCCACACTATCTCCTGGACGTAGAGATGTCCCAAGACCTTTACCAGTACCTGCTCCTGGATGGGTAGGAAAGTGAGTCGATTTGGTGAGTCAGTCAATAGTCACCCAAATAGAGTCATGACCTCTAGATGTATGTGGTAACCCTATCACGAAGTCCATTGAGATACTATCCCATTTCCACTTTGGTACCTCGAGTGGCTGAGTCAAGCCTATTGGAACTTGGTGGTCAGCCTTCACTTGTTGGAAAGTGAGGCATCGTGAAATGAACTTGGCCATTGCTTCATTCATCCCTAGCCACCAGTAATGATGTTGGAGGTCCTATTAAATATTCTCTACACCCGGATGTACCACCAAAGAGGATTTGTAAAACTCCTTCAACACCTCCTCTCATAGCGTCACTAGTACCTTGGTGCGTCCTCTAAAGAGGATGAAATTCTCCCCACCTTCAGATAATCATTCAGGAGACTATCCTGAGGACATCTGAGCACGTCAGGCCTTACAGTCAATGTTCCCCAACTATGCATCCCCGACTCGCTATATGAGTGGGGTAGTAACAACCATCGACTGAAGGTAAACTACTTCACCATCATCCAAAAGGGATACTTACATTGCTGCTAACTATTTTGTCGCCTCAATCAGTAACTGAAACTCCGTCCTCTGGCTGAGCACATCTGCCACCACGTCCCCCCTTTCCAAGAGTATATACTATCTCAAATTCATAGTCCTGGAGGAACTCTAACCATCACCGTTGTCTCAAATACTAAAAATCCTATAGGAACCATTCCATCCACACAAATGGATACCCCCTTTAACTGATTTATGTTCCCATGAACCCTTTAGTAGTGGGGTACTTTTTATCCATGAACACTTGGTTAAAGTGCTGATAATCCATACACAACCTGAAACTCCCATATTCCTTTCTTGAAAAAAAATATCTAGGGATGCCCATGGTGAAATAATGGGCCTTACGAACCCCTTCTATGGTAAGTCCACCATCTATACGCTCAGATCGTGAATCTATACGAGAGACATTCGATACACCAGTGTGGATATTAGTGTTGTCTTGGGGTAATGGTTGATGCAGAAGTCTACCTACTACGAGGAGGTTGTCCTAGAACCTCATCAGAAAAAACTTCCTCATACTCATCCACCACTATAACAAAACTTGGACTCCTCTCCTCCACTTCACCGAGGGTGAGGATAGCCAACTGGTGAGTGATCGGTTGCACTCTCCTCTGAGAGAGTTCGTCCTACACTACAAGGGTTTCCTTGTTTCCTGTGAAGGAAAACCTGGTACCATCTATGCGGCCACACCGCACTGTACACCTAAAACAGTCAATATGAGCATGTACTGTGGATAACTAGTACATACCCAAGATCACAACATAAGGCCTCGATGTTGCTACTAGGAGATCCCATCCAAAACACTCACCTCCTAGAGCATGCTCACACTATCAGCACCAATGCGTAATTATATAATCCCCTCCCGTAGGAGTCTCTATCCAGAAGGATTGAGCCAACGGCTCTACCAGAATATCCAAGATCCGAATAAGAGTTGTGGAAAGGAAGGAGTGAGAATAACTTGTGTCTATAAGTACAACAACTAGGGTGGAAAATACACATATCATACCTCAAATCATATCTAGAGCCTTGTGGTCATAAGACTCTGCTACCTAAAACTGAGCTTGACCCTATCCGCCTGCTCTCTGAGGTCGGGGTGGACCACCTGGGGGTGGTGGATATAACACCTTAGACTATTTCCCAACACCTACCACTCAACCAGATCCCCTGCCACGTCCTCCACCCTACAGACCTCCTCGCTCGAACCGCTACTGCTGTCTCAGCGACCCCTCAACCATCTTCTGGTCATTTGTACCGTGGTTCGGGTAGTCACGCACCATGTGTCCCTACCCACTGCATGAAAAGAAAATCCTGACCCCCATTTGACTCCCTCTATCCTGGGAGCCTCGTACTACTGACCCTGAGTCCTGGGTCATCCTTTGAAAGACCTATCCCGCTTGGGCCCACGCATTTGATTTACGCCATTTTCCGAAGACTCTACCTCCCGGGGTCTGCTAGTAACTCTAACTATGGGTGCCTACATTTCTATGAAGCTCTCCGTCATAAGGGATCATTCCAAAACCTAGTCTATGTAGGGATGCAGAGAGACACCACTGAAGCCCTGATCTTCCGCCTGAGTCCCTTCTTGAAGGTTTGAGCCCTAAAGAAAGGGTCTTGCACCACGTCTGTGGAGTAGCGGGAAAGCTTCGTGAACCTCACCGAGTACTTTTACACTATCATTCTCCCCTAATGTAGGTAACAAAACTTCTGAATGCACATAGAGTACAATGTTGTAGGAAAAAACGGCTCCCGAAAAATCCTCTCCAGGTCAACCCAAGTGAGGGTCACCTCATTGTGAGTCTGTATGGTCAAGCTCCAACATCTCCCTACTGAGCCCTGCAGAAAGATCTCTGCCAAGATCACCATCTATTCAGGAAATGTCCTCACTAAGTGGAAGACCCACATCACAGCCTCCAGCCAGTCCTCAGTGACTTGAGGATCCGTCTCTGTTGTGAACCTGAGAGGTATCTATCTTTGAAGCTCATATAGGGAACTGAGCCTACGAATGTCCTCTGTCAGAACCGCCAACAATAGATGCTGACCATTGGGTGGTGGTAGCACTAGTGCACCACCTGGTGGGGCCATCTCAAGCACTGGTCCTTAAACGGAAACCTCATCACTAGGCGGGCTATCCTCATGGCCTCGTATCGGTATCCTGACTTGTCATCCACATGGAGGCATCCAGAGATAGATCAAGATGCACCATGGTTTGAAGGTTATAACTGGTGAGCTGACTCTAATTAAAATAAAGGAGACACTTAAGGAACTAGTGTTTTTATGTATTGATCCAAAAAAAGAATTCATGGTCCTGGTGTATGTATATGTCAGCCACCACACCAACACTAGACTCCCAGAATCTAAAATTCAGACTAGAAACACTTAACACTGTTTCCCCAAAACAAAACATCATACTCTTGATACTTGAGGGGGAACCAAACGCCCTCTGATATGACTTTTTCACAACCCTTCCCCCAGGGCCCATGCCATGACTACCCCAAGCTTGCCTTCCAAAGGCCAGGGGATAACGACTAGTTCCAAAGGCGTCAACCTGCAAGTGGGTGGCATTTTCCCGAGTACCTGTATGCACACACACACCCAACCACATTTCAACACACTGAAAAGGGGAAACAAGTACCACTTAAACAAGTTGAGTGAATGTACAACTAAAACAAGTGGCCAGAATACAAACCCAACAAGAACTAAAAATATCAAGTACAAAAAAAGTAAACTCTGATGGCCATCCATAGAAAAACCCACCTAATCAGGGGAGCAGTGAAGCTAATGGAAGCCGAAGTAGTACATCTTGTCTGGCCAGTCCTACTAGGCCCCGCCAGGTCCTAGGCCACCAAGTCCATTGTCATGGAATCCGTCAATCCCATCTCCCTGAGCACCCTAGTCGTAACATTGGTCATCTGCACCAGACACAACATGTGCGGGCGAAACCCATGCAAGGGTGAGTAACACAGTACTTAGTAGGACCCCCCCAAAAAAGAACACACAACAATTCCTAAAGGTAAAAAACAAAACACAAGATAATTCACACTAGGTATATTCTAGTGTAGTAAAAGTAGCATCATCAGTGACATAGTCAAACACCATGGATGCTAGAGAACTCCTCCTCTATCGACTACAGTGGGCCTTCCAAGTCACATAGAGGTACTTCCCACTAACCTTAGACTACTAATGTACTCCTCCACATCACGTACCGTGGGCCTAAAAAGTCACACAAAGGTGCTTCCCACTAATAATAGCATACTGAGGTACCCCTAATAATCATTTAACATTGGCCTAAAAAGTCAAATAGAGGTTCTTCCCACTGGGCCAAAATTCATCAGTCGTCAGGTCTTAGCCAGTCGCAGGGTTCTGTACGTAGTGCACTTCGGAGAACCACTCCTCAAGCCCTTATTCACATCTCGAATTATTTTAAAGTCACCATAAAGCATACCAAAAGATATGCCTTGTCGATAGGGTCCCAATTCCACAAACGACTTGTCAATCAGACATAAGATTTTAAAGATATAGGTGTTTTAGTAACCAGGGGGCCGGTTACGATGGGGCCAGGACTGACCCGTTCGGTCCGACCTGACCAACCTGGCTTGGGGGTTCCACATACCCCGACTCATTCTAAAGGACCCGAACCAACCTAGTGTGGGTGAAGGTCGGTCTGGTCTGGGCTTGCCAGTGGGCCAGGCCTAATGGGCCTCACTAGACCTAGCCCGATTGGTAGAGGGTCCAACCCGCCGGGTCACCCGGCGACTCGGTCCAGTCCAAGTTGGCCTGAAAAGGGCATGAGTCTGACCTGATGAGGGCGCAAGTCTTCCCACTAGTGCATGTCCAGCCCGCTGGGGGGTGCAACCCATTGGTGGGCATGTTCTGCTGGGGGGGGGTGGCTTGTCGGTCCGAAGACCAGCCATGTTAGCGGCCGATTGGGTGCGACTGGGGCACAACGGACGACCACATCCCTCCCTAGAAAAGTACGGCCCACTATTTCATGCACCGCAACCAGTGACAACTGATGAACCTCCACATCACCCACAGACCCAGTCCGCGGGTTGACCCCTGTCAACGCGGTGCCATGCTGGCACTACGGCCCTGTCGGCCACGGTTTCTGCCGCACCGGCGCGCCACTCCACCTGGCCGCTGATATGGCTGGAGGCTTTCTCCTCTGTCTGGAATGTGGTTGGAACATTCCACCACCATCGCCACGTGCTATCGCTGTCGACACCGGTGCACCGGTAGAATCTTCGGCGGGACACCAGACATGCTCTGGTGGTCCGTCCCTTGTGATGCTGACGTCAACGATCTCCAGGCAAGGATGCCTTTATTGTAAAGCCTTCAAACTGGCATTGTCGTCGCTTTAGAGAAAACCTTCACCATGAGAGCACAAGTGGAGGGGTCTGGGAGTTTTTTTTGTGTTATCCCACACCCTCTACATTAGAAAGCTTAATGATGGGGGGGGGGGGGGTTGTGGATTCTCTGTTCAATCGTTACGTTCCAAGATTTAAACCCCTGAATAATCATACCAAAATAAAAGTCACCCTCCCGTTAGAACACACAATCCATGGATTAACCTGTTTTTAGGTTAATACAAATTTGTCATTTAGAAAAGGAAGGGAAGAAAAACGTATTTTAAACACCTACATCTTGAAGTTCATTTCTGCACATTCTTCCTCGAGGGGTAAAGACGTCGGTGTCGCTTCTCAGTGCCAATATTTGGAAGGCATTGAAGAAGCATAAGTTCCACCGATGTTATTCATTATTTGTTGGGGGTGGAAGTCCATCAGATATTTTCCAAAGAATCCTTCAAATTTCTAATCCATATTTTTCTAGCACATTGAACTATAAATAGGAGCACATCGCAGCATTCCCATTATGGTGCAACACCGCATCATTACACTGTTTCATTTATGAAAAATTGTCACTATTATGAGCTATTAAAGCATCATTACACTGCAAGTTTAATGAGATATTAATGAGACTCATTGATGCACATCATCACTGCCATGTCGCTTCCCCAGAAAATCATCTTCCACCACTCAAAAGTGAGAAAGAAAACAAAATAATTCATTTAAATTATTTTATTATTTTTCTTGAAAAGTATAAAAAATAACTTTTCCGCTCAGCCCTTGCTGGATGAAGTTAAGGCATTTCTAGGGAAAACCCGAAATTCTAAATTCAACGGTGCCCTTTTGTTTTTTATCTGAATGATGGTTCAAAAGATATAAAATCCCGCTTCCATGTTTATTGAACGTACCTTAAAAAAATTTCAAAAATTATTAACAGCCACCCTCGACCTGCACCGGTTGAGGTTAGGCTCTTCTTAATGAAACAACGCCCCCAAGAATCCAATGGTACTCTCGGATTTTTAATCTGAGTTACCATTTTGATGTTAAAGGATTTAACATTAAAATAATTGTTACTTAATTATTTTATTTACAGCCAAAAACTAAATTCCACTATTGGGCCGTGCTGGACAATTTAGGGTCTACCTATGGAAGAATACCCTCACAAGTTCAGTGGTGGTCTCAGATTTTTAATCTGATTCACCATTCGTGAGTTATAAGCATTTGAAAAATAAAATAATTTCATTTAATTATCTTATTTTCAGCTATTCCGTTTTTGAGTTTTCTCACTAAAGGACTGCGCTGACTAAATATAAGTTGCACCTTGGGTGAACCTGCCATCCAGAACACAAAGGTTCCCTCAGATTTTTGATATGGGAACCTGTTTAAGATATATTCCATTTTTTTAGGAAAATTGCTCACACATTCTATTTAAAGCTTAACATTTTTCAACAGATCATTCTGGGCACACCGGGCCTCTGAATTATGTGCCGTTAAATTTAACAGTCTCGAAATAATTCAATATAATAAAAAAATATTGGAAATTCTAGGACATTACATAGTCTCATAAATTTGGAGGATTTTTATAATGAGGAATTTTATTCTCAAGCAAAGATTATCAAAAATTTATTCATGTGAATGGTTTGTTTATGATGAGGGTAGTTTAGCTTTGTCTGAACCCATCCTCTTTGTTTTTTATTTTTGTTTTAATAAAATGGCTTTGACCAGGATTTTTTCATAAAAAATGTACATTTTATCTGATGAACCTATTGTTTCAAACACCTCTACATGATCTTGATAGTGATACCCTAGAAGAATCCAATGAAACCATTCTTTTTAGGGTATTCATGGTTTTTAGTGTCCCGAACTGTCCTCTCTATGCCATGAAACTTGTTATCTAACCCTATGTTTCACCTTTAATACCTTGGTTTCCATCATAGAACACCACATTCTATTATACACTAGGGTTTACTTATTAGACTAAAGACTACACCACAATATAACACATGTTTTTTCAGTGTTCTTTTCCTCACTCACACATACACTGGGAAGTGAATTTGGTGAACTGTTGAGTTTTTATAGTCAGGGATCTAGTTATGAACAAGGTCCATATGCTAGGGAGCAGAGTAGGTGGATCTTGGAGGACATAGGCAATGTTGAAATAGAAATTATACTATTTTTGTAGTGTTTTTAGATTTTTTTATTATGATATAGTGGTTGGCATACCACACTAGGGGTATTTTGGTTTATATTTTAGGACTTAGATTCTATCTATTATAACATAGTGATATTCTTTTAGTTTCTGTTGTGTTTTTATAGGGTGTTTATTTATGATTTGTTATGATTTTGGCATATGGATATTATTAATAAGTGTATAGTATCCCCATGAAACTATTCATAACCTTACTTATATTCGATAACCGCTTATGTATAGATAGATGTGCATGAGTTCATGTGGCACTCTGGCCCAGACCAGGTGACTCAGGTCGAAGAATTACATGTAGAAAATATCTTAATATTTGTGAATAATTTTATTCAATCTATGGTTTACCAGAACCTTTGGTTGAAAGATTAAAGGGAAATAAGAGCTTCATCTTTGGGATTTCACACACTATCCAAAAATATTTTAACACAACATTTTTCATAAAGATTAAAATTATTTTTATGGCTACTAAGGATGATTCTCAAACTTCTAAACATTTTCACAATGTTATAACATCAATAAAACATTTTATAAATGTTTCAACTATTAAAACTATTTATAACTTATGATTTAATCCTCCTATTAACTATATAATGTTTAATCAATATGTTATACATTAAAAATCCTCAAAATACCATCATATAATATCCCAAACCATCCATGATATATTAGGATGAAGTGAATAGAAGAAACATGAATTATTTTATAATGAATTCATTTCCATGAATAAAACCATAAAGTAGTGATCTTCACTATGCCATGGTTTAAACCACTATAAAAACAAATATTTTTTATACCACCATGTTAGAGTTTATATTTAGTACATATTTTTACCATTATTTCACTTGCATTTAAGGATCATAGACTTATTTCACTTTCACCTTATGTTACAATATATTTAATAACTTGTGGAAGCATAACCAAAACTACTTTTAGGAAAAGTTATCATTTCTTATTAGAGTTATTCATGGGTTATATCATATGATATATCTCTTATATATCTATATAAATAAAGTTTACTAGGTATTTTTTAGGTATGGGATTCCATATCACATAGTAACAAAACCACCCTTCACTATATCTCTCTTTAACTCTCACAAAAATCCTAGATGTTAATGAAAACTTGCTTTTTAGCCACTCCCTACCTATAACACTAGCCCCACTACCCATGATTTACCCCTCATAACACCTTATGTTATGACCACTTTATTTTCATCCCCTAATCACACCATCAAGGTTTGAATATCCTAATAAAAAACCTGTAGTGTTGTTGAAAAACCGAGGGGAATCCCATATTGAAACTCCCCTATATAGTTGTTACCCTTAAAGAAAGAAAATTTTGACACATGAATATTGGAACCTTAATATTAATTAAGACAATTCATCTAACACCACTATATGTACTGTTCCTTCCCGTATACCACAATTTTGTATAATTTTCCCAATTAAGGCCTTGTATTTGATCCAGATCCGACTGTTCCTTCCAATGAATTAAATTTATCATCTATTCCTACTAGATCTATGGAAATTATTCTTATATTAATGATATCCATTATCCCCAAGATCTATCATTATCTTGGTAATTTTTTTGGAAGTTACTCTATTAATCCTTATGTAATCGACCATCTCTGTCACATGCTTTGTGGATGAGTGTTTAGAATAAATCAATCGTCTACCACAATAAGATTCAATATATAAGGTATAGAGGTTTTTTGAAAACAAATTATTTTCCTTTATTTTTTTATTCTATAGAATGGTTGGTGAAGAAATTTACTCATACAATGAACATGGTTAAAGAAACTTGGGACTCCTTGTAACTTATATAGATCAACAATATGGACTAGGTCATTGATGTTATTTAATGAATCAATATTAGTGACCAACATCACCATCCTTTCACTACATATTTTATCAAACAAAATACCTCTCATGATGAGTGCCTTGAGTTGTGGCCACCTCTTAAAACACTAGTAGGAACACTGATTTAATAGGATTGGTTGTGTCTCTTTATAATTTCTATTATTGGGTCTTGGTGTGAAATGTTTTCTAGTTAACTATTGGTTTCCAAAATGATACTTTTAGAAGGGTAACTAATAGAACTATATGTATACATGTTCATCTTCACCAATGATGTTCATATTATTGTAAGTTGAATCAATAATAACAACATCCACTTCTAGATGAAGTGATGTAAGAGGTTTTCTAGATAAAAGATGAATGTTTTGAAGGAATTGGTTGTTTTGGAAGCATGGATACCATGTTCAGATGATGGAGTACATGATTAGAATTTTGTAAGATTAAATATATTTTACGTATCTAAATAATTAGAGGCTTAAAAAGACTATGAAAAAATAATTAGAGGGATATGATGATAGATATTTCATGGTTCAACAGAAGATAATGGTTGAGGAAGTTCATTCTATATGAAATTAATGGTGTTCAAGACAAAAAGTGGGATCTCCGTGAATTTTAGAAGATGGTGGCATTGTATCTACCAGGTAGTTACAGTAAATATTTTCTATAAGATGATGGGATGAGGACTCTTGTTTAGTGTGCGATACAGAGAATCAAAAGGTGTAGAGAAGAACCAAAGGTAGAGATTCTATATGCTTGTGAACATAAAAGGATGATCTAGTGGTGACTATAACACCAAAAAAATTTAATTTAAAAGAATAATAATCTTAATATGTTTCTTAATAGGAAACATAGAGCTCTAAGCCAATTGATATTTATTATAAAAATATTATTATTTAAATGTGATATAACTATTAAATTGGTGGTTAGGAATATGATTAACAAAATTTTAAAATATTTCTATAGTAGTCCAAATAAATATCAATATATTGATTAACTCTTAAAAAATAATCACTCAAATTTCTATGACGTTATTTTATGCTTTACAAATGAATTTTCTTTAAAAATGATTTTTATTGAGTTTTGTGTGTGTAAATTACTATGAATTTCTAATAAATTTTGTAACATCCCAATACTTTAAAAATTTTAATTTTTGAATAAATTTATTTTTTTTCTAGCTTGATTTATATGAAATTCTATATGCTATACACAATAATGAGTTGTCATGTGTTACACGCACAACCCAGTTTTACTAGACAACAATATATTATTAAAATATTATTATTTAATATAATTAGATATAATCTAGCCATTAAGTTGAAATTTATGAATATTATTAACTAACTTATGAAAATATGTGTTTGAATTCATTGGTTTAAAATTAATTAGACATGATAAAAAGAACAAACTTAATATATTGAAAATATTTTAACGAAGTACCATTTTTATACTTTCAAAAGAGTTTTTTACTAATAAATTAAATTCATTAAAATTAGTGAATAATATTAATGAAATATAAATTTTATTTAATCAATAAAATATTTTTGACAGTCATCCAATAGATTTTATAGGCATAAGATAAGAATAAATCTAGTTTTGTGCTTAAATATTGTATTTTTCTAAAAATGTAGTTTTACCACTTTTTAATAAAGAAACTATTTTAAATCCATTTTTTGAAACTTTTATATATTACATTTAAAAAAATAAACTAATTATTTTAAATATTAATAAAAAGTTTTACTTTGGTTAAATTTTTGGTATTTTTATAATAATTTTCATGTTTTGATGAATAGTGAAAAAATATTAAATTTTAATTGAAAAAACATTTTCTCATAAAAATAATTTATACTATTAAAATATAATTTTAATTGATTTTATATTATAATTATAATATTTTTTTTATCTTTTAATCCAATATATATCATTTAAATCAATTTCTAATTAAATTTTTATATAAAAACATTTCAATCATTTGCATGTTTTAAACTTTAATAACCAATTTTTTCACCATGCCAACGAGATTAATTTTAAATTAATTACTTAAAATTATGTGCTTTAAATTTTAAAAAATGGATTCCATATTTAGAATTAGTCAGTACAAATTATGTAAATAGTTTCCTTTTATTTTTTGGCATATCAATATGAAACTTATTAATATTCTAATTACCACGGTTAAGGGTAAATAAAGTAATTAAGGGTAAAATTAAAATTATAAAATTACCCTAACACTTGTATTAATTTCATTTGATAAGATTTTTTTGAAAAAAATCAACCTTAGGCCAAAATTATAATCTTTTTAAGCCACTTGGGTATGAATATGACGTTTATAATATTTTATTTAAAGATAAGTTAAATATGTCACACTCATATTTTTTAATAAGTATTATATTCTTAATACATGGTTATACATAATATATATTCAAATATAAATAGTAATTTTAAATTTAATAAATTTATATTCATCATAATAATTTATTTTTTAAATTTTAGAGAATAAATAATTTAATTAAAGGCTTGCATAATAATGATGCAGTTATTGTTTAATCGATGGAAATATCAAATAAACGAGACTAAAAATATTAAAATAAATATAATTTTACATAATTTATAAAATATGAGAATTTTATAGATAAATTATAAATTTTATTGATATATTATAATTTTTGGTTTAAAGTAATCATGTTGTTATGATATTTTTTAAAAAATAAAAATAATGAATAATATCAAAATTGACATAAATGATACTTTAAAATAAATAACATTTTATTAAATGATATAAAGATCATAAAAATATAAAATTAGTCCAAATAACTATATTATGGTTAAATATGTCATAAATTATCCATTTTTGGTTGGTTTGGTTGTTTATAGTTACTATAGTAACCCTTAAAGTGTAAAAGGACAAGCTTTCTTGGTAAGAGAAGAAGTGTTTAACTAAGGGTTAAAGCCAAAAGATAAGGGTAATAATGTAACCTAAAATTGTCTAAAAATTATTAGTTAAAACCAAAATCATATTAGATTATAAATAACTCACTTTGGATCTATTTGAAATCTAAAATCAATTTATATTAATTTAATATTTTAAAGGATTCCAAGAGTTCCCTTCCCCTCTCTTACAAAAAGGAACCTCTTCCATCACTTCCTCAAACCACTTTGAAATTTCTTGATCGACCGAAACCTACCAATTTATATTATAAAATTCAATATACACATCTTAGAGGTTATTTTATTCTCAAAATATGAACCCTAGTGTCTATAAGATGATATCCAATGGTGGTTTTCTAATGAAGAAGTAATCATTTTTATCGACTCCTTCAAAATCATTTCTTCTTCTACTTCCTCTTCATATGTGGTTTTGATACTAAATTAATAACATAAATATAATATATATTCTAATATTTTATTATTAATATGGGAGAACCATATTCAACCTTTTTTCTATCCTATGAAAAACAATATCACCATGCGTTCATACATACGACTTACCGTCTCCACACTGTGGTATAATTTATTTTTCATCACTATTTTGTTTGGATGAGTATAATGATGAGTATAATGGATATGAATAATAAATATTTCATTATATTTATTCTTTAAAATTAATAAAAAATCTATTTCATTACCCTTTTACCATTAAGGAAATGATAACATCGCTCGTGCGTATGTACGACCTACCGTATCCACCACACGATGAGATTCATCTTCCATGTTAATAATTAAAGAATGATTAAAAAAATGTATATAATTAATAAAAATGAAATATATGACATAATAATTCTAATTTAATGAAATATATTTTGATATATTTCATTTAAATTCTTCTATTTAATATTATAAGAAAACAGAAACAACGTTCATGCATACGTACGACTTACCATATCCATGAATGGTGTATTGCATTTCCCATATATATCTTTTATGTATACTTATATACTAAATATATATAATATATAAATATTTTTTTGCATTATGAAAGTATGTAAATCATGATCTCTGTAATAATATCAATAATAACAAGTAAAAATACGTATGATAAAACAAAGTGGTTATTACCTGAAATACAAATTTAACTTGTAAATGTTAATAAAAGGGTTATATAAATACATAAATGAATTATATATGATATCATAAATATTATTATGATTTTTTAATAGGTTAATAATATTTTAAAACAACTATACTGGAGTTTTGGACACATACTAAGGGAATCAGACCTAAGGTAAGGGTTAATTTCACAATCTCATTATTATTTGAGATTGTTTATACATAAGTATCTGCTAGGGAATAATTATCATCCATGTCCATGTTTCTTAAAAATATTTTCCAATTTTTTTTTATTATTATCATTTTAATGTTTTAATACTTTTACCCATGTTCTACTTTTTTTAAAATTGTTTGAAATGAATATTTTTGTCATTTTCCAAATGGAGAACTTTATAACTTTTTCGAAAAAAATACAGAAAGAATGTTTATTTTAAACTTATACAACATGGGTATATTTTAATGAAATCATGAAACCTTTATTTTTTGAATCTCCCTTTTTAGGTTTTAAAATTTATTTTTTAAATAAAAATTTTTCTTTTATAAATACAGAACTTTTAAATAAACGATTTAAAAAAAGTGTATTTTTCTCAATATATTTCTAATGATTTTATTATAGTTTTTTATCTATGTTAACATCCTTTTATGAATCTTATTCTTTATTAATGTTGATTTCTTATGATACAATCTACTATATTGTATTGGTGGTTTTATGATATGTTTTACTGTGGATGTTCTATTTTGATAACATTCATTGTTTGTGGTTAATTTATTAACATTTCAATTTCTAGTTTTAATATATATTTTTATGTTGTTCATGTTTCAACCTTTGCATATGAGGAATTAATTGAACTTAGTAAGTGATGGATGTGTCCCACTATTGTCCCTTGATGCATCAGTAGGTCTAATGCGACAAACTAGTTTGGGTTTTTACCCATTTATGTTTGGTGTCTTGGCTGAAGCCTTGATGGTATGTTTATGATGTCCATCATTATGAATTCTCCCATTATGATATTAGTTAATGATATTACATGTTATTATTTTACTATTAGAATATCCATTTGAATGTTTATATGACATTATTTGATTATTTTTTCCATATTATGATCAATATTATGTTTAAAAGGATTTTTTTTAGTTATAAACTTTGACTTAAAAATTTATTCTTATTTACAATAGCTTCAGCCGTATTATTTAACCTTACAGAGCATCCAAGATTACCGCTTTCTTTTGTTTAATTTTCCTAGGATTCCAAGATTTCTATTATGATTGATATACATGGTTAAGCTATGAAAATAACGGCATCTTGAAAGGATTATCCAAGTTGTATTTTATGTTTTGAATTGTAATTTACGGTTTATGTATGTAATCTATTTTATAAGACTGCTATACTGATCAGTACATTGGGATTCAAAATTTGTATCGTAAATGTAATAAAGTAAGGCACTGGATCCGAGCTATTGGGGATAACGTCATTATAGTTGGTATTAGAGGAAGTTGAGCTGAAAACTTGGAAACTAGATTTAGAAAACATAGATTAGGGAACACACCTCTAAGATAGACTCGAGTATATGTATAGAAGAATCTCATAGAACTTTGGTAAGGTGTATATTATGTGAGTATTCCTAGTAATAAATCCTTGTTTGGATTTTACTAGTGGATGTGGATCTAGAATAGATGTACCTAGGAGTAACAACTGTGAAAAGGTGTGTCAGGCCTGACTCAACATAACCTAGAACATGAAAATATTCCCTACTGTGCACCTAGTTTGACACTCCAAGAGGTTATGATTAGGATAATTTACATTTTATCTACAAACCATTATGAAGGATTTAGAAGTAAATATGTCCCCAAAGAAACCACATTTATGACTGTGAGACTAGATACACTTAAATTTTACAATTCATGTTAAGTATTATATTAGTTACAGGATCATACATTATGATATGATCTAACATAGTGTATGTTATCATTTAGAAATGGCGCTTAGTTGAAGGAAAGTAAACCCCACTGATATAAGTGATCCAAAGAGTAAGAAATATCATTTCATTCATGGTCTTAATGCAATATTTCAAAGGAAAATAATCTCTCAATAATTATCATTATATGAGTAAATAGTATCATGTGATAATGGGACAAGAAAAGAGTAATCTAAGTATTATGGATTTGAAGGGAAGAACAAGAATAATAGGAAAACTAAAAAGAATTGTATAAAGGGAAGAAGGGAAAAATGTTTTTTCCCATATGTAATTATGGAAACAATCACCCTCTAACTTTCTTAAAAATAATGGGAGTTTTCTATAAGTGTAGAAATAAAGGTCATAGTGATAGGGATTATAAGGATAATAAAAATGTTTCTAATGTGCAATGTTTCAACTATAAAGAAATGGTGTACTGCATGAAATAAATTCCCAAACGTCAAGGGAATATACCTTAGAAGAAGTCAAGGGATCAAGGAAAAACTTATAATATCGATACAACTGAAGTATAATAAATAATATATTTTTGTTTTTGTGTTAAATAATTATGTTATGATATTCTAGTTATAATTTTCATAGTTTATATAAGGATTGTATTTTAGTACAATTTCATTAAGTATTTGAGATCATATGTTAAGTGTCACTGATGACCAAGAAAAGTGACTCAGTAGAAAGTTTTTTTTTTGAAAAACACATGTTTGATAGAAAGATAAATTTTAATATATTACTGAGATTGAGTTAACTATTTTAGAATAAAGAGATGATTGATTTGAATAAAGTAAATTGGATAGTATCGACTACCTTGGAATTGATTAATGGTTTGTTGAATAAGTGGTTTATACAATTATTGATGGATTTTACAATATTTTTTAATTTAAGAAGTATATTTAATAATCATTTTTCTATTTAAGGAATAAGGAATCATTCATGTTTTCAATAAATTTTTATTGTAATTAAGGTTATTACCCTGTTTTAAGAGAACACATGATTAAGGTACTCACATGTTTGGAATGTGAAAGATAAGAGCTGATTTCTGTGGTGGAAATATTAATGATAAGTTCATTTTTGAAAAATTTAACCATTGATGAAATGGTTTAGTTTGATGTTTGGAAATGGTTTTAGAGGTTAATTTATTTCTTCACCATATGATGCAAACAATGCCTAGAGATGAATTATAAATAGTTTAAGGTGAAATCAAAAGGTAATATTGTGTTTATAAAAACATATATTTACTTATATCCTTAGAGAATAGAAAATATTTTAAACTCTAAAAAAATGGTATTAACTTTTTTTCCTATTATAATCATTTTTGATGACATCAATGAACTTTATTAAAACCTGTGGTTTATGGTTTTGCGGTCAACAACTTTCTAATGACCATTTTCTCTATCACTCTCCACTAGAACAAGATCATTAAAATTTCTATTCCTTGTATATGTTTTCACTTTCCACTAATGATTTCCTATTTGAAAGCATAATTTTATGGTAACCTTATTATTCCCCTTTCCCTCTTATTAAGTATATTTTTTAACCCTATTTACGATGTGGGTTTTTTCTATAATTATTTATTTTGAAATATCAAACCCTAGGCTACTGAGATCCAGATTAAATTACAAGGATGCAATTTAGTTAAGGTGGGGAAAATGTAACATCCCAACAATTTACAAAATTTTCATTTTTGAATAAATTTAATTTTTTTTCTTGATTTCTTTATACAAAACACTATACACTACACATAACGATGAGTTGGCTTGTATTACACACAAGTCCCAGTTTTACCAGACAACAATATATTATTAAAATTTTATTATCTAATATAATAAGATATAAAATAGACATTAAGTTGATACAATGAATATTATTAAATAAATTATGAAAATATATGGTTGAATTAATTTATTAGAAATTAATTAGAAATTAATATAGTAACAAATTAAATATATTGGAAATAGTTTTATAAAGAACTATTTTTATGCTTTGAAAGGCGTGTTGTCGTAATAAATGAAATTACTTACAGTTAGCAAATTATATTAATTAAATATATATGTTTTTTATTATATAAGTTATATTTTCATTTATCCAATAGATTTGATAGGCATAAGATAAGAATAAATCCAGTTTTATGCTTAAATATTGTATTTTCCTAAAAAGGCAATTTTACCTCCTTTTAAAGGAAAACCTATTTTAAATCTAATTTTTGATGCTTTTATATATTATATTTAAAAAAATAAGATTCTTATATTAAATAATAATATAAAAATACACTTTGATTATTTTTTTGTATTTTTCTGATAATTTCCATGTTTTGATGAATAGTGAAAAGACTAAATTTTAATTAAAAACAACTTTTTTCCATCAAAATAATTTATAGTGTTAAATTATAATTTTAATTGGTTTTAAAGTATAATTAGAATATTATTTTATCATTTAATCCTATATTTAATTTAAATCAAACTTCCATTAAATTTTGATATAAAAATGTTTCAATATTTTTCATGTTTTAAACTTTAATAACCCTTTTCTCATCCGATCAACGAGATTGATTTTAAATTAATTAATGAAACTTATATGTTTTGAGTTTTAAAAAATTGATTCTGTATTTTTATTTAGTGATTCCAAATTATGTAAATAAGTTTCTTTTATTTCTTTTCATATAAATCCTAAACTTAGTAATATTTTAATTACTACGGTTAAGGGTAAATTTTGTAATTATGGGTAGAAATAAAATTATAAAATTATCCGAACACTTGTACTAATTTCATTGGATAAGTGAGTTTCTAAAAAATCAAACTTATTAAAAAATTATTATATTTTTAAGCCACTTGGTTATGATTATTACATTTATAATATTTTATTTAAAGATAAGTTGAAAAACTCATACTCATGTTTTCTTAATAACTGTTACATTTTAAATACGTGGTTATATAGAAGATAAATTTAAATATATATATTAATTTAAAATATAATAAATTTATATTCATCATAATGATTTATTTTTAAATTTTATATAATAAATAATTTAATTAAAGGCCTGCATAATAATGACATAGTAATTGTTTAATCAGTGGAAATATCAAATAAATGAAAATAAAAATATTACAATATATATAATTGAAAATAATTAATGAAATTAAATAATTTTCTAGATAAATTAGATATATTATTGATATATTAGAATATTTTTCATAGTTATAATGTTTTTAAGATATTCTTAAAAGAAGAAAAATAATAAATAGTATCAAAATTGACATAAATGATACTATAAAATTAATAATATTTTATTAAATGATATAAAATTAATAAAAATATAAAATTATTCCAAATAAATATAATAAGGTTAAATATTTCATCAATGATCTATTTGGATTTTTTTGGCATTTTATAGTAACTATATTAACCCTTAAAGAGTTAAAAAGACAAGCTGTCTTGGTAAGAGATAATGTATTGAAGAAAGGGTTAAAGCCACCATATAAGGGTAAGAATGTGACCTAAACTTGTCTAAAAATTATTATTTTTTGATTATTTAAACTCATAATAATCTTATATTCTAAATAACTAACTTTGGAGATATTTTAAATTGAAAATAAATTTATATTAATCTAATATTTAAATGGATTCCTAGAGTGCTCCTCCCCTCTCTTATAAAAAGGAACCTCCTTCCTTACTTCATTACACCACTTTGAGCCTTCTTTTTTGAAAAAAACCTTCACAGTTACCGTAAAAATTCACTATACCCATCTTAGAGGTTCCTTTATTCTAAAAATACAAACCCTAGTGTTCTTAAGAGGAGATCCAAAGGTTGTTTTCTAAAGAAGAGGAAATCGTCTTTACTGACTCCTTCAAAATTATTTCTTCTTCTACTTCATCTTCCTATATTGTTTACATACTAAAGTAATAACTATAGTATAATATATATTATGATATGTTATTATGACTATGGTAAAACCATATTCTCCCTTTTATCCATCATATGAAAAACAATATCACTATGAATGCGTATGTACGAATTACCGTCTCCACGCAGTGGTGTAATTTTTTTCATCACTACTTTATTTAGATGAGGTATAATGATGAATATAATGGACATAAATAATAAATGTGATATGATATTTATTATTTATTATTAATATATAATCTAAGTCCTTACCCTTTTACCATTATGGTAATGATATCATCTCTTATGCATATGTATGACCTACTGTCTCCACGACGTGATGAGATTTATATTCTATATTAATCATTCACGAATGGTTATAAAAATGTATATAATGAATAAAATGAAATATATGACATAATAATGATAATTTAATAATATATATATAAATATACATTTATTTCATTTACCTTCTTCCATTTAGTATGATAAGAAAATGGAAACAATGTTCATGCGTATGTACAACTTACTGTCTCCATGAACAGTGTATTCTATTTCATATAAATATATATCTTATATATATATATAGTAAATATATATAATATATAAATCATGTTTTATATTTTTTATGTATGTAAATCATGATATAAGTAATATGATCAATAATTACAAGTCACAACAGGTACGAAAAAACAAAGTAGTTATTACCCGAAACGTTTCTTTAACTTGGAATTGTTAATAAAAGAGAAATATAAAGACTACTGGAATTCTAAAATTTACCAACGGTTTAGAACCATTGGTAAAGGCCTAGAAACTGTTGGTATATTAAATACCAATGGTTTCCCAAACCGTGGGTAAAGGCTTATACAAATGGTTCTATGTAAACCGTTGGTATATGTGTTAAAGTAAGAGATATACCAACGGTTTCACAAACCGTTGGTATATGTTACCCTAATACCAATGGTTCTAACCCATTGGTATATAGTGTACAATATTCAACCAAAGCATATACCAATGGTTTTAAAAATCATTGGTACAATTTTATACCAATGGTTATAACAAAATCCTTGGTATAATATACATCAAAAGACTATACCAACGGTTTTGAAAACCATTGGTACACATATGCTATAGCTTCACAACAGCCAGCAGCCCTGCAGCTCCACAATAGCCAGCAACCCCCTCCAACCTGAAACTCTCCATGACCTGCAAGAAAACATACACTGCCAGAATCCAAAAGCCTACATGGGATGTTTAAAATTCATCCAGATTTTATAAATTTATAAATTTAAAATTCATTCCTCACTCAAACCACAACACAAGAAAAAAATCCTGAATCCAATACATCCACAATCCAGTACATCCAGAATTTATATGAAATAACACCCATAACACCAATACAAAATTAAAATATAATACATACAAAATTCAATACATCCAAAATCTAATACACATAACCATATTCAAAATTTATAATTCATTACCAATACAACCAGAATCCAATATATCCAGAATTCAGAAATTTAGAATTGAAAAGAAATAACACCCATAATAGTATTCAAAATTTATAATTCACTCCTCACTCAGACCACAACACCAATACTCACAAGTGAAAAATCCTACATGTTATAGGAAGCTCATGGGATGTTTACTCATGGTCTTTGGTTGACTATCTTAAAACCAACAGAAAAACTTGGGTAGGGTGGACAAGGATTATGATACCCATAAGATAGACAATGGTAGTGGTCATGTATTTAGACCTAAGATGACTTATAGGAAGCACATGGGATGTTTATATTACTCTAATGACTATGTATCCATGTATAAATGGTTCTTGATGTGTTAGTGGGAAACATTGGACAATCTCGACATATGCAATGGGTTACCGGAATAGCCTACATGTTTTTCATAGACTTTTCAATTGGAATAAGGGGGTATGTGGCTAATTGTAATTTGGTCTTCTGGGTGTGATGTGAGATGAATCCCCATTTTGGGTAGTGGTTATGAATATTCAATTATGTCTTTGGTATTGGGTTCCCAAAGGGACTTTGGTTTGGTCCTAGAAATCACTGTTTAAGGATGGGATTGCCGTATTAAATGTCATGTGTTTTAGAATAGGGATAAGATTTCCTCACATGAGAAGTGAATTGTGTGAGGCTAGACCAGGGATCCTTGTGCTAAAGTATCAATAGAATCCGAATAAGTTTGGTCGGTTTTCCATATGCAAGTTGTTGTTTTAACTTGAAATCCTGCCCATTTCAAAAAAATGTGAGACAGTTTGAGTGGTACCGGCCACACAATGCCTTTTATTAAGGCGGGGTTGACTTGTACATGTCACAAATGACCCATGTATTGTTGTCCTAATGTGTCAACAGAATCTAAATGCGTTTGGTCGGTTTTCCGTATGCCAGGTGTTGTTTTCACTTCAAATGTTGTCCATTTCAAATAAAAGTGAGACACTTTGAGTGGTACCAGCCATACTATCCATCGTACTGAGACTAGGTTGACTCGTAGAAGTCAAAAATGACCCATGGATCCTTGTTCTAAAGTATCAACACAATCAGAATATGTTTGGTTGGTTTTCCGAATGTCTATTCTTTTTTACTTAAAACAGTGTCCATTTTAAACAAAAGAGAGACACTTTGAGTGATACCGGCCATACCGTGCCTTGAATTGAGGTAGGGATGACTCGTACACGTCACTAATGATCCATGTATCATTTTCATGAAGTATCAATACAATCATAAAGCGTTTGGTCAGTTTTCTGTATGCAAGTTGTTATTTTCACTTAAAATCATGTCTAATTCAAATAAAAGTGAGACAATTTGAGTGGTACCAGCCACACCATGCCTCATATTGAGGCGGGGTTGGCAAGTACATGAAAAAAATGACCCATGGATCATTTTCCTAAAGTATCAATAGAATTTGAATGCATTTGGTCAGTTTTTCATATGCATGTTGTTGTTTTCACTTAAAATCTTGTCCATTTCAAATAAATGTGAGACAGTTTGAGTGGTAAGGGCTACACCATCCCTCATATTGAGACTAGGTTGACTCATAACATCAAAAATGACCCTTTTATCCTTTTACTAAAGTGTAAACACAATCCAAATAAGTTTGGTCGGTTTTATGAATGTCTGTTGTTTTTACTTAATATAGTGTCCATTTTAAACCAAAGAGAGACACTTTGAGTAATACCAGCCACACCATGCCTCGAATTGAGGAGGGGTTGACTCATAAATGTCAAAAATGACCCATGGATCTTTTTCTTGAAGTATCAACATAATCAGAAAGCATTTGGTCGGTTTTTTGTATGCAAGTTGTTTTTTTCACTTAAAATCCTGTCCATTTCAAATTAAAGTGATACAGTTTGAGAGGTACCGGCCATACCGTGCCTTGGATTGAGGTGGGGTTGACTCATAATCGTCAAAAATTACCCATGTATTGTTTTCCTAAATTATCAATAGAATAATAATGCGTTTGGTCAGTTTTCCGCATGCAAGTTGTTGTTTTCACTTAAAATATTTTCCATTTCAAATAAATGTGAGAAACTTTGAGTGGTACCGGCCACACCGTGCCGCGGATTGAGTTTGGGTTGACTTGTACCCGTCAAAAATGGCCCATGTATTGTTTTATAAAGTATAAACAAAATCTGAATGCGTTTGGTTGGTTTTCCGTATGCCTGTTTTTGTTTTTACTTAAAACATTGTAAATTTTAAACAAAAGAGAGACACTTTGAGTGATACCGGCCACACCGTGCCTTGTATTGAGGCGGGGTTTACTCGTAAATATCAAAAATGACCCATGGATTGTTTTCCTAAAGTATCAATACAATCAGAAAGAGTATGGTCAGTTTTCCAAATGCAAGTTGTTGTTTTCACTTAAAATCCTGTCCATTTCAAATAAAAGTGAGATAGTTTGAGTGGTACCGGCCACAACATGCCTCGGATTAAAGCGGGGTTGAATCTTACATGTCATAAATGACCCATGTATCATTTTACTAAAGTATCAATATAACATGAATGCGTTTGGTTGGTTTTCCATATGGAAGTTGTTTTTTTCACTTAAAATCATGTCCATTTCTAATAAAAGTAAGACACTTTGAGTGGTAAAAGCCACACCGTCCCTCGGATTGAGAAGGGGTTGACTTGTATACATCTCAAATGACCCATGGATCCTTGTGCTAAAGTATCAACACAATCATAATATTTTTGGTTTGTTTTTCGAATGTTGGTTGTTTTTAATTAAAACAGTGTCTATTTTAAACAAAAGATAGAGACTTTGAGTGATACCGGCCACACTGTGCCTCATATTGAGGAGGGGTTGAATCGTACATGACAAAAATGACCCATGGATCATTTTCCTAAAGTAAGAATATAATAAAAAAGCGTTTGGTCAATTTTCCATATGCAAGTTGTTGTTTTCTCTTATAATCTTGTCCATTTCAAATAAAAGTTAGAAAATTTGAGTGGTACCGGCCACACCATGCCTCAGATTGAGGTGAGTTTGACTCGTACATGTCAAAAATGACCCATGGATTGTTTTACTAAAGTATAAAGATAATTTGACTGTGTTTGGTCAGTTTTCCATATGCAAGTTGTTGTTTTCACTTAAAATTTTGTCAATTTCAAATAAATGTGATATATTTTGAGTGGTACTGGCCACACCATGCCTTGGATTGAGGTAGGGTTGACTCTTACATGTCACAAATGACCCATGGTTCATTTTCCTAAAGCATCAACATAATATGAATGTGTTTGGTTAGTATTCCGTATGCCAGTTGTTGTTTTCATTTAAAATGTTATCCAATTAAAATAAAAGTGAGACACTTTGAGTGGCACTGACCACACCGTGCCTCGGATTGAGACAAGGTTGACTCGTACACGTCAGAAATGACCCATGGATCCTTGTTCTAAAGTATCAATACAATCAAAAATCATTTGGTTAGTTTTACGAATGTCTGTTGTTTTTACTTAAAATCCTCTCTTTGCTTCCTCTTTTGGATTAGTGTTTTCACTCTTTTATCATCTTCTTCCAAAGATCTAAAACCCTATTTCCCATTGGGATTTAGGGTGAATATTGAAGAGTGCTTAGATTGGGATATGAGATGACGAATTAAGAGTGTGATTGTCCCCGGAATCAAGGTAGGTGGTTGGTGCTTGGTACTGAAGTAATAGTAATGGAATGTTAATTAGATTGGCATTTAGGGTTAATCTTGAAGAGAGATTAGATTGGGCTCAGTGACATTATGATGTAGTGATTGGTGTGACAGTGTCGGTGATACACAGTTGTGTGAGGAACCTAGTGGAGAATGAGGATATATGTGGAGAGGGTTATGCATGCTAGGAGGAGGGTGTGGGGGGGGGGGGGGTGTCTAGGGTCCAGAAAGGAGGGGGGTTATCTGAGGTCCAGGAAGGAGGGTGAGGGGATGTTCGAGGGCTGTCTGGGGTCCAGGGAAGAGGTTGAGGGGGCAGTCGGGGGGCTGTCTAGGGGGATATCCGAGGGGCTGTTTGGGGTCCATGGAGGAGGGTGGGGGGCTATCCGGGGGACAGTCTGGGGTCCAGGGAGGAGGGTGGGGGGGGGGGGGGGGGGCTGTCTGGGGGGCTGTACAAGGTCTAGGGAGGAGGGTGGGGGGCTGTCCGAGGGGCTCTCTGGGGTCCACGAAGGAGGGTGTGGGGGGGGGGGGGGCTGTCCGGGGTTTATGGGATGATATTTACATATTTTCATAGAAAATTATTTCAAGGTTAAAAAGATAATTTCATTATATCAACTTCTAATCAGACCACCAATTTTCTAAATTCCACTAAAAAATTACAATTTCATTAAAATAGGGGATTTCACATCAAATCATCAAATCATCTTTTATTATTTATAGAAAAAAAACAAAGATAATGTGACCTACCTAATTACACATATATTCAGGCACAATAAATCAATAAACATCAAAGGTCAGTAATATCAGTCAAAAAAGTAATGAATCAATCTATCCCTCATCACCATCACTATCATCACCATCATCTTCACCCTCAACCTCATCCTCATCGTCGTACCCATCATCTCCTCCGCCCTCCTCCTCGCCCTTGTACTCAGACTCGACCTCCTCATCACCCTCCTCCTCTGCCTCTGCCTCCTCCTCACCCTCCTCCCCCTCCTCACCCTCCTCCTCGCCCTCCTCCTCCTCCACCTCAACCTCCTCCTCGCCATCGTCTTGACCACCACTAGAACTACCACCTAGTACACCATATATATAACGCATCAATGACATATATTCCTCACAAGCAGTGCTGACTTCTGGTGGAATTGTTGGACATAAAGCTTCCATCAGTTTCATAAATGCAGTGTTTTCCATAACAGACTATGATGCCATCTCTATGGTCCTTTTTTCAGCATATTCTACATGTTCCTTAACCTAATGCAACTCAATGGAACTATAACCTATACCTGAGGAGGGCCAATACCACGTCAGAACTATACTCTTCCCAGGCCAGCAGCGTACTCTACCAGGGTGCTCATCTCCCAACACCTGATGTAAGTAATCGTTTGGAAAACAATTGTTAGGTTCTTGGGCATCAAGGGCCTCTAAAGAAGCCTGTTACAAATATAAATATATTATTAAGTTACAAAATAGAGATTAAAATTTTAAATCTACAAAGTAAAACTTACAATCTGCTGCTGAGTCGGTTCATTAACCACACTTCCATCTTTCTTCTTTCTACTTGAGAAAACAATTTTGCTCGAGGTACACGTCCTTCTATATTAAATTCATGACTCTACAATGAAATTGAATGTAGAAAACCATAATTAAAAATAGGATACCAAAAAGTAAAGTAATTTCATAAAAAAAATTATATAACAAACTTTAGAAATTGAATAAATTAAATAGGAAGTAATAGAAAGTTAAAGTCATAAAGAAAGATTATAAACTTTCATACCAGTTGTCTCTCATGATATAGAATCATAGTACGTACCAATTTTTGAATGTATTTATTAACATCAATATTTTTTTTTATTTCTTCCAGATGCATCCTAAATAAAATTCAATAATTAGTATTATTGAAAAACATGAAAATTTTCATTTAAATACTTATATTTTGATTAATACCATTAATTGGCTAGTCGCCCAACGAGTAATCATCTGTCAGTACTGTTCTAATGGAAAATCATCCATGATAGGGACAAAATCTAAGTCTGTTCCTACTCTAGCACACCATCCAATGTACAACTCATGCTTATAAGCTCTTCAAAGCTCGCCTAAATCCTTTAGACGTGATGGTCGTGCACCCCACTATCGGGGAAATTGAACTGCAGTTGAAACCAAAATATTAATTTGTGTAAATAAAAAAATTAATATATTGAATTAAATACAACATATTTTTTTACCCATATCTCCGCCCAAGTTTTATCCTTGACTTCATTTGGCAGCTGTCTCCATGAGAGAAGGCTGACAGGAATGACGTCGGAGTATTTGGAAAGAGTCGCCAAAAAACTCCGACATTGCTGCCCTGATTTTTCAATCATCTAACTATCTTAATTTTAGTCCACCATCAACTGTGTGCGGTGATTCCACACTGAACGCATGCGTGTACGCCCCCGCCCTACCTCCTATCAGTAGATGTATCTGTTATGAAAGAAAAACAAATATTTTATCAATAAATGTTATAATGAAAATAAATAATTGTGTAACAATTTGTTAGGGTTGTATTAGTATACCTGCGGTAGTATGATCAATGGGCGCCTCTAGATCCACAGAAACTGAAGGAACATGCTATATAAATGGAGTGGGTCCCAATGTATGCTCTACAAGGACAGAATCTAGGGGAGCAGTAGTCGAAGAAGATGGAATATAAAAGTACAGAGAGAAGGAAGCAGAAGTAAAAGAAGATGACAAGGATGACTTTCAAATGCTGGATGGGGAGTGGGAATCATCATCAGATATGGTCCATATGGGTGAGGAGGCTCATATGTAAAGGGTGGTGAAAACATGGGAGTTCTAAATATCCCGTGTGTCCCTAACGACACACCGGGATCAGAATGTGGGATGAGTGGTATGTTAGTGGGAGGGGCAGGGTCTAATCGGGTATGCTGACTAGATCGTCTAGCTCCTGTACCACGCCCCCTCATACGAATACCCCAAGTACTGGGACCACTACTAGGCTGCTCATCGAATAACTGTCGCCTAATAAATGGATCCTGAAAAAATGTTTAAAAAAGATTAATCACATGACATTATATATTATTTAAATAAATATATTATGAAATAAATTACTCACTGTAGGCACTAGTGGTGGAATGCCCAGGTTAGCCATGTGACGACTGTTATCCATAATATGTTTTCGTCACCTCTCTTTAATTGGTTTCATTTTCTTGAATTTGAAAACAAATATGGAAGTAAATAGAAAAGGATAACTAATGTGTAACCAAGAAAACAAAAATAATGAGAGGGAAAAATTTAATTTTTAGTAGGATGATTATTTACTAAGTGTCATCATTATATTAAAATCATGAAACATTGATTATACTAGATTAATAAGCGGTGAAACAGTTTTTAAAATTAAGGAAAAATTTAATTTCTTTAGCTCAGGCAGATGATGCAGGTTTCAATACTTGTTTTGCAGAATAATACAAACCATCTTGTTCATTACCTAGTAAAATGTTAAAGAGAGGTCTTAGAGTCATACAATGTTTATACAAATCACAGTTGAAGCATTGAAATGTTCACCAAGTTAGAAATGTTGGTTTCATAGGTTTAAATATACTTCAATTCTAAATTACAAAATTCAATTCAAATAAAAATTCTAACCAAAAAACATGGAAAATGAACATAACGGTAAAATCAGATACAACATATTTGTAATCAATATTAAATAAATTTGAAAAGTACCAACCTTAACAACCCAACTAGAGGTAAACCAAAAAAATTGAGAACATGGATGGATGATTCTATATATTTTCCACTACAACTTTAGGTTCACAATCAACTCTGAAAATTGATCTATTAGATTCATCAAAATAAATAAATGGATTGGTTCCAATGGCAGTAGGGACAATGTCAATTCCATCATCACCATCATAAAAAATATGTCCTGGAATTACATCAACTGTGACACTGAATTTAGGTCAAAGATGGTCTTTGACATAAAAAACTTGTTTATCCATTGAAGCCAATACACATGGGTCTTCGATATCAAGAGTGCGAGTCATATTAATTACTCAAAATCCACTATCATCAATAAATGTTCCCTGTCTCATCATCGAATCAAACCAATGGAATTTCATCATCGTGACTCGTCCATGAGAGTAATAATCCAATATTACTATTTTTTTGACGACTCCATAATAACCCACATTTTCAAATCACGATCTACTATCTGTTGCACTGGTATAAAAATATGTTGTGGCAGTAACCATAACACCATCATGTTGTGTTCTCATGTTCTTTGGTCATTCAGTGAAAATAAATTTGTACCCATTGATAACAATTGATTTACATTCACAAACCACGATATTAGGACCAAAAGCCAAAGCTCTTATTTCCTCAGAGACAGAGTCAGTAGGAAAACTCAATACCATCAATATAAATGAATATTAAACTTAATTAAATATTGATTTAATTATTTTAAACATTAATATATTTACATTCAATTTTAACCAAGTAGAAAACTATTTTCTATGCAAAGACTCCCTCCTTCTCAAAGATAAAGAATAATGCTTTCTATTTATCATTGTTTTATGTTCCTTGTAGATAAAAAATATGAATAGATTAATAGATATATATGTAAGATATACATATTCAATTTAGTTACCTGATGTAGTCATCGAAAAAATCACAGTTGAAAAAAACTGTGCGATGTGCCATCTACCGCTCTTCAAGGCTTAATCTATTCAATGTATATGATCCAGGAATTCCTCCTGTTTGAGGAAGTGATGGAAAACTGGGTTCAATTTTCTCATATTGTTCTTCTTCATTTATCATTGGTCTATTCATTCTTGTAGTAAGATCAGACAAATACATTGAGCAGAAATCCATACATTTTTATTCAAGTAACCGTTCATGATAGAACCTTCGGGATGAAACCTGTTTCAGACATAAGAATTTAATGTGTACAAATTTCTTTTGGTTAGATACATCCAACAAAAAGAAATAGGTACTCTGAGAAGTATTTCAGTGGGAATATGGACAGTCAGATGTAGCATGGATGTGAAAAATGATAGAGGAAATATTTTCTCCAACTGACACAAAATTAATGGGGCATCTGTCAACATTTTTTGCAAGAAATACTGGGACAACTTCTTAGCACACAGATCTCTAAAAAATGGTACAACCGAATAACAATCACCCTTACATTATTGGACAAAAGATGACAGATTTTTATTGGAATCAACTCATGTAGAAGAACATGATAATCACGAGTCTTCAATGATTTTAGCTTCAAATCTCTTTTATTGACCCGTTTAGATATGTTTCTTGAATAGGCATCAAGAACACTAATATTCTCTAATACTTCCACAAATTGTTTTCTTCAATAGGTGTCATAACATAAGAAGCACATGGAACTTTCCATTTATTTTCACTGATATGCACAAGATGCAATTATGTTCTGATGACCCAATCCACGAAGTCACACCAAGACCATAAATCATCTTTTGTCTTTCCATTAACATTTAGAAGTATCAAAAGGAACATTTCACATATATTCTTTTCAATTTGTATTAGGTCTAAGCAATGACGTAACAAATTGGTTGACCAATAAGGAAAATAATAAAAGATACTCCTCTTCCTCCAATTGTAACAGGTTTTAGTGGAAACATTCTTTCTCTTTCTAGATTTCATTTGACCCTTCCCAAATAAAAAGCTGAAATCATTCAATTCATTAAGCACATTATTTCAAGACATATGTTGAGGTGGATCATCGGTCTCTATGGTATTATCAAATCTTTGATGATTATTTCTATATGGATGGTCCATTGGAAAGAATCAACGATGTCCCATAAAACTGAAACTACAATGATGTTTTAGTCTTCTAAATCATGTATTATTCATAAAAATAGGACATGATAGTTTTCCCTTCATGCTCCATCCAGACATCATTTCATAAGACTGAAAATCATTTATCATCCACATAAGTGCAACACGCATTTGAAATATGTCTTTATAATATGCATCATATGCGCGCACACCCACATACCAAAGAAGTTTCAACTATTTTATTAAAGGTTTCATGTATATTTCAATATCAATGCCATGATCAGAAGAGCCAGATATGAGTATACTCATGAAAGTGAAAGGTTTTTTCATACACAACCATGGGGTAAGATTATAAATGTGTATAAAAACATGCTATGTGCTGTGCAAAGTAAACATCTACCCAAACAGATTAAAACCATCACATGAAAGACCCAACCTCACATTATGCACGTTAGCTGTAAAATTAGGAAATAGAGCATCAAATCTCTACCATGAAAATCTATCTGCAGGGTGAACCAAATCATCATTATTCTTCTTTCTCTTGGTATCATGATATCTCATTTTTATTGATATTTCATCAGACATAAAAAGATTCTAGATTATAGGGATCAATGGACGGTGCCACATTATTTTCTGTGGCATGCGGGATGGTGTTCCATCAGAATTTGACTTCTGGTGGGATGTGCCACATTTTACACAATCATTTCAATCAGTGGTTTCCTCCCAGAAAAAACTGAAATATTTCGGGAAAGCATGAATTTTTCTTCTTAAGAATCCAAGTTCCTCAACTAACTTCCATGCCATATAGTGTTTTGAGGTAATATCTGCATCATATGGAAGTAAATCCTTCAATAAGGTAAGAATATAATCGATTGCTATATTAGAAATACTATACATAGTTTTCCCATGAAACAATCGGATTAAAAATTCCAGCGTTTTCATTTTATTGCATTGTTGATATACTAGAGTCATGGCAACATCATTCAATTTTTTCACCCTGACAACATCATCATTTTCATTAGACGCATCATGTGTGCTCATATCAAAGTCTTCTTAGGCTGTAATCCTTTCTTTTTCATGATGATGAATAAATAGAAACCGGTCATATAACAAATTCTCCACTTGAGTCCTCTCATTTAGATCATTAGAAATTTGAGATTTCATTTTCTCCCCATTGTGATACCACACATAGTAGTTTTCTTGAAAACCATATTTGGTTATGTGGTAGCTAACTTTTTCACGGCTCAACCAAGGTCTGCCAACACAAATGGAACATGGGCAGTGTATGCGACCACTATCTGAAGTATTGTGAAATGAAAAATATAAAAATATCTCCAAATTGTTTTGAAAATAACTTGAGAAATTTCATACATCAAAATTCTATCCATTATGTAAAAAAATAATTTTTATAAGTCATTTCATTAAAAGCAATTCAATAAGATTGAAGTTTCATCAAAAATATATTTAAGTAAACAATAATTGTTCACTTTATATGAAACCATAACTGACACACTACTCTATATGAGAATCATAATATAAAAGCCAAAAAAATACTATATTTATAACAAAATATATTTGAAGAACTATACATGATTGTACAAGATCATGCACACTTTTGGAGGATAATTATTGAGGAGTAGAATAAATTTTAGATCAAAGAAAATTTATATTTTAGTAGAAAATTTGAGTGATCACATACATTACCCAAGGGGGAGGGAGTGTCAGGGGGTGCGGGGTGTCCAGGGGGGTGACGGGGACGTCCAGGGGGGTCAGAGGTGTTCAGGTGGTGGGGGGGCTGTCTGGGGGGTCAAGGTGTCCAGGTGGACGGGTTGTCCACGGGTGTGGTTGGGCTGTCCAGGGGGTAGGGGGAGTCTAGGGGGTGGGCGGGCTGTCCAAGGGGGTGAGAGGGGTGTCCAGGGGGTGGGCGGGGCTGTCCGGGGGATACGGGGTGTCCAGGGGGTGAGCGGGCTGCCCATCAGGGTGGCAGGGTTGTCCAGGGGGTATGGAATGTCTAGGGGGCGGGCGGGCTGTCAATAGGGGTGTATGGGCTATCTTGGGGGGTTGGGGTGTCTAGGGGGTGGGGTGGGGGGATTTCTAGGGGTTGGGGGTTTTCCAGGGGGTGGCGAGGGTGGTGGGGCTGTCCAGGGGGGTACGGGGTGTCCAGGGTGGTGGGTGGGATATCCACAGGGGTGGGGGTAGTCCACAGGGGGGAGGGGGTGTCCAGGGGGTGGGTGAGACTATCTAGGGTGTACGGGGTGGGTGGGCGAGCTGTCTACGAGTGTGGTGGGGCTGTCCAAGGTGTACGAGGTGTCCAGGGGGTGGGTGGGCTGTCCATAGGGGGGGGCTGTCCAGGGGGTATGAGGTGTCCAGGGGTGGGAGGGTTGTCCATGGGGGTGGCAGGGCTGTCCGGGGGGGGGGGGGGGGTCCAGGTGGTGTGTGTGTGTGTGGAGGGGGGGGGGGGGGCTTTCTAGGAGTTGGGGGGGGGGGGGCTGTCCCGGGGGTACAAGGTGTCCGGGACAGCCCACCCCACCCCCCATGGACAACCCACCCCACCCCCACTAAACAAAAAACAAAAAAAAACCCTTTACCCCCTGCACTAAACAAACCCCACTAAATAGGCAATTTACAATGTATGAAGTGTAGAACAAAAAAACATAAAACAAACAAAGGGTTCGGTACTCCAACAGCAATAACTCTAATTTAATCGAAATCAAAACATCAATCATACAATAAAAAGAAGAAGAACACAAAAACTAACATAACACTTACAAATTTGAAGTGTAGATATAAAAATTTGTTTGATTGAAGAAGGATCTTTGGATGGAATGTATTTCGTAGCCAAGAATACATCGGGAGGAGGTCTGGATTAGGTCTACAATCGGACCTACTAGGAGCTGGGGCGCTGGGTATTTCGGGGAAAAAATTCCCAAGTCAAGCGCACCCCACGAGTGGATAAAGTTTAGGCTTCCACACTAATAGGTTGTTCATGGTTCATAAAGAGGTTTAATTTCATAAAGTATAGATAGAAACATTTATTTTTAAATTTGAGATTAATTATAAATTATGTCAATGAAACTATACACATCATAAAGAACACAAAACAATGATATTTTTAAAGGATAGTTTATAAAACATATTCTATATACTCACAAACATCTACCAGTCAAGTATTAGTCATTGATTCAATATCAAATAGTGTGAATCATAAAAATTTCCAAAATCCCTAGAAATAGGGAATAATGACGTGATCTTTCTAGGATATTGAAATAAATGGTGAAATCGGGGGAAGAGGGCTTCTATGTTTGTATTTGGGAAGAGGATTAAGTAGTCTAACCTAGATGGGGGGGGGGGGGTTATAGCCGATCGGATGGAATACCTCGGGTTAGGGTTCACCTGCGTGTGGGAGCTTCTGGAAATTGGGGGAAACGAGTTGTGTGATTTTGTGTAATCGGGGTCGGGTTTTCTGTCATTGGGGGGACCTTTCCCAACTGTTTTTAAATACCATTGGGAAAATCATTTCCTTTACCAATGGTTTGTACAAATCGTTGGTAAAGGGTGAAAATTTTGTGGACTTCCCAACAGTTTCTTCAAACCGTTGGGAAATCCTTCACTAAACCAACCTTTACCAACGGTTTATTCAAACCGTTAGTAAAGGAACCCTATAAAAACGGTTCTGCAGAACCATTGGTATACAAGCGTTGGGAAAACCCAACTTCTAAGTAGTGAAAGTCAGAGATGAATCATATATGATATCATAAATATTATTATGATTATGGTATAATTTAATAATATGTTTAAAATCACTATACAAGAGTTTCAGACACATATAGAGGGAATCCAAATAAGGTAAGGTTAAATTTCAAAATATCAATTTTATTCAGGATTTTCTATTCATAAGTATCTGATGGGGAATATTTTTCACCCACTTCCATATTTCATAAAATTATTTTCCAAAATTATTTTTACTATCATCCTACCAATTTTTTTAGTCTTTTAACCATTTTCATCTTTGATTGGGGTTGATTTATTATGATACAATCTACCATATTATATTAAAGGGATTATGATATGTTTGACTATTGATGTGTTATATTGATACTATTCATGGTTTATGGTTAATGTATTAACATTTCATATGATATTTTTAATATGAATTTTTAAATTGGTTATGTTTCACCCTTTTAATATGAGAAATGCATTAGACTTAGTAAATGATAGGAAGGGCCCACTATAGCCCCTCGATGCATCAGTAGGTCTCATGAGACAAACTAGTTTGGGTTTTTACCCTTTTATGTATGGTATATTGGCTTATGATTTGAAGTTATGTTCATGATATCCATCATTATGAATTTCCTCATTATGAAATTAGTTATTGATATTACATGTGATTATTCGACTCGTAGAATATCCATGTGAGTGTTTATATAGAAATATTTAATTTATTCTTTCAATATTATGCTCAAGATTATTTTTAAAAGTCTTGTGTTTCAGTTATACACCTTTTCATAAATATTAATGATATAATTTTTTTGTATTATTTATCCTTACTAAGCATATGAGCCCACCCCTTTATTACATTTTATTTTTCCAGGATGACAAGATTTGTATTATAATTCACATGTAGGGTTAGGATAAGAGAATAATTTCATTCTCAAAGGACTATCTATGTTGTATTTTAGGTTTTCAATTTTAATGTATAGTTTATTTATGTAATATTTTTTTCAAGACTGCTAAATCGATTGGTTCTTTCTGATTTGACAATTGTATCTATACCAATGTAATAAAGTAAGGCACCGACTCTTGGATACTGGGCTCGGGGTTGTCACATTTTAAAAAAACATTTATTTTAAAAAATGAACTTATTTTTTGAAATAATAATTCCAAAAATATCTCATAATTATTTTTTGGTACTTTTTCAAAAAGATTTATTTTTTAATGAATAGTGAAAAATATTGATTTTTATTGAAAACAATATTTTTCTCTAAAAATTTTACAAAGTTAAATTTTATTTTAAAATTGTTTTAAAATTTAAATTAGTTTGTTTATATTAATAATAATCCCATTAAGGTTATTGGAATAAATTTTATTTTTTATTTTTGTAAAAAAACTTATTATACTTTAGAAAACATTTTTTTTCAGAAGAAACTGCTTTTTATTAGGTTTTCAAGGATTAATTTTAAATTAAATCATTCCAATTATTTTAATTTAATCCTAAAAAACTGATAAAATATTTTGAATTATAAGGATATAATTTCATAACATTTCCCTTTTATCTTTGGCCATTATGAATAGTAACCTTGGTAAATATTTATCACCATAGTAAGGGTAAAATGGGAAAAACAATGTTAAAAATTCAAGATAAAGATTTACAATTTTTATAACACTTTCCTTCATCTTATTGGATGAGTAGAGTTTCTCTATACCCATATATCTTTCTAAAATATGTCAAATTGGTGCCGTTTTGTTCGATTATGACCTTCATATTATTTTAAGAATAGAATAAATACAAAATGTCACTACATTGACTTTAATATATCTGATTTTTTACATAAATAAAAACAAGGATAAGATAAATTTTAAATATTTATTTGATATATGAATTAATTATGTTATCATTTTAATTTTTTTATTATTAGTAATCGAATAATTACCTGAAATCCTTACACAACTCTCACAAAATATTTATTCAATTGATAGAAAAATAAAATAAATGATTTTAAAAATATTAAAAGTAATAAAATTTGGTTAAATTATTATCTTACATGATTTTTTTAGTAAATATAATGTATTATAGATGTTCTAAAGGATTATATTATAATTTCATTACTGTCATGTTGTTTTCAAAGTAAAATTATGTGAATAGTTCTTAAAATGATCTTAATACCATATTATATTAAATATATTCTACTAAATTTTTTAAAAAGCCTAACAATCTCCCAAAAAGAAAATTAGGATTAGAAATGGTATAAAATTTTATACCATGGACATTCATGATCCAATTATTACCTTAAAAGTAAAATTATAACTGTTTAATATTAACAAAACTATTATCACAGTTAAGGCTAAAGCTGGTAAACTAGGGGTCAATCTAATAATATGGTTTAAAATTATATAAAAACAAATCAAAATTTTATTAGATGATAATTTTAAGACCAAATCATACTTATATTCAAATTAATATCATTTTGGAACCATTTTACATGAGTTAGACACATATTATATTATAATATTTCATGTATTTCCAAAAATGAAATTGTTGATATTTTATAAAAAATAATATTTTATTAAAAAATTTAAAATTTGTAAAAACATAAACTCATACTAGTGAATGGGATATGGTTTAAAATATCAATTATTGTCCATTAATGGTTTAATTTTATTTTTATGGTATCATTTCTGGCCCTTAAATTGAAAATATTATTGATATTGTGTTAATTGTCAAAAAGGGTAACATAGGGGGGGGGGGAGTTAAAACAAAGAGATAAGGGTGAAACAAACACCCAAACTTGCAAAAATTTAATTATATAAGATTATTTACACTCATAATCATTATATATTAAATATATATAAATTTTTAAACACTTGTACCTAAAAATTAATTTATATTAATTTAATAATTTAAGTAATTCCAAGAGTTCCCCTATCCTCACTTATAAAAGAGAACCTCTTCTCCATTCTTCCTCACACACATTGAACTATCTATATTGAAAAAACTATACCCAATTCTCCTCTCAAATTCCCTATAAATAAATTAGAGGTGATTGTATCCTCAAAAGACCAATCCAAGGGTCCTTAAGAAAGGATCTAAAGGAGGATTATCGAAGAAGAGGAGGATAGAGTTCTTAAAAAGCATATCAATCTTAAGGTAACATGATTTATCTTCTCAATTTTATTTCTGTCATACATATTCCAAATTCAGCACTTGTTACCTCTATATGGTTTATAAAATTCCCTTGAATATATTTTATGATTCTTTTCATGAGAAATACGGGGATTTAAAAATCCATATATAGTACTCCCTTTCACGAGGTTTTTATTCAAAGATTACAAAAGCAGTAAGGGTTATTTTTTATCAATATTGTTTCATTGAGACATGTTTTATGTTATTCAAATTTTTTTGTTTATATGGTGTATATGATTCCCCATTTACATTTTATTTCATGAATCTTCTTAAGTTCATGATATTTAATGTCTCATTTGAATTTATTCTTTCACAGGGCTTATGATTCAAAAGATACCAAAGTGGTAAGGTATTTAGACTAAAATCTCATTATTTATCAAGATATCTTATGATTATGTTTTTAAAAATGGAATTTTATGACCTATCTATAAAAAAAACATAAAGTTTCTTCTTATATGGATAAATCTATATATTACATGTTTTTATTTCATTTTCCTCTCTTTAAGTAATCAAGAGGCCGAAAGAATATTATTAAGGAAAAACGACTTTATTTCTATCTTTAGTCAAAAATAATTTTTATTACGTATACATTTTTTCTAAAAATGTTTTCAAGAATGTTTTAATACCCTCTTATGATTGTTTAACTTATTTTTACCCATTATTTACTTTTAAAAAATGGTTTTGATGGGATCTTCTTGTAATTTTCTAAACAAATTTCTTTTGGATTTTTACCAAAAATGTGAAAGGAATCTTTGTTTTAATGTACATGGGATGAATGAAATTTTCCGCATTCATGAACGATCAATGATTTGATGTTTCCTTTTAAAATTTTCAATATTATTTTCAAATAAAATATTTTCATTTATATTTTTGAAATTATTAAATTTCAAATTAGTGATTTCCAAGTGAAAATGGTATTTTCCTCAAGAAATGTCCTAAGTGATATTTTAAAGTCATTTTTATTTAATATGGAATATTTTTATGTCACATAATCTTTACTTGGATATGATCCAATTATACCATTCTTATTATTTCTCTTGATGGTTTATAATTATGATAACTAAATGTTTATGAAACCTGATTATTTCACATGGGTTATGCTTTAATGAAATGATTAAATGTTTATGAATCCTATTTCTTTTCTATGGGTTATGATATGATGAATTATTTATGATATTATGGAATAAGTATAAATGATTTTAATTATGTGATGGGTGGGACCAAAATTATATACCCCTCCAATGCATTTGGTAAATATGAATATCTCATGAGATAACAAGGACTGAAATAGGGAGTTAACCCATTCTAGTAGGGGACTCTGTCCACTATTATAATCTTGGGATTTAACCACGACTGAGGTTAAAAAGGAATCAAGTGTGAAACCAATCCATTATTATATTTTTGGGAGTGAACCTTGACTAAGGATACAATGGAATAAAATGTTAATCCTATCCACTATGATATTCCTGGAAGTGATCCTTGACTAATGAAATGATTTTACATAGTTATTTTATGCCATAAACCTATGTATTATGCCAATGTTATGATCTTAAGGATCATGTTATTTGATTACTTTATGATTTATATCTTATAAACTATCAATATTTATCACGTGACTCAATATTATGATATATGCTATGAAGGTTATGGTTTTCAAATGTTAATCTCATGTTCCCATACCCTTATGTTCACATTCTATTTAAGTGATCATTAATATCTCCCTTTTTACTCATAATGTGCATATGATCTGACCCTTTCTTTTGTTTCTTTTCCCTAGGTTATGAACAAATATTGTAAGTATGATATGTTTAATAAGGGGGATAGTTTTGAAGAACATAGTGGGAGATGATGTAGGTCTCTTATCAACAAGTTGTTTATGTATCCTATTCTCCAAAGCCACTAAACCTATAAAATTGAAGCATGGATCATGTAATGTATTTAATATTCATCTAATAATATGTAAAAAATTATGGGTCACTATAATTGGTACTAAAGAAATATTTATTTACCTTCATAAACCAATACGAGAAAAAAATAGTGATAACCCTTAGGATAATTATATGTATAGGAGAACAACCTATGTTATGATAATGAAAGGAGTATGTGTTTTCTAGAACAAAACTACCTCTCTAGATTCTACAAGTGGATGTGGTTTGACATAGATACATCTAGGGGTAATAACACCAAAAAATTTGGTCGAGTATATCTTGACTATTATTCTAATGCATGGGGAATGTACCCTTATTTCACACCGAGTTTGTAACTCCCAGGAGATATGATTCATTTAATTCACATTTTATTTATAAAACCATTATGAATGATTTGTATAGATGATGATTTTGAGAAAACTAGGTTAACCTTAAGGTTTGATATATAAAAATAAAGGCATCATGATTTAGACATCCTATAAATTATTTTCTTGATTATATTGTTTCACATTATGATTATATTGTTACTCATAATATTCTTTTTGGTTTATGTAAATGACTGGAACCAAAAGTAATCATGTTAATAATGAATATGATGGACAATGGAATGATTATACCCATGAATAAAAAAATGAAAATGTAGTTGTAATGAGAAACCTTGTGATTATACCAAATCACCTGTCATGTTACATGATTAACAACCTCAACTTAGGTGAGATTTATGACACACCCAATAAGAGGAGAATGACGTTTAATGGGAGTTATGTTAATGAATAATATAAAGGAAATAAGAATCAGATTCCTCTATGTTATGAATGTGTAAATAAGCACCCAAATAAATGTATCAAAGGAATGATAATATGTTTTATGTGTATAAAATAAGGGCATATAGAAAGTAATTGTCGAGGAAAAATGAAGAATTTAATAGATGTAAATGAAGTACACCAAAAGGTTCCATTTATAGTTCAATGTTTTTAATTTGGAAATGAAGGACATAGATCAATGAATTCCCAAAGAATTTTATGACTTTTATGTGCATAACTTTGGAATTATTTGAGTTAATTACCAATCCATAGGTTAACTCATAGACCAAAGAAGGAACTATGTTATGAAAATCATTGTAGTAGAAGGATTTGAGTTTTTATGTATTGGGATTTGAGAATTATGTAGTAAAAGTGTTTTATCAATTATATTCTAGTCATAAGAATCTCTAAATAGCTAAGGATTGTACCATAATAGTATTTATTTAATGATTTTAAATAATATTTTTAACGATATGTATAACCTATAAAAGTGATTTAGTTATAAGGTTATATTTTTAGAGAACACATGATTGAGGGAAAGATAACCCTTAAAATATTCCTTATGTTGAAATAATAATGTTTTTTGGGGTAAATAGATGATTGATGTTGATAAATTAAATTAGATAGTATTGGTGACCTTGAAATTAGTTATCAATTTGATGAATAAGTGATTTAGGTCATCTTTGATGATGTTTATTGAATTTTTGAATTTATGGAATACATTCAATAGTCTATTAGGAATTAGGATAGTGTTATGTTTTTGAATCATATGTGTTTTCTTTGAGGTTTTAGGATTATTTTGGTTATTAGAATGTTTTAAGAGAATATATGATCAATGTATTCACATGTTTGGTATGTGACATTATGATATACTTTATTTTTTGTATGGATAAATTTTTGATCAAATATTTCATATTTTTGGATTTTGAATTTGGTCACACATATTTTGGAGGAGTCTTGAGGTTAACTATTTATGAATTAAATTAAGGTGAACATTGGGGGTTATTATTATAGTTTTAGATATTATTGTATTAAAATTCTCCATATTAGATAAATTACAGTAACCATTTTAGTTTTGTTAAATATTTAGTGAAATAATTAGTTAATATTATATATTTTATAGATTTTATGATACATTAAATGTTATTTTTAGTGCTTCAATCATAAAAAATTCACCGCGATTATTTATTTATTAGAATAAGAGATGAAGTGGAAATACATCGAATAATAGCCAAAGGAAGAAATAATACTTGTGAAATAGAAAGAAATCAGGTAAATTATATCATTTTATCTATATTTAATATAAAAAAATCCTTCAATATTAGGAAAATTATCCTAAAATAAAATTATAAACTTTTACCTTCATTTCTAATGATTTGATGGTATTTTCACCCCTCACTAAATTATGTTTTTTAGTCATTAAATTTCTCATGACCATGTTATATGATTATAGTTTTCTCCTCAATGTATATATTTTATCTTTACAAAAAATTTCTTCTTATCCAAGAACTTTATTATAAATTATTTCTTGTAAAAGTTATCCTTCAAACTTTCCATTTCTTAATGAAGTTTTATTATCCCTCTGTTTGACATAGGTTCTCAGTAAAGGTATTTTTAAATACCAAGATATTTATTACTAAGATAAAATTAATAGGTTTAAATTAATTTAATATGTAATAAGGTAAACCCAAAAAATTTAGTTTAAAATAATAATAATCTTAATATATTTCTTAACATGCAATACCAAGCTTTAAGTGAATTGAGAATTATTATAAAAAAATTATTATTTAAATGTGACCTTTCCATTGAATTGATGGGTATGAATATAAGTAACGACAATATAAAATATATTTATATTATTCCTACTCAATAAAAATGTATTGATTCATTATTAGTAAACAAGAAATCAATTTTTTGTGAAGTCATTTTATGATTCAAAAATGTATTTTATTAAAAATGATTAATATTGTATTTTGTGTGTGGAAATTATAAATATTTTTATCTAGTTTTATAATTTTTATACTAAAAATTAAAATTCGATTTTGAAATAATAATTTTAAAATTAACTTAGAGTTAATTTTTGATTATTTTCTAAAAATATTAATTTTTTGATGTATAGAATCCCGCCTTTTTATCACATAAACTTTCATTACATTTTAAAAAACCGAGGATCTTTAAGGTTTAGTGTCTTGGAAACCAGGAACTTAAAACATGAAAACATAAAACATTATTCTTAAACACTTGAAAGGCTTCTCCTCATGTTCATACTAGGTTCATTACTGCATCACATAACCTGGGGAAATACATCAAAAGAAAAGGGTGAGAAGAAGGCCCAGTAAGGGAAACAAGAGAAACATTTTACATGTGAACTTGAGATACTTCAATAAGGTCATGAAAATAACTTTAAGGAATGAGAATGAAATCATGAGGCATATCATAATAAAAATAACATTTTTCATAACTTGAAGATGTGGCTGCAACATTTAATATTGAAAATCATTTCGTTTCACCAAGGTCCATCCCCAAGGTGTCATTAAAAATTACCAAGGTTATTCACCAAGGTATCAGTCTAAAAAGTCATCTCTAGAGATTAAGCCTTTACCCAATGCATTGGAGCTCTATCTGGGCGCACCCTTGATATGTCTTTATTATAATGTGATCCACATATATCATAATCAATCATTTCATAAAAAACCCATATAGCATAAATTAAATGGGTTTCATTTCATAATCATAACGTTTTAAAAACTGCTTTAAAGACATGATCTTTATGTCACTTTAAACCCACGAAAAGGGGAAAGAGGGTTTCATGTATGTAAATCCCAGAATTTAAAATAGAACATTTTGATATATATGTGAATACCCTTGTAGAAATATGAACTTTGAGTATTCACTTAATAACATAAAATAATTTTGAGATAAAGAGGGAGGCATTTTGAGACGAAAACTATGCAGCATAACATCTACGATACATGGTTTTAGAAAACATTGAAAAGAGAGGGTACATGGGTCACCCACTCAAAAATGATACATAAAACAGTAGGGGAACTGAATATATAGTATTTAAGAACATGGTAATGAAATCTGAATGATATACCATATGAAACGAAGAACTTGAAAGGAAGACAAAAATAAGATTTCTCTTATGAGAATTCGGCAGCCTAACGACGTCACTTAAAACTTCCAAAAATGGATTGAAGAGATCAAATAGAGTCTCTCATCATATGAACATAAATGATCAGTATGATAAATATATAGATCATACTCCAACATAATAAAAAGGAACTTGAAAGACTTGACATGAATGTAGATCTTGAAAACGAGAAGGGTGAAAGAACCCCTTAGAAATTCGGCAGCCTAACGGCGCCACTTAAACATCAAAATACTGAATTGAAGAGATCAAATGGGGTCTCTCATCATATGGTCATAAAAGATCAGTATGATAGATATAGAGATCATACCCCAACATAAAAAAGAGGAACTTGAAATAATTGACATGAAATTAGAACTTCAAAACGAGAAGGGTGAAGAACCAATTAAAAATTTGGCAGCCTAACGACGCCACTTAAAAATTAAAAATATCGAATTGAAGAGATCAAATGGGGTCTCTCATAATATGGTCATAAAAGATCAGTATGATAAATTTATATATCATACCCCAACATAATAAAAAGGAACTTGAAATACTTTACATGAAAATATATCTTGAAAAATGATAAGGGAGAAAGAATCCGTTACAAAAATTTCGGCAGCCTAACGACGCCACTTAAAATTTCATAAAACGAAATAATGAGAGTAAGAGGGGATCTCTCATTATATGAAAATGAAAAGGGAAGTAAGAGGAGTATAAAAGACCATCCTAAAAAATAAGAACATGGAGCATAAAAGCAATGACATAAAAGAGATTACTTGAAAAGAAAGAGAGAGGTCGGATCCCTTACCTTAAAACGTAACTCTTAAAACTCAAAGGTTGATACCTTTAGGTCTTAAGGGCACCTTGGGAGGACTCATTGGGAGGTAATGAGATCGGAACTTCATTGGGGGAGAGTGGGGAGTCGAAATGGATGAGAGGATGGCTTGGTATTTATAGGGAAAGTGAGGGGACAAGGCATTAATGGCCAAGGGACACCTCACATGTGCTTTTCTCAAAACCATGTGCTCTCCCATGATATTTCCCATTAATTTAGGCCACATGGGGCCCCCCATAGAATATTTAATCACCTTTGGTCGACCATACCTTAAAATATCTCATGACATCACCATGACATAGTTATGATGTCATTAAACATACCGAAACCCTAAAAGTGTATTTTTACTATTCACTGAAAATTCAACTTTCTCAGAAAAATCCCAAAATTTCACACTAACCAAATATCAATGCTCTGATTTCAAAAATGAACTCCATTTTATAAAAATAATTTTCTCAATATTTTTATTTTTATTTTTAAATAAATACACTATTCACCGAAAATTCATTTTTTTTTCAGAAAAAACCCCAAAAATTACCTTAACATAATATCGATGCTCTGAGTTCAAAAATGAAATCCATTTTAAAAAAAATAATTTTCTAAATATTTTTACTTTAATTTTTAATTAAAAAACACTATTCACCTGAAAAAAATAATACTTGAATAATAATTTATGAAACCGTTATTTAACTATTTTATTGAATCACATTACTTAATCAAGGTGCCTAGATTATTTTAAAACTTTCTTTAAGTGAGATTACTAATCCATTTGGTCATATTACTAATCTTAATCATAAAATCACTATTCATAATTTACTATTCATCAAAAATCAAGTTGATCTTATTAGACTCTAAATTTCGTACTGAACATAATTGTAGAAGACCATTTTTTGAAAATCATTACACATTTTTAATTATTTAAGGTTTACATAAACATTTTTTTTAAAATATCCTTTCTCTAAAATTCACAAAAAATATGCATACTATATTTATCTGGACATTTGAAAATTCATAAACATCATCATAAAAAGAAATCCCAATTCTTATTTAAAACAAAGGATTACACAAGGCAGTTGCGGTCTCATTACATAGCCCCTTATCACACCAGCATAGGACCTAAGTGTAAGGTTTGCTAAGGTGAGGGAATCTGAGGGAGGCTCGACCAACATCGCACGAGTAGTAATTTCTATTAGTTTGAACTTCTCGCAAAGGCGATTCCATTCTAGCTTCACACGATGAAGTTCGGCTGGGGTTTGGTCTAGAGCAAAGCCCAGTGGTGCTACCTCCTTCCCAAGTTCTGTTAGATGGGATTCGATCGGTCCAAGACTACTGGGTGAGGCCATCAAATCTTCTTTCTATAATAATTAACCAAGATTACTTGTATTTAGAGACAATAATCAAAACGTTTAGTTTCCAGCGGTCATATTGACCAATGGTCATATAACCGTCTAAACCCAACTGTCTCATTTTAATTATACTCATGTTATCAAATAAAACATTTTTGTTGAGTATAAAAAAATTAAATGACACATGAAATTAGGAAACAAGATTTATTCAAAATTTCGGGTTGTTACAATCTTCCCCCCTTAATAAATTGTGTCCTCGCAATTTTTAAAATTGGGTTTTGAAATTTCATTGAATGTCCCACATCGGAAAAAGAGTCAGTAACACTATTACTTTAAAATAAATAAAAGGAAGTACAAAGGCCACCCGAGTTTACTCATACTAGGATTCCATGTAGGAAACATGGACATGGAGGAGAAAACAAAGGGTCACGTTCTAAAGGAGAGTGATAGAAAACATGATTAGGAGAAAGTTAACCATAAGAAAATCCCAAACTTATGATGTGTGTAAAAGATCTTTGATTACCAAGTAGGAAACGTAAAACAACAAAATTTTTGTTTTACGTTCATTTTCATAATTTTGAGGAATTCATTTACAACATAGAACAAAAACATAAGGAAATATATCTACCTTCATGTAGAGTTTCACCCTTTACCAAAACTAATCTTTTCTCCCAAACGATGAGCATTCAAAACTACTTGTTCTCATTAAAAAACAAGAATCATCTTCTAGAGAATCACATAATCCACAAAAGATTAACTATCTATTTCTTCCATCTTTAAACTTTATCCCAAAAACAGAAAGGGTAAGGTTAAACAAATCTTCAAAAAGGAAGAATCCCATAGTAATGGAAACTACTTTTAAATCTTCAATGTTCCATAGTAATACCCAAAGTTCATCATAAACCATTCCATAAATAACAGTCCTTAAAATTCCTCAAAATAAACCAAACTAAGATTGAAACCCAAATACAAGAAGGATTTGATAACGTAGTCTTCCAAAATAAACTTCATTCTTCATCTCTAAACAACATCAACCACTCCTAACATCTTATAAAAGAATTATCTAACCTAAACATATTTTACCCAAGATAGGTTAATCATTCCCATAAGTAACCTAAATTACTATAAGTCCACCATAAATTCATCGATTCTTTAAAATATAAGTCAACTTTACTCCTCAATGAAAATACTGTAGTAATCTATTAACCTCGATCATATAGGGTCCCCAAAATAGTGAACATCTTCCAAAATAATAATCATTTTTTAATCCCCTAATCATCTCTGTCATATTAATACGATAATCGTCACATTTCATATCACATTGGTTTTTGGGACATGTTCTTCCATTTCCCGCCATTAACTAAGAAAAGAAACTATAATTATGGGCTTAAATACTTAGCTAATAATCATGAAAAAGAAACTTTAAGAATAAAAGGATAAACATGTAGAATAAAAGTATATCCTAACTTGTGATCCCCTAGGTTCCAATCTAGGTTACCTATGATCATATATTCTTATGTGAATCTTTATTTTGTTTTATCCTTGTTCCTTTAATAATGGTTCATACTAAGCTTATGAATTTACCAAAGCATATCCCCCGGGAGTGTCGTAACCAAGAGTGCAGCAAGGCCCATTGTTGTGTACCAGTTCCCATTCGAGTCTAGCACAAATCGGTGTTTTCAGGTTTTACCCCTATGTACATCTGTGCCATAGCCACCTCTACCTGCTTGTATCCAGATAGGGATGTATTTGCTTGGAAACCCCTTACACAATACTCACCAAAATACTAGGAAGATTTCCTATATTTAAACTTTTCTATAGAGTTCTTCATAGATTTTTCATATCCTAATTTCCACAAAAAACTAAACCATCCTTTGATACCAACTATAGCATCCCGCCTTTTTATCACATAAACTTTCATTACATTTTACAAAACCGAGGATCTTTAAGGTTTAGTGTCTTGGAAACCAGGAACTTAAAACATGAAAACATAAAACATTATTCTTAAAAACTTGAAAGGATTCTCCTCATGTTCATCCTAGGTTCATCACTGCATCACATAACCAGGGGACATACATCAAAAGAAATGGGTGAGGAGAAGGCCCAGTAAGGGAAACAAGAGAAACATTTTACATGTGAACTTGAGATACTTCAATAAGGTCATGAAAATAACTTTAAGGCATGAGAATGAAATCATGAGGCATATCATAATAAAAATAACATTTTTCATAACTTGAAGATGTGGATGCAACATTTAATATTGACAATCATTTCGTTTCACCAAGGTCCATCCCCAAGGTGTCATTAAAAATTACCAAGGTTATTCACCAAGGTATCAGTCTAAAAAGTCATCTCTAGAGTTTAAGCCTTTACCCAATGAATTGGAGCACTATCTGGGCGCACCCTTGACATGTATTTATTAACATGTGAGCCACATATATCATCATAAATCATTTCATAAAAAACCCATATAGCATAAAGTAAATGGGTTTCATTTCATAATCATAACGTTTTAAATACTGCTTTAAAGACATGATCTTTACATCACTTTAAACCCACGGAAAAGGGAAAGCGAGTTTCATGTATGTAAATCCCAGAATTTAAAATAGAAAATTTTGATATATATGTGAATACCCCTATAGAAATAATAACATTGAGTATTCACTTAATAACATAAAATAATTTTGAGATAAAGAGGGAGGCATTTTGAGACGAAAACTATGAAGCATAACGTCTACGATACATGGTTTTAGAAAACATTGAAAAGAGAGGGTACATGGGTCACCCACTCAAAAATGATACATAAAACAGTAGGGGAACAGAATATATAGTATTTAAGAACATGTTAATGAAATCTAAATGATATACCATATGAAACGAAGAACTTGAAAGGAAGACAAAAATAAGATTTCTCTTATGAGAATTCGGAAAGCCTAACAGCGTCACTTAAAACTTCCAAAAAATGGATTAACGAGATCAAATAGAGTCTCTCATCATATGAACATAAATGATCCGTATGATAGATATAGATATCATACCCCAACATAATAAAAAGGAACTTGAAAGACTTGACATGAAAGTAGATCTTGAAAACGAGAAGGGTGAAAGAACCCCTTAGAAATTCGGCAGCCTAACGGCGCCACTTAAACTTCAAAATACTGAATTGAAGAGATAAAATGGGGTCTCTCATCATATGGTCATAAAAGATAAGTATGATAGATATAGATATCATACCCCAACATAACAAAGAGGAACTTGAAATAATTTACATGAAAGTAGAACTTCAAAACGAGAAGGGTGAAGAACCACTTAAAAATTCGGCAGCCTAACGGCGCCACTTAAAACATCAAAATACTGAATTGAAGAGATCAAATGGGGTCTCTCATAATATGGTCATAAAATATCAGTATGATAAATTTAGAGATCATACCCCAACATAATAAAAAGGAACATGAAATACATTACATGAAAATATATCTTGAAAAATGAGAAGGGAGAAAGAATCCGTGACAAAAATTTCGGCAGCCTAACGACGCCACTTAAAACATCATAAAACGAAATAATGAGAGTAAGAGGGGATCTCTCATTATATGAACATGAAAAGGGATTTAAGAGGAGTATAAAAGAACATCCTCCAACATAAGAACATGGAGCATAAAAGGAATGACATAAAAGAGATTACTTGAAAAGAAAGAGAGAGGTCAGATCCCTTACCATAAAACGTAACTCTTAAAACTCCAAGGTTGGGACCTTGAGGGCTTTAGGGCACCTTGGGATGACTCCTTGGGAGGTAATGAGACCAGAACATCGTTGGGGGAGAGTGGGGAGTCGAAATGGATGAGAGGATGGCTTGGTATTTATAGGGAAAGTGAGGGGACAAGGCATTAATGGCCAAGGGACACCTCACATGTGCTTTTCTCAAAACCATGTTCTCTCCCATGATATTTCCCATTAATTTAGGCCACATGGGGCCCCCTATACAATAATGCATCACCTTTGTTCGACCATCCCTTAAACTATCTCATGAAATCACCATGACAAAGTTATGATGTCATTAAACATACCGAAACCCTAAAACTGTATTTTTACTATTCACTGAAAATTCAACTTTCTCAGAAAAATCCCAAAATTTCACACTAACCAAATATCAATGATCTGATTTCAAAAATGAACTCCATTTTATAAAATTAATTTTCTAAATATTTTTATTTTTATTTTTAAATAAATACAATATTCACCGAAAATTCATTTTTTTTCAGAAAAAGCCCAAAAATTACATTAACATAATATCGATGCTGTGAGTTCAAAAAAGAAATTCATTTAAAAAAAATAATTTTCTAAATAATTTTAATTTAATTTTTAATTAAAAAACACTATTCACCTGAAAAAACTAATACTTGAATAATAATTTATGAAACCGTTATTTAACAATTTTATTGAATCACATTACTTAATCAAGGTGCCTAGATTATTTTAAAACTTTCTTTAAGTGAGATTACTAATCCATTTGGTCATATTACTAATCTTAATCATAAAATCACTATTCATAATTTACTATTCATAAAAAATCAATTTGATCTTATTAGACTCTAAATTTCATACTGAACATAATTGTAGAAGACCATTTTTTGAAAATCATTACACATTTTTAATTATTTAAGGTTTACATAAACATTTTTTTTTTAAATATACTTTCTCTAAAATTCACAAAAAATATGCATACTATATTTATCCAGACATTTGAAAATTCATAAACATAATCATAAGAAGAAATCCCAATTCTTATTTAAAACAAAGGATTACACAAGGCGGTTATGGTCTCCTTACATAGGCCCTTATCACACCAGCATAGGACCTAAGTGTAAGGTGTGCTAAGGTGAGGGAATCTAAGGGAGGCTCTGCCAACATCGCACGAGTAGTAATTTCTATTAGTTTGAACTTTTCGCAAAGGAGATTCCATTCTAGCTTCACACGATGAAGTTCGGCTTGGGTTTGGTCCAGAGCAAAGCCCAGTGGTGCTACCTCCTTCCCAAGTTCTGTTAGATGGGCTTCGATCGGTCCAAGACTACTGGGTGAGGCCATCGAATCTTCTTTCTATAATAATTAACCAAGATTACTTGTATTTAGAGACAATAATCAAAATGTTTAGTTTCCAGTGGTCATATTGACCAACAGTCATATAACCGTCTAAACCCAACTGCCTCGTTTTAATTATACTCATGTTATCAAATAAAACATTTTTATTGAGTATAAAAAAATAAAATAACACATGAAATTAGGAAACAAGATTTATTCAAAATTTCGGGTCGTTACATGATGAATAATGAAATATATGGGTTTTTATTAAAAATTATCTTTTCCTTTAAATCATTTAAAAAGTTTAATTTTATTTGAAAATATATTTAAAATAATATTTAGTTCATTAATATTATTAATAATATAATAAAATAATTGGAATAAATTTTATTTTGGATTTTGGTATAAAAACTTTTTATAGTCTAGAAAACTTTTTTATGGAAAATTGATTTTTATCACATTTTAGGGATTAATTTTAAATTAAATTATGAGACTTATTTGAATAAGATATGAAAAAATGGAATATGTATTTTTAATTTGGAGCATCAAATTTGGTAAATATTTCTTTTTTATTTTTATTAATTATGAATAGTATTATTGGTAAATATTTGTCACCAAAATAAGGGTAAAATGTGTAAAATAGGGTTAAAACTTTGTGATATGGATTTAAAATTTTTATAACAATTGAATTAATTCTAAGGGATGAGTATAATTTAGAAATACCCATCCATGTTTCTAAAATATGGACACTTGGTGCCATTTTTCTTTGATTATGACCTCTATATTATTTTAAGAAAAGTGTAAATACAAAATGTAACTCTCTTGACTTTAATATCTATATTTCTTTTATATTTGATAAAAAGAGGTTAAGTTTTGCTGTAATTTTTTTTTAAATATGAATTATTTTTTATAATATTAATTTATTTTTAATATTTATTAATTAAATAATTACCTTTAATGTTTAGGCAATGTCGACATAATATTTATTCAATTAGTAGAAAAATAAAATAAAATATTTTAAAAATAATAAAATTAATGAAATTTGGGTGAATTATTGAATTCCTTGATTATTGTAGATAAATATAAAATATTAAATATTTGTGGAAGGTTTTTATTCAAATTTAATTTATATCATGTTTTTTTCAAAGTAAAATTTTCTAAATAGTTTTGAAAACAACACGAATAGTATTTTACATTAAATAAATTTTATTAATTTATTAAAAACTCCTAAAAATTTAATAAATGGATAGGTAGGATGATAAATGGACTGAAATTGCATACCATTTCTATTTATCAGACAATTTTTACCTTATAATTAAAATTATAACTCATTAATATTAAAAAAATCCATTACTACATTTAAGGTTAAAGTTGGTTAACTGAGGGGTTAATCTAAAATATGAGGTTTAAAATGATATCAAAACCTATAAAAATTTGATTATATGATTATATTAAGACCAAATACTCATTATATATAAATTGATGTTATTTTTGAACCATTTTACTTGAGTTAGACACAAATTTAATTATAATATTTCATATATTTCAAAAAATGAGATTATTGATATTCTATAAAAAAATATTTTATTAAATGATTTAAATTTCATAAAAATCATATATTAAGCCTATTGAATGGTATATTGTGGAAAATATCAACCATGATTAATTTATGGTTGAATTTTATTTTTATGGTAACAATATTGACCCTTAAAGAGTAAAAAACTTTAATATTGTGATAATTTTCAAAAGGGGCAACTGAGTGGGGGGGGGGGGGGGGTTAAAACAAAGAGATAAGGGTGAATATGTCACTTAAAATTAAGAAAAATTTATTGTATGAAATTATTTCAATTTATTTTCACTATATATTTGAAATATATCAATTTGGATACACTTTAACCTAAAAATTAACTTATATATTAATTTAATATTTTATGTGATTCCATGACTGCCCATATTCTAACTTATTAAAGGGAACCTCTTCTCCTCTATTCATCACACACATTGAACCATATATATTGAAAAAAACCTACCAAATTATCTTCTCATCTTCCCTATCCACTATGAAAAGGTTTTGGTCTCCTTAATGGAAAAATCCAAGGGTCCTTAAGAAAGGATATAAATGAGGCCTACCGAAGAATAGGAGGTTAGATCACTTAAGAAGCAATTCAAACATAAGCTAAGGGAATTTTTCATATCAATTTTATTTCTGTGATTCATATGACATATTCACCAATTTTTTCCTTTTTTTAATTAAACATTTCCCATGAATGTATTTTACTTTTCTTTTAATAAAAATAATGATTATTTAAAATACATATAAGGTACTCTCTTTCATGAGGTTTTGATTTTGAGATTACCAAATCGATAAGGGGTTTTCACAATAATATTGTTTATTTGATACATGTTTGATGTTGTACACCTATTTTTGTTCATAAGGTATATATAATTCCCCTTTTACATGTCATATCATGAATCTGTTTATGTTCATGATATTTTTTTATTTCATTTTAAGTTATTATTTCATGTTGGATTATGTCTCAAAATATACCAAAGTGGTAAGGGATTTATGTTACAATATCATTGTTTATCAGAATTATTTATGATTAATTTTTTGATGATGGAATTTTATGACCAATATCTTAAGAATCCCATTAATATTTTTCTCCTATGTCTATTTCAGGAGGTAAAATATTTTATTTTCATTTTCCCCTCTTTAAGTACTAAAGATACCAAAATAAATTTTTAAATGAAAAATTAACTTTATTTTTCTGTTCGGATGAAAATTGTTTTTCTGCCATATACATGTTTTCTAAAAATATTTTTAATAATGTTTTAATACACTCCTATGATTTTTTATATTAATTTTTGACCCTTGATTGACTTTAAGAAACCATTTTAATAGGAAAATTCCTATCGTTTTTGAACAAGTTACTTTTTGTTTTTTACCAAAATTGTGAAAAGATTCTTTGTTTAACATACATAGATGGAAAAAATATACTTACATCGTGATTAATCAATTATTTGAAGATTTATTTTTATGTATCCAATTTTGTTCTGAAATATATTTTTTCCTTAATATTTTTGAACTTTTTATATTTTTAATAAGTGATTTCAAAGTGAAAAGAGAATTATCTTCCAGAAACATTCTAAGTAATATTTTAATGGCATTTTTAATCTATGATTATATATTTTGATGTCAATTAAGATTTAATTTTGATATAATCTAATGATACAATAACTATAATTTCACTATATAGTTTATTATTATGATGAAAATATGTTTATGAAACCTATTTATTTTCCAAATATTGTGTTGTGATGAAATATTGAAATGTTTATGTATACTATTTCCTTTCCATGGGTTATGATATGATGAATGTTTTATGATATTATGACTCACATATGTATGATTTTCATTATGTTATGGGTGGTATTAGAATAATATAGTCCTAAATTCATTGGGTAAATATGGATATCTCATGAGATAATAACAATATGAATGTGGAGTGAACCCAATTCTGTAAGGGATGATTTCCACAATGATTGTATTTTAAGTGAACCTTAATAAAGGATATGATATAATGAGGAGTGAAACAAATACACTATGATAGTCTTGGTAGTGAACCTCAACTAAGGATATAATGAAATAAGGGGTGAACCCAATCCACTATTATAGTCTTAGAAGTTATACTTTACTAAAGAATTGAATTTCCATGCTTATGTGTATACCAAAAACTTATGTCTTATGCCAATGTTACACTCTCATGGATCATGTTCTTTAATTCATTTATGATTCATGTATTATGAAATTCCAATCTTTATTCCTTGAATATAGATTATGATCTATGATATGAATTTTATGGTTTTCATATGTTAAGATCACATTATCATACACCTATACTCAATTTTATGTTTTAGTGATAATTTATATATCATTTGTTCACCCTTACTGAGCATCTGAGCTCACCCGATCTCATGTTTCTTTTTCCTAAGTTATGAATAAAGTTTTTAGGTATGATATGTCTAAGAAAGGGGATATTTATGAAGAACGTAGTGAGATATAAGGTAGATCTCTTATGAAAATGTTGTTTATGTATCAAAGTTTACAAAGACACTAAATTTATATGATTCTAGAATGGATTTTGATATTTTATATTTAATATTCATCCAATAAGATGTAATATTTATTTATGAATAGTATGGGTCACTATAGCGATGATCCCTATAGGTTTTCCCATGCAGTAATTATAGAAGGAGATTTACACTAAAGGTATTTATAGAGTTCTTTCATAGTTATGTAGGGTTTTGGAATGATGGTTTCCTTTATAACATGGTTATTTATTCTTATACCAATGTTGTAATGTATTCTCCTATGAAGTAGGACTATGTCTAAACCACATTATTCCAATGTAATGTACTTGTTTGATTTATTATTCATTTGTTTTGTTATCTCCTATTCATTATATTTGGTGGAATATCTTGTATGAGGTAATCTAGGGAACCAAAACCAGATGACAGTGGATCAATGTAGTGGTTGGGGTGAAAATTATTCTTAGTTCTGGACACTAGCTCATAGTGTTACTATGGTGTTCAAACCTTATGGTGGATTTGTTCTACATTTAAGGTCTAGAAGTAACTTATAATTTTGGGAATTTGTATCATTACAAATTTCAGGTACCTAACCCAAATTTGGGATAAAAATGGTGATTCAGATCAATTTATCACCAACAAGTGGTATAAGAGCTTCGGTTATAAAAGAATCTAGTGTTTCTTGGTGAGAAATTTACTAAGTCCTAGAAGAATGTAACTAGTAAGATAGTGGTGGTACTAGTGTTTTTGGGTCTATCCAAATTACTCATAATATTGGGAATATTTAGGAAGGTTATGTTATTTAGGTGATGCTCAGATCTTGGTTGAAAGACCACTGAAGAATTATATAAGGGATTCTTGATTCCTTATGATTTTTTGATTCAATGGGAAGTAATTTTTTATCCAAATGATGGAATTTCAAATGGGTAAGGTCTGAATTAACGTTGAATGGTGAAATATTAGAATTTTTAATATGGTTGAAATTTCTACTTATAGATATTATAGAAGTTTCATCGATGAGAGGCATCCAAAAGAGAGGTTTTGGTAAAATGATAATCTATGTAAGAAATAAAAAAAATATGTTTTAGAAGGTGTATCTAAAAGATGATGCATGACTTTGAAGGAAGACGTTTTACACTATGATATTTTAAGGAGTTATTTTAATTCCAATTATTTTCCAACCCCCTTGAGTCATGATATCAGCTCTAGGGTTTCATCACTAAACATCCAAGAAGGGAGTAAGTGTTTTCTTTAGAAGATCCAACAAAAGTAGCACTCATGATTGTTGAAAGTGGTGGGTTCCTATTTTTCAAAATTAAATCAAGGAATGAGACATAGTCTCAGTTATATTGAATGAGTTTTTTCATTGGTCATATGGAGAGTGATTTTTTTGTATAAGAGTTTATAGATGTAATACGATTCGTGTGGCAAGGCCTCCATGGTTTTTGAAAAGTGTGAAATATGGATATTTGTTTCCAGATATTGGTTTAATAAGGTGTATTCATTCTAGAAATATTTAATTTTAGAAGAGGGAGCCATTTACAGGACATCTTGATGACATAGATTATGAGAAGGGGTGAAAAAACTTAGATTTTTAATGATAGTACGGAACTCAGATGCAATGATTATATAAAATTTTGAAGGAGATAATTCTTGGTGAGTATTATAATGAATTATCATTTCGGTAGTATCAGAACTAGATGAATTATAATCTTTTCTAGTTCTGAGTTTTTCTCAATGGTCCATTGTACTTTGTACGTTCATCAATAAAACGACATAAGAGTAAAGAAATTTTTTCCTTAATGAAAAATCCAGAGAATTCATAACCATAGTCAAAGAATAATCATGGTGTGGTAGATATAGAAAGATAATAGATAAGATTTAAATTTAAATATGGTTTGGGGAGAGTTCATAAGTAGTGGGAGTATCAGAAGACCTGCTAATGGAAAGGATTTTAGTTTAAGGAGACTAAACCTAGTATATCATAATATGTTGTTGTGATGTAGATGGTGACTCTATATGAGGATATATATTATGGGGGAACTCTAAGTCCATAGTGAAAATATATTTTACTCTCACCTGTTATGTTTTAAAAAGTTATCATATCATCATGTTGTTGCTTGAGGAGGGACTACCCCAAGCATATTTCTTTCCATTAGTTATAGTAGTGAAAACATTTTCCATATTTAGAAGAGATACTTTAAAAATTTAATCTGGGTTTTAGAATAATAAAAAAGGGTGATCCTTAATGGTTCAAGACTAGGATAGAATATATTGAAAGAAATGGATCACATTTTACTTGGTTGCACTCGGAAATGATAAGCATAATTACACTAGTTTTTTCAGTGTGATTTTATCAGATAGATTGTACTAGAATTTCACGAATTTAGTTTTATATAGAGTTAAGTTATAGTGGTGTCATTGAATTTATATATAATACAAGGTTCTTGGATTGCAGAATATTTGTGGAAAACTTTTAAGTGCACAAGATCTATAAGGAGAGGGTATATGTACAAGGTATATGAAAAATTATTACTAATGAGAGTTAAAAATATTTGGATGGTGTGAGAGCATACATGATTTTCGAAAAGTCTATAGAGGCATTTATAAGGTGCCATTGTTTATGGAACATTTGATTAGAGTATGAAATACTGGGGAGAATTTGTATTAGTGGGGGCTTGGATAATCATTTTCATGGTGGAGGACCATGACGACACTATAATGGGATAACAAAATATTTCATTCAAAAAGTTTTTTAGTGGAATTTGGAAATACTTTGAGAGTGGTCTTAGATTGGGATATTATTACCCTTAAATTAATAAAACTATTTATAAGTTTTAGATTATTGGGTGTTGGTAGGATAATTGTTTTTGGGTTATGTGTTGGTTTCCAGAATAAATATTTTAGAAGGGGAACCAATGTAATTGGATGGAGTCATGTTTACCTTCATTAAGGATATCTAGATTATAGTAAAAAAACAGCAATGTCATTATCCGAATTTGGAGGAAGTGATAGATGAAGTGTTAGAGAGATGGAATGATAGTTCTAGAGGAAGTGTTGGTTTTAAAAACATGACTATAACTACAAAAAATTTTACTATATAATTTATTTTCTTTAAATGAATATAATGATCAATAAATATTTTTAAAAAAAACACTAAGCTAAAATGATATGTAAAATATTAGATAAATATAATAATAATAATAAAAAAACCACTAGTAAATAAAGATATACTAATTTTAATATATTAGTAAAATTAAATATTTATATTATAAATGTTATTTGATTATTTAATATAAATGTCATAGTTTTCAAATAACAATTTAAAGTGTTTTTATGAATAAATTAAATTGAAAAAATTTAGAATTTCATATGAAACAATATATTGACATACTTTAAATTATAAAATAATATGTAATATAATGAATAAAACTTAATGTTTAAAAATATTACTTTTCATTAAAATCATTTTTTTATATTTTGTATTTTCATTTAAAAGCTAAAATACAAATTTTAGAATTTCAATCATATAAAATGAACATATTTTTTGAATTTATAATGTAAATATTTTCTTAGCATGATTTTTTTTATTTTTTTAAAACATTTGATTTTTATATGAATAGTGAAAAATACAGTTTTTACCAAAACTATAATTTTTACCGAAGCTATAATTCTTATGACATTGTCATAAGATAAAATTGACTTAGAGATTTATAAAAAGTTATTATATTAATAGAATATGTATTTAAGGAATAAATAAATCCTGTATTTTAACATATTAGGTGGAACATAGAAAACATATACTTAATATTTTGAGCTTAAGTAATATTGGGCCCAAATAAAAATTAGTTTTCGGTCTTTTCATTTAATTAAAAATTATTTTGGTAAAATTATGTTTTTAATTTATTTAAAATACACATAAAATTTATTTGTTCTGTATTAATAAAAATTTATGTTTTTAAAATAAAAAACATTGATAATTCTATTATACATATATATTTCATGGTTAAAAACACACTTCTCCCAAAAACATTTTTTTTCGAGTTATATGCGTTTATTTTAAGATCAATGTTGAACACTCTTAGAAAAATTATTTGATAAAATAATTTTAAAATTTTAAATAATAAAGATAAAATTAGGATAAAACTTTAAATTTCATTTTTTTCATTAAAATCATTTTAATAATGTTGAAAATTAATTACCCCAGCAAAATTAAAAATGGTAAAACTGATTTAATAAGAGGAAATGGATCAAAAAATGTAAAAAATGTTTCAAAATGGATTTTTTAGGTTTTATTGACTAAAAATCACATATAATCCACTTTTCCCTTTTTGAATCTTTTAAAACTTGAATAGAAATATTATATTATTGAAAATGTAAATCATGCTTCCAAAATTTACCAATTCTTTACTTATAAAATGGGATCAATTATACCACTTCATGTTACAACTTTAAATTTGAATTTATTCTTAAAGATTTAAATTATTTTCTCATATAACTCTATCCCAATTAATTAAGCCACGAATCACTATTAGTTAGATCAATCCCTCCATTTATAAGAATATTTCTAAGATAAAAGTCAAGATCTCGACATAAGTATTACCTCATTATTAATTTATTCTTTTTAATCATGCTATTAATGTTTTTCAAAAAACCTTAATATAAAAAAATAATTATAATTAATATATCAAAATGTTCTTATATTAATGTAAAAAACCTTATTTATTCTTTCCCACCCACTTAGAAAAATAAAAGAACGCCAATCGTGCATTATGCAGACTACTGCCCACACGAAGAGATGTCATCCATTTTTCATAACCACTTATCACGATTGATTTTAATGATTAGATTAATGAATAAATATTATATATACAAATAAAATAATTATTATTAGTAGTAAAATTTATTATCTACCTTTATCCCCTCTCAATCATCGAGAAACGATAGCATTAATCATGCATTGTGTAGACTACCACCTCCATAAAGTAACATTTTTTATTTTACATCTTGATTTTATTTATTTATCCAAACCGCTTAAAATATGATTCAAAAACTTAAAAAAATATAAATAATATCATTATTATTTTTTATAATGATACTATAAACTTCCTTAACCATACTCACCCATTGAGATATAGTATATTCATATTTGGGGTTGGTTTAACCACCCACTTCAACAATGCTATAAAACTCTACCATGGATGATTATAAGAAAATAAATACTAATGAAATTATAAGATAATAAGTAATTATTTATTAGTTTATTTATATATAAAGGTTATATTAATTATTTAAATTTTTATTAAAATATCATATTTTATCACTAGAATTACCAAAATAAGAAGACATCGATTCAATTTTTACGCAAACATAATAAAAAACTATAAAATAAATAAATATAATATGATAATAAATGGTATATATTAAATTAAAAAGAGATGAATAAAGTTCCTAATAAGGTATATAACAAAATTAATTTGATCATTCAGGAAGTTAGGTGCATGCATAGAATGAATTAGGAAAAGGTAAGAGTTTCTTGCCTCAATTTTCAATCCCTTGAGACATAATTCTTATTATACATAATATTTTATTTCAAATGGTGTATTTACATCCCATTTAGTATTTTTTATAATTAAACTATCATTATTAAGAGTATTTAATGTTTCATTTAAAATAAAAACCTTCAAGTGGGTTTGATTTGAAAGTTTTTAATATCGTAAGGGTTTGTGCTAATTCAATTTTCTACAATTAAGTTAAAAAATTTATTATTGAACTCTATTATTAATTGTTTTATTTATTATACCAAATTAATATTTGACATTTTATTTCCTCCATATTTTATGTTTATTTACAATTATTTATTATAACTCATTATTAAATCATTCTTACCCTAAGTATTATGTTACTTGAAAGGGTTTCTTGGTCTTAATTCCTATTTCTTGAGACATAATTCTTATTGTGATCCGATTTAATTTTATATGGTTTATATAAAATCTATTTGTTATATTATATCAGGAATTATATTTCATTCATGGTATTTGAATTTGAATTTTAAAATATGTATACATTAAGGGTTTTTATTTAAATATTACTCAAAACAAATGGTTCATTTTCCAAACATTATTCTAAAATAGAGGTCCCTAAAATGTGAAAAACCATCTAGGGTATTTTTAAATTATTTACTTCCAATTTCACAATAAATTTTCTTCCCCTATGGTTAACCCTGGTGACCTTTTTTATCCATTTAACTTGATTTAAAATTAAGGTTTTAAAATATTTTTAATTGATGTGTCTTTTAATAAAATTATTTTAAATATATAAAAAGGTAATTTTTTTATGATTATGTTTTATATTCAACTCTAATTTTTTTGGATATCCATATATTTATTTCAAAAAGTTTAAAAATAAATTTTCAACTATGTTGACTTTATATTCAAATGTTTTAAATGAATATTTATTCAATGTTTTCCATATGGTTTGTTTTTTACAAAAAGATTCTATAACACCCCAAGATTCCACGATAAACTTCTCTTTGAATAATACTCCTCCAATGGCCTGAAGTTCTTCATTTTTTTTATTGATTTTGATAATACACATTTCAAGGGGTGAGGTGGAACCATTATAAGGCCCATAGGCATACGTATTACATGGATTGTAGGCCTTAGAGAAATTCATTTCCCGTTGGCTTCAAACATTACATACAACTCAGACTAACTACTTGGAACTGCTCCTCCCTAGCATCTTAATCATGAAATCAGTTCTCCACCGTCACATGGATGTTTGGCTGGGCTTTCCTGTGCATACACAAGCTTGTCCCGATGGTTGGCGCCATAACCTCTCATTTTTATAATCTGTTTTAGATTCTTCTATGGTGAGAGATCCTTGCTCCTCCTCCTTATGATGTTTGCTCCTTATAGGTTGTCTGGTTTGCATCTACACTGAAGGTGGACCGAATGCCTTGAGGTGGCCCAAAGGCCTTACTAACCTAAAGGCCTAGGTGTCCCAAAGGCCTTAAAGGACACAGGGACCAAATCGGTGGCCCGAAGCGTAACGCCCCGACCCCAGTTACCCAGAGTCGATGCATTATTACATAACATTGGCATGATCACAAAAGATCAAGTCTCGAAAGACTGATTAGTTTAGTAGCCTTGGAAACACTAGATACATTAATAAATGTTACATTACATCATAAAGTGAAAAATCACAATAACATAGTCTCCATAGTACACACTCATATCCCCTTCATACTATCCCTGTAGGTCAGTCATACAATATTTATTCACATCCGGGGAAAATAAAACATAGAAAGGGGTGAGCTCAGATGCTCAGTAAGGATAAAAATATAGTGGAAACTTTCATAAATAAACATAAACATTTAAGGAAATGTATAACTAAAACAAAATCCTTTTAAATTTGAACTTCAACATAATATGGCAAAAATAAAATGAAATAATGCCATTTACTTATTCACATGGATATTCTACTAGTCGAATAATCACATGCAATATCAATAACCACTTTCACAATGATGGAATGCATAATGCCAGACTATCATAACCACGTAGCCAAGGCCTCGTGCCATGACTAAAAATAATATTTTTTCAGGGCCTCGTGCCAAGACACTAGTTTATCTCATGAGACCTACTGATACATCGAGGAGCTATAGCGGGCTCCACCCGTCACTTATTAAGTCCAATGCATTCCTCATATAAACAGGTTTAAACATATCATAAACCATAACATAATAGTATCACATAAAATATTCATAAAGGAAACATAACATTTCCTCATTTCAATAACAAGATATCAATACAACACATTGATATAATAAAACCATTTTCAATACCAAAATAAAAGAAAATTAAAACTTGGTATTTATTTTAAATTTAAAAAAAGTTGTGTCTTGTAGAGGAAGCCGAAACTCAAATAATGGTCACGGTGGTGGAGAAGTCGTTGTCGCCACATAAGTACAACAAGTAAAACATTCCTTTTTGTCATTTAGTAAAATGATTCGTATTAAAATATTCCTTTTGAATAAACGTAAAAGTTAAAGGGGTTTATACACCATATAAAAGAAATTTGTGTATAAAACAAAATATGCCTCAATGAATGGAGATTGAGACGAAGTCCCTTAAAAAGATCATTTTTAAATAATATAGATCTATTATGTGTATTCACTATAATTACACATAAATAAAGTACAAATACAAGATAGGATATAATAATATCATGACATAATTTGAAAGTAGGAGATTAACCCAAAGAACAGAAATTGGGTTAAGAAGTTCCCTTACCTCGTGTCCGACTTGACTCGACCGTTCCTTAACCTCTTGAATAATAAACTAGAGTTAATTTATAATTTCTTAATAACCTTTTTAAAGTATATTTTTCCTTTTATATCACTTATTACCATGTTATGAACATTATGTAATTATTTATGTTAATAACGGTCGTTTTGTCGATCTTTGGTACTTGAATCAAAAATAAACATCTTATAATTACAAGTTGTTCATGTGGTAAAATATCCATTATATCCAGAATTATATTCATGATGTAGATATCATATATATCATATATATCCAGTATATACATTCATTCATAATTTTACGTAACATTTAGAGGTAAGAAATCAAATGCACCATTCATGGAGACGGTAAGCCGTACGTACGTATAAACACTACTTTCATTTCTATTTCGTATTTAATGGAATGAAATAATAATGATATAAAGGTGTATTATAATTCCAGTATAATATAATATATAATATCAGTTACTCCATCCTTTATACGTCCCACATATGGCATTACCGATTCAAATCACTTTGAGGAGGCGGTAGTCCGCACTTCCTAAAATGAAATTATCGCGTTTATCCATAATGGAAATCATAAAGGTATTCCATAAATGAGAAATACAGAAGAATAAGGAAAGAATAAACATAATATATATCATATATATAAATAGTTTCATCATAATGGCCACCATTAGAGGTGTTAAAAGAATATTGAACAATCATCGTTTCGTGAGGCAGTATTTCGCCACCCACAAAAACAATATGTTCTTTAACCATTAGACAGAGGTGTGTATAAGTGTAAATAAAATCCTTATCATAACAACATCCTAGTATATTTTAGATACTGGTGTTGTTACAAAATAAAGTAATAAAAAGATTTTAAGGGGTTGGAGAAGAAAAATAAAACAAAAGAACATAAGAGAAGACATTACCTTAAAATCGGGTAATTTTTTTTGATTTGATCCAAAGGCTTTTTTGGGAAGACTTCTTCCCAAAGTGATGCTTCTAGAAGTAAGAGAGGGACGTTGAGAGAGTATTTGGGTAGATGTTGGACGAGAAAAAAGGCTTTGAAGGTGTGGATAAAGTGGTAGAGGTGGGGGTCTTTTATAAGATGAGAGGAGGGACACTCTTGGAAACTCATGAAATGTTACATTATTATGAAATGATTTTAGTATTTTAATGGTCCCAAAATGATATATTTCAAGGATAAGGTGATAAGTCTTCTAAATATACTCATCCAATAGGTTTTTGACAAGTTTATGTATTAGATTTTACATTATCCTTCCATTTTATTAAAATCTTTAATTAATGAGGTAATCGCTGCATCATCATGGTGTCATAAAAAATTTAATTTATTTAATGTCTAAAAATTATAAAAAAACTTCCATGATGTAGGAAATCTTTTTATCTTTAAAATTAATATTTATAGTCAAAAATTTAACTTATATAACCCCATGTAATAATTTTTTTAGTAAAACAACACATGTTTGTGACAATTTTATTTTTACTTTAAATAAAAAGTTATTAATGTCATTTGCTTACCCATGTGGCTCCAGTGGGTCCCCAAGTTGACCCATGGATTGTATTGGTTGGCTATGATGCATCCAATAAGTGTAGGACAAGTTTAAATATATTTTTATATTTTTATAATATCATTTTTACATTAAATTTCACTAATTACCTTTAATCGCGATTAATAAAACTTAAAAGTTACTATTCACCAAAAATTATTTTAATCCCATTTAACCAGATTTTACTTCCTAATGACAACCATGTATGTCTGATTTTTGAAAATAAAATCACAGAAGTGGTAATGTTTCATTTACATGAAAAATTAGTTTTTAAACTACCACTTAGTGGTTTCACTATTAATCAAAAATTGAAGTTTTTCAGAAAAATACCAAAAATTCACCCTAATCTATAATTGATATTCTGAATTAAAAAATGGTGTCTATTTTACAAAATTCCAAACATATAAGTTTCATTAATTAATTTTATAATTATTTCCCGTTGTCAAAACAAATAGTGTGTCTCTAAGAAACAATATCAGTCAAAAGATTGACAATTGTTTATGTCCAATTTCAAAGTGAAATTAATTGTAATGAACACCATTGAATAAAATGGTAAAATTATATTCTAATTATACTTTAAAACCACTCAATAGTATAATTTATCACTATTAATTATTTTTATTAAAAAAGTTGTTTTTAATTAAAATTTAGTAATTCCACTATTCATCAAAATATAAAAGTTATCCGAAAAGTTCCAAAATTTCACCCTAGGTTAAATTCGATATTATGAATCAAAAAATGAAGTCCATTTTGAATGATCAAATTTATAAAATTTCAAAAAGTAGGTTTTACTATTCATTACGGCTACTTTGATTGGTTGTGGTGTGTGTTAGAACTCGAAGTTGCGTACAACACACGCTACTGTATTACTCAAAGAGAAGCGTACCGTAGAAGCTTAGGGTGTTACACGAAGGCCGAAACGGGGGAATATTCCCAGCTGCTACAGTTCCAAACAGTGCCTGCTACAGTTCCCGCTATAGTACCTACTACAGACCTGCTACAATACTGCTACAGTACTGATACAGTATTGGAAAATTAGCCTCCTCCTAGATTTTATCTCGGGTCTCCTGTATTAAATTAAGTATTCCTCACTAATTGGACTGAGGCTCATGTGCTCTTTGAATAATACAATAGCTTGCGTTGTATGCAACTTTGAGTTATAGCACATCACAACCAACCAAACTAACCATTATGAATATTAATACCCACTTTTTTAAATTTTATAAATTTTATTTTTCAAAATGGAATTCATTTTTGGATTTGTAATATCAAAATTACCTTAGGGTGAATTTTTGGTATCTTTTCTGAAAACATTCAATTTTGATGAATAGTGAAAACACCCCATTATTGTTTAAAACTGAATTTTTATTTAAATAATTATTAGTTTTATTTAAATTTATTTTAAGTCAAAATAGATACAAAATACATATATAAGTTCAATATAATTCATTGGAGTCATTTTATAATAAGATTAGATATATACAATTTTTTTGAACTATTTAACGCCTTTTACCCACCTTCTAGGCACATTTACAAATTTGCATAAAATGTAATTTTACCATTTCTATGAATTTAATTTCAAAAATACAAGAGAAATGGTTGATATCAGAAAGTAAAATGTGGTTTAATATGATGAAAATAATTTTTGGTGAATATTAACTTTTGAATTTTATTTACCACAGTTAAAAGTAAAAAGGGTAATTATAGGTAAAAATGATATTATAATTACCCCAAAACATGTCCTAATTCTATTGGATAAGTTTAATTATACCAAAATGAACCTCAGGACAGAAATTTGATCCACTTTGATCCACTTAAATTAGATTAGTACATTTATTATTATTTTATTTGAAGAAGAGTTAAAATTGTAAAATTCAAAGATTAATAACTAAAACATTTTTAATATAGTGTTACCCATAACATGGATTAGACTATAAATAATCATTATAAAGATAAAAATATTTAATACATCATGGTATTTTATTTATAAATTTTATACAAAAAACAATTTAATTTATTTACGACATAATGATGATGCAGTAATTACCTTGTTAATGAAATATTAAAATAATTGATATTATAAATATTAAAATAAATGTAAATTGAGACTTTTTATGGCTTCCACGAATTTTATAGGTTAATATGACATTTTAGGGTTTATTTAATTAATCTTTTTCTAATAAATCAGATTTTTATGACTTTCAAAAAAAGAAATACTAAATAGTGTCAAAATTGACATAAATGAGTTTTTTTAAAAATACTATTTTATTAAATTATATAATAGTCTTAAAAATATAAGGTATGGAAAAATGATATATATAATAATATATATGTCATTAATTACCCACTTAAGGTTCTCTCAGAATTTAATAATATGTTTTTTAACCATGTGATATAAAAATACAAGAAGACATAGTAAAACTAAAACTATTTAACAAAGAGTTAAATCTAAAATATAAGGTTAATATGGTGACCTAAACTTGTATAAAACCTATTGGTTGAGAGTTTTTTGACACATCTACACATTATCCTAGAAAAAAATTTATTTTGAGACATTAGACAACGAAAATTATTTTATAATCAAATAATATTTCAATATTTTCCAAAAGTGTCCCTCACATCTCTTATAAAAGGGAACTTCCCCTTCTCTTAATTTCAAACCTCCAAAGCCATTTGGATTAGCCAAAACCGGATCAAATATTCTATAAACTACCCTTAATTAATCTTAAAGGCCTTAATTTTATTTGAAATCCAACCTATGTATCCCTTTTGTTCAAATCAAAAGGAATCACTAGAAGAAGATGCAATTATTTCATCACCTCTTTCAAAGTTCTTTTCTTCTTACACTTCCTCTTTATTTTTTGTTTGCATACCAAAATAATAATTACAATAAATTATACACACTGTGATGTTATTATAAATATGGTACAACCATATTCATTATTCTATCCATTCAATGAATGACAAAGTCACCATACATGCGTACGTACAGATTACCGTCTCCACATCGTGGTGTAGTTTGTTATTCAACACATTGTTGTTTGGATGGGCATAATAATGAGTATAATTGATGTAAATAATAAATATAACATGTTAAGTATTATTTATATATAATATACCATCCAAATACGTATGATTTAACTATCAATACAATGACATTGACACTCGTGAGTACGTACGACTTACCGTCTCTGCAATGAGATAAGATTTCATTCCCCATCATAACCATTAAAGAATAATTTTCATTGGATGATTAAAATTAATGTTTAATAACTTAATATAATTATTGATATTAATAAAATACATCCTATCCATAACAAACATTACTTACGTAACAAAACATATAAGAGAAAAAGAATCAGTTAACACCCAAAACAACGATACTACTGAAATATCATTAATAATGATATATTAGAAGATCGTATATGATATCATATTCATTTAGGTGGTTCTTGAATAATTTAATAACAATTATTTAACCATTATACCAGAGGTTAACATACCCTCAAATAAGGAAAAGTACAAGGTAATGGTTAATTTTACATTCTCTTTATTTTCAAAGGTTGTTTGTATGCAAGTTTCTACTGAGACTTATTTATCATCCACATCAGATTTTCTTAAAAATATATTTCAAAAACATTTTTAAAATTTCCTAGAATATGTTTTAAAGTCATTTATACCCTTGTTTTACTTTTTATAAAATGTTTTGAGAGGAATGTTTCTGTCGTTTTCCAAACAAGATACTTTATGACCATTTCGACAAATTAAGGAAAGAGTGTTTTTTAAATTATATGGTGGGTGTGGCTATTTTATGACATTATAACACCTTTGAATCTTCCCTTATAATCTTATAATAATATTTTTAAAATAATTTTTTTCTTTACTTTTAAATGATTTCAAAATATAAAGATAAATTTCACTCAAATAGTTTTTGGATTTATTTCATCTATGTCAACATCCTTCGTTAAATTTTTCATTTGTTTGAAGTTTATTTATTATAATACAATCTTCCATATTGTATTGAATATTTTGTGATAATTTTTACTATAGATGTGCTATTTTTATACCATTAATTGTTCATGGTTAACGTATTGTCATTTTGTATGCTAGTTTTAATAGAAATGTTTATATAATGTTTTAACATTTTTATATGAGGAATGAATTGGACTTAGTAAGTAACAGGTGGAGCCCTATATAGCCCCTCGATGCATCTGTAGGTCTCATGAGACAAACTAGTGTCTTGGAATAAGGCCTTTAAAAAATATTATTTTTAGTATTGGCATGAGGCCTTGACTATGTAGTGATGATTTCCGGCATTTTTCATTCCATCAATATGAAATTAGCTATTGATATTAAATGTGATTATTTGACCAGTAAAATATACATGTGAATAAGTAAATGGAATTATTTGATTTATATTTTCCATATTATGATGAATTTTATGTTTAAAAGGCTTGTGTTTTAGTCTTATACATTTCCTTAAATGTTTATGCTTATTTATCATAGTTTCCGCTATATTGTTATTGTTACTGAGCATCTGATCTCACCCCTTTCTTATGTTTTATTTTTCCTAGGATACAAATAAGTATATTATGATTGACCTTAAGGGATATGATATGGGTTATGAGTGTGTTCAAAGGTAACACAATGTCGTTGTTTTTCAATTTCATAATGTAATGTAAAACTTATGTATATATCTTGTATTTCGAAGGATACTAAACTAATCAGTTTTTCGAGACTTGATATCTTGTGATCATGAAAATGTTATGTAATAATGCATGGACTCTAGATAAATGGGGTGAGGACATTACATTTGGTATCAGAGGAAGTTTAGAACAATCCTTGAAAACTAGATTTAGATAAAATCTAATTAGAGAACATCATCCTAAGATAGACTTTGAGAATTAGTATAGAAGAACTTACTAGAATTTTTGTAATGTAGAGAATTTGTGAATTTTCCATGAAATACATACCTATATGGATACAAGCAGGTAGAGGTGGCTTGGGCACATATGTATCTAGGGGTAAAACCCGAAAAAATCTCTTTAAGCTAGACTCAAACGGGAACTGGTGCACGACAACAGGCCTTGCTACACTCTTGGTTACATCACTCCTGGGGGATATGCTTAGGATAATTCAAATTTTCTTTACAAGCCATTGTGAAGGATTTAGGAGTAAATAATTCCTCAATGAATTTTTTTATGATTATAGATTATATGCATAAATTGTTCAATTTATGTTAGGTATTTTACTGGTTTGGAATTATGTATTGCGATTCATAAATTAATCTAGTGTATTCCATTGTTTAGAAATGGCACTTAGTGGAAGGAATGGAAATTTTATCAACACACATAATCCATGTAGGGATTTTCCTCCTGCTCAAGCTAATTATAGTAAAGCTAGTGATGAAACTGGTGCTGAACATCTTATAACCATACTCGAAAAACTCACTCAGGTTATGAATAATAACCTTGCATTTATGGAGCACCCTGATTCACCACGCGGAGGATCAATGTTAGATTGATTCATGAGGCAACAATCCCCAACATTAAATGGGACAAAAAAATCCATTTTTAGATGAACAATGGATAAGTTTTTTGAGAAAATATTTCATGATTTGGGGAGTAACGGAAGGGAAAATTTTTTCATGATAGTTTATCGCCTCAAAAGTGATGCAGATCAATGGTGCTCATCAATTAAAAACACAAATAAGGATAATTAAGTATAAAATATGGAATTGAGGGAGTTTAAAGTGCTTTTCGTAGAAAAATACTTTCCTCGTGAACATCAAACAGATATGGAAAGGAAATTTCTAAGTCTAAGGAAAAAGGAGGATTAGAATGTCACAAAGTATGAGGCTATCTTTACAAGGTTATCAAAGCATGCTGAGGATTATATACGCAACCCAATAAGTAAGATTGATCGATCCATTCATTGGTTAAATCCATTTCACCATCGATCATTATTCTCACAATCTTTTTCAGCATACAAAGATATAGTCTCATGTGATATCAAGAAAAAAAGTAATTCTCTAAGGATTATGAATTTTAAGAAAAGTAAGAGAATAAGAGATATGTTGAACACTCTATAATGGAAATAAGGGGAAGAAGAGAAATGTTGAATTTCCATCCTACAGTAAATGTGGTAAGAAACACCCCGGTACTTGCCTGAAGGGAATGAGAGTCTGTTACAAGTGTAGAGAAAAAAGGCCACCAAACTCATGATTGCAAGGAAAATAAAGAGGCTATCAATGTTGAATACTAAAGCTGTAGAGAAATGGGTCATTCTGTAAATGAATATCGTAAGCACCAAGGAATCATACCTTAGAAGAGGTCAAAGGGAGAAAGGTCAAGCTTATGAGATCACAACTACTAAGGTTGACATTCCAAATGATGTAGTGGAAGGTACTTTAATCGTTTCCTCAAATTTATCCAATACTTTATTTGATTTTGGATCATTACATTCTTTCATATCATCTTAGTTTACAAAAAAAATTAGATATTCCCAATTTGACTTAAGAAAGGAGTTGTCAGTAAAAACTCTTAAGGGAAGTATCATTTCAACAATGTTTTGTGAATCAATTACCATTATGGAATATAAATGTGCTTTATCTACTGATCTTATTGTCATACCCAGGATTGCATTTGATATAATCCACAACATGAATTTTCTTTCAGACCATGATGCGAAAATCTATTGTAATAAGTAGGAGGTTACAATTTTTGATGATGATAAGAAATCCCTTATATTTAGAGTAGAAACATCACCATCTTCTTCCCATTCATATCCACCCCTAATAGCTCTACTAAATTAAATTATTGGAGAGGAAGAGAGTGAAGTAACTATGGGTGATGAAATAAATGTTCAAATAGAGGATACGCCAATTATGCAAGAGCATGTTGATGTTTTTCCAAAGGATTTACCTAGAAATCCTCCAGAACAGGAAATTGAGTTTTCCATTGATTTAATTCCTTGTTCAAGGCCCATATCGAAGACCCCTTATAGAATGGACACTATTTAATTAGTGAAAGTAAAGAATCCACTAGATGAATTGACTAATAAAGGATTTATTTTCCCTAATGTTTCTCTATGGGAATCCCTTGCTATTTTTATTAAGAAGAAAGATAGATCTATGAGGTTGTGAATTGACTACATGGAGATCAGTGATATAACAATAAAGAACAAGTATCCCCTACTTTGCATTGATGACTTATTCTATCAACTTCATTGAGCTAAATATTTTTCAAAGATTGACCTTTGATCTGGATATCATCAGTTGTGCCTGAATAAGGAAGACATTTCAAAGAAAGAATTTCATACCTGATATGGGCATTATGAGTTTACAATAATTTCTTTTGGACTGACTAATTCACCCCTTGTCTTCATAGAACTAATGAATAGAGTTTTCAGGGAATATCTTGATGAATTTTTTGTGGTATTTATTGATGATATCTTGGTATACTCCAAAAGCTACGAATATCATGAAAATCACTTGTGTACTATTATAAGGACTCTTAAAAAAATGAATTATATGGGATGTTTAAAAAGTGTGAATTATGGATTAAGGATATTTATTTTCTTGGCCATATTGTCTCTATGTATGGAATCTCTCTTGATCAATTTAAGACAAAGGAAATACAATAATGGACAACACCAACTAGTATAATTTAGGTACATAGTTTTATTGGTTTAGCTGGCTATTATCCGTGTTTTGTCCAAATTTTTTTCTAATTGGATAATACACTAACTAAGATCACATGTAAAGGGGTTAAATTTGTTTTAAAAAAAGAGTGTGAAGAATGTTTTGAAAAACTGAATAGAATATCAGTCAATGCTCTTATCTTGACTCTACCATCAGGGAATGATGGGTTTGTTATTTACAGTAATGCTTCAAAGAAAGTACTTAGTTTTGTCCTTATGTAAAATTATAGATTTATTTACTATGCATCACAATAGTTAAAATTAATGAACAAAACTATCCCACCCATGATCTTGAGTTAGCAACTATAATCTTTACTTTGAAGATATAGAGACACTATCTCTATGCTGAAAAATGTAAGATATATACTGATCAAAATAGTTTGAAGTATATTTTACCACAAAAAGAACTCAACAAGAGGCAAATATGATGGCTTGAACTACTCAAGGGTTATGATTTCACTATACAATACCACCATAGGAAGTAAAATAAGGTGGAAGATGCTTTGAGCAGAAATAATCATGGAGTTCTGAACAAGATGAGAGTTGAAAGGGATCCTATGTTCATGGATCTCATAAAGATGGATATGGGAATAATAATGGAAGAAGAAACATAAATACTTTTTCAAATGTTTGTGAAAACATCTTTACTAGAAAGGATAAAAAGTTCTCAGACTGATGATTATGAGTTTCAAAAGAAAATTAAAGATGTAAATGATGAGAGATTGATTTACTTCGTATATGAAGATAAATTTTGAAATTTGGGAAGAGAATTTGTGTTCCCAATATTCCTCATCTAAAAATGGAACCGTTGGATGATTTTCATCGTTCCAATTTCTTTATACACCCTCATAGAACTGATATGTATAGATATTTGAAGGAATATTTTTTGTGGGACAACATAAAGAGGGAGATTGCTGATTATGTGTCAAGATGCATGTTTTTCCAATAGGTGAAGGCTAGAAGACAACATCCTAGAGGATTCATAAAACCTATTCCCATACCTATGTGGAAATGGGATGATATTAAGATAGAATTTTTCATGGGGTTACCAAAGAATTATAGAAGGAATGTTGCAATATGGGTCATTATTGATCGTCTTACCAAGTCAGCACATTTTCTTGCTATAAGAGAAAATTTACCACTTGAATGTTTAACAAGACTATTTCTTAATGAAGTTTTAAGACTTCATGGTGTACCCCTATAAATTATTTCTGATCATGATCCCTGTTTTACATCAAGATTCAAGAAAAGTGTTCAGAAAGACCTGGATGTTGAACTTCATTTGAGCACTTCCTACCACCCTCAAACTGATGGACAATCAGAATGAACTATTCAAACCTTATAATACATGTTGATTTCTTGACCACTTAACTCTCAAGATATGTGGGATCAGTATTTACCTCTGTTAGAGTTTTACTATAACAATAGCTTCCATTCAAGTATTCAGATTGCACCATATGAAGCATTATATGTAAAGATATGTTGCACACAAACTTGTTAGGATGATGTTGGTGAAAGAAAACTCGTAGGACTAGAACTCGTTAAAGAAACAATGGAAAAAGTGAAGATTATCCAAATCCACATCAAAGCAGCTCAAAGTAGGAAAAAGAGTTGTGCCAATATATGAAGGAAATATTTGAATTTTCAAGTAAGGGATTATGTTTTCTTGAAGGTATCTCTATGGAAGGGTGTTTTATGATTCAGTAAGAAGGGTGAATTGAGTCCAGATACATCAAACCTTTTTAAATTCTAGAATGAATTGGAGTTGTAGCTTACCATTTGCAAATGCCACCAAGTCTCTCCAAAGATCATGATGTGTTCTATGTATCACTGTTGAGAAAATACATGCCTGACCCAACACATGTACTCACCTATGAAAAACTAGAACTAGAACCCAATCTGTCTTATTGTGAAGAGCATGTCAAGATTCTTGATACCAGAGAACAAGTGTTGAGAAAACATATGACTTATCTAGTAAAACTTCTATAGAGAAACCATAATATAGAAGAGGAAATGTGGGAACCCAAGGAACATATGATGAAGAACCACCTAAATCTTTTTATTGAGTAATATTCTAGAAAATTCTAGGATGAAATTATTTGAAGGAGTGAAGAATGTAACACTCCAAGCTTCCACAATACACTTCTCTTTAAATAATGCAATAGCTTGTGTTGTATGCAACTTTGAGTTCTAGCACACCACGACCAATCAAACTAGCCTTTATTAATAGTAATACCCACCTTTTGAAATTATATAAATTTTATTTTTCAAAATGGACTTCATTTTTGGATTCAGAATATCAAAATTAGATTAGGGTGAATTTTTGATATTTTTCTGAAAACTTTCAATTTTTGATGAATAGTGAAAACACTGCGTTATTGTTTAAAACCAAATTTTTATTTAAATAATTATTTTTTTAAGTAAAATTTATTTTAAGTCAAAATAGATACATAATACCTATATAAGTTCAATGTAATTCATTGGTGTAATTTTATAATAACAATAGATATATAAAATTTTATTGAACTATTTAACGCCTTTTACCCACGTTCTAGGCACATTTGTAAATTTGCATAAAACATAATTTTACCATTTATATTAATTAAATTTAAAAAATAAAAGATACATAGTTGATATCAGTATGTAAAATGTGGTTCAATAGGATGAAAATAATTTTTTGTGAATATTAGCTTTTGAATTTTATTTACCACGGTTAAAAGTAAATAGTGTAATTATAGTTAAAAATGATATTATAATTACCCCAAAATATGTCCTAATTCTATTGGATAAGTTTAATTAGACCAAAATGAAACTTAGGACAAAAATTTTACCCTATTGGATCCACTTGGATTAGATTAGGACATTTATTATTATTTTATCTCAAGAAGAGTTAAAAGAGTAAGATTTAATGATTAACAACTAAAACATTTTTAATATAGGGTTATACATAAGATAAATTCGACTATAAATATTCATTATAAATATAAAAATATTTACTACATCATGGTAGTTTATTTATAAATTTTAGACATTAAATAAATAAATTTATTTATTACACAATGATGATGTAGTAATTACTTTATTATTGAATGATTAAAATAATTGATATTATAAATATTAAAATAAATATAAATTGAGACTTTTTATGAATTAAAATAATTTTCTAGGTTAATATGACATTATATGGATGATTAAATGATTTTTTTTCGTAGAAATCAGATTGTTATGACTTTCACAAAAACCAAATACTAAATAGTGTCAAAATTTACATAAATGAGTTTTTCAAAAAAAATACTATTTTATTAAATTATATAATAGTCTTAAAAATATATGGTTTATCAAAAGGACTTATATAATTATATATATGTCATTAATTAACAACTTTATGTTCTCTTGTCATTTTATAGAATGTTTATTAACCATGTAATATAAAAATACAAGAAGGCATGGTAAAAGTTAAAATATTTAACTAAGAGTTAAATATAAAAGATAAGGTTAATATGGTGATCTAAATTTGTCTAAAACCTATAGTTTTATATTTTTTGACCTATACTCACCTTATCCTCAAAATAAATTCATTTTGAGCTATTAGAAACCAAAAATGATTTTATAATCAAATAATATTTCAAGCCTTTCCTAAAGATCCCCTCATCTCTTTTATAAAATGGTTCTTCCCCTTCTCATAATTTCACAACTCCAAAGCAATTTTTCTTAGACAAATACTACTTAAATATACTCCAAACTACCCTAAATACATCCTAGAGTCCTCACATCAATCATAAATCCAACATAAGGATCCCGTTTATTCAAATTAAGAGGTAATTATTTCATCACATCTTTGAAAGTTATTTTCTTCTTCCTCTTCCTCTTTCTTTGTTTTTTACATACCAAAATAATAAGTCCAATACCTTATATATACTATGATGTTATTATAAATATGGTAAAACCATATTCATTATTCTATCCATCCTATGAATGACAATGTCACCATACCTGCGTACGTACGGATTACCGTCTCCACATCATGGTGTAGTTTGTTATTCAACACTTTGTTATTTGGATGTGTATAATAATGAGTATAATTGATGAAATAATAAATATAAAATTTTAATTATTATATATATATAATATACCATCCAAATACAAATTATTTAACCATCAATATACTTACTTTATCGCTCGTGCGTACGTACGTCTTACCATCTCCATGACGCGATAAGATTTCATTCCCCATCGTAACCATTAAAGAATAATTTTCATATAATGATTAAAAATAATTTTTAAGAACTTAATATCATTCTTTATAAGAATAAAATATATTCTATCCATAATAAACAAGACTTATGTAACAAAACATATATAGGAAAACAAATCACTTAACACTCAAAAAAATGATACTACTTAAATATCATTAACAAAGAAATATTAGAAGATCATATATGATATCATATTTATATATGTGGTTATTTTATAGTTTAATAACAAATATTTAACCATTATACAGGAGGTTGACATACCCCCGACTAAGTAAAAGTACAAGGTAAGGGTTAATTTTACAATCTCTTTATTATCCGAGGTTGTTTTTACAAAAGTATCTACTGCGACTTATTTATAATCCACATCTGTTTTTCTTAAAAATATATTTCAAAACATTTATAATATTTCCTAGAATATGGTTTAAAGTCATTTGTACCCTTGTTTTACTTTTTATAAAATGTTTTGAAAGGAATCTTTCCATCGTTTTCCAAACAAGGTACTTTATGACCATTTCAAAAAAACTATGGAAATAATGTTTTTTAACTTATATAGTGTGTGTGGCTATTATCCTCCATTATAAAACCTTATAAGCCTCACTTAAAAGCTTATAATAATATTTTTAAATAAATATTTTCTTTACTTTTAAATGATTTAAAAATAGAAAGAGATATTTCACTCAAATAGTTTTTGGATTGATTTCATCTATGCCAACATCCTTCATTGGATTTTACATTTTTTTTAAGTTTATTTAATATGATAAAATCTTCTATATTGTATTTAAGTTTTGGTGATATTTGTGACTATGGATGTGCTATTTTTATATCATTCATGGTTAATGGTTAAATTATTGACAATTCGTATGCTATTTTTAATACGAATGTTTATATTATGTATCTCAGCACATGGCCTTGACAAAATCTTTTTTGTATTCTTGGCACAAGGACTTGAATATGTGGTGATGATGTCTGAGATTATGCATTCTATCATTATGAAATTAATTATTGATATTACATGTGATTATTCGAATAGTATAATATCCATGTGAATAAGTAAATGGAATTATTTGATTTATCTTTTCCATATTATGATGAAGTTTATGTTTAAAAGGATTGTGTTTTAGTCTTATACATTACCTTAAATGATTATGTTTATTTTTGATAGTTTCCGCTATATTATTATCCTTAGTGAGCATTTGAGCTCACCCTTTTATTATGTTTTATTTTTCCCAAGATGCGAAGAAGTATATTATGATTAACCTACAGGGATAGGCTATGGGTTATGAGTGTTTTCAAAAGGGAAACAATCTTCTTATTTTTCCATTTCATAATGTTATGTAAAACTTATGAATGTATCTAGTAATTCTAAGGTTACTAAACTAACCGGCCTTTCAGGAGTTGATCTATTATGATCATGATAATCTTATGTAATAAAGAACCGACTCTAGGTAACTGGGTTCGAGGAGTTACATTTGGTATCAGAGGAAGTTTAGTACAAACCATGGAAACCATATTTAGATAAACTCTTATTAGAGTAGATTACCCTAAGATAGACTTTGAGGATTAGTATAGAATAAATTACTAGAATTTTGGTAATGTAGTGATTTTGTGAATTTTCTAAGCAATACATCTCTGTGTGGATATGAGAAGGTAGAGGTGGCTCTAGCATAGATGTATGTAGGGGTAAAACCCGAAAACAACACTTTGAGCTAGACTCGAACGGGAATTGGTGCACGACAAAAGGCCGTGCAGCACTCTTGGTTGCGAAACTCCTAGGGGATATGCTTAGGATAATTCACATTTTCTTTACAAGACATTATAAAGAATTTAGGATTAAATAATTCCTAAAGGGAAACATTTTTGTATGATTATGGATTATATGCACAAACTGTTCAATTTATGTTAGGTATTTTACTAGTTTGGAATTATGTATTGCGATTCATAAACTAATTTAGTGTATGCCATTGTTTAGAAATGGTGCCTAGTGGACGGAATGAAAAATGTATCAATGCATGTAATCTATGTAGGTATTTACCTCATACTCAAGATAATTATAGTGGAGTTGGTGATGAAACTGGTATTGAACATCTTATAACTATACTGGGACAACTCACTCAGGTTATGAATAACAACCTTACTCATATGGAGCACCCTAAGACACAACATGGAGGATCAATGTTAGATAAATTCATGAAGAAAAAACCACCAATATTAAATGGGACTACAAATACATTTGTAACTGAATAATGGATAAGTTACTTAGAGAAAATATTTCATGCTTTGAGGAGTAGAGAAAGGGAAAAGGTTGTCATGGAAGTTTATCGCATCATAAGAGATACAGATCAATGGTGGTCATTAATTCAAAACACAAAAGAAGATGAAGAAATACCAAATATGGAATGAGTAATTTTAAAGATATTTTATTATAAAAATACTTTCCACATGAACATGGATCATATATAGAAAGGAAATTTCTAAGTCTAATGAAAAAGGTGGACGAGAATGTCACAAAGTATGAGGTTAAGTTTACAAGGTTAGCAAGGCAAGATGTAGATTATATATTTAACCCAAGAAGTAATATTGATCAATTATTTGATGGGTTTAATCCATTTATCCATCGAGCATTAGTCTCACAATCTTTCTTGTTTTTTGAAGATATAGTCTCATGTGCTATCATGATAGAAAATGAATTCTCTATATATTACGATTTTAAAGCAAAGCAAGAGAAGAAGAGATCTTCTGAACAAACTATAAATGGAAATAAGGGGATGAATGGAAAAGTTGAATTTATATCCTACAGTAAATATGGAAAGAAACACCCTAGTACTTTCTTGAAGGGAATGTGAGTCTATTACAAGTTTGGAGAAAAAGGCCACTAATCTTGTGATTTCAAGGGAAAGAAAGAGGCTATCAATGTTGAATGCTACAATTGTAGAGAAATGAGGGCATTATGAAAATTAATGTCCTAAGTGCCAAGAAAAATTAACTCAGAAAAGTCCAATGGATCAAGGAAAATCGTATTCAATCACAATATCTAAGTTTGAATGTAACACTCCAAGATTTCATAGTATGTTATCTCATCAAAATATTTCAATAACTTTCACTTCACGCAACACTGAGTTCGAGCGCACCACGACCTACCAAACAAGCCATTAAAAAAAAGTTTTTATGAATATTATTAACCAAATTTTAAATTTTCTATATCCTATATAATTTTAACATTCATATTTTTTGTTTCTTAGACATAATATAAGAAAAATTCAATTTTTAAGATAAAAGAGTTATTTTTCAAAAAATACAGTTTTATGCCTTTTAATGGACAACCCTTTTTAAATCTAATATTTGACACTTTTATATATTCAATTTAGTTAAATTACATTAATCTTTAGAAGAGGGACATAAAAATTTGTTTGGATAAAATTTTAGTACTTTTCTGATAACTTTCATATTTTGACGAATAGTGAAAAAATACAAAATTTTAATTAAAAACAACTTTTTTTGTCGAAATAATTTATAGTTTTAAATTATACATTTGGATGGTTTTTAAGTATAATTAGATTATATTTTTATCATTTAATATAATTTAGGTCATTGAATGTAATTTCACAATTAAATTGGACATAAACAAATGTTAATCTTTTGATAGTTATTATTTCTTAAAAACACGCTTTTTGTTTTGACAACAGGAATTAATTTTAAATAATTTTATGCCACTTCTATGTTTTGAATTTGGAAAAATGGATTCCATATTTTGAATCTGGAGATCCAAATTGTGTAAATGGGTAACTTTTATTTTTAGACATTATGAATAATTACTTCGGTAAATATTTTATTTACCATGGTTAAAGGGTAAATCCGAAAAATATGGGTAATGAAATAATATTAAAATAATATTAAATTACCCTAACACGTGTCATAAACCTATTAGAAGATGCATTTCCAACCATGGACATCCTTGTGTCTATTTTAGGACCCCATGGAGCCACTTAGGAGTGATAATGACATTTTATATTAATTATTCTAAAGTAAAGACAAAAATAACCAAAGCATGTATCTTTTAGTAAAAATTTTTTATATGGGGTTATAAAATTTATATATTCAACTATATATATTAATTTGAAAGATAAAAAGATTTAATACATGATGATATTTTATTTATAATTTTTAACCATAAAATAAATATATTTATTTAAGACACAATAATGATGCAATATTTTCCTTATTAATAAAAGAATAAAATAAATGATATTGTAAATATTAAAATAAATATTATTTGAATGTTTGGATGCCATCCAATAATTTTATAGGTGAATATAACATGTTATTATTTATTCAATGTATTTGTTTTTAAGTATTCAAGTTGTTATGACTTTCACAAAAACTAAATACTAAATAGTGTCAAAATTGACATAAATTAGTTTTAAAAAAACATACTATATTATTGGTTGATATAATATTCCAAAAAATATAAGGTTCGTCCAAAGAGCTTAAATAATATTATATATGTCATTAATGATCCAATTTAGGTTCTCTTGAAAATTTAGAGTAAGTTTTTTAACAATATAGTGTAAGAATACAAGAAGACACGGTAAAAATTAAACCATTTAACTAAGAGTTAAATCTAAAAGGCAAGGTTAAAATAGTAACCTAAACTTGTATAAAACTTATTGGTTGAGATTATTTCGACCCATAACCTCCTAAGAATCAAAATAATTTCATTTTTATCCATTATAAACCGAATATTATTGTATAATAAATTAATATTTTAATCTTTTCCTAAAGTGACCCTCACCCCCCTTATAAAGGGGAACATACCCTTATCTTAATTTTACACCTCCAAAGCCATTTTTATTGGACAAAACCTGAAAAAATACCTTCTCAACTATCCTTACCTAAACATATAGTCCTTAATTTTATCATAAATCCAACCTAATCATCCCTTTTGATCAACTCAAATGAAAACACCTGAAGAAGAGGTAATAATTTCACCACCCTCTTTCAAGATATTTTCTTCTTCCACTTAATCTTTCTTTGTTGTTTCCATACTAAAATAATAATTCAAGTACCTTATATATACAGTTATGTTATTATAAATATGGTAAAACCATATTCATTTTTATATCCATCCTATAATGACAATGTCACCATACGTGCGTACGTACGACTTACCGGTTCCACGTTGTGGTGCAGTTTGTTATTCAAACACTTCATTATTTGGATGGATAGAATAATGAGTATAAATGATCTAAATAATAAATATAAAATTTTAATTATTATTTAAATATTATATACCATCAAACTACATACGATTTCACCATCAATATAATGGTATTGTCGCTTGTGTGTACGTACGGATTACTGTCTCCACGACGCGATGAGATTCATTTCCACGTTCACCATTCAATGATGATTATAAAAATATTTATTATTAATAAGTATGTAATATATGAAATAATAATTCTAATGGATATATATATTTATATATATGTATATACTTACATATATCTTATTCACTTACTTCCATTCAATACGATATGAAAACGGAAACATCGTTTATGCGTACGTATGACCTACCGTCTCTATAACGGTGCCTCCCATTTCATATATATATCTATTATAAATATTTATATTATAAATAAATATGATATATAAATCAAAGTTTATATTATGTAAGTATTTAAATCATTATCTAAATGATACGATCAAGAATAAAAAGTTAAAACACATACGATAAAGAAAGTGATTATTACCTGAAATGTTAATTTAACATTGAAATCATTATTAAATGGGTAGTATAAAGTCATAAATGAATCATATATGATATAATAAATATGAGTATGGTTCTGGTATATTTTAATAACATACTATGGTCATTATAAAGGAGGTTAAATGTACACTCGGCCAAAGGAAAGTGCAAGGTAAGCGTTAATTCTACTATCTCTTCATTATTTTAGGTTGTTTTTACTTGAGTATCTATTGGGACCATTTATAAACCACATCTATGTTTTATAAAAATATTTTAAAAAGGAATATTTTAAGGTTTTATGGAAGGTACTATTTAACTAGATCATCACTTTAAATGGTTTAAATATTTATTCTTCTAAATCATTCTCATTAATGTCCATGTTTTCAAAATGTTTTTTATGTATTTATTTATATAGACTTGAATGTTTTTAAAATGTTAATTCCATTCAAAAGTTTCAAAGTGGTATGGGAAACTTTGATTCAAAAATTTATTTAATTTTTTTACTTTCTAAATTGTGTGACTTATAAATGTTTTTATGAAAAAGGTATATTTCTCTCAAAGAGTCTTACAAATCATTTATATCTATGTCAACATCATTTGAGGGATTTAAAACTTTTTTGAAGTTGATTTATTATGATACAAATATTCCATATTTTATTGAATGTTTTTTGATATCTTTGACTATGGATGTGTTATTTATATACCATTCATGGTTTATGGACAAAGTATTGACATTTCGTATGCTAGTTTTAATATGAATGTTTATGTTATGTTTAAACCTTTTCATATAAGGGATGAATTAGACTTAGTATGTGACGGGTGGAGCCCACTATATCCTCTCGAGGCATCCGTAGGTCTCATGAGACAAACTAGTGTCTTGGAACAAGGCCTTGACAAAATCTTATTTGTAGTCTATGCACAAGACCTTGACTATGTGGTTATGAAGTTTGGCATTATGCATTCCAACATTATGAAATTGGATATTGATATTACATGTGAATAATTGACTAGTATAATATCCAATTTAATAAGTAAATGGAATTATTTGATTTATCTTTTCCATATTATTCTAAAGTTTAAGTTTAAAAGGGTTTTTTTTGTCTTATACATTTCCTTAAATGTTTATGTTTATTTACGAAAGTTTCCACTATATTGTTATCCTTACTGAGAATCTGAGGTCACCCCTTTCTATTTTTTATTTTTCCCAAGATTCCAAGAAGTGTATTATGATTGATAAGAAGGGTTACGTTATTGGATTAATATAATTCTCAAAGGATCATTTATATTGTGTTTTATTTTATAATGTGTAATGTAACGTTCATGTATGTAATCTATTTTCCAAGATTTCTAAACTGATCGGTCTTTTGGGACTTGATTCCTTTTTATCAGGACAGTGTATTAAAATAATACACGACTCTGGGATTTTGGGGTCAGCGAGTTACATTAAAGTTTCGAATAATGTGGTGGTAGGTAATTTAATCGTTTCCTAAAATTTGGACAATGCTTTATTTGATTATGGATCATCGCATTCTTTCATATCATCTCAGTTTTCCAAAAAAATTAGATATTTACAATTTGACTTAACAAACGAGTTTTCAGTAAAAATTACTAAGGGAAGTATCATTGCAACAATGTTTTGTGAATCAGTTACCATTATGGCATATAAACGTGATTTATCTGATGATCTTATTATCATACCCATAATTGAATTTGATATAATCCTTGGTATGGATTGGATTTCTAACCATGATGTGAAAACATATTGCAACAATAATGAGGATAAAATTTTTGATGATGATAAGGAGTACCTTATCTTTAGAGCAGAAAAATCACAATCTTCTTCTCATCTAGATACACCCATAGTAGCTCTACTAAATTCAATTATTGGGGAGGAAGAGAGTGAAATAACTGTGGGTGAGGAAAGGAATGTTCAAATTGAGGATGTACGTATTGTACAAGAGTATTTTGATGTATTTCCAGAGGATTTACTTGGTCATCCTCCAGAATGGGAAATTGAGTTTTCCATTGACTTAATTCCTAGTTCAAGTCCCATATAAAATACCACTTATATAATGGCCACTGTGGAATTAGTAAAAAGAAATAAACAATTATCGGAATAGAGTAATAAAGTATTTATTCACCCTCATGTTTCTCCATGGGGAGCCCATATTATTTTTGTTAAGAAGAAATATGGATCTATGTGGTTGTGCATTGACTATAGGGAGATCAATGCTATAATAATAAAGAACAAGTATCCCCTACCTCACATTGTTTATTTATTTGATCAGCTTCATGGAGATAAATATTTTTCAAAGATTTACCTTCGATCTGGATATCGTCAATTGTGATTGAAGAAGGAAGACATTCCAAAGACAACATTTTGTACCAGGTATGAGAATTATGAGTTTACAATAATTCCTTTTGGACTTAATAATGCACCCTATGTCTTCATGGTTATAATGAATTTTGTTTTCAAGGAATATCTTGATGACTTTGTAGTGATATTTATTGATGATATCTTGGTATAATATAAAAGCTATGAAGATCATTAAAATGACATGTGTACTATTCTAAAGACTCTTAGAAGAAATGAATTACATGGGAATTTTAGCAAGTGTGAATTCTAGCTTCATGAGATTTCTTTTCTTGGCCACATTGTCTCTATGTATGGAATCTATGTTGATCCTTATAAGACAAAAGAAATACATGAATGGTCAACCTTGATGAGTATAACTGAGTTACACAGTTTTATAGGTTTAGTAGATTATTATTGGTGTGTTGTCCAAATTTTTTCCGAATTGGCTAACCCATTATCCAACATCACACATAATGGGGTTAAATTTGTTTGGAAAAAAGAGTGTGAAGAATATTTTGAAGAACTGAAGAGAAGATAAGTCAATTCTCCTATCTTGACTCTACCATCGGGGAATGATGGGTTTATTATTTATAGAGAGTCTTAAAAAAAGCACTTGGTTGTGTCCTTATATAGGATGATAGAGTTATTGCCTATGCATCAACATAGATAAAAATTCATCAAAAAAAATATCCCAATAATGATATTGAGTTAGCAACTATAATATTTTCTTTGAAGATATGGAGACACTATCTCTATGGTGAAAAATGTGAGATATATACCAATTAAAATAGTTTGAAGTATATTTTCCCTCAAAAAGAACTCAACTTGAGGAAAAGACAGCGGCTTGAACTACTAAAGGATTATTATTTCACTATACACTACCACTCGAGGAAGGAAAATATGGTGGAAGATGCTTTGAGAAGAAAGGATAATGGAGTTCTAAGAAAGATTAGAGTTGAAAGGGATCCTATGTTCATGGATCTAGTAAAGATGGATATGGTAATAATAATGGAAGGTGAAACATCAATACTTTTTCAAATGGTGTACAAAAAATCATTACTAGAAAGGATAAAAAGTTATCAGACTGATGATGAGGAGTTTCAAAAGAAAATTAAAGCTGTGAATGAAGGGAGATTGATTGAATTCATATATGACGATGGAATTTAGAAATTTGGGAAGATACTTTGTGGTATCGATATTCCTGATCTAAAATGGTAATTGTTGGATGATGCTCATTGCTCCAATTTCTGTATACACCCTGGTAGCTGTAAGATGTATAAATATTTGAAGGAAACTTTTTGGTGGGACAACATGAAGAGGGATATTTTGAATTATATGTCAAGATGTATGGTTTGTAAACTGGTGAAGGCTAGAAGACAACATCTAGGAGGAGTCACGAAACATCTTCCCATAACTGAGTGGAAATGGGATGATATTACGATGGACTTTTTCATGTGGCTACCAAAGACTCCTAGAAGGAATGCTGCAATATGTGTCATTGTTGATCGTATTACCAAGTCAGCAAATTTTACTTGTAATAAAAGAGGATTTACCACTTGAAAGTTTATAAAGAATATTTATTAATGAAGTTGTAAGACTTCATGGTGTACCCCTATCGATTGTTTTTGATCGTGATCCCCATTTTACATCAAGATTCTAAAAAAGTCTTCAGAAAGACCTAGATACTGAACTACATTTGAGAACTGCCTATCACCCTCAAACTGATAGACAATCAGAACATACTATTCAATCCTTAGAATACATGTTGAGATCTTGGTCACATGACTTTCAAGATACGTGGGATCAGTATTTACCTCTAGTAGAATTTTCTTATAATAATAGCTTCTATTCAAGTATTCAGATGGCACCATACAAAGTGTTATATGGAAAGAGATGTTGCACACTAACTTGTTATGGAGATGTTCATGGAAAAAAACTCGTAGGACCGGAACTTGCTAAGGAAATAATGGAAAAGTTGAAGATTATCCTAATACACATAAAAACTGCTCAAAGTAGGCAAAAGAGCTATGCCGATAACCGAAAGAAAGATTTGAAATTTCAAGTAGGAGATCATGGTTTCTTGAAGGTAACTCCATGGAAGGGTGTTTTATGATTCTTTAAGTAGGGTAAATTGGGTCCTAGGTACATCATACCTTTCGAAATTCTAGAATGAATTGGAGTTGTAGGTTATAGTTTAGAAATGTCATAAAGTCTCTTCAAAGTTCGTGATGTGTTCCATGTAGTACTGTTGTGAAAATTCATGCCTGAACCAACTCATGTACTCACCTATGAATAAATAGAACTGGAAACCAATTTGCCTTATTGTGAAGAGCCTTTCAATATTCTTGATACCAGATAACTAGTGTCAAGAAACCAGACGACTCGTCTAGTAAAAGTTCTATGGAGAAATAATAAGATGGAAGAGGCAACGCGGGAAAATGAAGAACTTATGATGAAGAAACACCTGAATCTTTTTATGTAGTAATATTCTAGAAATTCCAAGGAAAAAATTATTTGATGGTGGGAAAAATGTAAAACCCCATGCTTCGATAGTATGCTTCTCTTTGAAAAATGCAATATCTTGCGTTGTACGCAACTTTGAGTTCTAACACACCAAGGCCAATCAAACTAGCCGTTATGAATAGTAATACCCACTTTTTGAAATTTTATAAATTTTATTATTCCAAATTGACTTTATTTTTGGATTGGTAATATCAAAATTATCTTAGGGTGATTTTTTGGTATTTTTCTTAAAACATTTAATTTTTGATGAATAGTGAAAACACGACGTTATTGTTTAAAACCAACTTTTTATTTAAATAATTATTTATTTTATTTAAAAATTTTAAGTCAAAATAGATAGATAATATGTATATAATTTCAATGTAATTCATTTGAGTCATTTTATAATAATATTGGATATATACAATTTTATTGAACTATTTAACGCCTTTTAGCCACCTTCTAGGCACATTTGCAAATTTGCATAAAACGTAATTTTACTACTTCTGTGAATTCAATTTAAAAAATCTTAGAGACATGGTTGATATCAATAAGTAAAACTTGGTTCAATTGGATGAAAATAATTTTTGGTGAATAGTAACTTTTGAATTTTATTTACCACTGTTAAAAGTAAATAGGGTAATTATAGGTAAAAATTATATTATAATTACCCCAACACATGTCCTAATTCTATTGGATAAGTTTATTTCTACCAATATTAATTTTAGGAAAAAAATATGATCCGCTTTGATCCACTTGGATCAGATTAGGACATTTAATATTATTTTATTTAAAGAATAGTTAAAAGTGTAAAATTCAAAGATTAATAACTAAAACATTTTTAATATAGGGTTATACATAAGATATATTAGACTATAAATATTAATTATAAATATATAAAGATTTCATATATCACGGTATTTTATTTATAATTTTTAGAAATTAAATAACTAAATTTATTTATGAAACAATGATGATGCAATAATTACCTTATTAATGAAATATTAAAATAATTGATATTATAAATATTAAAATAAATGTAAATTGAGACTTTTGATGAATTCCACGAATTTTATAGATTAATATGGTATGTTATGGTTTATTCAATGAATCTGTTTTGAAGAAATCAGATTGTTATGACTTTCACAGAAAACAAATACCAAATAGTGTCAAAATGGACATAAATGAGTTTTTAAAAAAAATACTATTTTATTAAATTATAAAATAGTCTTAAAAATATAAGGTTCATCCAAAGGGATTATATAATGATAGATATGTCATTAATGAACAACTTGAGGTTCTATTGGCATTTTATAGTATGTTTATTAACCATGTAATATAAAAATACAAGAAGACATGTTAAAAGTTAAAATATTAAACTAAGAGTTAAATATAAAAGATAATGTTAATATGGTGACCTAAAATTATCTAAAAACTATTATTTGAGAGTTTTGAGACCCATACCCACCTTACCCTCGAAAGAAATCCATTTGGATCCATTAGAAACCAAAAAATATTCTATAATCAAATAATATTTCATGCTTTTTCTAAAGTGCCCCTCACCTCTCTTATAAAAGGGTACTTCCACTTCCCTTAAATTCACACCTCCAAAGCCATTTTTCTCAGACAAAACCTGCTCAAATATCCTCCCAACTACCCTCACCTTATCATAGAGGCCTTACTTCGATCATAAATACAACCTAAGAAGACTTTTTTTTCAAATCAAAAGGAAACACCTGACGAAGAGGTAATTATTTCATTACCTCATTCAAAGTTATTTTCTTCTTCCACTTACTCTTTCTTTGTTGTTTTCATACCAAAATAATAAATCCAATAACTTAACCATACAATGATGTTATTATAAATATGGTAAGACCATACTCATTACTCTATCCATCCTATGAATGATAAAGTCACGATATGTGTGTACGCACGGATAACCGTCTCCACATCGTGGTGTAGTTTTTTATTCAACACTTCATTATATGGATGAGTATAATAATGAGTATAATTGATTTAAATAATAAATATAACTTTTTAATTATTATTTATATATAATATACTATCCAACTACAAATTATTTCACCATCAATACAATGATATTGTCGCTTGTGCATAAGTACGACTCACCGTCTCCACGACGCGATAAAATTTCATTCCCCATCATAACCATTAAAGAATAATTTTCATTTTATGATTAAAAATAATGTTTAATAACTTAATATCATTCTTGATATGAATAAAATATATTCTATCCATAAAAAACATGACTTACGTAACAAACTATAAAAAGGTAAAAGAATCAGTTATCACCCGCAACAATTATACTACTAAAATATCATTAACAAAGCAATATTATAAGATTATATATGATATCATATTTATGTATGTGGTTCTTTTATAATTTAATAACAATTATTTCACCATTATACAGGATGTAATTGTACCCTAGACTAAGGAAAAGTACATGCTAAGGGTTAATTTTACAATCTCTTTATTATCCGAGATTGTTTTTACAAAAGTATCTGTTGTGAATTTTTATCAACCACATCAATGTTTCTTAAAAATTTATTTCAAAAAATTATTACTATTTCCTAAAATATGGTTTAGATTCATTTATTACCTTTTTTGAGTTTTTATAAAATGTTTTGAAAGGAATCTTTCTATTGTTTTCCAAAGAGGTTACTTTAACCTTTTTGACAACTTAAGGAAAGAATGTTTTTTAACTTATATGGTGGGTGCATATATTTTCCACCATTATAATACATTCTATGCTTCCATTACAAGCTTATAATAATATTTTTAAAATAAAATTTTTCTTTACTTTTAAATTATCTGAAAATAGAAAGAGATATTTTACTCAAATAGTTTTTGGATTGATTTCATCTATGTCAACATCCTTCATTGGATTTTATGTTTCTTTGAAGTTGATTTATTTTGATACAATATTCTATATTGTATTGAAGGTTTTTTGATATGTTTGAATATGGATGTGCTATTTATATACCATTTAGGGTTCATAGTTAAAGTATTGTCATTTCATATGATAGTTTTAATATGAATGTTTATATTATGTTTCAAACTTTTCATATGAGGAATGAATTGGACTTAGTAAGTGACGGGCGGGTCCCTCTATAGCCCCTCGATGCATCGGTAGGTCTCATGGGAAAAACTAGTGTCTTGGAACAAGGACTTGACAACATATTATTTGTATTCTTGGCACGGGGCCTTGACTATGTGGTTATGATGTCTGGAATTATGCATTCCATCATTATCAAATTAGCTATTGATATTACATGTGATTGTTCTACTAATAGAATATCCATGTGAATAAGTAAATGAAATTTTTTTATTTATCTTTTCTATATTATGAATATGTTTTAGTTAAAATTCTTGTGTTTTAGTCTTATAAATTTCCTTAAATTTTTATGCTTATTTATTATAGTTTATGATATATTGTTATCTTAATTGAGCATCTGAGCTCACCCATTTCTTATGTTTTATTTTTCCTAAGATGAGAAGAAGTATATTATGATTGACCTGCAGGGATAGGATATGAGTTATGAGTGGGTTCAAAGGGGACATAATGTTATTTTTTTCATTTCATAATGTAATTTAAAACTTATGTATGTATCTAGTACTTCCGAGGCTACTAAACTAATTGGTATTTCGGGACTTGATCTCTTGTGATCATACCAATGTTATGTAGTAATGCACCAAATCTAGGTAACTGGGGTCAGGGCATTATAGATTCTCTTTTAATGGTTCTATATGAATGTATATTGCTACCACCTTTTTCATTTTATATGAAAATTTATCTCTATGTTATCATGGTGTAAAAAATAAATTATTTTTCTTATAGTTTTATAAAATATTTATTTGAAAATTATTTCAAAATATCAAGGATATTTTTTATTTCCAAAGTGTTTTTATTCTCTAAAAAATCTAAAAAGTGTTTTCATCTAAGTTATTTCCCTTTGAAATATATTTTTCTTGATTGATGGTATTATTCAAATGATACAATCCACTTTCGTTCTTTGGATGAATTATATAATGTCTTTATATTTTATTGTAATGATGTGTAAGTGAATTTTTCTTTCATAATCATATTCTATGTATAATTAAGAGTTTTCATCCAATTATTTTCCTCTATGTACACTCTATATTTTCTTCCAATGATTGTAGGGTGTTCACCTAGATTCCATAAATAAATTTATTGTGGAAATTATTGACTTAACCATATACCCTTTATCTATGCGGTGTGAATACTATATGCTTTATTAGCTTTATTGAAGGGTATTTGCCTATAAAGTTTCTGAATATCTTTGGATACTTATTTTTTATACATCGGTATACCATGTTATGATTATTTATTGAATTATTAATGCATCAATTATATGAAATCAATTTTAAAAGTACATAGAACCCATTTTCATTCCATTGATTCTTTGTGATGTGATGGATAAAACCCATTTCCTTTCTATAGGTTCTTTATAATGTGTTTAATGAAACCCATTTTATTTCCATGAGTTCATTATGATATTATAAATGGTTTATTTCATATGGAATATATATGTATGGATGAATGATGGTTAGAATCGTATATCACCCATTAATTATTTGGTTACAAGTTTATATCTCAAGAGAAAATTATTTAAGAGTATCTTTTAGTTTCTAGTAAGCTCGAGCATTGATTATGGGGGTCATAGTGTAATGTTACCTATAGTAATGTTTGTTACATATTAAATATATTTTTTAAATTATTATCCTATTATTTCATGATGTGGCTCATGAAATAAATGTTCCTTGCTCCAATGTTGGACCACATTTTTAAAATTATTCACATGAATATGTTATTCTATCATAGATCATGTTTAATGGATAATGTTTTTACTCTCTTTTGATTCATTAATTTTTCATTATTTCATGATTTATGATCTATGATTTGTTGGATATAATTTTATTATGTATCCTGATGTCACCCATTTCTCATCTTATTTTCAATTATGATCATTGATTTTTATCACTTATGTTTACCCATACTGAGCATCTGAGGTCACCCTTTCTTAGGTTTTCTGTTTAGCTAGGTTTTGAAGAAAATTAATACATAAGATGTATCTAGAAGATTATATTGAGTGGATTTTTTTGGAAGATGTTGATTAATTTTTATGGATGAATTATTTTCTTATATAGTGGGAATAATGTCCTTTTGATACAATACATTGAAGTTCTTATATTAAATATTTATCTAAATTCAATAAGACTCTAAAATTAATAATATCTCTAGATTATAAATGTTACATTATGTGTGAAAGAAATTTTAATTAAGGATTTTTATCAAAATAAATGTGTAAAGTATGGTTTTTTAGAACTGCATTCAGGAGTATGGGTTTGGGGAACCTCCACGACTACCATGTACAGATGAATGAGTATAGAAACATAATTATAAAGAATAAAATTTCTTTTGTGCATCTAAATAACCATAAGTACCCAATGGATTCATTAATAATTATATGGATACATATAGGGAGATTTAATTGTTCATTGTAAGATAGTGGTTGAGTCAGTATGGTCTATAGGAACCCCAAGGTGGTTATGACCGACAATGGGATCTTAGTGAATTTTTGAAGGAAGTGGAAATATATTTATCGGAAAACTATTATAGATATTTTCTATAAGAGGATGGGATAAGGAATATTATTGAGCATGCTGAGATATATCACCAAAATTTGTGGATCTAAGCTAAAGGAAGATACACCAAAGGCTGGTGAAGCCAAAAGGAGTATTGAGTGGTGACGCTCCCCATGGGGTTTCCCATAGAGTGGGTGTGGAAGGTGTTTTTTACTGAAGGCGTTTTCAAAGTTTTTTTGTATTTGGGTAAATTTTTTGAAGGTTTATTTTCCCTTTTAACTCAAGACTTTATTCCTTAATAAAAGTAGCAGTGTTTTCTCCCATGGTGTAGTATAAAGTTTAAACTATGTTATTTTAGTGTGTTGTTCTTTTTATATTTATTTTTTGTGTATTTTTTTCTTACTTGTTTATTATCTTTGGAAGGATATATTTTCTAATGAAATCTAGGTAAATAGAACTTGATGATCGAGGATATATATGGTGGTTGGGGTGCAGAGTCTTCTTAGTTCTATAAATTTAACCCATGGGGGATCTATAGTGTTCAGACCTTCAAATGGTTGTGTTTTGTATTTAAGGTTTGGAAGTAACTTCCCATTATAGGAAGATATATCATTATGAATTATAGGTTCTATAAACAACTTTGGGTTTTATATATAGGTGTGGATCAATCCATTCCCAATAATTAATGGGATAGAGCTTGAGAAAATGACTATAAAAATATTAAAGCTGGTTCCTAAGAATAACTAGACTCTCTACTTTCGATTACTCGAGAATATATAAATTATATTATCACATAATAATTATTATTCTATGTAACAATAGTATGATAATATATTTTGAATATTTTTCACATAAATGGGTTAGATTATTTCCATATTATAATGAGAACCTAGATATTCCAGGATGATATTCTTAAATACATATGTCCTACGGTCTATATTGTTCCTAGGAATATATGGACAACTAGGAGGGGTAGGGGTGTTGTAATTATATAGCTCAATCCATAGGATGAAGTTATACCAATAACCAGTGTCCCATACTAATCAGTGATACCAATAGTGATCTCTAGCTATGTGAACTTCGATATAGTACTGCAGATGCATGTGACTAGGGACACTGACATGTCACTGTAGCTCTATAGACTTCCAACCATTAGTTATTCTATCACAGTGTATATACTATGTAGATCAGAACAATAGAAATTTAGTTTACTATGACACAATGTTACTTTATGAGCTCATTTTAAGCTAGGGTTTCATACTCGAATATTCTCCCTGTAATTTGATCCTTAAAATTAGTGAAGTGTTATGCCTCTCCATGGAAGTAGTTATTATTACCAAATTTTTTAAATATTCATGTTTGTGATCTTTTTATAATTATTTTGTTTCTCCCACTTAATCTTATTCTAAAAATTAATCCTTTACTAGATCTTCTAATGTTTTTTAAACATAGGTGGTTTAATTAGTGTTTATATTTTATAATATATTTCCTCCTAAAATTAAACTTTGAAACTTGTTCAAGTTTTGATCCCCTCCGATTTTTAACTCTACCTCACATGAATGAAATGATAAATAAAACAAATGAATCATGGAAAAGTTTTTATATGTTTTAGTTCCAATGTGGGTACCTAGTCTTGATATGTCCAATTATCATCCAAAGCCACATATATTTACGAAAAAATCAAAATTGATTACAAATGACCTTACTCCCATAAATCCCCTTCTATCTCTTAATAACAAATAAAACTGGTTCCCACAAGGTATAAGATTTAATAATCTTTTTGAGCCAATATAATAGTGTAACTTTGAATTTTTCTCATAATGTAAACTATTTAGAATTAAAATATATTAAAATTAGATTATCAAAAGTTGAACTCCCGATCTCTCAAGTCCAATGTTCTCTATAATTTTTCACTAATTCTACTCTAAAAAACCCTATAACTTCAACACTTCTCTGACCCTTATTATATTTTTCTAAATAATATTGGTTAGATATTACTCAAAAATTATTTCTTTTAGAATAATTAAAATCATACTAGAAATTCTTGAATAAAATATATTCATATATACTCCAATATTTCAAAAATTAATTAGATATTCAAGGTATTTGAACTCCTCAAATTTCAAAAGTTCATAATTCTTATTAAACACCATCAAATCTTATCAAAACTATGGACTCAATAATACACATCATCCCTTATATTAAAAAAAGCTTCAACGAACATTAAAGTTCCCTATGATCTCAAAAAGATTAAGAATTCTACTTGGGGGATGATATCCTTGGATTTCCATCATGGAATTATAACCATATAAACCTACCAATTCTTTAACCACCATGATTTATACTTGATTTAATTATACTAAAAATGAATTCATTGTATGTAATAATTATTCCTTTGGTTCAATAAAACTCAAACAGACTGACCAAACTTGAACTTCTAGTCACATTACTTCTATATTCAAGTGAAACATATAATTACCTCATGATCCATTTTCCATAAACATGAAAAAGAATTTAGACTGCACTCAAACAATATGGAGGTATGAATCTTTGAAAAACATGTAATATTTATCCCATGTTTCTGGTAACATACATCTGATCAACTCATCCACTGATTCTTTTAAGCTTCATATTTAATTCTATCTTTTCCTTTCACTAACTTTGAATGAAACTAAAACTCATACCTCTCCCACAAAACCTCAAACAATATCTCAAAAAATATAATATTACCTACCAATTCACATCATCCATTTATTTTAGATAAATTTGAAATCCAAAATGAAACTACTTCTTATGATCATCCAACTCATTCAGTATCATACTTCTTACACTCTAAATTCATCAGCCTTAAATATGTAGATATAGGTATCTACTGATCATCATAATCTGATCATCTTATACAATTTTTAAAACTACCATGAACCTATCCATAGTATAAAAATTATTTTTATTCTATGTATGAAAATCCTTTTACCCTCATGGAAGATCTTTATAGAATCTTGCCTCCATGAATTACTATATAACATCCACTTTTATTAGATTTCAATTATCTTTAATCTTAGATCATATTATAACTATGATATTTGTTACATTGAAATAACAACATTGACATCATAATAATTAATTGTTTGATTAGTTTTCAAGAAAATCCTCATATATAGAAGAATGAATCTTCCATCAAGCTCAACTACAATTGCACTTGAGTTATTCTAGTAACTAACCCACTTCCAATGATTTTACCTCATTATCCAATGATTTAACCATCATTGATTTATTTTTAGATACTTCATAGAAAACCTCAACTGGTAGTTTTATTGGTTTGGTATGATCATCAAATGACCATATACAGCTGAAGATAACTGAAACATAGATAGATATATCTTCAAGAATCAATTTAAAAATAAATCTATAAAATAGAGTACTGATAAAATACCAACAACAATATTCTTATCATTCCTTGAAAAAGGATAATGCTTCATAAAAATCATGAATTAGTGAACAGATTCACCCTTCTCTAGAGGGGGTAACACCAACCAATAGATCCACAATCATATCATGAGAATACCTGAATGCTGAAGGTGTTCTAGTGACTTCATCCAAAATGACAGAAAATAATATGAGAGGAAGAGAGAATTCCCAATACCCAATAGAATAGGAAACCATCCTCTTATATAGTCAGGGACTAAGGCTCCTCACATCATATATGTTTCATACTATTGGGTTAATTCATTGAAAATTTTCAATGAATTAATATAAAGACATTAAAACCTTCACAATGGGTTGGAACTAATAATAAGGATGTTCTATATAAATAAATAAGTATATTATATATATATATATATATTATCGCATGTATATTTAATACATAAATAAAGATACGTTTATCAAATGAATGTATAAAATATACACATATATATATATAATATAATAATAAATATATATATAATCATATTATATTTATATATATATTAGTGAACATCCAATAATCTCCCATTTTCAATAAAATTCCATAAGGAATTTAAACACAACTTTACAAATCTTTGTGAATCCATCCAAACTTTTTCAGATATGGGTTTTCAGTAAAATATTTTCATTTTTAACAAATAATTTATCCAAATGTTTATCCTTATTCATGGGCCTAACCACATGACCCTATGAGCCTATGAAGCATTGACCATAAATATGAAATCTCTATCTCATAGATGTATGCATAGAGTAGATTCTAGAAAAACATCAGTGCTACTCAAGCTACGAATTGGCTTGGTGAGATCTATATTAAACATACTCAAATATCAATATGATCATGTAAACTAAATATATATCATAAACATCATATCTATATTATATAATAACTCTATCCATGACATCATGTAACCACTAGACATGGAACATGTCAATCTAGTATTGGCCTCTCATTATTTTTCTGATTCTTTGAAAAAGACTGGAATAGTGGATGAATACATCAAATTTCATTCATCTATATGATAAGTTCATCACATGTCACTTATCAATGTATTTAAACACATTATACACAAAAAAACTAATAATGGCCAGGCATTCCATTAGTCGAATTCAATCAAGAGATAGATGTATTTTCTTGTCATACAAGTGGAAAAATCCCATCATGGTTACACTCCAACTGGTGACATGATCTGTAACATACCCAACTACCCCATTATTAGCTAAGTTCATATGGAGACTTTCATAAATAGGGTATTAATGTATGATGGTTATCGTTTTATCTATATTTCCAACCTCACTGAAAAATAATTGATAAAAAACATACACCCCTAAGTACATCCATGGGCATATGTCATTCCATGAGATATAATTAAGAGGATTAATACATGTAATAAATATATACTTATAACTCAATAATATATACTTCAATATATCATATATGACTCTTTGTAATAGATATAATAATCTATTCAATATAACCTTTACAAATCATTACAACCCATTATACTCTATGATGATCATCAATTAGGGACAAATCAGTGTTTTAACTTTGAGGGGATATTTATCATTCAACCATTCATGTAAAATAAATTTCAGCACAAATGAATGAATGATAAGTGTATATTTCTTTTATGTGAATAAAATGACACATTTATAACCATCATAAATAATATCTCATGTTTTTAACACCAATTAATTCCACATGACCCTCATGTGGTTGAAGTAGTAATGGTTTTGTTAATAGATCTACTACATTCTCCTATGTATCCACCCAAATGATCTTTACATCACCCCTCTTAATGATCAACCATATGATATAGTATTTTAAATGGATGTGTTTGGTCTTTTTATGATACCATGGTTACCTAGCCTGAGAAAATCACGATTATTGTAAAAATCTATCTCAATTATTCCTTTGATACTAGTAACCACTCCAAGTTTAGAAATGAACTACCTAATAAAAATAGAGTCCTTTACAACATCTGATGTAGTGATGTATTCTGACTCTATTTTTGGGTTTTCTATGGTAGTTTGTTTGGAGATTTTCTATCCAACTTCTCCACAATTTAGGAAAAATACATATCCGTACTGAGATTTCATATCATCCTTTTTCAATAGGAAACTTGCATATGTGTAAACTTTTATATATAGAATATCCTCTCCTAAAAATTCCAAGAACATATCCTCAGTCTATCACAATTACATAAGGATGTTTTTTATATCAATACGTAAGATCTCAATTGTATTGGACTAGTACATACTCATTATGATCAAAGCATATGAGGCATCAGGTAGAGTACATAACATAATGTAAATTATAGATACTATAGTGTACACATAAGTAATACTATCTATCCTATATAACTCTTTAGAAGGAACTAAAATATTTCTAAGAGTCATGCCATGAAATACTGGTAAATACCCCTTTTTTGAGTTTTTAAAATAAAGTGATTTAGTACTTTATTAATATATGTGTTATGACTTAGTCTAAGATGCTTCTTAGATCTATCTCTATATATCCTCATACCGAGTATGTAACATTCTTCACCCATGTTTTTCAATGAGAAACATTTACCTAGCCACATATTCACAATGTAAAGTTTTAGGACATAATTTTCAATAAGTAGTATGTAATCACCCAACAATATTAGAAATAAAACTATTCTCCCACAAATATTCTTGTATACAAAAAAATCATATGTGTTTTTAATGAAACCAAAATATTTGATTGTATCATAAAACTAGATATTCCAACTTCGTGATTCTTTCTTTAGTCTATAAACAGACTATTGCAACTTGAAAACCATAACATTATCTTTTGTAACTTCAAAAGCCTCAAGTTATATCATATACATGTCCTCAGATAAATTTTCATTAAAGAATATATTTCTAATATACTTTTTAAATATCTTATAATCATAATTAGTTGTTATGTATAGAAAAATAAAAATGTATTTTATCATCAAAATAAGTGAAAAGGTCACTTCATAGTCAATAAAATGAGTTGTTTTGTAACCCTTTGCCACTAGGTGTTCTTCATAGGCAGAAAATCAACAATCCATATCAATTTTCTTGAAAACAAAACCCACTTTAATCCTATGGGTATTAACCCTTTAGGTACATCTAGCATGTTCTAAATATGGATAGTGTATATGGAGTCTATATCAGATTATATGAATTTCAAACATTTATTAGAATCTAAACTCTCAATTGGATCTCTAAAAGAAGTAGGTTCATCTTCTATGAACATTATTTCATCATTATTTTTCATGATAAGTTCATATATCTTAGGTATCTAATATAGTCTACTAAACCTTACAGTTCTTTTGTAACCTAATTCAGTTCATCTTCCACAACTCTTTGTGGAACTCGGTCAACTTCTATCTTAGGAAAACTTTCTATTTGTCAGTATTGAACTTATATACGTTCTAATTTATTCCTAATAAATTATTTAATCATATATTTTCCGTCAAATAAAACAGTACGTTGAGCCAAAAATACTTTGCGTTTAATAGATTTATAAAATAACATCTCTTAATTTCCCTTGAATAACAAAAAATAAGCATTTTTCAAACTTATGGTCATATTTTTCTAAAGATAATCATTGTAGAAATTATTCATAACCATGAAAACTATATTATGGGATGTTTCTCAGTACATATCTTATATGGTGTCTTTATAACTACATTAGATGGAACATAGTTAACTAAATATATATAACAGTTTCTAGAGTATTACCCCAAAACAAGATATGAATGTCACATAAACTCATCATCAATTAAACATGTCTAAAAAGGTATTATTCCTCTATTAAAAAACACAATTAAGTTGTTTTGGTTTGGGAGGAGTGAGTTTGGAAACAATTCTATAACATCTTAGATGATCTATAAATTCCTAAATCACGTATTCACCACCTCAATTTGAAAATAGGAATTTAATATCAATGTCTAGTTGACTCTGTACTTAATTATGAAAATCTTTAAACTTTTCCAAACTCTTATACTTGTGTTTCATTAGAAAAACATACCCATTCAGACTAAACTTATCAATAAAAGGAACAAAGTACTTATAACTACAATTTTCTTGTGTATTCATTGGTCCGCATACAACACTATGTATAATATCCAATAGACAACTAGTTATCTCACATTTTATTCTAAAAGGTGACTTTTTCATTTTTTCCAATAATCAACATTCACATGTATCAAACTATTCATAATTGGATGGGTCTAAAAACAATCTATATGGAGTCTTTGAACATGATTCTCATTTATTTTTCAATGGCGATAATTACAAAGGTAGGTGGGATTAGAATCAATGTTGACAATATTATTCTGAATCGTTTAAAAAGGATTATCCATATCAAGAATATATAAACAATTCATTATATTTCCAATTCCATAAAATATTTAATTCTTATATATAGAAAAGCTATTGTTTTTGATAATGAATGAATAACCCATATTTATCAAACAAGAAAAAAATAAAATTCTTATTTATGGAAGAGGCATAATAATAGTTTTTCAATTATAGGATTAATCCAGTAGATAAAATCAGATCATAAGTGAAAAAACTCTAATGCATTGACTTTTTCTCTATTATTGGAATTAATATCTACTTAATCCTTCATCAATTCTCTCACACATGTGACTTTAAGTTTGTTAGCAAAAATGTGTGATACACACCTACCCATGAGTAAGAGTTGGATAAATTGATTTCTATAACATTTATGTGTGGTTACTTTAAATTTTTTTCCTTGAGAAATATTCTCAATCCAAGATACGAATCATTAATTTTTTTATAGTTTATACCTAATAATGATCTCAATATTATTATTGTGACATAATCCTTCATCTATAACGAAGAAAATATTATTAAGGGAGTATCATACATTATATTTTTTCATTAAGGGATTTAAATGAATGTGCTCCCATTGAAATGATGACCCAACACATCATATCCATCTAGTGAGCCAAGATTTTAATTTCACTAAGAAATGAGTATGATTGGGAATTTATCTCACTACTTAGTTATTTAGTTAAGAAATCATCTTAATCACAATAGTTGTGACTCTTTTATAGTTGAGGGAATAAACACTTATCCAAATCCATCATATGGATATAACAAGATCCATTTCTATTGTATCCTTACATTTAGGGATTCAAATCTAGTGTAAACTAATGAAAAAACTAAAAATAAGACGAGCATGGAAAATACAAGGGAAATTGGTGTATTCAGAAAACGACCCAATAATAAAATCTATAGTCACTCACCATTACCAAAGTATTTTTTTATTTTATTAAGTAGAAAGGGAAAAGGCTACAAGAGAACATTTAAGGGGGTATAAAATAATAAAGTCCCAAATCATAAACCTGAATAAAGTGCATACCTTCTAGGGTAAAGGATTCCATACTTGAGAAAATATTAATTCAGTTGTTTGGAGATGCTCTAGAAGCAAGAAAATCCACCACACCATTTCCCTCCCTCCAGGTATAAAAACGGTCGTCTGCTTGTTCATAATAAGCTTGAATCCCCTGATGGTATATTCAATAGATTAAGAAATTATCCCCTTACCCAACATTTAATTATAATGGGTAAGTGCATCTATCTCGATCTCCCTAATGGGGATGTTCCTCTAATTGCAAAGCTTGAGACCTGAGAGCAAGGCTAAGCCTTCCTCTTGAAGGAAATCACAAGACCACCAAAAATTAGGAAACATAGAAAACATTGATCCTTTAGAGTCTTGGATAACTCTCCAATGCATGGAACCCATGAAACTCAAGCCATCAATGTTTAGTTTATACCCTGATAAAGGTGGATGGCACCCGACCCAATCTCCCAGAGTAGTATGAGTAGAGAAAATGGAGGTCTGCAGAGGGAGAATAAGTTAGGTAGATGGAGTGTTTATTAGGTATTTGAATAGCCTGTAAAAATCAAGAATTATTTTTTTAGTTTTAAAAAGAATACTCATGGATTATTTTGGGATAAATTGGTGTCGTATTTCAATCTTTGATGACCAGATCAGAGAACAACCATCAATGAATATAAGAGCTCCACCCTTTCTCTAAAAGATGGGATTGTCTACTATAAAGAACCAATTCTGGTGCAAGATTTCAACAGTGAAAACCCAATTGAACCAACATGTTAGCTACCTAAAAGAGATCTATATACCATTATCCTAATCATAGTTAAATAATAAATGAACTGAGGATTCAGTTTAAGGCTCCATGCAATAAAATAATTTTGGGGCCAAGCCAACACCTCTACACTGTACATTTTCATCAGGGGAAGGGTATTGTGCTTGAATCACCAAACCAGAAATAGTTATTTGGAAGGAATTTTCTTACAAAATAACACATCATCTGAGTGATCTGGGGAAGATTAAATAGAACTAATTTTAAAAAAGGATTTGAGAAAAAAATACCAGCCACATATGCTATGAAGAAACATTTATCTAGATCATCAGGTAGCATAATACATTCAAATAAATTCCTATTATTGTTATACAAGGTGGAATAGATGAGAGTGGGGTGATTATAGGCCTTCTTAAAAGATATGTTCAGTGTTGAGAAGAATGGTAGCCAGGTATTTTCCTGGAATAGTTGTGATTCCAAAATCTGATATCACCTTTGACAATAATATTGGAGATAATATTCAATGTTCACAGTCTCAAGGTAACCTCTATAACTCATCCATATATCAAGTTGTAGGTCTCTAAATGATTCCAAATTTTTGGTGAAGATAGTTAATAGATGTGGAAAAAACATTTTAGGTTTTTCAAAGTCAAGATAATATGTTTTGTTCATAAAAAACCCTGCTACAAGTGGTGTTTCAAAAATAGGGATCCCCAAACCACCTTCCCCTTTGGATATAAATTTGAACAATGGGAACCCAATTTGTAAGTTTGACCAGGGGAAATATGCTTCTATTCTGAATTTCCAAAACTGTTCTCTAATACCTTGTAGGTTTTGGAGGCCTCTATCCTCAAGGGGAGATCAAGGATGAAGGCTAAGTCCATATAAGTTTCCTACTCTCGATGATAGGATAAATGGTGCGTGATCATTGGGAGGGATATACACACTTACATATGGAATTTAGACACATAATTATCTACTTTTTTGGTGTATATTGGGGGTTGGGATTGTTATTTTTGATATATATTTACTTTTTTGATGCATTTAATTGGAAAAAAAATTATTTCATAACCGATCGATGTGTGATTTTTAGTGTGTGACTTATTTTGTTCTAATTGAACAACATAATAATAACCTTAATTCCAAAAAATTTTAGATTTCAAATCCCTTGACATACCTTAAATCATGGTAATAGGATGTAACTTGGATACATGATTTTTATGTCAAGATTCAGTCCTATGTGCATTATTTTAGATATTTTTTAGGTAATGTTGAACATGGTTAAACAATAACTAAATTATTTCACTAAAACATAATAATTAATTAATCGAAATTAAATTTACAAGTGGTGTAGTAACTTAAAAATGATCACATACTTATCATATATTTTTAAAAATACATGTGTATTTTAATCTATTAAAATATTTAATTAATTCATTTTATTTTTTAATTTTTTTCAAAACCACCCCTATTTTAATAATTTTTATTAAATACACACTTTAAACCCCTAATTATCCATTATAGATGACCTATGGTCATCCATAAAATATAAATGAAATTTAAAAACTTAATCAATTTGATGTGTGATGATAACAAGGTTAAATTTTGGCACAATTTTCAGGGAGTGCTATGGTTTTTTTGTGTTTTTTGATATTAGAATTTCCTATTTTATAAATATTTGTTTATTTATCTCTTTATAATTTGAATATGAGTGGTGTTATAACCAATTTTTTTAAGTTTTGTGTATGATCCATTATAGTCTGTGAGACCTACCTCCTTTCAATACCAAACTAGAGAGGACCCTATGTCAATGGCATCAAGACACACATGACGATCCTTTAAATGAGGATAGACCACACCTTGAGACTCTTATAGAACCTTCTTATTTTGAAACTAAAATAGAAATTGAACCTAATGTGTATAACATGGTATAAAATAACCAAACACTAAAATAAACCACCTCACCTAATATTGATATAAAACCTATATAAATTCAATAATAGGGTGAAGCCCCAAATTTTGAAATAAAATCTGATATAATTCACTTATTACCAAAATTTCATGGATTATATGGAGAAGACCTATATAAGAACTTAAAGGAATTTCATACTGTGTGTTTGATATTAAAACCTAGAAATGTGTTGAATAATTAGTTAAGCTTAGGGAATTCCCAATATCTTTATAATAAATTGTAGAGGACTGGTTATACTATGTTATCTTCCCAATTAAAGGATGGGTAGACATGAAATGAATTTTTCTTGGAAAATAATTCCTAAAAACAAGAACTATAATAATACGGAAATAAATTTTGGAAATAAGACAATATAATGGGGAAACACTTCATGAATATTGGGAAAATTTTAAAAGGAATTGTTTAAGTTGTCCACACCATCAAATAAATGATAAAATTTTAGTATAATAATTTTATAAAGGTTTAATTCTAATAAATTTTAACATGATTGATGTTTCTGTAGGTGATGACCTATTGGAAAAGACCCCAATAACTATAAGGAATCTCATAAAAATCATGGTACAAAATAATCAATAGTTCGGTACAAGGTTCAATATACCAATTAAAGGTGTCTATGGAGTGAAAAGTTTGGAATTCGAGAAGGTATCCATGAAGTTTGAAGAGGTAAGTACCCCAATTTTAGAACTTGATCTTTCCAAAGGGAAATTATGACCTCTTTAAATTCACTATGGTATTAGTGCTTTTGAAACCTACTATTCTGACCCATGAACTCAATTGAGATACCCTTCTGACACTTGAGAGGAAATATTCCCAGGACACCCCTATTACCAACCTGTTAGGAAAGAACCATACTATCCATCTATCTCTTAGTGTAAATACAACTAATAATATAGGAAAGGGGTTATTAAAAACAACTATGACAATCCTATAACCAGTCAGTTTAGATTAGTCATTCTCCACCTCCAACCAAAAATCCTCAACCACCATAAAGGATTATCTTTAAAACAAAAACAAAAAAATCATCAAAATTAAAAATGGTACACTTTACTTGGATTTTGGGGGAGAAAAGGTAATTTTCAACATCCTTTAGTCTATGAAACACCTTGTTAAAGATCACACTACTCTTCATATCTATTTGATGGAATTTATCTTCAACAATACACATAAGAAACATTATCTCATCAACCGATACTCTGATTTATTTTCCTCTTCTTTAGTATTTGATTATTTAGGTTTTAATTATTCTTTAGAATGTTTTGTGGGTTTGTAAAAATGTGAATTTTATGTTTTAATTGATTAGTGTGTTCATTATGAGGTACCAATAACTGTTAATGATTATGAAAATATCATTTCCATTGATTTTCTTTTCATAGATAATAAACATGAGATGATAGAAAATTTCATGTACCTCACTCCCCCTAAATCCCTTACCTCAATATAAAAGATACTTGGCTATGAATTTAAAATCCCTTAAATCTAATTTAAAATATGCATATATTGTATCTATTGATCAATAATCAATTATTATTTCCAACAACCTCTCTCTAAAGAATTAATAAAAAATGATAGACATTTTGAGAGAGTGTAAAATGGAGATAGGATAGAAATTTTAGGATATTCCTAGTATTATACAATCTATTTTCATGCACTATATACTTTTATATGATGAGGGAAAAATTATAGGGAAAGCTCAATGCCAGTTAAATCCCATCCTCTATGAACTGGTAAAATTAAAATTTGTTAAATTACTGGATACTAGGATAATCTATCCCATACCTAATTGTAAATGGTATAACAAAGTAAAAATCATTCCCAAAAAAACAATAATAATATAATTGTCAAATTAAAGGAATGAATTTGTAACATCCTTGTTTCGGAAGCCACCCAGAGGCACCCCATACCCGGTTGGTCACATGGCCTTAAGCGCATTTCCCCAAATGCCAGAGGCTGCTAAATAGCAGCGAGGGCCTTGGGTGTGATAGTGGGGAAACTATGCCCTCATTGGAAGAGTACACAACGGAAGAAAAAAATAGACAATAGCACAAACCATAACCCTCCATACAAGAGTAAACAATAAAAAGCAGAAGACTAACAGTAACCACCTGGAGCACACACACATATATATAAAATGATGCATGATACATATGTTTTGGAAACCAACCAAACAAGTCAAAATAATGAATACAATACTAAACCAAAGTGCAAAAGAAAATAGGTAAACTCCTCAGCATCGCAGGCCATAGCTTGGTCCCATGCTCTCCATCTCCACAGCAAGTCAAGTACCTAATGTAGAAGGGATCTTGCCCTTATCTATACCTGTAACAACATAGTCTGTTTGGGCCTAAAAGCATGGCCCTAACATGGTGTAAGACAAGGTCCCAGTAGGAAACCACCCAAAGATCTGTGCCTAATAGTCAGTGAATACATGGAAAGTAAAAGTACAGGAAGTAGTAAACAGGAAATCACACAGCAACTACAATCCACAGTGTCTAGCCTATAGAGTACACAAGTAATATCCTATCAACAAGTAGAACAACAAGTAACCCCCGGGGTATTTATCACATCCTAACCCTTATGGTTCAACCTACAAGTACTAGCAACCTTCTGGGAGGCGCACATAGTCTCACCCCTCTGGTTCAACTGAATAATAGACTCTCTAAGGAAGCACTCACCGCCAATTCCCACTATAGTCTCGTATCGTACTAAAGTCTCTCTGGGGAAGCACTCAATGTCTCATTCCCCCTGTGGCCCGCATCTAGGAACTACAAAATCTTTGAGGAAGAACTCATCATCAATCCCCCCTTTGGTCTCGTATCGAATTAATAAGACACTCTGGAGAAGCCCTTACGTCCATTCTCCCTATGGTCCACTACACTAGGTTCTCATAGCCCTATGTAAAACAAACATTCATAGCACGTGTATCACCCCAAGTAAACCTCATGAACTACTTGGCTATCATTCTAAGACACAACAACATAACAGTACAACAGTTCCACTATCCTACAACTAGGCATGGAAACTGGAAAAAATGCCTAACAGGAAAAACATGCATGGAAAAGCATCCATAACACAGTAAAAATTACCATATTCACAAGCATTGACCTCTACTCAAGAAATCAATCAAAGCATGCAAAAAACAAGGGAAAAAATAGGAAACAAAAAATACCCCATTAAAGGGAATTGGTGGAATTGCAAAAAATATTCAAATACTTCATAGAGAATGGCACAAACCACCTACCTCAATGATAGGAGATCGATATACTAGAACCATGATGATTGATTCTCCTTAGAACATCGAAGATCTGAGAAAACGTACAAAACACTCAACCCACGATATCTTGAGAAAGAGGAGGAATTGGAAAACAAAGCTCTAGGAGAAGGAGGGGCTTACTGCTGTGGTTCCTGCACAATTGAAAGTGGTTGATTCGTAGAACGAACGGAGGCTCGAGGGCTCGAAGAATTTCCACGGCTGTACAGGTTCTCTCGGACGAAGAACCTGACGAAGAAGCGTGTTCTGTCCGTCAGGCACGACCCCGATCCGTTTAATGAAAAAAAATTACATGGCTTGTAATTATGGGGTACACAGAATGTACTTGGCCATTAATTACTCCTCTTTAAGCATCCTCCACATCACCCCTACGAACCGTGGGTGTGGCCCGGACATGGCCAGCACATGGCCTGGCGCTGCATCAAAGTACATGGCATGTACTTATAAAGTACAAGACGCGTACTTATGAAATTTCCATATTTCCCTCTTTTTCTCAAAAACGACCAGATAAAGAAAAAACATACCTGAAATGAAGATCTGGGTTCTTACAAACTTCCCCCCTTAAAGAAAATTTTCCCTAAATTTCTCTAACGAGGCGTAGAAGAAGAAACCCCGAACATCTCCAGCCACTGTGATCGTACATCTACCTCCCTCTCTCAGGTCTCGTCCTGTACTTTCCCGTGCTGCCATAGCACCCGTACCAGAGGAACAAAATGTCCACAGAGAACCTTCGTAATGCGATCGACAATCCTGATAGAATGCTCCTCAAATGACGTATCCGCTTCAAGCTCAACCTCCTCTGGTTGAAAGAAATGAGACGAGTCTGAAAAGTAACGTCATAGCTAAGAAACGTGGAAGACATCATGCATAGCCCGGTACCTCTGAGGCAACTACAACCGATAGGCAACCGACCCAAATCTCTACAGCACCTCAAACGGACTGACGTATCGTGGTGAAAGCTTACCCTATCTCTGAATCCTCTTGTGTCCCAACCTCGGCGCAGCATGCAGGAAAACCTGATCTCTGACCTCAAACTCCAGAGGTCGTCTGCACTAATCAGCATAAGACTTCTATCGAGACTATGTTTTAGACATCCTCTTCCGAATCAATTCTATCTACTCTAAGGTCTCCTAAACATGACGAGGTACTAGAAAAGCTACCTATCCTACCTCCAGCCAACATAAAGGTGATTGGAATGTCCTACCATACAAAGCCTCGTAAGGTTCCATCTGAATAGTCACCTAAAAAATGTTGTTGTAGGCAAACTCCACAAGAGGGATATACTTCTCCCAAGAACTGACAAAGTCTAGAATACAAGATCGGAGAATATCCTCAAGCACCTAGATCGTACGCTCGGACTGGCCATCTATTTGGGGATGGTATGTTATAATCAAAAGTACCTATGTACCCAAATCCCTCTGAATCCCATGCCAGAACCAAGAAGTAAAGCGTGCATCCCTGTCTGAAATAATAAAGGGTGGAACTCAGTGCAGACTTACAATCTCAAAGAATGTATAGTCGCCCCAGATCATCAACACTAAAGGTCTCCTTGATCGGTAAGAAGTGAGCAACCTTCGTAAGCCTGTAGACGACAACCCAAACAACATCATTCCCTTGAGGCGACCTCGGCAATCCGGTCACAAAGTCCATCGCGACATCGTTCCACTTCCACTTCGGAATGGGTAACTACTGTAAAAGTCCTGCTGGTCACTGATGCTCGTCCTTCACCTGCTGATAAGTAGAACACCACAGGATGAAACCAGAAATATATGTCTTCATTCTTGGCCACCAGTACTGGCGATAAAGATCCCAATACATCTTGGTGATGCCAGGATGAAATCCCAAACTGGGGAATGAAAATACCGCATTAGCTCCTCGCGTATGTCTGCTGGCACCCATACGCGTCCCCGGAAATGCAAGATCTCATCCTCACCCACTGTCCATCCAAGAAGAGGGTCCTCTCTTGACACACTCTCCCGCAGGACTACGCCTTATGAGTCCGATAGATTCCTCATCCGTACCCGATCAAGAAGTGTAAAGGTAACAACTACAGAAGATAGGTAAGTCTGTCCCTGTCTGTTGTGCACCTCCAGATGCATCTTAGAGAACAGAGCCATTAGCTTCCACTCACTGCTGGCCTCCTAAACTGCATGAATCTGCGTTCTTATGCTCAACGTATCTTCCAAGACATTTTCCTTTCCTAGCATATGCAATCTCGAAATCAAAATACTGAAGATACTAGACCCACCTGCGCTATCTCAGATTCAGATCATGCTGAGTGAAGATGTACTTTAGACTCTTGTGGTTAGTGAAAACCACAAAGTACTCTCCCAGAAGTTAATGTCTCCAAAAAATTCAAGGCATGAACTACAACTTGCATCTACAGATCATGCGTCAGGTAGTTCCTCTCATGTGGCCTCAACTGCCGAGACCTGTAAGCAACGAATCTATCTCCCTGCATAAGAACATCACCCATCCCGATACTTGAAGAATCACAAAAAACAGTATAGTTCTTACCTGACTCTAGCAATACTAGTATCAGTGCTTACGTCAACCTTCCATTCAACTCCTAAAAGGTTGAATCACAAGAATATGACCATAAAAACTCCCCCCCTTCTTGGTCATACCTTTCAATGGTGCTGCTAGGCGTGAAAAGTCTTGAATGAAGCATCTGTAGTATCCATCCAACCCTAAGAAACTCCGTACCTCAAAAAAGTTCTTCATCTGCTCCCAGGAAACTAAAACTCTCACTTTCTATGGGTCCACAGATAATCCTGACTCTGAGATGACGTGACCCAAGAAGTGAATCTGATCCATCCAAAAGTGGCACTTCAAGAGTTTAGCATAAAGCCGAAGCTCTCTCAGTGTACTCAGAACGATATCAAGTTGGGTAGTATGGTCGTGTCGAGTATGAGAGTACACCAAGATATCATCCACGAAGACCATGACGAAGGAATCCAAGTAAGGATGGAACAATTGTTTCATCAGTTCCATGAAAACTGATGGCACATTTGTGAGACCGAACGGCATAACTATATACTCATAGAGACCATACATTTTGCTGAAGGCTGTTGGAGGTATATATGATGGTCTAACACGCAACCGATGATAACTAGACCTCAAATCGATCTTTGAGAACACCCGGGCTCCTCAAAGCTGATCGAAAATATCATCAATCCTTGGCAAGGGATATTGGTTCTTGACCATCAACTGGTTCATCTTCCGATAATCCACATAGAGCCTAAGGGTACCATCTGTCTTCTTCGCAAATAGGACTTGTGAACCCCAAAGAGAAGTACTAGGTTGGAAACCCTTTGCCTGCAACTCCTAAAACTTCTTCTTGAGCTCTTACAACTCAGGTGTAGTCATCCTATAGGGAGGAATGGACACTAGTGCCACTCCTGGAAAGAGCTCAATAGAGAAGTCTACCTCATGCTCTGGAGGCAAACCTGAAAAATCCTCTGGAAAGATATCTCTGAAATGATCCACCACTGGAGGAAAGTATAGCAGTGAAGTCCCCTGATCATCCAGATAAAGACTAGAAATATGGGACAAAACCCTTCCTACCCATGATGCTCGAGTCCTACTCGACTCGCCTAAACATACCATTCGCCTCTATGAAGAAAATATTCACCCTCTGGTGAAATGAAACTCACCCTGCGGTGATAAAAGTCGATGACTGTCTGAAAGGGAACCAACCAGTCCATCCCGAGAATGACAACATAGCCTTTCATCTCTTGGACATAGAGATCCCATAAGAAATGATACCCTGCAACCTCGAGAGGGAACTCTTTGCACTGACGTACACTAGATGTCCTCATCCCCAATGATGTGTCTAGTGTCAACAAGTCAGAAAAAGAAAAGATACAGATCCCATGGCTCTACACAATAGAAACAGAGATAAATATATGTGTAGCAACAGAATCGAAAAGAGATGAAGATAAAACTGAGGCTACTAAGATCGTACCTTGAACTGTAGAAGATCCAGGATCCTACTCCTAATAGGGCTACTCCACCGCAAAATTATGGCCTGCCCTATAGCCCTATGACCCTGCCTTACCACTCTGAGCTAATCCTCCCTGCTGACGCTGAAATACTGGTGAATGACCACCATGGCATCGACCTCCACCTCAACCCGAACGGCCGGAAGAACTCCAGTTCCCCGACTGGTGAGAAACTAGTAGTGATGCTCCTGGACGAGGAGTCATGGAAGAACCCCCATCACCAGATACTAGTGAGAAAACCTAGAAGAAACGCTAAAGGAGACCCATCTTGCCGCAAGATCGGTACTCCACTAGGTCTCTCTGGCACTTTTGCCTCGTGTGCCCTGCCCTTCCACACTGTTAGCATAATACCTGGATACCTGAAGATGTATCTTTCCTCCTTGGAGCACCGTGCGTAGACTCCCTACAGTGCTTCCTACTATCAACTAGATGAATACTAGATCTGGAAGCAGAACCGCCCTGGCTCGCAGCTCGGGAGTCTATCAGATTGCGCTATGCAATCAGTTCCTGGTTGACAATGAAAGTGATGGCAGTCAACTGAAAGATATTCACCTGTGAATGGATCTCCCGCCTGATACCATCCTCAAAATTCCTTTCTAATAACATCCCATCTCCACCCCGAAGGGGTGTGAAACACTACATCTCAGTGAAATGAGAAGAATAATCCATAATAGAAAGAGTACCCTGCTCTAGAGTCATGAACTCACGGCCTCGATCATCCCTCAGGGTCTCAGAGTAGAAGTAGCCATAAAACACGCGCTGGAAATCCTCCCAAGCCATAACCTGATAATGACCTGCCTGCGAGATCATGTCCCACCACCTCTTGGTGGAGTCTCATAGAATATAGGTAGCGAGCTTGACCCGCCTCTCTAGAGGCATTTCCAGATGCTCAAAGATCGTCAGCATGGCTTCCAGCCATGACTCTGTAGCCTGTGGTCCTCCTTCCCCTGAGAAAGTAGGAGGATGCTGCTACTGGAAAACCCGCGTCAAGTCTTCCATAGTCGTGGCAGGAGGCAGTGCTCCCTTAAAGGTCTACATCATCCTCATAAATCCTTCCCTAAACTGCGCATCAGCACCTGCAACTGGTACGACATCCGGTGCCAAGGCTGGCACGACTGTAGGATTGGAAGGAAGTCCCTGATCATCCATATCTAGCGTCTGATCACTATCCTACAACTGACGTACAGTTGGAGGACGTCTCGAAGGCATAGCTCTGAAAGATCAAAAGCATACCTTAGATCAGGAATGTCAAGGACATAGAACAAAGGAGTACAAAATGGAAACAGGAGAAGGAAACACTCAAGTTTTACAAAACATGACTACACGACATGTATAAAATCTACACGACATGTACTTAACTCTATTCCTCTGCCCGAGTATCCTTACACGGCTAACCTACATGGTCTTCTTAAACTGAGACTACACGACATGTTCCCTATGGACACGACGTGTAGTATAAAAGGTTTCATTGACCCGTGTTGTTAGTTACATGGACGGTTACACGGCTGAGACTTCACGGCGTGTTCCAAACAAACATGACATGTACTTGATGATTTTTCCCGACCCATGTTGCTGGTGACACAGTCAGGTGCACGGATGAGACTACACGACATGTTTCGAACAAACATGGCATGTACCTGATGATTTTTCCCAACCCGTGTTGTTGGTGACACGACTGGGTACATGGATGACCCTTACACGGCGTGTTCCAAACAAACACGGCGTGTATAAGAGGAGATAACATCGTCCCGTGTTGTTCGTGACATGACCGGGTACCTAGAACAAGGTTACAAGGCAGGTTTATACAAAACAAGGTGTTTATTACACGAGCTTCCCCAACCCGTGTTGTTAGTGACACGGCCGGGTACACCGCTCACTACTACACGACCTGTTCCTAGAGATTTTCCACAACCCATGTTTCTGATCACATAGTTAGTGACACGGTTTAAAAACTACACGACATGTATATATAAAGTACACGCCGTGTATTCTGGGTTTTTCTGGGCAGTAGCTCTGAAACTGCACAGAAGCCCAGAAAACACTGAAAACAAGCATGAAGGTGCCAAATTCTTATCCGTGAGGGCCCATACTCCCCGTGAATCAAAGCTTGGCATCTCCTACATATCATATATAAGGGAAAAAAAGTCAATGATCCACCAAGTTCCGATTCACGAGGGCCCATAACACCTTAGGAACAAAAATTTGGCATTCATTTAAGCAAGGTACAATACAAAGAACCTCTCTATTAAACTGGATGGATTTTATCAAAGCATCTATCACAACATCATGCAGAATCTACACAACGTCTATCACAACAATGTGCAATTTCTAATGCACCCTAGACGACATGGCAAGAACGAACGACATGTGATTTCTAACAAGTGCCTATATGATGCATGAGATGGCATACCCTCATCTCATCAGGCTGCGATAGAAATAGAACCACAATATAAACAACAATAACAACACAAAGCATGTGAATCACTCTAGGTGAAATCAGATCAACTGTAACATAGCAAAACGAGAAAACCATAATAAGCGAGGTAGATTGGATTTTCCCCAGTACATGGTTTAGCTACTACCGACCATAGCTTAATACTAAGTACCGAATCCATCCTATCCCTGGATAAAGGATCCAAACAGTAAATCAAGAGAAAAGAAACCCTCTGAAACCACTTTGAAATGTCCCAGTTTTGAAAGCCACCCAGAGGTGCCCCGTACCCGATTGGTCACATGGCCTCAAGCGCATTTCCCAAAACACCAGAGGCTGTCGACTAGCAGCGAGGACCTTGTGTGTGATAGTGGGGAAACTATGCCCTCATTGGCAAAGTACACAGTGGAAGAAAAACAAATAGACAACAATAGAAACTGTAACCATCCATACAAGAGTAAACGATAAACAACGGAAGACTAATAGTAACCAACTGTAGAACACACACATATATATAAAATGATGCATGATAAATATGTCTAGGAAAGAAGCTAAACAAGTCACAATGATAAATAAAATACAAAACCAAAGTGAAAAAGAAAATAGGTAAACTCCTCAGCATCGCAAGCTATAGCTTAGTCCCATGCTCTCCAGCTCCACCGCAAGTCAAGTACCTGAAGTAGAAGAGTGCTTTCCCTTATCTATACCTACAACAACATAGTCTGTTTGGCCCAAAAAGCATGGCCTAAACATGGTGTGAGACAAGGTCCTAGTAGGAAGCCACCCAAAGATTTGTGCCTAACAGTCAGTGAATACATGACAAGTAAAAGTATAGGAAGCAGTAAACAGGAAAGCACACAGCACCTACAATCCACAGTGTCTACCATATAAAGTACACAAGTAATAGCCAATAAACAAGTAGAACAACATGTAACCCCTGGGTAGTTCTCACAGCCTAACCCTTATGGTTCAACCTACATAGTACTAGCAACCCTCTGGGAGGCGCACACAGTCTCACCCCTCTAGTTCAGCTGAAGAATAGACTCTCTGAGGAAGCACTCATCGTAAATTCCCCCTATAGTCTTGTATCGTAATAAAGGATCTCTGGGGAAGAACTCAACGTCTTATTCCCCCTGTGGCCCGCGTCGAAGAACTACGGACTCTATGAGGAAGCACTCATCGTCAATCCTACCTTTGGTCTTGCATCGAATTAATAAGATACTCTGGAGAATCCCTTACGTCCATTCTCCCTTTGGTCCACTACACTAGGTTCTCACAACCCTGTGTAAAAGAAACATGCATAGCGCGTGTATCGCCCCAAGTAAACCTCAAGAACTACTTGGCTATCATTCTAATGCATAACAGCATAACAGTACAATAGTTCCACTATCCTAAAACTAGGCATGGAAACTGGAAAAAACGTCTAACAGGAAAAACATGCATGGAAAAACATCCAGAGCATAGTAAAAATTACCATATTCACAAGCATTGACCTCTACTCAAGAAATCAAGAAAAGCAGGAATAAAACAAGGGAAAAAAATAGGAAACACAAAATACCTCATTCAAGGGAATTGGTGGAATTGCACAAAATATTCAAAGGCTTCCTACAGAAAGGCACAAACCACCTACCTCGATGCTAAGAGATCAATATAATAGAACCACGATGATTGATTCTCTTTAGAAAATCTAAGATATGAGAAAACGTCCAAAATTCTCAACCCACGATATCTTGAGAAAGAGGAGGAATTGGAAAACAAAGATCTAGGAGAAGGAAGGGCTTACCGCTTCTGTTCCAACGCAATTGACGACGGTCAATTTAGAGAAAAGAGGGAGGCTCGGGGGCTCAGAGAAGTTCTGTGGCCGTACGGGTTCTCTTGGATGAAGAACCTGAAGAAGAAGCGAGTTCTGTCTACCAGGCGTGACCCTGATCCGTTTAATGAAAAAAAATAATGTACATGACATGCACTTATGGGGTACACAGCGTATACTTGGCCTTTCTGTACTCCACTTTAAGAAACCTCCACATCTCCACTACACACTATGTGTGTGGCATGGACACAACCAACACACGACCTGGCACTACATCAAAGTACACAGTATGTACTTATAAAGTACACGAAGTGTACTTAGGAAATTTCCATATTTTCCTATTTTTCTAAAAAACAACTAGAAAAGGAAAAACATACCTGAAACGAAGATCCGAGTTCTTACAGAATTAGTTCTAACACATGTAAAAAATAGTTGGTTAATCTGTATTTAACAACCTTGACTATATAAATACACATGAAAGGACCAATTTCTTCTACCTTTAATTGGCCGATTTTTAGAAATATAAGATGATAATTCCCATTATAGTTTCCAAGATAGTTATTCAAGTTATTTTAAAATACGTATATCCCATGAGGATTAATAAAAGACAATATTTACTTGTCCATTTGGAAAATTTTCATATAATAGGATTCCATTTTGTATCTATAATGATCTTGTCACTTTTCAATGTTATAGTTTGAAAATATTTTATGAGTACCATGATGATTTTAAGGAAGATTTTATGTATTATTTGATAGTTTATGGATCATCCTTTGATGTTTTTTTGGAACACCTAGATTATGTTGTCCACTATTGCATTGAAAAAATATCATATTAAATTATAAGAAATTAAATTTGATGGTATTGCTAGTAATAATTATTGGTAATTTTATTTCAAGTAATAAAATTCAAGTTTATAAATAAAAAATTAAATAATTTCATCCCTTCCATTTACAAAATGTGTTTATAAGGTTCGATCTTTCTTGTGTCATAATGGTTTTTATCACTAATTCATTAAAAAGAGTAATATTTCACTTACCATGACTTGATTTTCAAAAAAATATTATGAGTTTGTTATTGATGATAATTGTGTGGATTAATTTAATTATATTAAAAGGATTCTCACATCATCTCCCATCGTCCAACCAACAAGGTGGGATCTCCCCTTTAAACTTATATGTGATTCCACTAACTTTTCAATTGGGTTAGTTTTATCAGAAAGGTTTGAGACAGATCCTCAAGTCATTGTGTATTCCTCACATACCCTTGAAACTACCCAAAAAATACACAACCACTAAAAAATAACTTCTTTCTATCATTTTTTCCTTGTCCAAATTTCTTTCATATATTCTTGGATTAGAATTCATTGTGTTTTCTGATCATGATGACCTTCAGTTTCTCCATAAGAAACCCAAAGTTAAGCCCCACCTCATATGATGTATGATCCTCCCATAGAATTCTTTCTTAGAGATTAAATATAAGAGGGGAGTAGAAAATTTGGTATTTGATAACATTAGTAGGATTTCCCCACCATTGGACCACTATGTTGACTCATCCATCCCCATTGGAGAATTCTTCCCTGATGAGAACATTTGTGATATATTGGAATTTACCCCTTGTTATGAAAACATTGTAAAATTTTTGGTTGCATCTATGGTACCCATAGATTTTATCACTTCAAAGACCCAAATATTTAATCATGAGTCATAATGGTACATTTAGGACGACCCATAATTTTAAAGAATTTATAGTGACCAGGTACTTCATTGGTGTGTCCCTAACCATGAGTTCACCTCTATTTTCAGCTTCTATCATAATTTTCCTTGTGGGGGCCACTTTGGTTCTCAAAGTAAAACTAAAAAAGTCCTTGACTATGGACTTTATTATCTAATATTTTATAGATATACTCATATTTAATGACCTATAATTTTATAAATGTAATTTCTCTTCTTATAATTATGTCATGTAGAATAAAGCGCATACATCACATAGAGAACTCAATAAAAAAATTATTCCCATAAATGAATAATGATAATTTAATTAAAAAATAAACCAATAATAATTCCAAATATTATCTAAGGACAATAAATAGGAAATAAGATAACATGAATGGGAAAATTTGGATCAGCTCAATCCACTAGAATGACCACACTCATGAACAAAGCTGTTGAAACAAAACATAATGTTAATAATAAAATATTAATTTAAAAGATGAAATTATATATAACATTGGAAGAAAATAGAAGTATTTTATGATTGTAATAAGTGGTTTTTATAGTAAATTGTAAACCCTTACGACTATTAGAAATCTGACCGTTTGAATAGTAAACTAACCATTGAAATAGTAATGTGATCGTTAGTAATAGTAATCTGGCCGTTAGAATATTATCCAAATCTATGAAATTATAAATAAAATTTAGGTATCTTCTAAATTAAAGTACACAATATTTATATAATGGAATAAGTAAATAGATTTTTTAAAAATGATAAATTAAGTGTTCGTATTATTGTGAAATGTAAATGATTATTTACAATTTTATAATTAATATAATAATTTAAAAGAAAATATATTTTCATAAAATAGTTTCATAAATTATTTTTTTATCATAATTATAAGATAATATTATCATACCTGAAATAATTTTTCAAAGTTTCATCAAATCAAATATAATATTAAAATCAGAATTTTTCGAATAAGTGATGATTTTAAGTAAAGATAAATTTATCTTATTTAGAAATTTGTTTTCCGAAAATGGATTTAATTTTTAAAATTTAAACATTTAAAAAAATTTACAATTATTTATTTGGGATATTTCTAAAATAGTTGATTTTTTGGTGAATAGTGAAATACGTTAATTTACATTATTTAATATTTTAAGCCAAATACATGAATTTTTGGGTTATTCATGATTAAATCACACATTATTTTAAAATCACATCCACTATTTACTATAATTAGTTATAATAACCGACATTATTGATATTTTTTGCCAAAATAATAAACTAATGAATGAAATAATCAAATACACCTCTTCTCTCCTCACACCTTCTAAGATTTGAATCATGTTGATATTCAATGAAATTACTCTCCCAAGACTCTTCAAAATTTCATGGTCTTTATAGTCTCACCAAAAGACCAATTCCATGTTCCTTAATTAGGATCTCAAGGAGACAACATTAAAGATGTAAAATCCTCATTTATCTTTTAATTTCTTTTCTTTTCTTATATTCCTCTCACCTACCCTATCCAAAACTGAATTATAAATCCAGTATCATATTTATAATTTTTTTATTATGTTAATGGGATATCCAAAATATCATCTATTATATTATCCTTTGATTTTGAAAAATAAAATGTCATCTGTGATGTGTAAATTCACCGCTTTCCTGAAATACAAGTTTTCATTTTTCATTACCGTCTTCAAAGCTGGTCATAAAAAACTTTTATGGTTTAAAAATATTTTTAAATTTGAATTATAAATTTTTTCATGTTTTAGAACAAATATATATACATAATATTAAATAATAAAGCAAAACTAGTATGTGATGATCGAAAAACCCCCAAAATAAACTAAACGTTTATCAGTAGCATTTTATCAAATAAATAATTCTCATATAATAAAAAAATTATACGTGGAACCATTTTAAATTGTGTAATTATATTAATACCATATAATTCCACTTTTGGAGTTTTTCTTCCATTTTACTAGAACTCCCATAATTATACTTTGGGGAACCGATCATAAAATCATAAAATAAACACTCTTAAAACAATAAAATTATGAATTATAAATCATCTAAATGACCATAAATGAATTTAGAAATGTTTTAATAAATAATATATAATTTTTAGAGTAAATAAATTAAATTATTAATGAATCATATTTGATTATCCAATAAATTGAGATAAAGTGTATAACACATTTGGTATAACAACCCTGCTTTTTGTTACACACTTAAACATGATTTATTACATAAAATATTCACTTGATACAACATAGATGATAAAGATGTCTATTGTATTTGGGTATTAGGAACCTTACATAACAAATTAAAACATAAAACACACATCTTTATTGAAAAATTCTTTTATTTGACCACTACATTCCCTCATACTTAGCATTGCATGGGATGACCTGAGGACATGCATAAGAAAGGGGTGAGCTACAAGCCCAGTAAGGGAATAAAAATGGAATAAAATGAGGAATAAAATACATGTTAGAAAATAGACATATCAATGGAGAACAAGAGGAACATGAACATAAAGGAATGATAAATCTTGATAATCATAACATGGAAATGTGGCAACGACACTTAGCATGGAATTAGTATAAGCCAAGGCTCATTGCATATAGAGAATGAGTAAACCCTAATTACACATGAACCATGAGTAGAAACTTGTTTCAAATTAATTATAATGAATCAAAACCCATTTCACATGACTTATCATGATACTATACTTTACCCAATGCATTGGAGGGCTGTTAGGGCACACCTTTCTTAAACATTTCATTTCATGCATAAGTGTGCCACATGGATCATACAACATGGAATCGATCATCATCATTTATTCCTTGATGAAGGGATGTGTAATACAAACATGAAGCTTTATAATTAATAATTAAATGTGCATAAAGGTGAATACCCATGATGGAGAAATGGACACGATATTCACTACACAATGACATTGGCTTGGAAAATCATAGTGCAATTTCAGCAGCATAATGACGTGAAATAAGAACTCATAAAAAATGGTTGATGAGAGGTAAAGGGGTGTATCATAATATTTACATGAAATGTACATTAATGGGTTCTCATAGATACATTTATCAACAAATGTAATGGAATTTAGATGCATAATACAAAAAAATTACTTAGATGTAAAAGAGGAGAGAAAAATCTCTCACGGAATTTCGGCATGGTAATGAGTGTAAATGGGAGGAATTAATGAGAGATAAAAGGGTCTCAAATTATCCAAACATAAAGATGAAAGTATGGGTGAGGTGAGAAATCATACCCCAACATTCATAATTGAAAATAAAAGGGCATAACAATATTAATAAACTTGGATAAAAAGGGAAAGGTTGGAATCACTTACATGGAAGTGTGATCCCAAAGGCTTGGGAGAGGATTGAGAGAGGCTTAATGGGAGATTTGCGCACCTTGGGAGGATTATAGTGAGTGGAGGGAAGGGGTTGGTCGAACTCCAAAGGCTTTTAGTGAAGAGGAAGTGTGAGCTTGGCTGGGTTTATATAAGAAAGGAGCGGGAATTCTTTATTATTTAGGTTTGGGACACCTCATATTAAACTAATCAAAACCACAAACCAGACCATGGTTTTTGCCCATGTTTTTTACCAAATAGAAGTGGAAATAAATATTTTATAATTCCAATGGCCTAATGTCTTAAAATAACAGGGTTTCTTATGTGGAGGTGAGTCACACTCTCATGGAAAACAATTTAAAATGACAAAATGTTTTATAAGCCTCGAAGGGTCCACTAAAGATTTGTAAAATAAATCAAAAAAACCAAAAATTACATTATTTTAATGGTAAAACATTTATTTTCTGAACATAATGTTTATATTTTTTTATTACATCACTATTTTGTCATTATGATGTCATAAAACACATTATATATTTAAATAGTATTTAATTTTTACCCAAAAATTCGGCTGTCTTAGAAAATTATGAAGAATTAAACATTGGATAATTTAAACACCCTGATTCCAAAAATAATATTCATTTTATCTAAATAATTTTATTAACATGTGAATTTTTACTTTTAAAATAAAAACTGACATTTTCCGAAAATTCATGGGTTTTGACAAAAAAGCTTTCAAACCTTAATAAAAATTACAATTTCATTCTTAAAATTATAAGATAACTAATATTTAATAAAAATTAATTTAATAATAATAATAATAATATTTTTTAAAATATTATTTAATTCAAAAATCCATTAATTCATCAAAATAGATTTCTTATTTGAATATTAACTAAAAATACTATTTGTGCTTTAAAAACTATTTACAAAGTAATAATAATAAAATGAATGCACATTATTTATAAAAAATAATTTATATAGTCATAGTGCTATTGTATTGTTACATAACCCCTTATAACACTCGCATAAGATTGGAGGGTAAGGGGTGCGATGGTAACCGACTCTTGTGGTGGCTCGGATAACATCGCTCGAGTGATAATCTCTATTAACTTCCAATTCTCTCATACTCGGTTCTAATAAAGCTTAAAAATTTCAAGCTCAACTTGGGATTGGTCAATAGTGAATCCCAATGATGCCACCTCCTTTTCGAGCTCTGAAAAATGGGCTTCGTACATGGAAAGTCTACTAGATGAGGCCACAGCTTCCTTTGTCTGAGTAAATTGGATTTGTTAAAGCCCTATATTTATACTAATCATGTGATACCTGTTCAACGACTATATTAGAAATGATCAAAATTAATAATGGTATTTTAAAATACAAAAACTTAAAACCAAGGATGTTCACATTTTATATAACCATAATAAAACATTTAATTAGATCAAGAGGAATTTCCATTAATGAATGTTTGGGTCATTACAATCTTCCCCCCTTAAGAAATTTCTCCCTCCAAATTTCTTTTTCCCACTCTAAAAAAATGTGGGTAACTCTGCTTCATAACTTCCTCTGATTCCCATGTTGCTTCTTTAAACTAGTGGTTTCACCACAACACCTTGATGAGGGGCATTGTCCTATTTTGTAGAAATTTTTCTCTACGATTTAGGCTCTTCACTGGTTGCTCCTCATAAGAAAGATCATCCTCAAACTGTACTAACTTTGAAGAGATTACATGTTAAGGGTCTGATATGTACTTACTTAAGAGGGATACATGAAATACATCATGTACTTTGGTCATGGTAGTTGGAAGTTCTAGTTGATAGGCTACAACAACAACATGATCAAGAATATCGAAGGGGCCGATGTGCCTAGGACATAAATTCCATTTCTTTCCAAACCTCATGACCTTCTTCCATGGAGATATGCATAGAAATATCATGTCTCCAACTTTAAACTCAAGGTCTCATCGACTGTTATCTGTATAACTCTTTTGTCGACTCTGGGATGCCTTGATATGATGCTGAATGGTTTTCAACTTCTGCACCATTTCTTCGATCATTTCTAGTCCAACCTGCTTATGCTCACCTAATTCATCCCAACATGTCGGTGTTCTGCACCTCTTCCCATATAGGTCTTCATAAGGTGTCATTCAGATGCTTGAGTGAAAACTGTTATTGTAGGAGAATTCAACAAGTGGAAGATGTTGATCCCAACCTCCTTTAAATTATATTGAACATGATCTTAACACATCTTCCAGTGTCTGAATAATTAGCTTAGATTGGATATTAGTTTGAGGATGATAGGTTGTAATGAAGTTCAGTTCAGTATCCATAGAATGTTGAAGACTCTTCCAAAACATATAGGTGAATATTGGATCTCAATCAGATACAATAGATAGTGTTACTCCATGCATCCTTAACACTTCTCTCATGTATATCTGTGCTAGTTGATCCAATGAGAAATCCTACAGAATTTTAATGAAGTGTGCAAAACTTTTTAAGGTGATCCACAACAACCCAAATTTCATTGTTGCATTTGGATGTCTTCAGAAGTCTGGTGACAATGTCCATGGCGATGTTCTCCCCTTTCCATGCTGGTATGGGCAATGGTTGCATCATCTCCTTTGACTTCTGCCTCTCTGTCTTCACTTGCTGACACACCAGGCACTTTGATGTATACTCAGCGATCTCCTTCTTCATATTATCCCACCAATAATGCTCTCAGAGATCTAGATACATCTTTGTGTTTCCTGGGTGAATAGAGAATTTTGAACTATGTTCATCATCCAAAAGTTCCTTCTTCATCTCTATACTTGATAGAACACATAGTCTTTTTCCAAATCTCACAATTCCTTCGTTATTAACATTGAACTCTGAGGATTTCCCTTTTCTGATAGCTTCCACTTTCTTCTGAATTCCCACATCATCCTTTTGAGCATCCTTTAACCTTTCAAAAAGAGACTATTGAGCAATCATTTGTGAAATGATTGATGATGTTCCCTTCTTTATGATTCCCATGTCCATCTTCATCAATTCTAATAAGATTGGATCCTTCTCAGTTCCCATAAAAGAAAGAATCATCGAGTCCTTTCTACTTAGAGCATTCGACACCTTGTTCACTTTCCCAGGGTGGTAATGGATTGAGCAGTCATAGTCTCTGATCAGCTCTAACCATCTTCATTGGCGCATGTTCAACTCTTTATATGTGAATATATACTTGAGGATTTTTTGGTCCTTATATGTTTCACACTTCTCCCCAAAGAGATAATGCCGCCAAATTTTTAAACCTAAGATCATCGTAACCAACTCCAAATCATGTGTTGGATAATTCTACTCCTAAAATTTTAATTTCCTTAAAGCATAGGCAATGACTTTGTCATTTTTCTTCAATACACAGCCTAGGCCCTTCTCTGAAGCATCACTGAATTCCACAAAAAGTTATCCACTTTTGGGTAAAGTGAGAACATGCGTAGTGATAAGACTCCTTTTTAACTCCTTGATTCTTTCTTTTAATTCATCAATCCAAGAAAAATTTACTCCCTTTCGAGTTAGCTTGGTAAAAGGGTTGGAAAATCATGAGAAATTTCTCACAAATCATCGATAATATCCAGCTAAACCCAATAAGCTACAGATATCTGTTACCGATGTTGACCACATTCATCCCTCAATTGAATCTATTTTGGAGGGATCCACAGATATCCTATTTCTTGTGATGATATGGCCCAAGAATGAGACCTCCTTCAACCAGAACTCACACTTGTTGTACTTTGCATAGAGATTCTCCTCTCTGAAGGTCTGTAGTAAAGTTCTTAGATACTTCTCACGATCCTCCTTGGTTTTGGAGTATATCAAAATATCATCTATAAAGACAACAAAAAGTTTGTCAAGTTAATACCTAATGATTATATTCATCAATTCCATGAAGATTTCTGGAGAATTAGTGAGTCCTAAAGGCATTACTATGAATTCATAGTGCCCGTATCTTATACGAAAAGAAGTCTTAGGGATATCTTATTTCCTCACCCTTACTTGATAATATCCCAACCGCAAATTCACCTTGTAGAAGTATTGTGATCCACCCAACTAATTGACCAAGTCATCGATTCATGGGAGATGATACTTATTCTTTATCATGATTTTTTTAAGCTCGGATAATTGATGAAAAGGTGCATTGACCCATATTTCTTCTTGATGAAGAGGACTAGTGCACCCCAAGGTGAAGAACTTGGGCATATAAACCCTTTATCTAGATTCTCTTTTAGTTGTTTATTTAACTCCTCAAGATCCACAACAACCATTCTATATGGATTATTAGTTATTGGAAACACCCCAGGTAAAAGATCAATTGAGAACTCAACATCTCTTCTAAGGGGAAGACCAGAAAATTCCTCAGGAAATACTTCAGTGAATTCCCTCACAATAGGCTTGTCTTCAAGGATGGTTGCCTCATTAGAATAAATAAATTAAGCCAGATATGCATGATCATAGGGTAGTAATATCCATTATTGAGATGATATAACTAAAGAAGATTCATCTTCCTCTCTGCACTTGTATATAATCGGGGGTCGATTCTCCACATGGAGAGTGATTTCCCTCTCATAGCAATTTATGTTGGCTCTATATAAGGAAAGCCAATCCATGCCATGAATTGCGTGAAATTACAACAGAGGGAGTATACCAAGGTTATCTGGGAAATTAAATCCACAGATTATTATAGGGGAGGATTTATATTCATGGGATGAAATGATTTTCCCATTTTCCATACTCACCGACATCTTTACTTCCATGATTTTTAGTGGTGCTTGGATTGTTCTACTAATCTTTTGGGATATAAAAGAATGCGTAGAATCATGAATGATAACCCTACCTTTCACATTTTTATTCAGGTTATACATTATCTAATATAGACATGGGATGAGTACATTAAACTATTAAACACATAAAGTGGACTCCAAGGACAAAAACAGATGACTTATAAATAACTTTTATTTCCATAACCTATAAATCTATAGGCTTCAATCTATGTTATCCATGATCTACTTCCTAACATATATTCTTAGGTGAATTTTTTTAATTCCCTTAATAATGGTTCATACTAAGCTTATGAATTTACCAAAGAATATCCCCTGGGAGTGTCGTAACTAAGAGTGCAGCAAGGCCCTTTGTCGTGCACTATTTCCCATTCGAGTCTAGCTCAAAGTGGTGTTTTCAGATTTTACCCCTAGGATACATCTATGCCAGAGCTGCCTCTACCTGCTCGTATCCAAACATGGATGTATTTTCTTGATATTCCACTTAATAAATACTCACCAATACTTAGGGATTTTTTTATTATACTTATTCTTGTCTCTAAGACTTCCCTAGGGTTTTCTAATCCTAATCCCAAAAATAACTAAACCTATCGTCTGATACCAACTATAACAACCCTTCTTTTTATTACACACTTAAACATGATTTATTACATAAAATATTCACATGATAAAATATAGAATATTGAGAGGTATAGTGTATTTTGGGATTAGTAACATTACATAACAACTTAGAACATTAAAACACACAATATCTTTATTGAAAACATACTTTACATGACCACTACATTCCCTCATACTTATCATTGCCTGGGATAACTTGAGGACTTTCATAAGAAAATGGTGAGCTATAAATCCCAGTAAGGGAATAAACATGGAATAAAATGAGGAATAAAACAAATGTTAGACAATAGACATATCAATGGAGCACAAGAGAAACATGAACATAAAGGCATGATAAAGCATGATAATCATAACCTGGAAATCTGGCAACGAAACTTAACATGGAATTAGCATGAGTCAAGGATCATTACTCATGAAGCATCAATGAACCCTCATTACACATTAATCATGAGTAAAACCTCATTGAAATTTAATTAAAATGATTCAAAACCCATTTCACATGACATATCATGATACTATATTTTACCCAATGTATTGTAGCGCTATCAGGGCGCACCCTTCTTAAACATTTCATTTCATGTATAAGTGTGCCACATGGATCATACAACATGGAATCAATCATCATCATTTATTCCAAGATAAAGGGATGTATAATACATACATGAATATTTATAATTAATATGTAAATGTGCATAAAGGTGAATACCCTTGATATAGAAATGGGCATGATATTCACTACACAATGACATTGGCTTGGAAAATCATAGTGCAATTTCAGCAGTATAACGACGTGAAATAAGAACACATAAAAAATGGTTTATTAGAGATAAAGGGGTGTCTCATCATATTTACTTGAAATTTATAGTAATCGGGTAATATAGATACATGTCCCAAAAAACGTAATGGAATTTAGATGCATAATACAAAAGAATTACTTGGATGTAAAAGAGGAGAGGGAAATATCTCACGATATTTCAGCATGGTAATGGGTGTACATGGGAGGCATTAATGAGATAGAAAATGGTATAACATTATAAAAACATAAATAGGGAAGTATGGGGTAGGTGAAAAATCATACCCCAACATTCGTAATTGAAAATAAAAGGGCATAACAATATTAAGAAACTTGGATAAAAAGAGAAAGGTAGGAATCCCTTACTTGGAATTGGGATCCCAAAGGATTGGGAGAGGCCTGAGAGAGGCTTCTTAGTAGATTGAAGCACCTTGGTAGGATTTTAGAGATAGGAGTTAAAGGGTTGGTCTAACTACAAAGGCTTTTAGTGAAGAGGAAATGGGATATTTGGTGGGCTTATATAAGAATGAAGAGCAAATTCGTTATTATTTATGTTTAAGACACCAAAATTAAACTAATCAAAACCACAAAACATCCCATGGTTTTTGAAAAATGGGAGTTTAAAACAATATTGTATAAGTACAATGGATTATATTCTTAAAATAATAGGGTTTCTTATGTGTAGGTGAGTCACACTCTCAAGGAAATTAATTTAAAAAGAAAAAATGTTTTATAAGCCTCGAAGGGTCCACTAAAGCTTTGTCAAATAAATTTGAAAACCCAAAATCACATTATTTTAATGGTAAAAAATATATTGGCCGAAAATAATGTTTATATTATTTTATTACATCACTGTTGGTTCATTATGATGTCATAAAATACATTATATATTTAAACAATATTAAATTTTTACCCAAACATTCGACTGTCTCAGAAAATTATGAAAAATTTAAAATTGGATAATTTCGACATCCTGATTCCAAAAATAATATTCATTTTATCTAAATAAGTTTATAAATTTGTGATTTTTTACTTTTAAAATAAAAACTGACATTTACTGAAAATTCATGGGTTTTGACAAAAACTGCATTGAAAGCTTAATAAAAATTACAATTTCATTCATAAAATTATAAAATAATTTATATTTAATAAAAAGTGATTTAATAATAATAATAATATTTTATTAAAAAAATATTTAATTAAAAAATACATTAATTCATCAAAAGAGATTTATTATTTGAATATTAACTAAAAATACGATTTGTGCTTTAAAAATTATTTACAAAGAAACAATAATAAAATAAATGAACATTATTTATACGAAAAATATGTACATATTCATAGTGCTAGGATATTATTACATAAAACCTTATAAAACCCACATAAGACCGTATGGTAAGGTGTGGGATGATGACAGACTCTTGGGGTGGCTCGGATAACATCGCTCGGGTGTTAGTCTCTATTAACTTCCACTTCTCCTGTAGTTGGTTCCGCTCAAGATTAACGTGTTCAAGATCAGCTTGGTATTAGTCAAGAAAGAAATCCAATGAAACCACCTCCTTTCCGAGCTCTGACAAATGGGCTTTGTATTGGGAATGTATACTAGATGAGGTCATCGATTTCTTTGTCTGAGTAAAGTGGATTTATTAAAGCATTATATTTAAACTAATCATGTGATCACTCTTCAACAACTATATTAGCAATGGTCACAATTCATAATAGTATTTTAAAATCCAGAAACATAAATCCAAGGTATTTTTAATTTTATAGAACCATAATAAAACATTTAAATAGATGAAGAGGAATTTCCATTAATGAAAGTTTGGGTCGTTACATTCATACATAATGTAAGAGATCTTTTCAAACCTCAAAATTACCTTTGGGTTACACTTTATCTTTATTTACACCAATTTATTAATTCATTAATCTTATGTAATTATTATAAATTAGTTTTATATGTTCAATGTTTTTTATCCAAATCAATTCATCTTTCTTTTATAGGAAAACACATATTTTAAAAGGTTCCCTTCTCAAATTCATCCCCATAGGCAAACCCAATAAAAGAGAACTTCCCAATTTCATACCCAATTTTGAGTACACTCCATAATATTTTTTAAGAAGACATTATTATAAAATCACTCATTTAATCAAGAAAATATATCATAGTTCATTACTATTTTTATACAAAAAAATTATTCATTTGTCCTATTTAAAGTTACTCTAATATTTTTCCTTTAACCGCACTAAAGCAGCTCATTTATAAAGTTTTAAAAAAAATATTTTTACATGTTTTCACTCTATTTGGAAATAATTTATCATTATCTATTCATAGTTTCCCTTATTAATTTCCATTTATGATTTAAATCCATTTGTTTATGGTTAAAAATATTATATTCCCATTGGTTATGCCTTATAATGTGATTATGATACCCATTTATTTCAATGGGAAACACTTATGTTTATTAATTATATTTTATTCTTCATGTGGATTGAATATGAATGAACATGAAATTATGGGTGCACCCAAATATCACTCCAATGAGTTGGAAAATTTGTAGTCTCATGAGACATCATGTATGATATTAAAGAGTAAACCTAATCCATTATGGGACTTTGTCCAACATGTGATATAGACTTGGAAGATATCCTTTACTCATGTTTATGTCATGTTATATGTTTCTTCAACATTACTATATTTCCATAATGACATGATACCATATTCTATATGATACACTTCAATATGTTTACTCATGTTCCATGCCTTTTTTATGTCATCATGTTATAAATTCTAACCCATTTTCTCTTCTTTATTCCTATGATTATTCCCTTACTGGGATTTTTAGATGATCCCTTTTTTATATGTACTCCCCATGTTATACTACATATATTTAGGAGATTAAAGGAAGTTAGGAGCTCATTATGGATGAGTAATATAAATATTCTTTATTCTAGTTCCATGTTTTCAGTTTTATGTACCTATTATTCTAAAGACATGAGACATTATAATCATTGGTTTGTATTTATTGGATAATTATTCTTGTAATCCTATAATAATATGTGTAAATGTTTAGGGTCACTATGGTTGGTATTTGAGAATGATCTAGTTATTTTTTTAGATTAGTACTATAAATCTTTAATAATAACCCTATGGATAATTCTATCACTATGGAAAACCTATATTGAAACTTAGAAAATCACAAGTTAGGATATACTCTTCATTTACATGTTTATACTTAAATGTTCAAAGTTAACTTTTTATATTCATATTAGCAAAGTATTAAAGCACCTAATTGTAATTTACTTTTCTTAGTTAATGGATGAAGATAGGATAACCCATGACAACAATCAATGTGAAAATAAATTTTATGATTTCCCTAATAAAATGTAAAATTTAATGGGAAGGGGATCTCAAAAGATCATTATAATACTAGAACAACTAGATTGAGTGATGAATAATAGCTTGAATCAGGTCTAATAACCTCATTATCCAAAGAAATATAAATCTATGGTTGAATAATTTATAAAAAAGGCCTCCTATATTTAGTAGATCTTATAATTAACTCATTGTAGAAAAATGGGTTTACTACATTGAAAAGATATTATCTATCCTGTAGTTCTCAGAAGAAGAGAAAGTTGTGATGGAAGTCTATTATTTTGATGGGGAAACTGATCAGTGCTGGACAGTGATAAAAAAAATTCAGATGAGGAAATTTATTCCATGGAATGGGAAACATTCATGAAAATATTTTTCAACAAATATTTTCCCGGATCTCTCCATCTTAAGATGGAAAGGAAGTTCCTGAGACTGAAGCAAAAGGAATATGAGTCTACCATGGAAGATAAGGAAAATTTTACAAGGTTTTCATGATACACCTATGTCTTTTTCATGAACACCAAAATCAAAGTGAATCACTTGTTTAGTGGTGTAAATCCAAACCTATGAAAATATTAGTTCATTAAAGACATTGAAAGATATAAAAAGATTGCACATTGTGCCCTTAAGTTTAAAATGGAGATAAAAGACTCTCAGTGGTCTTGTGGACATAAAGATAAAACTATGAAAATGGATTTAATATGGTAGGATCAATATATAAATCCTATGAAGTAATGAAATCCTGACACACCACATGTAAAATGTTTGGGAAGAAGAATCGGAGAAACTACCTAAGGAGAACCAAGAGATTCTTCAAATATAGAAGAGAGGCTTATCAGGTCAATTATTTCTAAAGGTAAATGAATAATACCACTAATATTGAATAAGAAAAGATGTTTAATACCAACACTCATCCTCTGGTTCAATTCTTTAACTAAAAATAACATGATCATTATACAATCCATTTCCATAAGACAAGTGTTGTTATAGAAAATCAAAATAAAAACCTCCATGGTAAAAAGGAAGGGAATATGATATTACTATTGCTTAGGTGAATCCCAAAAATGATGTGGTGATAGGTACCCTGGTTATTCATTCAATAATAAATAATGTACTATTTTATTGTAGCTCAAAAAAATTCTTTTATATCTTTTATGTATAGTATAAATATTCAAACACCACCTCAAAATATAGAGTTTGAGTTATATGTGAGAACAGAAAATGTTGAAATTATTGCATACAAAGTATATAATTCCACCCCAGTCAATGTTTTTGGAATAAACCTTCTATAAAATATTTTATTACTTCCTTTGGTGGAATTGTTTCCTATATTGGGCATGAATTGGATATTTTATACAAATACAACATCAACTATTTATAAAGGGATATTACTCCTCACATCCCAAGGCATCCTCTAATTATGTACAAGCTTAAGGAGGAGGATAAATATCCTTTATAATAATCATCCCAATAGTGGATATTATTTCCTTCTAATATAGAATATCTAGCTCAAAATATTGAAATAAAGGAGAGGATCTTTCTCGAAGATATGGCCACTGTGAGGGACTACACAAATGCGTTTCCTAATGAATTTCTTGGTCTTCCTCCCAAATGAGAGGTTGAGTTCTCAATTGAACCTATTCTTGGATCATTACATATATCAAAGAAACCATATAGAATTTCCACTATCGAGTTGTAATAATTGAAGAAGTTGTTACAATAAAATCTCTACAAGGGTTTCATATTCCCGAGTGCTTCACCGTGAGGTGCGCTGGTCCTCTTCATCCAAAAGAAGAAGGGATCAATGCATATATTCATTGATTATCATGTGCTCAATAAAATCATGATAAAGAACAAGTATCCCCTACCACAGATAGATGAATTGTTTGATCAACTATGTGGGGTCAAGTATTTCACTAAGGTAAAAATTTGGTTAGGATATCACCAATTAGTGTTGAGAAAGTAAGGAAGATATTCCCAAGATTAACTTTTAAACAAGGTATGGAAACTATGAGTTAAATTTAATGACATTAAAAATAACTAATTCTCCAAAAATATTAATAAAATTAATTAATTTAATCTTTAGATATTACCTCAAAATATTTAGGACATTATTTATAGATGATATTTTAATATACTTTAAGTGGAAGGAATAACATGGGGAGCATTTGAATACAATGTTAAATAATTTTAAAATGGATAAAATTTATGAAAATAAAAATAAATATTAGTTTTGGATTGAGGATGTATCATTGTTGGGGAATATTATCACAAACAAAGAAATATCTATGGTCCCGTCTAAGACAAAAGAAATATAATGGTGGCCCAATCCAACATCTGTAACGGAGATCCATAGTTTCATTGGTCTAGATGGGTATTGACAAGGATCTATGATGAAATTATCACAATTTTCAAACCTACTAACCCAGATTTCACAGAAGAGAGTAAAGGTTCCATGGACCAGTGAATGTGATGGCTTCTTTAAAGAGTTGAAAAATAGGCTTATCATTGCACCATTAATCACACTACTGATAAGTGGGGAACTCTTTGTGGTATATAATGATGATTCAAAGAAGGGATTAGGATGTATGATTATAAAAAATGATAAATTTATAGCATATGACTATAGGTATTTGAACATTAATTTGAAAAACTATCCCATTCATGATGTGGAGTTAGTTACTATGCTCATTGCATTGAAAATATATAGGAATTATATTTATAGATAGAAGTGTGAGATATATAATGATCATAAGAGTCTCAAATAAATATTCACATAGAAAGAGCTAATATTCACCAGTGAAGTTGGTTAAATATCATCTTGGATTATGATTTGTCATTCCACTATCATAATTGAGAAGTTAATAAAGTGGAATATGTAACTACCAATATTTTCACGATGGTAAAAACCATATGTTTTTTTAATTTGAATCCATTTTCTTACCATGGTAAACATGAAATATGACCTAAGAAAGGCCCCAAGAGAATATAGAGCTTTTTAGGAGTTTGGAGTTCTAGAATAAATGGGAAATAGACTAGGATGCATGGTTTGGAGAAAATGTGTGGCCAAGCATGCACGATTTGTCTAAAACTGCGTAGTGGTAGATATTGGAACCTGTAGGCCGCACAGTTTTTCTATAACCATGAAACTTGAGGTGCAAAAATGTGTGGGGGTGCTGAAATTTGGGATAGAGAATATTTTTATAGTTATTGCATGGTTATTCAAACCATGCACCTAATCGTGCGGTGTGACCCGTTATAGTTGTGGCTTTCAGATGGTTTGTGCATGATTTTCAAACCATGAAGATCCTAAGTTTAAGGTGAAAAGTAAAATTTTACCTCACTTAAAATTTAAATCTTTTTTATTTTCAACCTTCTTCCTCTAGTGGATGAACCTGGTTTTCTCCTCCCATAGATCCTCCTCCTCCTCAAGTTATTCTTTGAGCTAACTTCTACTTTTGGTGTCCGTTTCAAGATCTGTTGAAGGCTTTGGACTCATTGAGGTATGATATACCAACCTATTAACTCATATATGAGTTTATTTTTGGATCTTCATTCTATTTAGGCGTGAGATCATTTTTTTGAGGGTGTTGGAATGTTTCTCATATCTCTTCCAACTTGCTTCGAATATAAGGTCAATATCGAGTGATCAATCATCTATAGACTTGAGGTAGGTGGTCATGTTATTTTCAATTTGAGCTTTACTGTCTCATAACTATGACATTGTGCTTCACACTTACTTTTTCTGAGCATATAATTTTATTTGGTTCCTTTATATCAAATTGATCATCTCAAATTTATACAATTCTATTGATACTTGTTTGATGAATTATAAGTTTTTGACTCTATTTATGGACACCCCTTGGGCATCAAAAGTCAAATGTCCCTTTTTTTAATTTTGAAAATGCTCAAATTACCTTCCGATCATTCTTACAGGTTCATTTTTTGATTTTTTCCCTTTGTTTGTAATTGTCATGAGAGACCAAATCACGTCTTAGGTGTTTTTACAAACCTATATTTGGATTTTCCCATGTAAGAAAGTTCCATATTTAACTGAGGCACATCTCTAAATGAATAATTAAGAATTGTTAATTGAAATTCCATATTGAATGAATTACATGGGTTGGTTTTATAAAGGATGTCTTATTCATGACGGTTTCTCTTTTTCTTAATTGAATTAAAATGGTTTAATTGAAATGGATTATGTGGAATGGATTCTATATGGTGGATTTATTTCCCTCTAATGAAATGAATAAATGGAATGAAATGATCGATTTCATGTTATATTAAATTATCCTTATGAAATGTATTGACTTTTATATAATGGAACATGTATAAGGAAATGCATAAGAGGGTTTTCCTTATGTATTATTTTATTAAAATAATTATGCCTTGATAGAAACAATGGTTCGATGTTAAGGTAACAATTGTGTATTATGTTATCAAATTTTCATTCACTAGGTGTTGAGCATGATGTATCACACCATTGACACTATTAGTATGTTGAGCTTGATGTGCCACTTTTCTTTGTTCGAGTGATGAGATGAGGGCTCACTCACCATCCAGAGTGTTGGAGATGACGTATCAGACTCTTATTGGGATATAGTGAATGTACCCTATTGATTGAGATTATAGGCTTGTTAGACCAGTCATGAATGTCTGAGTTATACCCCGGCCAAGATAGAAATAATATTCCAAGTATATGGCCTCTTACATCCACATGTACTTGGTTATTATAGGTGGATTCAATATATAATTAAACTATATATATGTTATAACTATATGTATAGTAGCTGACCAGACTTCTATTCCGGCCATGAGATGAAGTAGGTGGAGCCTCTTGGTGTCCTTTAGGAACCTAAGAAGGAGGTTTTTTATTTATTCACTTTTTCATATTTAATTACATATTCCTGCAAACTATTTAGTTATGAGAACTACTCAGATTATAGGTATACACCATTGATGGTGGCATATTGATATTTTTATCTGATAGTACACTCAGGCTACCTTTGGTACCTGAGAAGACTATCTATCTATAGGTATTCATAAGGGAAATGGACTAGTTATAGGTTGTTGATATTCTTACCTATAGTAGGATATTTGGACCAGAGGACTGATCATACACTCGAGATTCTAATGGAGAAGTTTTTTTTATCCCTTTTTCACTATTTTTAAAGCTTGATTATATGTATGTTACCTTTCAACTTTTTTTATATCAGCATGATATGAATCATGTGTTGATACTTCTATAAATGTTTTTTTATATTATCAGCTACTTATTTATTTATGCTTCCACACTTGTTTATTTATTCTTCTACTGCTTTATCTTCCAATTTTTATATATGCTTCTTCTACTATTTATATATATCTATTGTATCCACTGTGACACTTTAATAAGAGGGTATATTCTCCCCATCACACCATCACTACACCCTCGATACTAGTTAAGAACCTCTATTGTACGAGGAGGCGCACTTGAGGCCATGTGACCCACCACCTCATGGCATAGCTTAAGTTTATCCTATGTTAGGATGTTAGAATGAGATATTAAAGGTTTTTTTACTTTTTATTACTATTTAAGAATTATATAAGAGACTATGAATTAAATAAATTTGGAATTGACTATGTTATTAAACGTAGCTAACCCATGTATACGGGAAACCCATTTTACCTTGGTTAGGTAATTACATTTATTGATTATGATTTTTATAGTTGATATGAATTCACTATTTGATGACACACTTGTTTTATAGTGTTTTTGATATTAGTATGATTGAAATGAAGATTCATTATACCTATGACTGATAAAATGAGGGAATTTAATTAGTTGTACCATTAAATTATGCACACTAGGAGAGATATGACCTGTATTTTCCATGTCATGTTTATTTTCATCTTGCATTTTCTTATTACAAATTTATAGTGACTTGAATATGTATTGAATTTTTTTGAAAATTCTTACAGGGAATGTAAACCATAATTGAAACTTAAAGTTCCTAACTTTACCTAATAGTATTTTCCTTAATAGGTTAAAGTAAACACCTTAACAGTTAATTGTGGAATTTTGATCCATGGAACATTGGTCACATGGGATGGAATGTGTTGTAGTATGGATTGAGTGGATTCCATATTTGGATTCATAAGGAGTATTAAACCTTATGGATTGGAAATGAAAATCAACTAAATTCAACCATTTAATGATGTTTATATATTTTAATGAGTGTAATATTATATTAAATTTGATTCCCAAATTGAAGTGGATTTCTTGTATATATCTAACAAAGATACATGGACCCAAGCCTAACCTTAATAGTGAATATATCTTACATTCTTATTTCTAGTTATGGTCACTTTTTCCATCAAAACCTAGCTTTCAAAGTTAGAATAGAGGTGTGATCATTTCTATAGGATGGATTTATAACAATCCTAGTTTCCTATATTCAATATTCTATAGGATTAAATTTATTCTTAGGTGTTCATTTGGCATTGTATCATTATTCCACCATGACGCCCTCCGATTGCACACCCTGAAGGTGGTGATGAACTTGTGACTAAGGTGGTGGTCCATGAGATGCCAGTGATTCCTCCTAGAAAGACACTTATTTATCCTCATATTGTTCCAGATTTAGGCATCGAAACCCAATTACAAGAAGGGTTCCTATGTATGTTGCAATCTATGAAAGCAGTTGTTTGAAATTCCCGAGCATGGAAAAGTTGACTCATGAATTTTAGCAGCATCATCCCCACACATTTTTGGGGGATGAAAAACCTCATGCAGTGAAGTCTTGGATTGCAGATATCTTTTCTATATTAGAGCATCTAGAGACACCTATAGAGTGGAGAGTAAAACTATATACGTATAAGTTATGTGATTCTACTAAGCAGTGGTGGGATGTGATCACCCAGGTGGATTGAAATCATGATATGGTCTATGAATAATTTCAGAGCATCATATATGAATATTTATTTCCCCAGACCCCGAGGGATGAAAAATCAAGATAATTCATTAAACTACAGTAGGGGATAATGTCAGTTAAGAAATACGCTTCTTGTTTCATAGAGCTAGAGTGGTTCTATCTTAATCTAGAGGGTGATGATTTTATAACTGTTAAGAGATTTGAGGATGGGATGATGTATTCCATCTAATGGAAGGTCGACATCTTCATGTTGACTAACATTTATGAAATCATCAACCAAGAACTAATTGAATTTTGGAATTTGAGGGATATAGAGGGTGAAAATCAGGGAAGTTTGACATCTAGAGCTATCTGTGGTTCATCTTCCAGGTGAAAGAGGTGTTTTGAGGTTATTTAAAAATGTATAATCAGTCAGGATCCTCATGTAGATATTTTTCTTATCTATCACTGGTGTGGGAAGTTGGGACACACTAATCCTTAGAGTTTATGAGATCTAGTCAAGTGAAAAGGTTGGGACAGGATGGAGCTTATCCATCACTTTTGTAGGAATTTACCTCCAGGGACAAGCGAGTGGGGATCTATGACTACTCCATGATCAGGAGTTGGTCCAATAGTGTCATGATAGGTAAAAAGCTGGAATACCACCAGCTGATCATGATGAGGTGGATATTGAGGTAGAGGCAGTTAAGATTATGATTCTCAGTTCTAGTAGGATGGTCTTACTCAGGGAATTCTAGAAATGACCTAAGGTAATAGTACATTCTAATTATTTGAATTCCAGTCTATGCTATATGAGTAGAGTGCCAAGCCTTCTATAATTCGAGGTACTATTAAAGTAGCCTCCACTTTAGTGTCTACTTTATTTTACAGAGGCGTTTCTTAGTATTTTATATTTAATACTATAATGGGAATTATGTGCCTAGATATCAAACAATTTCTTGGTGTTATGATGCCAGATACCCCATTAGGTATCTGATCATATGGAATTATCCATTTTTAGGATTGTCCCCATGAGATAGGCAGTTATTTTTCATATGGGATCTTTTCATCCTTGACATGGTAGGGTTTAATATATACAAAAAGATAGATTGGTTAGTTCCTTATCAAGAAAATATTTAATACTATCATTGAAGAGTAATTTTTAAATCACCTGAGGGTGGTAGGCACATTCATAATATAAAATAGGATATGAAATCTACATGATCAGGACCTGAGAAGTAAAGGCTGGGTAATGTGATATCTCAGATAGCCAGTGTTTTCCTAGATGACCAAGGGTTACGACCCATTATTTTTCCTCATATAGTGGAGAGTTTCTCACACATATTTCCCAATGACTTCTCCTGTCTACCTTCTATGAGAGAGGTAGAATTCACTATTGAGATACTTCTAGGAGCAAGACTAGTGACCATTTCTCCTTATAGTATGATACTTAAAGAGCTTATGGAACTTAACAAGTAGTTGGATGATCTATATGCTAAAGGATTTATATGCCCCAAAATATCTACTTGGGGTCAACAAGGTTTTTATCCCAGAAGGCAGATGGTACACTTCATCTATGTGTGGATTACCATAAGTTGAACCAACTTATGGTATAGAATCAGTATCCACTACGTAGAATATCCGACCTCATTGATCAGCTCTGAGAAGTGAGAGTATTCTCAAAGATATACTTGAGTTCAGGATGTCATGAGGTGTCTATGCTGTATTTGGACATACCTCACACTAATTTTAGGAGTGGGTATAGTCTATATGAGTACATGGTAGTGCTGTTTGGACTCAAGAACATACAAGCAATATTTATAGCTCTTATGAATTGTGTTTTACACCTGTATCTAGATTCATTAATGTTAATAATTATAGAATATATCTTGGAGTATTAATGCTCTAGACATGACCATGAAAATGATCTTGAGGTCATGTTGAATACATTGTGAGAGAATCATATCTATGCGAAGATAAGTAAATGCCACTTTTGGATCGAAACATTCCACTTCCCGAGTCATATTATTTTTGAGTAAGGAGTTTCAGTAGACCAAGAGAAACTGAGAGCTATAGTTTCCTGGGAGAAACCCATGAACATGTTTCAAAATTAGAGTTTCTTGGGGCTAGTTGGGTATTATAGATGCTTCATCTAAGATTTATAACACCTATCAGCACAACTTATGGGTGTTAAAAAGAATGTGGGGAATTATTATTGTAAGAATGTTTTGAACCTAGATTTTAGTTATTGAAGGACCATTTGACTTCTTCACCATACACATTCTTTTATATCCCAACAGGAGTTACAAAGTCTATTTTAACACAAAAAGTATTGGTATTGGAGATATTCTGATGTGGGATAAGTAAGTCATCATGTACAAGTCTCATCATTTGAGGCATCACGAGGGAAATTACACAACACACAATTTTGAGATCATTGTTTTTTTTGAATACATTATTTTATTAGAGACATTATCTACTTGGAGATACTTTTTTGATGTTCACTAATCACAAAAGCCTCATGTACATCATTACAAAATGTATTCTAAATCTCAGGAAGTATATGTGGATTGATTTCCTATAGTAATTTCATTTTGAGAATTCCTACATTCCTGGTAAAGGTAATTCTATAACCGATGATTTGAGCCAGAAGACTCAGAATTTGGAAATTCAGGAATCCATTTATTAATGGAATTTTATAGCCTTATTCTTAGAGATACACATTGAGGTTCAGGAGGACCATGGTTAGACAATCCTCTCAACCTTAGCAGGGCCTTTTACTCTTATGGAAATGGTAATAATGTGACCATTATCTAATCTTGATGGCCTCATCCTAAGGAAAATTGTTTTAGATGATGATACATCTTCAGTTTGGACCCTAGAAAAATATGATGTATTATTTTTATATGGGAATTTATGGGTCCCAATAGACATTTGAGAGGATCTGATGCAGGAATTTAATACCTCAGCATGGTTAGTTCACCTCGGTTTCACCAAAATGTATTGGGATCTAGGACGCCAGTATTGGTGGCCATATATAAAACACTTTTTATCATCTTTATCAATCAATTTTCCACCTATCAGTAGGTGAAAGAATAAAATCAGCATCTAGAAAATATTTTACAGCCGTTGTCTATTCCAGAGTTGAAATGGGATAATGTTTTGATGGATTCTATGACTGGTCTACTGAGATCAACTCGTGAAAATGATATAGTATGGGTTTTCATTGATTGTTTGATGAAGGTTACACACTCCTTACCTTTGAGATAAACCTTCTCGGTAGATGATCTAAGAAGGATGTACATCAAGGAGGTTATAAATCTTCATGGAGCTCCTGATTATGTTATTTATAATAGATATGATTGTTTTATGTCACAGTTCTACCAGGGGTTGTATAAGGCCTTAGGTACATAGGTAATTTTGAGCACAACCTATCACACACAGACTGATGGAAAAACAAAGTTTACTATTCAGGCATTAGAGGACATGATGCATGCATGTGTCTTTGAATTTTGGGGTTCCTAGGAGAAACACTTTCCCCTCAATGAGTTCACTTATAATAACAACTATCATGCTACCATTAAGATAATTCATTATGAATCCTTATATGGTAGGCCTTTCCGCTCACCTCTATACTGGCTAGAGGTAAGGGAAGAAGCTATGATTGGACCATGAATCATGAATGAAACTACAGAGCAGGTACAACTGATCAAAAAGTGCATGATGAAAGATCAGTATAGAGAACAGTTGTATGCCAATAGATTCTAGTGACGTATTTAGTTCATGGTCTAGAAATGGGTTTTCTTATGAGTATCACCCAGGTTGGAACATAAACGTATTTACAAGCATGTTAAGCTCTCACTGAGGTTCTTTAGACCCTTCAAGGCTGTGAAATGCATCAGTACAGTGGCTTTACAGTTGGAACTTCCTCAGAGATACCAATAAATTCATGATGTATTTCATGTATCTTAACTTTTCCAATACTATTTAAAACCATCACATGTATTTCAGCCTGATGAGGTTGAATTGGATGTGTATTCTTCCTTTAAAGAGTATCTAGTGTGTATTTTTGATTAGAGCATGAAGACAATATGAGGAATGTTAGTTCCTTTGGTATGGGTGATATGGTACAAAAATTGAGTACATGACAATACATGGGAGTGATAATATGATATAAAATCTCAGTGGCAAGATCTATTCTATGATAATACCTATTTACCCTCATAAATCCATCTCAGGGGTGAGTTTCTTTAAAGAGGGGACACTGTAAGGACCTATCTTTTCATAAAGGTAAAAAATCATTTTTTTTCAATTTTAATCCTTTTATTAGTCATAGTAAATGTGCACTATGACCTAAAAAGGTTTTAGGAGCATCTGGTTCTTGTTCGAAGCCTGAAGTTCTAGAAAAATGGGAAAAAGACTATGTTGCATGGTTTGGAGAAACCGTGCTTCCCACCCCACATGGATCTTATGAAGCCATTCCATTATAGAAAGTGGATACTATAGGCCAAACAGTTTGTCTCTAACCATGATAATTGAGGAACATGGCCATGTGGGGTGGCTAAAATTTTTTAATGAGCGGATTTTCACTGTCATCACATAGTTAGTCAAACTGCGTGCTTAACCTTGTAGTGTTTCCCCTTATAGTAGTAACTTGCACACTATTTTTGCATGGTTTAAAAACCCTATATCTAAACCATGTACCCCCTTAGTTTGAGGTAAAAATTTAGTTTTTCCCTCATGAAAACATAAAACTTATTTTCTTTTCCACATTATTCCTCTAGTGTCTGAACCTAGTTTTATTCTTCTGTAGATCTTCCTTATCCTTAAGTTAGGCATTGAGTTAACTTCTGCTTCTGGTGTCCATTTCATAATCTGTCAAAGGAGCTATACTCCTTGAGGTATGTTATACCTTCCTCTTACCTCCTATATGAGTTTATTTATGGATATATTATGCTATTTAGGTGAAATCTCATTTTCCTTATTTTGATGGAGTTGGAGTGTTTATCAAATATTTTCCAACCTGCTTTGAATATAAGGTTGATATTTGAGAAAGGAGTCATCTAAATCCATAAGGTAGGTGGTAATGTCATTTCCCCTTTGAGTTTTTATATCTCATAGCTATTCCATTGTTCCAGACACCATCTTTTTTCCCAGAATCCCATTTTATTTCGTTCCTTCATATAAAATTGATCTTTACACCTTAATACATGTTATTTGATCCTTGTTTGATGAATTAGAAAATTTTGACTCCATTTATGTATTCCCCTTGGTTGTGGTAAATCAAACATACCCTTTTGGTTAATTGTGTAAATGTTTGGATCAACTTCTAAGCATTCGTCTTGGTTCAATGTTTGATTTTACATTGGTGTGTAATTTTCATGAGAAACCAAACCACCTATTAAGTGGTTGGACCAACCTATATTTGGATTTTACCATGTAGGAATGTTCTATATTTAACTAGTCCACTTTTCTAAATGACCACATAATCCTTGTTAATTGAAATTCCATGTTAAATGACTTACATGGGTTGGTTTTATTTTCGATCACCTATTCATGATGGTTTCCCTTGTTCTTAAATAAATTAAAAATAGTTTAAGTGAAATGGATTATAAGGAATGGATTTTACATGGTGGATTTAATTTCCTCAAATGAAATGAATAAATGAAATGAAATGAAACATTTTAAGTTATATAAAATGCTACTTATGAAATTTATTTCCCTGTATATAATGTAACTTGGACAATGAAATGAATAAGATGTTTTAATTTATGTATTATTTTATAAATACAATTACTCCTTGATAAAGGATATAGTTTGATAGTAAAGGAGAATTTTAGGATGACAGTATCACATTACCTTACATCATGTGTTGAGCATGATGTCTCACACCATTAACACTATTAGGATGTTGGTCTTGATTCACAATGTTCCTTTGTTCAAGTGACGACATAATGGATCACTCACCAACACGAGTGTCAGGAATGATGTCTCACACTCTTATTTGGATTTAGGGAATATAACATATTACTAGAGCTTATAGGATCATTAGACTGGTCATAGATGTTTGAGTAACAGCTCATTCTGACTAGCACTAGTATTCTAGGTATATGGCCACTTACGTCTGCACATACTTGGTTCATATAGGTGGATGAAATATATAATTAAACTATATATATTATTACTATATATATAATAATTGATCAGACTTCCATTCTATACATGAGATGATGTTGGTAAAGATTCTAGCTGTCCTTTAGGAACTTGAGATTACAGTTGTTTATTTATTCAATTTTTATTATTTAATTAATTATTCCTACACACTGTTTAGTTACGCGCACTACTCAGATTACACATAGACACCATTGGTGGTAGGATAATAAGATTTTTATCTCAAACCCTACTCAGGATGTCTTTGATACCTTATAAGATTATATATATTCAAGTATTGATAAGGGAAAGGGAATATTTATAGGTTATTGATATGATTACCTATAGTTAGAGTTTAGGATCAGAGGATTAATAATACACTCAAGATACTAGTGGAGAAGCTTTTTTTCTTTTTTAATTTTTTTGTATAGAATAATTTTATGTCTGTTCCCCTATTATATTTTTTTATATAAGCATGTCATGAATCATGTATTGACACTTCCATATAGGATTTTTTATTGTTATCAATTGTTTATTTATTTTTTCTTCCACACTTGTTTATTTATTCTTCAGCTTATTTATCTTTTAGTTGTTCATATATGTTTTTGCTAATATACCCACAGTACCACCTCCACACCCTTACTTCTTATTGGAAGCCTCTTGTGTATGGGGAGGTGTTTTTGAGTGTATCTGACCCACTGTCTTGGGGCACAGGTTAAGTGGATCCCGGATCAAGACTTTACAGAAGATGATCTAAGTAGAGAGGATCCTTCAACTTTTTCAATGGTGAGAATTAAGAATGGTCCAATATTCTTATACTTCCAAAGTATGGACATGGGAATCATAAATTAAGGTACATATTCATTCCTTTCACAAATTATTTGTCAACCATCCCTTATAGAGAAAAAATGATGCTCAAAGAAATGATGTGGAAATTCTGAAGAAGGTGGAATCTATGAGAAATGAAAAATCCTCAGAGTTAAAAATTTCGGAGGAATTTAAAATTTTAGTCATGGCTATGTGTACCATCAAATAAAAAGATAAATAAAGAGCTTCGAAATGATTCAAAAATACCAACCTTCTCTATCCACCTATGGAAAAAATACATATTATTATCTCTGAGAGAACTATTGGTGGAATAGTATGAACAAGAAGGTCACTGAATATACCTAAAAGTGTCTGGTGTGGCCACAAGTGAAGGATGATAGAAACAAATTATAAGGTGATAATACAACTAAAACCCATACCAATATGGAAATAGGAAAACATCACCGTGGAGTTTGTTACTTGACTTTTGAATAAATCTAGAGTAAATAATGATATATTGGTTATTGTGGACCTTCTTACAAATACAAATCAATTTATTACAATTTGATAGGATTTATCACATGACCAACTTCCATGGATATACATAAAATAAATGGAAATTCTGCATGGATTACCATTATCGAGTATATATGATCGTGATCCAAGATTTAACTCAAAGTTAGAAAAGTATCAACATGATCTAAATACTAAGTTAAAATTCAATATGGTTTATCATCCTCAAAATGATGGAAAATATAAGAAGAATATTAATATACTAGAAGATATGTTGAGAGCATATTATATAGACTTCAAAGGGGGATGAGATCAACATCTTCCACTGGTTAAATTATCTTACCACAATAGTTTCCAATCAAGAATCTGAATGGCCCCATTTGAAGACCTTCATCTGAAAATATGTAGAACACCAGAATGAGAGGATGAAGTAGGTGATTGTAAGATGATGGGAGCTTAAACGGTTAATGAAATGGTATAAATGGTAAAAACCATTTAGTAGTACATCATGGTATCCCAAAGTTGATAGAAGAGTTATGAAGATAATCATCAACAAGACATAGAGTTTTTGGTTGGTGAAAAAATACTCCTCTATATATATCCATGGAGGAGGTTTATGAGATTTAGGATTAAAAGAAAGCTAAGTCCCATGTACATCAACCCCTTTGAGATTATTGATCACATAAAAGCTACAAAATATTTACTAGAACTCCTACAAACCATATCTCAAGTACATGATGTATTCCACATATCCCTTAAGAGTAATTACATACTAGATCAATCACATGTACTAAATTCACAGGTGATACATACTAGATGATTGATGATGATATCCTTGATCGATACCTAGTATTCTCCTTAGGATCTGGTGTATGATCCTACATTTAATTACTCATAGTTTTCTAGGAATGGGTTATTGAGATATTGATTGAAAGATGTCGAGTTATTAACTTGGACCTTGAAGATCATTCCTTACATATTTCTTAAGAGTCACCCAAGTCACCCCCCTTAGGAATCATACATGCTCTAATCACTTGATTGACTATGGATCAAGACCTAAGAATTTAACATTAGAGTAGATTAGCAAATGTTGAGACATCATATAGGTTCCACTGGTTACACATGGATTTTGTGGTATGAAATCATGCCATATTCCTTAAATACGAGATTTCTAGTCAATACCTATAATCCTAATTTATATAATGGAGGCATGTACTATTTATCCTAGGTATAGGTCTCATATCCATATATGGTGATGTGTATTTCAAAGAGACATTTTGGTGTTAGCCGTAGAAGGTATGGTTGATTGGGATCACAGAACCAAGGATTGATAATGAATTCAATTTATTTATTTATTTTCCAATTTTGTCTTGTCTAGTAGAGAAATAGTTTATGGGCATTCACTTGTGATAGTAGGTCATAGGTTCACTATTGGGTGTGGTCTACTAAGATTTATTTCTCACCCCTATATGAAAACCTTAGTGAGTGTGTATACCACATGTTTAATTTAAGGTTGATAAAAATTTCATGATGGATAGGGTGAGGCCTTGAGTTTCATGATCGAGTGAAGCTTCTTATGTGGATTCTTATACTGGGGCAGGAGTAGCTTGGTAGGGTCCATGGAGACAGGGTATGTCATTCAGCTTTGAGTAGTAAAGGAGCCTTGTGTGTTTATACTTCTTTATTATGCTATATATGTGATAATCAAATAGGGTGATTGGTTGTTATATTTGTGACATGGCTATTTAGGCATTTACTAAATTTTATTTATTAGATCCCTATTTATATTTATTTCTTCCACACTCAGATTATTTACTACTATGGATGGTGTTAGCAATTGACACTATTTTTATTACTCTTTTACAAGGCTTTAGTCTTCCCACTAACACACTCTTGGACCTCATTGCTCTTTGTAAACCTATGGTGTATGGGGAGGCACATTTGAGTCTATCTTGTGAACTAATATTGATACTATTCATTGAGTGAGTTGGTCTGGGATATGAAAAAACAGTATTAGAGTAGTTTCTTTCCTATTGTTTTATTATTTGAGAAATAGTATATTGGGGGATCATTTGGAATGTGTTGGATCATAAGATGGATATCTAACTGGTTAATCAACAAAATTGTTCTAATAAGAAGTCTGGGTTTCCATGGATATGGGATTTGCATTCTTGATATGTGTGGTTATAGAATTATATGATTTTCTCTTTGAGTGATGAATATGTGGTGTGGATTTCATGATTTATTATGTAATTTTTTCTCTATAATCATTGATGAGAGTGGGTTGATTGATTTTTACTATCATCCAACAAATTAAGAGGAATTTTCTCATGAATCCTTTTTGGAACATTGGGTCCACATGTTATAGGCTTCCTAGTGTGTGATTGTTTTGACCATTGATACAAACTTTTAAAGTTTCAAAAACAAACTAAATAGTGTTTTCCCATCTAGGTTTTTGGGTAATTATTCAAAGTTAGAAAACCTTGGTAACATTCATTATGGTAGGTCATATGGATTTACAATGAGATGTTTGACAATGAGGATGATGACTCAGTCCTTGTGCACAAGTGTTGTAGTGACCTGATTTGGTTGACAAGGCACATGGTTACCAAGTGTCACACCCCTAATAGGGATTTTTTACTTAATTTAAGTTATTTAAAGTTATATAAATAATCTATATGATTTTTACCACATATCCTAGAATGTAATTCTACTTAACCAAATCGTGTGAGTGTTATACAATATAGACTTTTTGAGATGATGTTGTGTGTACTGTTGACCCTTGTTGGACAATGTCGGTAGCTAATGCATTTTTGGTATACTCTCTATGGGTGTATCCTTTTATAGGCGTGGTTATCTAAATATTCATAACAATCCACATATATTTCCCCATCTAGATAGATATCATATTTTACTAAAATATCCTTCATTTATGGTTATCTAGTTGGATAATCTGGTGTGATTCTGATATGAACCTAAAAATTTTCTATTTAAATATGACCTTGAGTGAATATTTCCTTATTCATAATCTTTTTGAGGTGTATTTAATCATCTTTTATATGTTTATATCATGAAACTCTAGGGATTAGTCCCTTATGAGGATGCTCAGAGAGGACCAGGGCCTTGGTAGGCCGACACTTGGTAGGTGATTCCTTAAATGTTTAAGAAACTATAATTATCTCTGAGTTATAGTTAACAATGGGTTACCAATTAAAAATTATAAGGATTTTTTCTTTATAAAATATATTTTAATACCTATATAATTGAATCAATGATGATTGGGTTTGAACCTCATAGGTTGATGATCTCTTTACCCGCCTTTAGTTTTACCTCTTCTACTGAGAGTTGACTGACATATTAAATGTGGGGTAATAGTTGATCTATTAATTGGGATGTTACCCATGTGTTGAAGTTAAAACATGTTGTAACTTATTTGTAAGAGAACTATGATCTATGTGTATAGACATAGTGATCCTAATGTGACCCTGTGTTGGTAGGGCAGTAACACCCTAAGATTTTGTGATTTTTTTTCGAATTAATTTAAAATATTCGATATTTTTTCTTTCCCACAGCATTGAATATATATTCTGTTATATGATAGAACCATGTTTTTATTTATTTTTAGACAACACTAATTCTATCTTGTGCAACACACAACACTCAGATTGTATTATATTATACACAACACTGTGTTTCTACGAATCAACATTTTATTATAATAATTAATTAAATGAAATAGTTATAACATAGGAATTAAACTTTGTAACATGAATAGTAATAACTAATTTTTAAATATTATTTATAATGGTTTTAAATAAAAAAACATATGGATAGTAAAACATATAATTTTTGGTAACGTTTTTATATGTTTAAAAATAGTATTTTCTCAAATGAACTATTTTTATGTCATTCTAAGAACAATAATAATAATAATTTTAGAAAAAAAATTTAAATTTAATTTAAAAAATTAAATTTCATTTTTGAATTCAAAATTTAAAAAATATATTAGGGTGATTCTTTTGTATTTTTTTCTAAAAAAACATCATTTTTCATGAATAGTGAAAATACTGAATTTTAATTCAAAACTGATTTTTCTTATAATTTATTTATATCGTTATATTATATATTAATTTAGTTTTAAAGTTTAATTAGATAAATTTTCAATTAATTAATCCAATTTATGTCATTTGAACAAATTTTATACTGAAATTGGATATAAAAACATTTCAAACTTTTAAACGTTTTAGCTTAAAAAACACCTTTCGCGACACGTATGCGATGTTAATTTTAAATTAATTTCTATTAATTATTTATTTGGAATTTGGAAAAATGGATTTCATAACATTAAACAGAATAATTTATAATTTATATCATGGTCAACTTAGTTTTTGACCCAAAAGATTAGTCAAATTTATTAAAATTAATTACAGCAATTAAGGAAAAAATTAGTTTACTTGGTGGTTAATCTTTAGTATTAAGGAAAAAATGATCTATAATATTTCCCAAAATCCATTACAGCCCATATTTAGACCATATACCCTATATTTTATAATTTTATTACTTAATGGGACACTAATTCATGAATGTCATCAATATAATAATTTAAGTATATAAAAAGAAAAAAAAGAACCTTCTTTACCTTTAAAATTTATAAATCCTTGAAATATAGAAAAAAGACACATTGGATCATTTTTATACATTATTTTTAAATTTAAATGAGTTTTTTTCAAGATATTAATTTATATTTAATTATTAGAGATTAATTATTTATGTTAACTTCTTAATAAATACCAAATACCAAAATTAATTAGTTAATAATTAACTAAAAAATGATACTAAAAATATTAAAAGTTGACTAGATTAATTAAATTATTTAATATAAATTTTTAGATGAATATATCATGTTACATAGGTTTGAACATAATAGATTCAAATTATGTATTTTTTGATATTTTTAAATTTAAATTAAATAAAAAATTTCAAAATTGACATTAATGTTATTTTACAATAAATGATTTTTTTATAAAAGTTTTAAAAATTAATAAATATAATATATTATGAAAAATTATTTATATATGCTAATAAATATAAAATATGGTCTATTAATGGACCAATTTATCTTTTTATAATGAATAAATTTACATTCAAATCGAAAAAATATCTTTAGCGTGGTTCGGGTTAAAGTGTTTTTCGCGTTACATGAACTTGTTTTAAAATTAATTTACAACATAGGAATGATCTTTTTAAATTAGATATAATATTTAGAATTAATTTGGTTTATATTTTATAATAAATATCTCTTTAATTTAGTCTTAATGATTTAATTACTTAGGTTATAAAACTAGTTACCATAATAAAAACTAAAATGATAAAAGTGGAGAAACTTAGAAGTTAAAGAAAAAAATTACCAAAATGAACTTATTTTTGTGTGTAATAGGTTTATATGAACCATAATTATACTTTAATCCATTTTTTCCATTTTTTAAATTCATTAGGTAAGGGATACCACAAAATAGTGTTCACCTTTTGGTATTTACAATAATTTAACCCACCTCCTATATAAAAATAAATTCACTCTTCCTCTTCCTCACACATCTAAATATACTTTTAATCATCCAAAAAAATACCCAAATAAGATTAAATCTTCTCTACCTTCATCCTAGATTCTTACATTTTGAAATAAATCCAACAAATTAATCCGTTTTTGAAAGGAAAGTGTTACCCCAAGAAGAGGTAACACTATTCCATAAGCTCTTTTGTTTTTTTTCATTTTCCAACACCTCAATTATTCTTATTTCATGCATATATAATAACCGACGTATCATAAATATAAAGATATTTTTTTATTATAAGGGTTATACCTATAACTACACCCACTTCCATCAAATGAGTAATGAAATTATCGTTCATATGTTCGGCGGACTACCACCTCGTATAATGATGTCTTTCATTTTTTATTTTACCAACTCTCATGGTTGGTAATTATGATGAAAATACTGATTTTATATGATAAATATGATATTTATAATTTTTTATGTGTATATAATTATCATATAAAATATAACTTCTTTCCTTCAATTTTATATAAATACGATAACTTCGTTTGTGGACGTGTGCACTACAGCCTCCTCAAAGTGATGTGATTCGGTCCCACATTACATGGAATGTAATAAGAAAGGATTTAGTGAAAATATATAACATATATGGGATAAAAATTCTACTATAATTATAGTATATATATTTTTATAAGTTTTATTTACTATTTTTCTTTCTTTCTAAATGACAATAAAATGGAATCATTGTTCATCCATACGTACGACCTACCGTCTCTTTGAATGGTGTATTTTACTTTTAATTTATACCTTTTATGTATTATTTATAATATTAATATATTTAATATTTATGATATTTATATCATGTTTTAAATTCTGAAAATAATTAAATCATGATATATGTAAGATTATCAAGAATAATAATTCAAAACATATAGGAAAAATGGATATTACCTAAAATGTAACATTAACATGGAATTATTAGTAAAAGGGTAATGTAAATTCATAATAAAATAATATATGATATTAAATTTAATAATATGGTTCTATGGTAGAATTATAATAAACTTATATTTAGTATACATGATTTCTGGACAAGTAAGATGAGAGTCAACACAAAAGGTAAGGGTTTTTTATCTCAATTTTATTTTTTGTGAGATTTAGGCTTTATTAACCACTCATTTATTTTATATGATATATATAATACCAATGAATATATTGTGTGGTTATTATCCTTAAATTTATGGGTATTTACATATCCATTTTATGATCTCTCTTTCATGGGGTTTATGGTTAAAAATTTACCAAATCATTAATGTAACTTTGTCTCATTTTTTAATTTTGTGATACACATGCCATGTTATGCACCTCTATTCCTCTAAGACATGTATAAACTGATATTTGAAATGTTATACCATGAATATTAATCTTTTAAAATTTTTAGGCTTTATTTAACATTATTATTTTTGGGGTATTATGATTCAAATTTACCAAAGTGGTAACAATTTATTTCTGCAGTCACATCGTTAATCGAGATTATTTATGATTATGCATCCATTGATGAAATATTATGATCCATATCTGAAAAAAAAATAATTATATTTTTCTTCTCAAGTTATTCATTATGTATTCATTTAATTGTTTCATTTTTCTACTCTTTAGTACTTGATATAATTAATAAAGAGTTTTTAACCAAATCTGAATACATCCATCTCTTCGGTCATAAATATGTGTTCTTTGAAAACCATGTTTTCTATTTTTTTAAAAACTATTTTACTATTATACGATGATCTTTAAAATAATATTTTTCCATGTTTTTCATTTTAAACAAAATGTTTTTTTAAAAAGGAATATTATTGTCGTTTTCTAATCAAGGCACTTTTATATACTTTTTATAGTGAAAAAGAAATGTTCAGTATGTATGGATTTATATAATATTATGACTGTAATTTATTTAAATATTTATTTACAAGTTTAAAAAATTATTTTATTTACGAACTTTTTTTCTTAATATTCTGTAAATTCATTATTCTTAAAGTGGTTTTCAAGGAAAACGTTTTTTAAAACATTTTTATGTTCAAGAAGTGTTTTAAATTATTTTTAAAGTTTTCTTTAAATGTTTTCAAAGATATTAGAAAATAAAAATGTTCTAAAAAAATTATATTTGAAATGTGTTTTCAAAATGTTTTCAAGATTATTTTATAATTTATCATGGAAAAATGTTTTCCATTTTTTCCAGATTCCTTTATATGTTCTCAAATAAAAATGTTTTCAAAATCTTTTTAGTCTTACTTTATATGTTTTAGAGGAAAAAATGTTTTAAAGTTATATCAAGATTACTTTATAAGTATTCAATGAAAAATTATTTAAAAATATTTTCAAGATTCCTTTGTAATTTTTCAAAGAAAAATATTTTCAAAATGCGTTTAATCTTGTTTTATAAGTTTTGAAGGAAAAGGTTTTTCGAAAAGTTTTTAATCATCATTTCAAGGTTATTATCTAATAAAATTGTCTTCAAAATGTTTCATGTTTTTATGGATTACTTGAGATATAATCCAAGGGTTCCATTCATATTTTTCTCTAAATGGTTTTTGTTTTTATGGAATAATGTTTATGAATCCAGTTTGCCGTTCTCAGGTTATGTGTTCATGAAACCCATTTCTCTTTTAGGGGTTATATTTTTACAAAATCCATTTCTTTTTCTTAGTTTATATTCTTATAAAACACATTTCTATTTCATGGGTTATATTCTTATTAAAACAACTTATTTTCACAGGTTATTATTTAATGAAATGGGTATAAAATCTGTCAGTTTTATATAGGTTATGATATGACGCCTTTTTTACCCATTTATTTCATGGGTTATGATATGATTTTTTTTGATATTTTGGAATGTGTATGTATTATTTCATTATGATATGGGTTTAACCTATATATAACTTCTATTAATTGGATAAAGATTTATATATCATGAGATAGACATGGCTAGAACTGGGAGTGAAATCGGTTCAGAAAAGGACTTTGTCCAATAAGATGGTATTAGGAGTGAATCGTGAATTTTAAGATGACCATGGGAGTGAACCATGACTAATAAGACGGAATGGAGAGTGAACCCATAAAAATATGATAGACTTGGAAATAACCCTTGACTACTATGGAAATAATTTTATATGCTTTTGTTTCTACAACAATTCCATGTATAATAACTATATTATTCTTTCATGGCTTATGATCATGGATTATTTATGATTAATTTCTTATGAATTGTCAATATTTATTACATGACTCATGTATATGATCTTTGATATGAATGGTATGATCTTTAAATTTTATTTTCATGTTATAATACCTATATGCTCATGTTATTATTATGTATCTCTCTTGATTACATTTACTAAGCATCTAAGATCACCCTTTCATATGTTTCTTTTCCCTAGGTTAGGAAGAAATGTATTAAGTCAGAGTAATAAAGGGTAAAATATTTAAGGGACATATTGAAGATATTTAACTACGTTATAAGAATGTGTTCCAGGTTTTCAAAGACACTACACTATTATGGTCCTCAGGAATTTATCTTTTTAATGTACATAATATTCATCTAAAATGATTTAATATTCTTATATGTTAAGCATGGGTCACTATTTTTGGGATCAAAGGAAAGGTTAAGAAAAAATTTGGAACTATGATGAGAAAACATTAGTGATATTCATAGGAATATTTCTAATGAAATGTCTAGGGATGTATCTAAGGATAACCCTAAAGTTTTATATATGTAAAATAAGGTGTAAAAATTTAGACATCCAATAAGATACTTTTTTTATGATTATATGGTTTTAAGATATGATAAGTACTTATCACACTATGATTTTTGGTTTTAGTCAATAGAATTAACCAGAAGAAACTTGGTTAACATTGAATGTGATGGAAAATTTACCATTGAGCAATCAAATGGGATTATCACTAGATTAAAGGATGTTGGGATTATGCCTAATCAGTTTTGACAAATCAAAATTAAAAATGTAAACAATAAAATTATTCAAGACACACAGAATAATAAAAGTAAGGATTTCCCTGAGATCTTGGGTAATGGAGACCATGAAGGAAAAAAGATTCTGTTTTATTTGTTTAAAGAATATGGAAAGAATCACACAAGATATGACATATGGAACAAGAAGATGTTTTGACTGTGGAAAATAAGAACACAAAGAAATTAACTATATAAAAAAAATGAAGATATTAGTTATCACAATGGATGGGAGTGTTGTCCTCCCTAGGAAATCATCAATGATTAAATGTTTTAAGTGTGGAATGTGTTGTCATTATGAAAAACAATGTCCCAAGTGGAAAGCTCAAGAAGATAATCAACAAGGTGGTATAAGGAGTGGTTATATTTATGATGATGATGATAATATATGTATAATATGAAAGGAAATATGAATTAGGAAAGGGGATGATGTAGCCTTGTTAATGGATTGAGTAATTAGTGGAATAATCGATGTTTTTATGTATTTTGATTCTAGAATTATGTTATAAGGATTGTACAATTTATGTTTTTCGCTAAGGATTTACAAATATATATTGAATGGTTATGATGGAATAGAAAAGTGATTTAATGTAAAGGTAGTATTCATGATAAAAAATATATTAAGGGAAAGATAACCCATAATATGTCCCAAATGTTGAAATAATGATGTTTGAATAATGATATGTTGGATATGAATAAGTAAATTAGATAGTACTGATTACCAGGGAACTAATTAAGAATTTTTTGATAAATGGATTATGATATAAATAATTAATTTTATAATATTTTTTTTTTAATAATGTAAAATTATCTTAGGGTGATTTTTTGGATTTTTTTTGAAAATAGTCATTTTGGGATGAATAGTAAAAAATACTGAATTTTAATTTAAAGATTTTTTTCATCTATTTTTTATATTGTTAAATTGTATTCTAATTTGGGTTTGAAGTTTAATTAGATAAATTTGACATCAATTAATCCAATTTATTTCATTGTAACCAATTTCACATCGAAATTGGATAAAAAAAACATTTCAAACTTTTAAACGTTTTCCCTTAAATAACCAGCTTTCATGACACGTCTACTTGATTAATTTTAAATTAATTTCTACCAATTATGTATTTATAATTTATAAAAATAGATTGTATATTTTGAATCATAATAATTTATAATTTCTAGTATGGTCAAATTAGTTTTTGACCAAAAATATTAAGGCAAATAATTTAAATCAATTACAGCGATTAAGGAAAAAATTAGTTTACTTAGTGGTTAAGATTTAATATTAAGGAAAAATATATCCTATAAAACTATCAAAAAGATATTTAATTCCCATATTTTGACTATATACGCTATTGGTTTGAATTTTATTAGTTTATTGGGGTACTATTTCTTGAAAGTGACCTATATAATATGTTATGCAAGGGAAAAGAGAAAAACAAATCCTTCCCTACCGTTAACATTTTTAAGCCTTGAGATATGGAATGAAAACCAAATTATACCATTTTTAAACATTATTTTGAAATTTAAAGGAATTTTTTCATCATATTAATTTATATTAAATTTTTATAGATGAATTATTTAGATTAATTTCTTTAGGAATGCCAGATGTGGTAATTATTTAGTAAATAATTAAGTAAAATAAATTATACTAAAAATATTAAAAGTCGATTAAATTTATTTAATTATTTATTTCATTTTTTAGATGAATATATAATTTTACATAGTTTTGAACCAAATATATTAAAATTATGTCTTTGTGTTGATATTTTTAAATTTAAGTTAAATAAATAATGTCAAAAATTGATATCAATGTTATTTTTTAATAAATGATATTTTATTACACGATTTAAAATTTACTAAAAATCCTATATTGATAAAAATGATATTTATATGTTAATAAATATAATTTATGGTCTATTTATAGACCAATTTATGTTTTATAATGACCGTATTGATATTTAAATGGAAAAAACATTGTTATCACGATTCGAGTTAAAGTTGTATTTTTGTTCGTTACATTCTCTTATTTTAAAATTAATTTCCAATACGTGTTGGATTTTTTTTAAAAAACATTATATATCAAATTTATAATTTAGTGGGTATATATTTTTAAATAAATGACATTTTAATATATTCTTAATGGTTAAATTAATTATGTTAGAAAACTAGTTTTTTTAATAAAAACCAAAATGATAAAAGTGGGGAAACTTAGATGTTAAAAAAATTATAAAAATGAAATTATTTTTGTGTAGTAGAGGTTTTTATAGACCATAATTAATCATTAATACAATATTTTTTCATTTGGGAAGGACATTAGGTAAGGGAGGCCTCCCAATATTGTTTACCCTATGGTATTTACAAGAATACCACCCCTCCTCCTCTACAAAAATGAAATCACTCTTCCTTTTCCTGACACATATCAAGACACTTTGGATCATCCAAAAATATCCAAAATAAGATCCTAATGTATATACATTCATTATATATTCCTAACTTGGGTCATAAATCAAACCAAATAAAACCATTTTGGTCAATAAAAAGGATTTACCCAAAGAAGAGGTAACACCCTTCCACATGATCTCATGTTTTATTTTTATTCTCCACCACCAAAATTATTCTTATTCCATGATTATATAATAAACTAAATATAATAAATATAAAATTTTTTTTACTCTAATTTTTAGACCTACACTTACAAACACTTAGATCAAATGGGTAACAGCGTTACCGTTCTTGTGTATGGAGGACTACCGCCTCACAAAATGATGTCGTTTATTTTTTCCTTTACCACCTCTCATGTCTAGGAATTATAATGTAAATAAGGTTTCTAAATTTTATATATGATATTTATGATGTATTTATTTTTATAGTATTATTATATCAAATATATCTTCATGATTTCCATTTTGTGTAAATGTAATAACTTTTTTATGGATGTGTGGAGTACCGCCTCCTCAGAGAAAAGTGATTTATACACACTTTACCGAAAATGTATTAAGGATTAGTTTAGTGAATTTATATGATATATATGAAATAATAATGATACTAGAATTATAGAATATATATATATGTTTCTTTTACTTTATTTCTTTCAAAATGATAATAAAATGGAAACAACATTCAAGCGTACGTACGACTTACCATCTCCATGAAAAATGTCTTTCATTATCTATTTCTACCTTTTATAGATTATTATGAATATGTATATACTGAATATTTATGATATTTATATCATGTTTTTTATTATTTAGAAAATTAAATAATGATCTAATTAATTTGATAAGGAATAATATTTCAAAACATATACGAAAAACGAAGCAGATATTACCCGAAATGCTACATTAACATGGAATTGTTAATAAATGGGTAATATAAAGACATAATAAAATAATACATGGTATTATATATAATAATATTTTTATTTGGATGATTTATAATAAAATTATATTTATAATTCCATAGGTTTTAAGGAGTATGGCGAGAGTCAACACATAAGGTAAGGATTTTCTCATCTCACATTAAGTTCTGTGAGATTTATGCCTTATTTACCACTCATTTCATTTTATATGGTGTATATTCTACCCAATAATATATTTAATTATTTATATAATTAAATTAATGGTTATTTACATACACATTTTATGAACCCTATCTCATGGCGTTTAAGGTTCAAAATTTACTAAACCTGTAAAGTAAATTTGTCTCAATTTGCCTTTTTTGAGACACATGACATATTATGCACCTATATTATTCTATGAGGTGTATACAATGACTTTTGAAAATTTATATCTTATATATAATAAATTTTAAAATATTTTAATCTTCATTTAATATTATTGTTTTATTATAATAATAATTCAAAGTTACTAATGTGGTAATGGTTTATTGCTACAATCTCATCATTTCTCGAGATTGTTTATGATATTTCCACCACTAATGAAATATTATAATCTATATCTCAAGAAATATCATGAATTTTATTCTCCTATGGCTATTCATGATATCTTCATGTAATGATACCATTTTTCATCTTTTTTCCACATAAGATAATTAAGAAATAATTTTTAATAAAATATGACTTCATCTCTATCTTAGGTAAGAATATTATTTGACAAACATATTTTATAAAAAATTATTTAAAAAATGATATACTATTATCCTATTATATTTAAAAGAAATTTTTTACAATGTTTTATCTTTTGAAAAAATGGGGGTTTTAAAAGGAATATTCATTTCATTTTCAGATCATGGAACTTTTATAAATCTTTTATGATGAAAGAGGAATATTTAGCATGTAAGAATTTGTTCTCCATCGTAAACATCATTTATTTAAAGCTTCTTTTTAAATTTAATAAGATTATTTTTTTTAATAAGATTGTTTTTCTTAATATTCTAGATATTGTTTTTTATTAATTTTGTTTTCAAATAAAATGGTTTTCAATGAATTTTTATATTCTAAAAGTGTTTCAAATGATTTTAAAAGATTACATTAAATTTTTTCAATTATATTTTTAGAGAAAAATGATTACAAAAATGGTTTATCTTTAAAAAAAAATTTAAAAAAATATTATTTTTTTAACTTTATAATGATTTTATTCCAAAATGTTTTCAATATTAATTTATAATTTTCAAAGAAAAATGATTTCAGAATGTTTTCAATCTTATTTTATAAGTTTTTAATGAATTTTTTTTCAAGATCCCATTATAAGTTTTCAATGAAAAAGTTTTTCCAAATGTTTTCACCTTCCTTTATATGTTTTCAAAGAAAAAGTTTTGTCAAATTTTTTCAATCTTCCATTATATTTTTTTAAGTAAAAATGTTTTCTAAATGTTATTATGCTTTTTTTCATAAATTTTCTAGGTTATTTTAAAATAAAAAGGGTTTCAAAATGTTTTATTTATTAAAAAGTAAATTTTTATAGGAGAAATGATATTTTCCTCAAGAGATGATTTTAAAACCGTTCAAAAAAATTATATTCCATATAATATGACATCTGTTGGTGTTAATAATTCCTTACCAGGGATATGATCCATGGGTTACATTCATATTTTTTTTCTATAAATGGTTTATGTTTTGATGGTATGATGTTTGTGAAACTCATTTCTCTCTCACAAGTTATATATTTATGAAACATGTTTCTCTTTCATGAGTTATATATTTTTGAAACCCATTTATATTTCATGGGTCATATGTTTATGATACCTATTTACATTTATTAGGTTATATTGTTATGAAACCTGCTTTTTTAACAGGTTATTATTTGATGAAATGGTTATGAAACATGTTTATTTTCCATAGGTTATTATATGATGACATGTTTATGATACTGATATCATTTAATGGGTTACAATAGGATTTTTATGATCTTGTGTAACACATATGTATGTTTTCACTATGATATGTGTGGGACCTATATATCCCACCATTGAATTGGGTAAAGATTTATATCTTAAGAGATAGACTTGGATGGAAGAGAGAGTGAACTCAATTCAGTAAAGGAATTTTCCTGCTAATATGGTATTTAAAGTGAACCTTGACTAAGATGGTCATGGGAGTGAACCATTACTACCAATATGATATATGGAGTGAACCTATAATACTAATATGGCCTTGGAAATAATCCTTGACTACTATAGAAATCATTTTATATCTTTATGTGTCTACCAAAATTCCATGTATTATTCCTATGTTATGCCTTCATGGGTTATTATCTTGATTTATTTTTGATTAATATCCAATAAACTACCAATAGTTATTTCATGAATCAAGTATATGATCTTTTATATACATAGTATGATATTTAAATGTCATTATCATGTTCTAATACACTTATGCTCATGTTATTATTACATATCTCCATTTTATACCCTTACTAATCATATAATCTCACTATTTATTATATTTCCTTTCTCTAGGTTATGAAGAAATGTATTAAGTATTAGTAGTAAAGGGGAAGATATTTAAGATTCATGTTGAATATCTTTCACCAAAATAGAAGAATGTATTCCATGTTTCCAAAGTCACTAAACTATTACGATCCTCAGATATGTACTTTTTTAATGTGATGAATATTCATCTAAAATGATGTAGTACATGGTTTTTATAAGGGGTTTGTAGGATACCTATAGGCCCTTAGTTTTGACACAAACTATAGTGAGTCTGTGTTTGGTTTATTTGATGGAAATATACAAGAGGGGCTATCCCATGTTTTTGAATTCCTTTAGAGGAAGTGAGCATAGTCATACTCTTGTGAATGGAATGATGTTGGGTGGTGGATAAGAATTTGGATGAAGATGAAATTCTTAAAACCAAATATGTGTGGCTGTGGTGCTAAAATTACACTATGATGCGAGTGGATTTTGATGAATCATGGAACAAGTAAGGCATCCCATTTTGAAGAGGATTTTCAAGGGTGATCTTAGATTAATGAGACTAACATGTAGTTTAGAAGAGTTAGCTTAATCTCAGTGACATAAATCTTATAGAATCATGATTTGGGTGGTAATTTAGGTGATAATGGATTGTACACCCATTGTATTAGGTGAGATAGAAATGGTACAAATCAGCTGCATGAGGTAACTGCATAAATCGTTAGTCAGCGAGCGACCGTGTGTGAGCTAAGGAAAAATGGATTCATATAAATTCCATGTTAAAGGTTTACTTGGTGTTTCGGTAAGATTATAAATGTATCTAAAGGGTATAGGAGACATCATTAATGGATTATGTGTGGTGTCATGGCTGGTTTGTCTCAATATTGGTTAGGTATAAACAAGATAATGAGTGTGACTTGAGATGGTCAACACACGAATAGTGGTGGAACCTTAGGAGGTTGATCTTGAGGAGAAGTGTAAGGTAATACATATGGTGGGGTGTGTTGCATTGGCCTTTTGAGGGTGGTGAAACCTGTTACAAGTCAATTTTTTTGATGTGGAAATTGTTATCAAGAAGCGGGAACAGGAAAAGCTTTGATGTTTTGATTTGGAGCTTGGGAATGAGAGGCTTTGTCCATGATATTAATTTCATTTGGTGATGTATAGAGCATGGTCCATGAAATATGGAGTTATATTTTAATGAAATGATAAGGATAATCTTATGTTGGGGTGTATTATATTGGTCTCAGTTAAAGTCTCAAATGTTGAGAGAGATTTATGAGTGATGTAGGACTGGTCATTAGATGGTCAAGATAACATATTAGTGTAGATTCCATAGATGATACATTACTACTGCTTGAACACCAATTCTTTTCAAGGATGAGAAGTGTTATGGTGGAGATGATTTAAAGACCCATATTTTTCTAAAATGTGAAATGGAGTAGAAATATTAATTTTTTCCTTAGGATGCTTGTGAGAGTTAAAATGGTATTTTCCCTTATAAGACAATCTTGGTTAAATTTTTTTTACCCCTCCATTGGTCTTATAATACGGTTTTTTTAACATTAGGATAATATTTTGGTTGAATTTAGACCCGTTTGAATTTTCTCAGAATAATAATTATTTAATAATTAAATAATTTAGTTTTAATTTATTTGTTGTGTTTTTTGGTGATATCATGTGAATAAGATGTTGTATTGATATTTTTTATCTATGGTTGATTCCATAAAGGTATTTTTACTAGGTGATTCATAAAAACAAGTCAATCATTGGGGGTCGGGCCCCCTTTTAATTTTCTTTACTTTTGTTCCTTTTCTTTTCCCCTTTTCTCTCTCTTCCATCCCCGACTTCTAGAATACACCCTTTTTGTTATTCTCCTTTACAAGACTGAGAGAGGAGAGGGATAGGGGGATAAAGATAAAGAGTGTTAATAAGGGTGGTTATTCCATGAAGCTTCGGAGGATCCATATCGTCATACGACTACTACAGTGTATGGATACATGATAAGTTTTGGTGGATTCCACGTAGATGTATGGAATTTTTATGTTTTACCATAAATCCCTATATATTTATCAATTTGTAGTTTTAAATCACTTTTTTGATTAATAATGACCCCTAGGGTCAATATATAGGTATTTCAGGTAAAATGGGTGTTTAAGGATAATTATCGGGGTTTCCCATTGAGAAATCTAGATTACACAATGTGTGGTTTCATGAAACATTACATGTGTTCTTACTATTTGGGGAAGATGACTTTTTGTAACTACATGAAATATACTTCGAGTACATGTCATGTAGTGGTATGTATCCATGTAGTAAAGTACATGGGAAGTTGAAGTATTTAAGACTACACACCGTGTACTCAGAGTAAAAATCATGAAGTAATACTTGGCCATGTGGCTAGGCACTTAAGGAGACATCCCATGTAAGGGAGATATGTACATGTAGTAGTACGCAACTAGACCCTAGGTGTTTTATGGCTATGTATTAGTACATGAATATACCCGTGTATTCCTTGGTCTTGTATTAGTACATGGCCCAACACTGGGTATAATAAGGCTGTCTAGAAGTACATGTCTAGGGTAGAGGTTTTGGAGTAAACGTTGTGTACTCAGAGTACAAGCAATGTACATAGAGTAAATGTCATTTACTACACCCTTATTTCATATTTGATGGGTATGGGTGATTTTACACCCCAGAGTCATAATGGGATTAAAGATGAGTCCATTTAGGGTATTTTTCCACATATATTTCAATGGTGAAACCGTTGAGGTGATTTTAGGACTTCTAAGAGGTGTTTCTAGGTGAGAGAGATATAATAGATAAGTTCTTATTCCTGTAAATGGATTCAGAGATCTCCAGAGATAGATGTTCAATGAGGCCACGATGAGGGTTGTAAGATCAGTTGGAGGATATGGCATGGGATCTCCAAGGTCCTCTATTGGTATAAGTTTGGGAAATCCATATTTAGCATCATTGGGTTATGACACGTGGAGATAGATATGTTTAGCGTTCAGGCCAACCTAGAGTGACTTGGAAAGGAGATGGGTTTGAGGGTATCTATCTTATGAAGTGCTCCCTTTTTTTCCAGGTTGGTCATGAGATAATAGGACAGGGTTGTAGGATGTGTTACCCCCAGAGACAATATTGTCCTAAGAGTATAGTTTGTGATCAAGGATCCCAAGAGTGAATCCTTCACTTATGATTTAAATTAGAGGATCCCATGCAGAATGTCTCTAGTTGCATAAGATTTTTTTAGGGTCTGAAGAGGGGTACTATCACTTATGTATTTACTTAAAGGATCCTAAGAGGGATGACTATTACTTTATGCTTACTTAGAGGATCCAAAGAGGGATTCCCCCATATACTTGTCGACCTAGATTATCCCGAGTAAGAAACCTCTCTAGCGTGTTGACCCAGGAGACTCTAGAGGGTTCCACAATGATTGAATGACCCCAAGATACTACACTACAAGATTGGGCCGAGATGGTAGTAGTTTTCACCTTAGAACCCATACAAAACATGTGAACCTAAGTGTCTATGGAAGTAGTGATGAGTTTAGGAATTTAACCAACCACACTCTTTTATTTATGATTTCACTTAGTCACTGTTGATGGATATATGATTTCTAAACTTGCTTCCTAGAGCTCGACCTATGGGACTGATGTGATGTGATGGTGTGGTGGGGATTCACAAAGGTACTTCTTGGGATATATTTTATAATCCTTATTGATTCAATGTTACTTTATCATGAATGGAGTTTCAATAGGATCCCTCCCTATACAACGTGGTTGTTAGGTGGCTGAAATCCCCCTAAGCACTATATCTTTGTGACATCCCTGAGGATTGATGATGATCTTCTTGATCGATGTATGGGATACTCCTTAGGGCTGTGTGGATGAATCTACATTTATTTTCTCATATCTATATAATAATGGAATGTTGATCCATTGATTGAATGACGTCAAGTTATTATCTTGGATTCAAAAGAGTATTATTTATATATTGACCGAGGGTCATCCCTCTTAGGAATCAACCATGCTCCAATGACTTTATTGACTATAGATTTGGAGCCAAATATCTATTGTCAAATTGGTTTAAGGAACTCCGAGACATCATCTGGGTTCCATTGTTTACACACAACATGAGTGTTATGAGATCCAGAACTATTCCTTATTTACAGGATGTCTAGACGATACATTAAATCCTATTTTATATAGTAGAGGTGAGTATGGGTGATACAAAGGCAAGGAATTGCATCCCCCTATGGCAATGTAGCTTTCTCAGAGACATTCAAAAACTATATGATGAAGGTATGGTTGATTGGAATCATGAACCCACAAAACAAAAGTTAATTTATTTTATTCTAGTTGTGTCATGGCTAGACTAAACATATTGAATGGTAATACACTTATGATAGTAGGTTATAGGTTCACCGTTGGGGATGACCAACTGATATTTATTTCTCACCCCTATACGTTCACCTCAACGTGTATACAAGTATTATTTATTCTTTTAGGTTGAGAACATATGGATTATAGATAGGTAAAGTCCTATAGTTACATTATTGAGTGTAGATACTCATGTGGTTTCTTATAAAAAGGCTAAAGTAGCTCAGAAGGGTCCTTGGATACTTGGCATGTCATTCGGGTTGGAGTAATAAATGAGACCTATGTATTTATCCTTCTTTAATATACTATATATGTGATCGGACTGGCAGGTGATTAGTTATTGTATATATGAAATGGATTCTGGGGGATTTATGACATATCATTTATTATAACCTTGTTTATATTTATTGCTTTTATTTACCCTAATTATTTTCTTTTTTAGATGATGTTTATTTATTTATGATGTTTTTTACCATGTTATGAGGGAATAGACTTCTTACTGACAAACCCTTGGACCTCTCTACGAGTCAGAAGCCTCTGATGCAAGAGGTGGCATGTTTGAGGCAAGATTATGTATCTGTCTAGTTAGTATTCCCATAGTGAGTTATCTAGGGTGTGACAAATTGCATCAATCACCTGAAAGCTAGGAGAGAGAAAATAATGTATCTCTTTTTTCGATCCTTAATTATTTTTTCAATAAAAGGTAGGAATACTGTAGACCCCGAAAAACGCGTCCCCAAAATTTTCCAAATGCTTCCATACATGATCCAAGATTGTAGTCCATTTCGCAAGCTTCGATTTGGTAGGTCGTAGGGCCCAAACGGAGTTACGGATTAGGAGTTATGGACGTTTGAAGTTGGGCTGGAAATCTGGTTCGCGAAGCCCATCCGCGAAGCCCCCCTCCGTGATCGCGGAGCGCCGCCGCGAAGCAATGAGGAGAGAGGCTCCGCGAACCCGTTTCACGTTTGCGATGCTCCGCGAAGACCCCTCGCGAAGCACTAATGCGAAGCACCGATGCGAAGCACCCGTGCAGCGCGGTCCCGCGAAGCCCCGCCGCGAAGCGCCCCGACCATCGCGGCCTCGCGAAGCTCCAGAGGCGGTGAAGCTCCGCGAATGCATTTGACGTTCGCGAGCCGCCGCGAAGCACCAGAGGCGATGATGCTCCGCGAACGCATTTGACGTTCGCAAGCGCGCCGCGAAGCTCCTGAGGCGGCGCGGAAGTTTTGCTTCGCGGCGCCCCTTGCCTATAAATACCCAGCTCACCCCCTTCTCCAGACGGCCGAGGACGGCCACGGCCACTTCGCCCCTTGGGCGGCCGAGCGGAGCTCCGCATTGCGGCTCCGCGAAGCCATGCTCCGCGAGCAGCTTCCTTCGCGTTGCTGCTCCGCGAGCCGAGACTCCAGGAGTCCATGCTTCGCGAGACCAAGCTCCGCGATGCTGCTCCGCGAGACCAAGCTCCGCGAGAGCCCTTTGCTCCGCGAGCCCTTCCTCCGCGATGCTGCTCCGCGAGACCAAGCTCCGCGATGCTGCTCCGCGAGACCATGCTCCGCGAGACCCCTTTGCTCCGCGAGAGACCATTGCTCCGCGAGGCCATGCTTCGCGAAGCTACTTCGTGAAGACCCATCCTTCGCGAGGATCCTACCTTCGCGCCCACCGGTCCATACCGCGGGGGCTGCGCCCCCGCACCCCCGCTCGGGGTCTGTGCCGGGCTGCGGTCCCGGCCCTCCGGGCCGGTCCCTTCGCTACCGTCACAGACCCCCATGAAAGATGGAGAGTCGCACCGCGAACTTTTCGGGCCGGGATGCCGGGATTTTCCATTGCGCTCCCACCTTCCACCTATGGAATACCATGATTAGAGATACTCCTCCACACACCATGAAATACCTTGAGTTGACATATCCTCTTGGTTTCATTCCATGTCGTGAGTCGAGATTCTCATCATCAATTCCCCGAGTACCTCGAGTCGAACCATCCCTCAGACAACTCCTCCAAACCCAATCACTTGGCTCCTATGCCAGGTTCAACCAGAAAGGGCTGCTTTGCGTAAGTCCCAACACCAACCATTTCTAGGCACTTTCTGCCTAACAGTCCTTTCTACATGACTCTAAACTGTAGTAATCCCTATGTGCCAAACATAGGATGCCTCTTGCTCCAAATAAGAGATGCCTTATGCTCCTAGCATGAGATGCCAATAGTCCTACCTACATGACTCTAAACTGTAGCACTCCCTATCTAACAAATGATAGGATGCCTCTTTCCCTATACGAGAGATGCCTTATGCTCCTAGCATGAGATGCTAACAGTCCTACCTACATGACTCTAAACTGTAGTAATCCTCGTGTTCCAAACGATAGGATGCCTCTCGCTTCTAACGAGAGATGCCTCATTCTCTTATCATGATATGCCAATAGTCCTACCTACATGACTCTAAACTGTAGTATTCTCCCTATCTAACAAATGATATGATGCTCAACCCACCAGTGAGTTGGGATGCCCTCATGGCCTGACATGAGGAAGACATTACGGGCAGCTTCCTAGCATAAGCCCCATTCACCAGTGCCACTCTTAGCGGCACCTGGGCAGCTTCCTAGCGTAAGCCCCATTCACCAGTGCCACTCCTTAGTGGCACCCGGGCAGCTTCCTAGCGTAAGCCCCATTCACCAGTGCTGCTCCTCAGCGGCACTCGGGCAGCTTCCTAGCGTAAGCCCCATTCACCAGTGCCACTCCTTAGTGGCACCTGGGCAGCTTCCTAGCGTAAGCCCCATTCACCAGTGCTGCTCCTCAGCGGCACTCGGGCAGCTTCCTAGCGTAAGCCCCATTCACCATTGCCACTCCTTAGTGGCACCCGGGCAGCTTCCTAGCGTAAGCCCCATTCACCAGTGCCACTCCTTAGTGGCACCCGGGCAGCTTCTTAGCGTAAGCCCCATTCACCATTGTCGTTCCTTAGCGGCACCCGGGCAGCTTCCTAGCGTAAGCCCCATTCACCATTGCCACTCCATAGTGGCACCCGGGCAGCTTCCTAGCGTAAGCCCCATTCACCAGTGCCACTCCTTAGTGGCACCCGGGCAGCTTCCTAGCATAAGCCCCATTCACCAGTGCCACTCCTTAGTGGCACCCGGGCAGCTTTTTGCGTAAGCCCCATTCACCAGTGTCGCTCCTTAGTGGCACCCGGGCAGCTTCCTCGCGTAAGCCCCATCCACTGTTGCGACCCCCATCCAGCGGTAAGCCGCTGACATCCCCATCCGGCAGTAAGCCGTTGTGATCCTATGCAGCGGTAAGCCGTTGACATCCCCATCCAGCGGTAAGCCATTGTGATCCTATGCAGCGGTAAGCCGTTGACATCCCCATCCAGCGGTAAGCCGTTGTGATCCTATGCAGCGGTAAGCCGCTGACATCCCCATCCGGCGGTAAGCCGTTGTGATCCTATGCAGCGGTAAGCCGCTGACATCCCCATCCGGCGGTAAGCCGTTGTGATCCTATGCAGCGGTAAGCCGTTGACATCCCAATCCAGCGGTAAGCCGTTGTGATCCTATGCAGCGGTAAGCCGTTGACATCCCCATCCAGCGGTAAGCCGTTGTGATCCTATGCAGCGGTAAGCCGTTGACATCCCCATCCAGCGGTAAGCCGTTGTGATCCTATGCAGCGGTAAGCCGTTGACATCCCCATCCAGCGGTAAGCCGTTGTGATCCTATGCAGCGGTAAGCCGCTGACATCCCCATCCGGCGGTAAGCCGTTGTGATCCTATGCAGCGGTAAGCCGCTGACATCCCCATCCGGAGGTAAGCCGTTGTGATCCTATGCAGCGGTAAGCCGTTGACATCCCCATCCAGCGGTAAGCCGTTGTGATCCTATGCAGCGGTAAGCCGTTGACATCCCCATCCAGCGGTAAGCCGTTGTGATCCTATGCAGCGGTAAGCCGTTGACATCCCCATCCAGCGGTAAGCCGTTGTGATCCTATGCAGCGGTAAGCCGTTGACATCCCCATCCAGCGGTAAGCCGTTGTGACCCAATCCAGCGGTAAGCCGTTGTGACCCCATTCAGCGGTAAGCCGTTGACATCCCTATCCAGCGGTAAGCCGTTGTGACCCAATCCAGCGGTAAGCCGTTGTGACCCCATTCAGCGGTAAGCCGTTGACATCCCTATCCAGCGGTAATCCGTTGTGACCCAATCCAGCGCTAAGCCGTTGCGACCCCATTCAGCGGTAAGCCGTTGTGACCCTATCCAGCGGTAAGCCGTTGTGACCCAATTTAGCGGTAAGCCGTTCTGGGCCTCCATCCTGGAGTAAGTCCCAACACCATGGGCCGCCCAACGCGTAAGCCCCTCTTCGCTTCTCACGGACGCACCCTTCGCGACGTGATCGTCGGGTCCTTGCAACCTCTTGTTTCTCACACCGAGCATGACTCACGTGGGCTTAGAGTGAGCACTGACCCTGACAAACACCATCTGAACTACGAGGACTTTGATCCATGTCAAGGCATGGTACGTAGGAAGCCTCCATGAGGTTCAAGCCCACCATCAGTGGACCAAGGTCTACTTTCATCTGAACTACGAGGTCTTTGATCCATGTCAAGGCATGGTACGTAGGAAGCCTCTATGAGGTTCAAGCCCACCCGTCTTTCACGTCGGGTTTCACCTACATCCAACATGACGTTAAACTACATTCTGGTCCAGTGGTAAGCCATTGCGACCCAACCCACCTGAACTACGAGGTCTTTGATCCATGTCAAGGCATGGTACGTAGGAAGCCTCCATGAGGTTCAAGCCCACCAACAGTGGACCAAGGTCTACTTTCACGTCGGTTTACCGGAGAAAACCATCTGAACTACAAGGTCGTTGATCCATGTCAAGGCATGGTACGTAGGAAGCCTCCAAGAGGTTCAAGCCCACCATCAGTGGACCAAGGTCTACTTTCATCTGAACTACGAGGTCTTTGATCCATGTCAAGGCATGGTACGTAGGAAACCTCCACGAGGTTCAAGCCCACCCATCACCCAATTCACGTCGTGTCCTACCTACGTCCAGTATGACGTTAAACTACATCCCGGCCCAGTGGTAAGCCATTGCGACCCACCATATGAACTACGAGGTCTTTGATCCGTGTCAAGGCATGGTACGTAGGAAGCCTCCATGAGGTTCAAGCCCACCAATAGTGGACCAAGGTCTACTTTCACGTCGGTTCACCGACACACCCACCCGTCGCTCATTCACGTCGGGTCCCATTCCAGTCCAGCGGTAAGCCGTTGTGACCACTTGAACTACGAGGTCTTTGATCCATGTCAAGGCATGGTACGTAGGAAACCTCCACGAGGTTCAAGCCTACCCGTCGTTTATTCACGTCAGGGTTCATTATCGTCCCGCTTGACGTTAAACTGTATCATTTGAACTACGGGGACTTTGATCCATGTCAAGGCATGGTACGTAGGAATCCTCCCAGAGGTTCAAGCCCAAATCTCTTCGGACCAAGGTCCAGCTTCACGTCGGTTTACCGGCACCATCCTGAACTACGCGGACTTTGATTCCCTGCCACGGGGATACGTAGGAAGTCTCTTCAAGGCTCAAGCCCAACTTCGTTGTCGCCACCCCTGCGATGGTTCCATTTCATTCTCAACTGTCTCTGCTAGACGTTAATCTTGCAACATACCCTGTGTTGAACGTGGGAAGCTGAGGAAAACCTCAGATACATGTCTATGACATGTAATTCCCTGCGCTCGATGTGGGATGCCTCGGGCTTCCACGCCCTCGAGAAGCCTTGTGATTGAGGATAACAGACAGACATGCCAGGTACCCCAGCATCCAGACACGCTACTGATGCCTCAAACGTGATTACTCCCCTGACCGAAGGTTGCTGCCCTGACTGGACCCTTTGGAATGTCCCGACAGAAGCAGTGTAATTAACCGGCGTCCATGGAAACATGACACTGGTAAGAGTTTCACGAACTACGTATTAAATCTATAAGGGAGACCCGGACTAGGTGACGAGTTCTGAGGAGGAATCCACAGGAGGAAGAACCGACATCCCATCATCCCGTTTCGATCAAGGAGCAGACGTACCTGAATAAGGAACGAATGCCGCCCGCCTTTGGAAAGCGGGAATGCGGGGCAACAAAGCCGCACGTCCCCCTCCTCACAGACGGATGCGCGCGCCCCGGCGAAAGCGTCGGAAACAAATACATTTTATATAAACTCTATTGATATTATTCATGATAAAAATATAAGGATCTTATAAATATAACCAAGGTTTATATGATAGTAATTGATGTTCCCAAGAATATATGTACCATTGGGGGTGGGTTGAATCAATGGTGATATTTTATTTTTTTTCTCTTGAAATTAACCTCTGTAATATGTAAAATTTTGATCCTTTCAAATTTATAACTCAACATTACTTACATTAATTGATATTTTTAATTCATATATACATTTTTTAATCTTATCTTTTGGATTTTAAATGTTTTATAAAACAATATTCTGTTTTAGGATAGTTTTTACATAGAATTTGAGCTGATGTTAGAAAACTGATGATACTATTAAAGTTAACATTTTTATTAAATTTACACCATAAAATATATTTTATGATGTAAATACCTCAAAGACAGATTCATCTCTAGCCATAGACCTAGACCATAAAACCCTTTTAGGCCATACAAGTTTCCAGAAGAAAAATAACTTATGACATAAGAGGGTGGATTACACCGTGAATTCCGTGGACCCAAAAGTCCCATAATTTTTTTTCAAGTTTAAAGTGTTAAAGATACAAAGTACTAAAAAATTCATTCATGATATAAATCCAAGAATTACAGCATAAAAATACTGAGTAAAGATAGGCTCACAATGAATTACAAGCTAAGATACATTTAAATCATAAGGTTCTTCGGCCAATATATATTCCAAGACCCCCCCACATGAGATGTTGAATATTTTTATGTTATTTTAAACATGTTTTCTATCATCATATTCGAGTTATAATCATATTTTTATATTTTAAATCTATTCCAAGGGAGTTTCAACTGTCTTTAATTGTTCTAAAACTTTTTCTACATTCAAATCAAATTTTCACATGATTTATTTATCTACCTTTAATTAATTGGTTTGATTGATTATTTTTCTTTAATCATGAATTATTTAATGAATATTTCAATAATTATATCATCATTTCATATATTTAAAAATTTCATTTCCATGCATGACTAATCCACCTAGGGCTAGGGGTAGAGAGTAGGGGTAGCGTGAACTTGATAAATTATAAAATCAAAACTTGTGTAATTAATTGGATAAGAATTTGGTTAAGAAATCATGTTTATCACATTATTTGGAATGAACCTGATTTGGTTAATTTTAATAGAAGAACCCTAATTTAATTATAGTTAAGTAGGATAGGACCAATCACCTATGTTTTTTTCTACATTTGAAGTTATTCCTTTTGAAACTATAATGGTGAACACTTATATACCAAAGAGTTGTTTCCAATATTGGTAGATAAAATTTGTTTGACCAAATCTAATTGGTGACTTTTGAATTGATTGACAGCATAATATATTGGATCAACCTAATATATATTTAGGAATAACCTTTGGATAGGATCAATGAAATTCATTCTGAACCATTTTTAATCAATTGATGTTTAATACTATTTTTAGAATAAATCCAACTGATTTAGATTCACACGAGGAATCTATCTCCAGGTTCTAAACTATAGGCCACAATCTGTGTCATCCCCTCCTTATTAGCTAAACCCCATACTTCCAATACTCTGCATAACTTATAAATAGTGTTATTTGAGTTTCATATAAATTTCTAATATGATCATGACAATGTGGAATTAATAAAAAACTACGAGGGCTGGTCAAATTTTGGTGTCATTTATTAGAAATCTTCGACATGTGGATATTGTAATTTGAACCTTATATTTCCTCTCTTTCCCTTATTCCCCCTTTATTTTTAGGGAATTTTTATATGGATTAGTTACTTTATTTGTCCTATGTTTTAGTGCATGATCTAGGATCCTTTGACACAATAAAAGAGCCTATAAAATCAAGAATCCCTATCTTTCGAGCCTAAAATAGAAAGACACTTTTTTTAACATTGTTATTACAAAATGGTTGAGAACAAAAATATTGTTTCTCCTAATAAAAAAGATAACCAATTTTTCCTACTCGAATAGTAGGGAGAATGATTTCTACTGCAGGTGAATACTTTTATAGATTATGTCTTTCCATCCATCAGTGGCGTTTCACCCAACATCATCATTCCTCCCATACAAGAACACAACTTCATGATGAAACTAGGACTAATTCACATGACCTAGAACAAGGGTAAATTTAGTAGAATTTAGAGTGAGGATACACACAATATTATTTAAAATTTCCTTAAATTCTTTGAAACATTAAAAAACCAAGGTTTATCTCTTGATGAGATTAGGTTTAAGTTATTTTTTAATGACCCATATTTTAATGAAGGTATAACTCATTGTGTTTCAATAAATTTTATTTTTTATCATGGTAAACATACACTATGACCTAAGTAAGTTCCAAGGACCATCTAAGGGTTTTTTGCATCCCAGAGTTACGGAAAATGGGAAAACAATGCAGGACACATGATTTCTATTTGGTTAGTAAAAACTGTACAGGGAAACCATACAGGTTACTCTTGACAATTAGGGAGGCTGCACAATTTTTTTGAAACCATTCCTGACCAAGATAACACCCGTACATGACATCTATAGTTTTTTTAAAGATGATTATTTCATGGTTTTCACATGGTTTTGGAAACCATGTGCCCGAACCATGTGGGGGTATCTCCTTGGGTAGTGGGTTTACCAGGATTTTCACATGGATTAGACAAACTATGTGCCCCTATTTTTTAGGGTGACATTAAAAATTTTCCATTCATAAATGGTAAAACATCATTTTCTCATTTCATCCTCCCATTCAAGTGGACTCCCTTGGTTTCTCCTCCTGTGAGATATAATATTCCTCAACATAGGTATTTTGATATCTTTATGACCTAAACACCGAATCAAGATCTATCATAAGTGTTATATATTTATAGGTATTCTCTCGAGTCCAATTAATTTCATTCTATGTCTATCTTCATATTGGTTATGCTATTTTGGTGTAATCTCATTCACCCTATTTTTAGGGGGATGGAATGTTTCTTAAATTTATTCCCAAATACATCAAATATGAGGCCTTCATTGGATTAGGTGTTATCAATGAACCTATGGTTGGTGTTATAGTCTGTTTATGTGAAAAGTGATTTGTTTTCAAAGATGTGCCACTATGACGCATGCCTGTTTTGCCACACGCTTACTTAAAATGAGTTCTTATTTTATAAATAATTTTTTTACATTGAATGGATTTCTTCATGATGGTTTTCCTTGCCTAAATGATTTTATAGAATAATATAATAAATAAAAATTTGTGGTAATTACACATCAATTGTTTTATGCTTAATTTCATGGATTATATGAATTATGTCACCCTTCTTATAATTATGGGGTTTGATGATTATATTTTTTTTGAGGTGATCCCTCAATTTATTATATTATTATGATTACACCATAGATATTGGATGTGGAATGATGGTTAAGGTAATTTTTTATCATGATGATTCACTCTCCCTTATATCGAGTGTTGAGCATGGTGTCTCACACCACTGAAAGTATTTGGATTGTGGGAATGACTCACCAAGTCCCTTTATTCAGGTGTTGATATGATGACTAAGGCATAATCGCGAGTGACAAGCATGAAGTCTCAAATTCATTATGAGATGTAGGGATTGTACCCTATTCTTGAGCTTATAGGCTCATTTAAACTAGTTAGGGATGACTGAGTTATGCCTTGATCCAGCCAGCACCTTGTATCCAGGCATATGGTTGATAACATCCTCACATTCCTTGTGCATATAGGTTAATATAGTATATAATTATACTATGTATATATTATCACTATATACATATGGTTACTGATAATATCATCATTCTGACCTATATCAAAGTAGTTAGAGTCATCAGTTGTCCTATGGGAACCTGAGCGGGCTATTTATTTATTTATAGTATTGATTACTATTAATTTATACCCTCACATCGCTTAGTTATACACACTTCATGGATTACTTACAGACACCATTTGTGGTGGACTAATATGATTTTATCTCACACCCTACTCGGTTCACCTTTGGTACCTGAGTAGAGTAATTGTTTTTAGGTATGGATATAGGAAAGTTCCCTACTAGTAATCAGTTTTTAGTTTATTATTATATATTTTTATGTGTTTCTTCTATGTTAGGTTACTGATCCTATCATCCGGTGTCTATTTATATCACACTTCCGCTATTTCTTGTAGTTTTTTTATATATGTTATTCCAATCTGATATGAGTGTATAGTATCCCCATTATACCACCTTGACACCCTCACTTATAGTCAGTAGCCTCTAGAATATAGGGAGGTGCACTTGAGACCATGTGATCTATCGGTTCGGGTCCCCAGTTAAGTGGATTCTATGTTAGGACGTTACGTCTTTCCTTTCTACTTGTGAAATAGAGACAAAGATTGGTTGAAAAGTTAGGCTCCCAAGTCAATCATGAAATCGGATAACATAGCTAATATATTTTTAGATATATATTTAGAAACCATTTATACTTGGAATATTCATAATGAAATTAAAAATAGAGATCAATTGGATGGTGAATCAATAAGGGAAGCATGGAATCACTTTTAGGAGTTGACTCGAAGGTTCCTAAACCATGAGCTTGAAATTTAGATAAAACATTAAACCTTTTACCATGTCTTATAACTAGAAACTCATACTATTGTGGATTCCACCACTAATGGAGGACTCATTATAAAGTCAAAATATGTAGGTAGAGGCCTTTTAGATGCAATTTTACAAAATTCAAGTATTTGGAAAAGTAAAAGAGGACCCCTATGGTGCGGGTTGCACTAGGTTGAAGAGACAACCTGCCCTATATCCCGAGTTAAATCTATCACCAAAAGATGAAAATTTATAAATACCACAACCCAAAACACCACCATGTAAAATATGGCCACCTGCTCCAGTTATAGAGGTCTAGTCACGTGATATGTGTGGTAGTCCATAACAATATCAATAATGTTAGTTAAAGATACAAGGAAATAAACTCAAGATTATAATTTTGTTAATTATAGTCAACAATTTCAATAGTACCAATAGAATTATTACTAATAAATACATAATCGATAGAAATAATAAACTAATCAAGGGAACTATCAATAGATGAGTGGTTACGATCTACCATGAAATCATGGACCGCCTAGGTACCCACCACAGAACCAAGATCCTCGAACATAACAACCATATCCCTTATAGATTAGCAATTTACACCCCCCAATAATATTTTTGGTAAGCTCCACCTAGATAGATACAGGAAACCCACATCTATATACTAATATAGAAAATCTTCTTATCTCATTTCTTCAAAAAGAATACTAGAGAATTAATATACAAGAAACCAAAATGAAAAATCAAAGAGCTGAACTTTGTAATCTCAAGAATTAGGTCAGTCAAATTTTAAGACTCTCTAAAATCGACTACTAGGTATAATGACCAGTAATATGAAGTCGCATCCAAGAGGAGAGGTCATGGTTGTAGTCCTTTGAAGATAAAAGGATCTGAATTTTAAATATCCTTGTACTAATAATGAAAATAGTAAATAAAATCCCACTCAAAATGAAACAATATCTGAAAAAGAAAATACCGAAGAATGTATAGAAAACTAAAATCTTAGAATATAAAAAAGGGAAAATTTCAATAGTTAGATCCCACAAAATAAGATTACTATGTATAATTTCCACCATATAGGTCCCATATTCCATTAATAGAAAGGATGTGACAAGGGAATATAGAGGTATAATATAAAAATTTTCTAGAAATTTTTAAACAACTCTACATCAATATCCCCTTTACTAAAGAAATTTCCTTGATTCTTGATTATTACAAATTATTAAAGGAGATACTCTCCAATAAGAGAAATATTAAAGGACAAGGAGTAATATCCTTGAATGAGGAGTGATATATGGTTGTTTAGTATAAAATTACACAAAATACAAGAGACCCCCGAAGGTTCTCAATTCCATGTACCATCAACTCATGAAATTTTGAAAAAAGATTTTTGTGTTCTTGGAATGAGCATCAATATCATGCTGATGAGTGTTTTATAGGGATTATTAATTGAATATATAAAGTTGACAAGGGTATTAATTCATCTCACTAATAGATCTACTAAGTGCCCTCATATTATTTTTTAGGATTTTTTAGTTATGTTTGGAAAGTTTATTTTCCCTGTAGACTTTCTCATACCAAACATGGAAGAGGAAGGTGATGTCCCGATCATTATTAGGTGACTATTTCTCATGACCGGTAAATCACCCACATACATCAAATAAGGTAGAACTATTCTTTTTATTTGTATAATAATAATATGTCTTTGATCTGGTGAAATCATCAAAGAAAAATGGAGATTCACTTGAGTGTTAAGCTATTTTTATAACGGATTAAGAGGATAATATTATTGATCTTGAAGATGAGAGGGATACCCTATATTCTAATGAATAGTATAGTATATAATATAAAGATGTGAAATACATCGAACCTCAGACAAGATACCCCTTCTTATAGTTCACACCTTCAATCATTAAGCCACTAACATTATAACTAGATTTTCTTCCCAACATGCTCTTTTAATCATTCTTAAAGACTAAATATTCACTTACAGTCATTATAATCTCAAAACTAACTAATGAGAAAGAAGATAAATTGATAATGGTTTTTAAAAGGCATAAAAACCCAATATCTTGGAGTTTGGTGTATATTAATGTGATTATCCCCATGATATGTATACATAAAATTATGTTGGAAGAAAGCTAAAAAACAAAATGACAACCTTATAAGAGACTCAACTCTCCTATGAAAAAATTGGTCAAAAATGAATTTATGAAACATATGGATATTGGGATCATTTTCTCCAAATAATATAGATAATGGTTTATCCCACTACAAGTGGTTATAAATAAATATGTCATTATTATTATATAGAATGCTGAAAATGAATTGATTCTATCATGGACCATTACTAGTTAGAGATTCTGAATTGATTAAAGGAACTTTATCACTGAAACTTGGAAGGATTATTTTCCACTCCCATTCATGGATAAAATAGTAGATATATCAGAAAGGAATGAATTTTAATACTTCCTAGATGGATATTCATGGTACAATGAAATCCTTATTGACCCGAATAATCATTCAAAAACAACATCCACATCCCATTCAGAATATTCACTTATCAATGGATGTCATTTTGAAAGTTTAAGGTGTTGAAAAAATTCTAAATTTATATGAGACATATCATTCATGATATGGTAGAGATGTTTTTAAAAATATTTATCAATTATTTTTCTATATATAGATGATCCTTTGAGGTCTATCTGAGTAATTTAAAACTCTTGCTGCATCACTTTAAATTGAAATTTCTGGTGGTAAATTGGTATAAATTACATTTTATGGGTCAAGGGGAATAGTAATCGTGCATAATATTTCAAATCATGACAAAAAATTTTATTTTTTTAAAATAAAAGTCCTTAAAGAGTTACCTGAACCCAACACTGTGAATGACATAAGGAGTTTTCTGGGCCAAAAAATGTTTTATCATCAGGTTTTTAATGAATTCTCAGAAATAGCTCGACCACTAATGAACCTATTATCTATGGAAATTTCCTTTGAATATAGTGAATAATTTTTTCAGGACTTTGATGCTCTAAAAAGAAACCTAGTGGTAGATCCTTTTCTTATCTCACTATATTTGGACAAAGACTTCAAACAGATGTGTAACATAGGTGGATTTACAATGCAGGATGTATTAGGGTAGAGGGTTGTTTTTATTTTCAAACCCATATAATATGTTAGTAATACCATCAATGATTCTCAAATTAATTATACCACTATATAAAAGATCTTATTTTAGTGGTCATTATGTTCATAAAATATATATATTGTTTAGTACTCTCTGGAGTTGTAGTTTTTACTGATTATGTAACATTGAAGTATATAATGAATAAAAATGATTCGAAACCTAGGATGATGAGGTGGATCCTTTTTTATTAGTAATTAAACATTTTAAATAAAGACATGAAGGGAAAGAATGTAATTAATTATCATGAGACATTGAAGTATATTATGAATAAAAATTATTCCAAACTTAGGATAATTAGGTGGATCCTTTTGTAGTAAGAATTAAACATTGTCATCAAAGACATGAAGGGAACTAAAAATGTAATTACTGATCATATATTAAGACACCATTAACTAAAATTGAAGATAAAAATGTGGTGGAAATATTAGATGACTTTTCTGATGTGACCCTCATTCAGGTGGATGTGAAAGATTAGACATGGTTTTCTAACATGTCAAACTATCTAGCCACTCAAACCCTCTACCCACTATAACGACACAATGTTATATCAATAGAAATTCCCTTCTTATAGTTATGTAATATAACGACATAAAATTGTAACACAATGAACTAAAAAGTTCTATGTGACATTTAAACATAATATTTTCACCTCTTTGATATGAATTTTGAAAATATGGCATACACAACTGCGATTAGTAAGTTTTTTAGAGCGTAATGGAACAAAATTAATTTTTAGTGAATAGTAACCTACCCTTAGGAATTGTAACATAACCTTATGACTAGTAATATGACCCTTATGAATAGTAAATCATCCAAAATAATAGTATCCTCATCCATGAAAGTGTAAATAAAATTTAGGCATCTTATAAGTGATAATATGACCATAGTAAAAGTATTTGTATTTTTGTAAGTCATAAATAATTAATTTCAATTAATTAAATAATCTAAAAGAAAATTTATTTTCCTAAAAGTTATTTATAGATTAAAAGTTGAATGTATTTTGGTTTAATTATAATTTTATAGAACCTTATGTAATTTTTGAAAGAATTATTAAATAAGTTATAGTTTTAAAATTTGTATTTTCCAAGTAAATTATGATTTTAATTGAAAATTAAATTAATCATATTTAGAAATTTATTTTTGAAAAATGGGGTTAATTTCTGTATTCTACACATTGAAAAATTGTTAGGTTGAATTTTGGGGTTTTTTTTGAAATACATGATTTTTTTGTGAATAGTAAAATACATTAATGTAACGTATAAATACATTATAATTTGAATCCACTGTTCCTGACATACTAAGTGACGTAACAACCCAAATATCTAACACACATGAACTTATTACAATTTTTTTTCATCGAATCATCAATATTTCTAGTCTTGAGGGAAATTAATAAACTATGGAATTAAATATTAAGAAAACCCTCCACCCCTCCACTATAAAAACCACCCACACTCCCCTCTTCTCTTCACTCCTCTAAATCATTGTGACCTGCATATATTCTACCCAAATAACTACCCAAGTTTCTACCCCATGTCCAAAATCCATTGGTCTCCAAAAATGACCAAATCCTCTCCCCTTAATAGGCTCTCAAGGAAGATAAACTCAATAGGTAAATTCCTCTTCCTCATTCTTTTATTTTCTTTCAAATTATTTTCTTTTATTATTTATTTCCTAACATCCCTCCACCCAAATGGTATTATAAATACATTAACATAAAATTAACTTAATTATATTATGATAATGTGATAGTTTATCATAATATCTCCGCCTCCTTTTATTCTATAAATGAAAATACCATCCGAGATGTGTTGATTTATCACACTCAATGATGATGGGTTTTCAATTTACATCACCATCTTCTAGAATGGTCATGAAACCATTTTAATGGTTTAAAAATATCATAATATATTTATTTTATCTTATGTTATTTTATTTAACCCTTTCTCACACATTATGTAAAATAATAATACAAAACAGGTTAAATATGAGAAAAATCACCAAAATCGTTTATCATTAATGTTTTATATAATGATTCAACTTAAATCCTAGCAACCAAATTAAATTTATATCCATGTAACCATATGGATATTCAATAATAATATATAAATCCAATTATGTAAAACCATCCCCATTTTACATGATTATCCTTTCATCAAAATATGTAATCCGATCACTAAAACAAAGGAAGCGAACGAGCCCGAACAGTCAAATTGAACCTCACAACCAATAAAAATGGTTATAAATGAACATATAAAGGTTATAATAAATATTTTACAAATATAATAGGATATATAATTATTAATTAATGAAACTATGTTTATTATTCAGGTAATTAATACCAATTGGAGAACACTATCAGATTTAAGGTAAATGATCCTCTCTATTTCACTTTTATTTAAGAATGTCCTCTAAGTTATGAACTTTTATGTGTAATAAATAATTATGGGGGATGATTTAGAACCTCCCAAATACTTACCTAATGATTTATATGTTAGGAGAAATCATTTTCTCTCTTATTAAGACCTCTTAAGTACACCTGACACCATGCCGATAATCTGTAAGGGACTCTACCTGAACCTCCTTTGTTCCTTTGGGCCACCTTATCATTCTTTTAACAAAAAAAGTTATATTAACATTCTATATAAATCTAATAAATTCTATGTACACATACCAAAATAATTTATCAAGACCCTTTCATAATTATATTTCAAGGATATATATGGTTTTAAGTGATTTCCTCCTGAATACTTCCTGATAAGAAAGCATGTTTTGAGGGAACTTTCTGAATTCTTACCTGACTTCAACCGCACTCTATCTTCTATTTTGTGTTTCCAATTCATTTAAAAAATCAGTATTTTTATTATGAAAACATTATTGGTTCACTTATGGTTTTATATAAATACCTTTTCCTTTTTCTATTTTAAAGGCTCTTAGTATTTTCCTTAAAATCGCACAAAAATGTTTTAATGCTCAAATTTCGTAAATAATTTTCTTACATGTTTTCACTTCTACTTGAAATCACTTAACATGATACATTCCAATTTTCCATTACGAATTTCAATTTATATTTTAGTTTCTTTCTTTCATTGACACTTTTAGGAAATGACCATTTCTTATGATTTATGTCATGATTGTCGTACCCAATTCATTCCATGGATAAACATTATGTTTATGTAAGATTCATTATGTATGAATATTTATGTGGAAAAATATTCATGAAAAGTTAGTATGGGTGTGTACATATAGCACTCCAATTCATTGGGTCATGTTGAGTCTCATGAGACGTTATGTGCGATAGTCTTGGAGGTTAGCCTTGACTTGTGCTACCATGTGCAACAGAATTGGAAGTTAGCCTTGACTCATGCTAAAGACATGTTTTATGTTACTGCCACATTATTATGACTCCATGTTTATATGATTACATGTTTATATATTATGATTCTATATGTTACATGACTTTTTATATCGTTATGTCATGCCTTCTATCCCATGTCCTAATGATTTATTCTTATGGCTATTCTCTTACTGGGCAATTTAGATAATACTATTGTTTATGTGTTCACTAGGGTACCATATACAGATGTAAGGGATCAAATGAAGTTAGGATCTCTTTATTAAGATTAAATAAATACGTGTTTTTAGTCCCATGTTTTTAGTTTTATGTACCTAGTCTTCCAAAACACTAGAATTTATTATCCTTTCCTTGTACTATGATGTATAATTATGCTTAAAACAATGTTATATTTTATGTAAAAGTATAGGGTCACTATAGTTGGTAACATAGAATGGTTTAGTTATTTTTGGGGATTAGGATTAGAGAACTTTAGTAATAACCTTAGGGATGATATTATGTATAAGAAAACACCCCTAAATTTTGGTAAGTATTGAGTAAGTGGTTTATCAAGAAAATAAATTCATGTTTGGATACAAATAAGTAGAGGTAACTCTGGAACATATGTATCTATGGGTAAAACCTAAAAACGACGCTGTGAGAAAGACTCGAACAAGAATTGTTGCACAACAACATGCCTTGGTGAACTCTTGTTTTGACACTCCTGGAGGATATTATTTGGTAAATTCATGAGTCTAGTACAAACAATTATTAAGGGAATAAAAAAATATCCCATAAGAATATAAGATAAGAAATAGATCAAGGATAATGTAGATTAAAACATAGGGAATCACATGTTAGGATATACTTATCCTTTACAAATTTATCCTCTTATGTTCAATTTTTACTTTGTTTATTCTCAGTATATAAGTATTAAAGCCCTCTACTTGTATGATATTTTTCTTAGTTTATGGCAGGAAATAGAAGAACACATGCCAAAAATCAATGTGATAGGGAATCTGAATATTTCCCAAATGATATACCTGGTATGATGGGAACAGGTGCTCAAAACATCATGAAAGTACTTTCCCAGCTGGGTTATGTTATGAATAATAACTTGAATCATGTGGAACACCCTCCTCCTCCAAGGAAATAGAAATTTACCATTGAATCCTTCATGCAGAAAAGGCCTCCCATGTTTATTGGATCATCCAGTCCCCTCCTCTCAGAATAGTGGATTAACTCCATTGAAAAGATATTGTTCTCTAGTGCTCATAAGAAGAGAAATATGTAATGGTGGTCTATCAGTTTGATGGGGTAGCTGATCAGTGGTGGACACTGATCAAGAATACAAAACCCCAGGAGGAAATTGATTCAATGGAAATGGAAGGAATTCAAGAATGTTTTTCAATAAATATTTCCCCCTGAATCCTCCATCTCAAAATAGAAAGAGAATTCCTCAGGCTCAAAAAGAAGGAAGATGAGTCAATCAGGGAATATGAAGAAAAATTTACAAGTATTGAAAGGTATGCCTATGGCTTTGTCATGAAAACCGAATTAAAGGTGGACCGCTTCTTTACCAGACTAAAGCTAAGTCTACGAAAAAAATTGGAAATTTGAGACTTCGATAACTATGAAGAGATCGGACATTGTGACATCAAGGATGAAGTAGAATTCGAAGACTCTTAGTGGTATTGTGGGCCCGAAAATAATAAAAGGAAAATAGAATGTCATGTGGGTAGTCCCATAAATAAATTCTATGATGGGAAGAAGCTCGATCATCCCATGTGTAAAAATTATTGGAAGAAGCATCCTGAGAATAGTTGGGACATCTGGATAAAAACTACCAATAAGATATGAATAATCCCACTAATGTAGAAGAATAAAGGAAGGTTCAGATAAAAAATCATCCTATTGGGAAGTGATACAACTATAAGGGGATTAGGAATTATGCGAACAATTTCCCTAAGCCTAGGGTTATCGAAGGCAATCAACAAAAACCTCCAAGGAAATAAGGAAGGGCCTATGCTATCTCTACTATTGAGGAGGATTCGAAAAATTATTTGGTGAAAGGTATGCTAGTTATTCATTCCAGAATAGCAAACATACTATTTGATTCTGGTTCTACACATTCTTTCATATATTTCATGTTTAGTAGAACAATTCAAATACCACCTAATAATTTGGAGGATAAGTTATTTGTAAGAACAGATAATGTGGAAATTATCGTGTACATGGTTTATAACTCCTCCCCAGTTAACATTTGTGGACTGAACCTCACAAAAAATCTCGTCATACTTCATTTAGTGGAGTTTGACGCTATCTTGGGCATGGATTGACTATCTTTATAAAAGACAACATTAATTTCCGGGAAAGGGAGATCACTCTACACATCTTGAAGCATCCTCCAATTCTTTAAAAGTGTAAGTAAGTAGATGAATCTATTTTAGAATCAGAATCTCAAGTGTGGATATTAATTATTTATGAGAAGGAATGTCTTGTTCAAATGATTGAGACAAAATAGAGAATCATTCTTGAAGACATGCCCATCACGAGGGATTACACTGATGTATTCTATAAAGAGTTTCATGGTCTTCCTCATGACTGAGAGGTTGAGTTCTAAATTTAACTTATTCTTGTATCTCTACATATATCAAAGACACCTTATAGAATTTCCACTATAGAGATGGAAGATCTGAAGAAGCAGTTATAGAAGAATCTAGAGAAGGGTTTTATATGCCCATGTGCTACACCGTGGGGTGTACTAGTACTCTTAGTCAAGAAGAAGGATGGATCAACATGTTTCTTCATTGATTATAATGAGATCAATAAAATAACAGTAAATAACACGTATCCCCTGCAACAGATAGATAACTTTTTTGAGCAGCTTCGTGGGACCGGTTATTTCTCTAAGGTTGACCTTCAGTCAGGATATCACTAATTAAAGGTAAGAAAGAAAGATATTCCCAAGACTTCCTTTCAAATGAAGTATGGAAAATATGAGTTCATAGTGATGACCATATGAGTCACTAATGCTTCATAAATTTTCATAGATTTAATGAACAGAGTCTTTAGAAATTACCTTGATAAATTTATGGCAACCTTTATCAATGATATTCAGATATACTCCAAGAGTAAGGAGGAACATGAGTAGAGTTTGAATACTTTGTTAAATAATTTGCGAAGGGAGAATCTATATGAAAATTATAGTAAATGTGAGTTCTGGATGGAGGTAGTATTATTCTTAGGGAATGTTATCACTAGCAAAGGGATATATGTGGACCCATCCTGGAAAAAGAAAATTGATGAGTGGCCTAAGAAAACATCTGTAATGAATATTCGGACCTTTCTAGGTCTGGCCATGTATTATCGACAATTTGTGAAGAATGTTTCACGATTATCAAACCCAATGACCAAGCTGACATGGAAGGGGGTGAATTTTTTCTAAACTCAAGAATGTGAAGACTGCTCTAAGGAGTTGAAAAAGAGGCTAATCACTATGCAAGTTCTCACACTCCCAACAAGTGGAGAACACTTTGTGTTGTAAAAAGATATGTAAAAGAAAGGATTCAGGTGTGTGATAATGAAAAATGATAAATGGATAGCCAACGCCTCAAGGAAGATGAAAATCCATGAGAAAAATTATCCTACGCATGATATAGAGTTAGCGGCTATGATCTTTTCCTTAAAAATATGGAAACATTATCTCTATAGGGAGAAGCGTTATATATATATTGATCACAAAAGTCTCAAATATATATTCACACAAAAAGAGATTAATATAAGCCAATGAATATGGATAGAGCTCATTAAGGATTATGACCGCTCAATCCAATTCCATATCGGTAAGGCAAATAAGGTGGAAGATGCTCTAAATAGAAAGGATCCTACATCATAATCAATGATGATAATTTAAAAAGATAAAATCTTCTTATATTTTAAGAGGATGGACATGGGGATCATTAAGAGAGAAACATAATCAATCAATTCTCAAATGATCACTCAACCATACCTCATAATGAAAATAAAGGATGATCAAAGAAGAATGTGGATATTCATAAAAGGCTAGAATCCATTAAAATTGGGAAATCCTATATGTTCATGATTAATGAGGAAGGAATTGTATGATTTGGGTCACAATTATGTGTACCATATGATCCAGAGATAACAAATGAGTTTTTTAATGATGAACATAGATCAACCATCTCTATTCACCCACGGAGCACAAATATGTATTGAGATATCCAAGATAATTTTTGGTGGGACAATGTGAAGAAAGAGATTGCTGAGTGTACATCAAAGTGCTTGGTATGTCAACAAGTGAAGGTTGAAAGGAAAAATTCAAAGGGAATGATTCAACCACTACCCATACCAACATGGAAGTGGGAGAACATCACCATGGACATTGTCACTGGACTTCCAAGAACATCCAAAGGAAATAAAGCTATATGGGTCATTGTGGATCAATTTACAATGACAACTCAAATTATCACAATTCGTGAGTACTTCACATTGGTTCATCTTAATTTCATATAAACTAAGGAATTGGTAATTCTATATGAATTAACACTATCTATTGTATCCCTCTGAGATTCGAGATTTATCTCGAATTTTTGGAAAAGTATCCAACATGCTCTAATCACTGAACTAAACATCAGTACATCCTATCATCCTAAAACTGATGGACAATCAAAGAAAACTATTGAGACATTGGAAGATATTTTGAAATCATGTTTTATGGAATTCAAATGACGATGGGGCCAAAATATTCAATTGGTTTAATTATCACACTATAATAGTTTCCATTAGAGCATCCAAATGGCAACATATGAAGCCCTTTATGGGAAAAGGTGTAGAGCATTGGAATGTAGGGATGAAGTCGGTGAGAGTAAGATGCTAGGACCTACAATGGTTGAAGAAATAGAGGAGAAGGTGAAAACCATTCATCATCAGATCAAGGAAGCCCAAATTTGACAAAAGAGTTATGTAGAAAATCGTCAATGATACCTTGAGTTCAAAGCTGGAGATGTGGTATTTCTTCGTATATCTTCGTGGAATAATTTTTTGAGATTTGGGAAGAAGGGAAAACAAGTCCCATGTAAATTGGGCCCTTCAAGGTCCTTGATCAATTCAGATCTGTGGCCTAACGACCAAGACTTACAACTACCATGTCTAAAGTACACGATTTCTTCCACATATCCCTCTTAAAGAAGTATATAGCAGATCCTTAACATGTACTCTCTTCAGAGGTGGTACAGTTGGAGGATGATATTTATTATGAGGAGCATCCAGTGAAGATCTTGGATCGTAGAGATAAGGTTCTACATAAATAGACTAGTCACCTGGTCAAAGTACTATGGTGGAACCATAAGTATAAATAGGAAACATGGGAACTAGAGGAGGAAATGAAGGAAAATTACCCACACCTGTTTATGTCCTAGAATTCAAAATGAAATTTCAAGGGTGAAATTTCATAAGGGGGAATAATGAAATGACCCGATGTTTTATCAATGGAAATTACCTTCTTATAATTATGCCATATAATCAGATGAAATTACAACATAATGAACTACTAAGTGCTATGTGACCTTTAAACATACAATTTTCACCTATATGGGTTGAATTTCAAAAATATGACATACACAGTTGCGACTAGTAAGATGTTTGGAGTCTAATCAAATAAACTTATTTTTTGGTGAATAGTAACATACCCTTATGAATATTAACATACCCTTATGAATAATAATATGACCCTTATTAATAGTAAATAGTCTAAAGAATAGTAACCTTATCCATGAAATTATAAAATAAATTTAGGCATCTTATAAGTGATAATATGACCGTAGTAAAAGTGTTTCTATTTTTGTAGATCATAAATAATTAATTTAAAATATAATATATTTTCGTAAAAGGAATTCATAGATTTAAAATTTTATTTCTTCCGGTTTTAATATAATTTTATATGATCTTATGTAATTTTTGAAAGCATTATAAAATCACTTATAGTTTTAAAATACACATTTTCAAGTAAATTATGATTTTAATTAAAAATTAAATTAATCATATTGAGAAAATTATTTTTGAAAAATGGATTTCATTTTTGGATTCTATATGTTGAAAAATGGTAAGGGTTATTTTTTTTGTTTTTTTATGAAATTCACGATTTTTTTGGTGAATAGTAAAATACATTAATTTACTGAATAAATACATTATAATTTAAATACACTATCCATGACATCATAAGTGATGTAAGAAACCAAATATCAATGTAACATGAAATTATTACTATTTTTGGTCATGTAATCATCACTATTTGTGGTATTGGGGGAAATTAATAAACTAAGGAATTAAATATTAAGAAAATCATCCTCCCCTCCACTATAAAACCACCCACACTCCCCTCTTCTATTCACTCCTCTCAAGCATTTTTCCTTGCCTATTTTATACCCAAATCACCCTAAAATATCCTTCTCCACTTCCAACAGCCCTTGGTATCCTCAAAATACAAAATCCTCACCCCTTAAGTGGATCTCAAAGAAGATAACCTCAAGCGGTAAATTCATCTTTCCGATTATTTTTTTTTCATTCAAGTTCTTTTATTGTATTTTTTATTTCTTCACCTCCCTTCACCCAAATGGTATGATAACTATAATATAATAAATTTACTATAATTATATTATTATAATGTTATGTTTATCATAATATCTCCCTCCCCCTCCTTTTATTCTATAAATGAAAATACTGTCCGAGATGTGTTGATTTATCACACTCAAGGATGAAGGGTATTTAATTTTTATTACCATATTCTAGACTGGTCATGAAACCATTTTAATGGTTTAACCCGATCATTATATATGTATTTTATATTATGTGATGTTCTGAAATCCATTTTCACACATGATGTAAAATAATAATACAAGACAATTTAATTATGAGCAAAATATCCAAATTAATCCAAGCATTTATCATTAATGTTTTATATAATGATTGAAATTCACTCCAAGTAAAAAAATTAAATTTAAAACCATGTAACCCTATATATGTTCAATACTAATATATAAATACAATTATGGAAAACCATCCCCATTTTACATGAATCTTCATTAATGAAAATAAGTAAACTAATCATTAAAACGAAGGATGGAAATGGACCCAAACAATAAAATTGATCATCATAACCAATCAAAATGACTATAAATGAAATTAAAAAGGTTATAATAAATATTTTTAATTTATAATAGTTTATATAATTATTAATTAATGAAATTAATTTGATTATTCATGTCATTAATATCAATTGGAGAACACTATCACTTATGATGTCATTAATATCAATTGGAGAACACTATCACTTAATGTCCTCTATGTTATGAAATTTTATGTGTAATCCATAATGATGAGGTATGAATTTTTACCACACCCATACATACATCCTAATTTATAATTGATTAGAAACCTATTTGTCTCTCATTAATCCCTCTTATGTACACCCGATACCATGTTGATAATTCGTAAGCGATTCTACCCGAACCTCCTTTGTTCCTTTGGGTTTCCTTATCTTTCTTTTACCAAAATGAAGTTATATTATCTTTTTATGTGCATATCATAAATTATATTTACACATACCAAACTCATTTATCAAGTCCTTTTAATTATTCTCTTTTGTGGATATACATGTTTTTAAATGATTCCCTCCTTAGTACTTCCTGATATACAAACCTATTTTGAGGAAACATCCCAAATTATTACATGATTTCAAGTGAAATATATCTTATATTGTATGACACCATTTTATTTATAATATATTTTTTCTATGAAAACCTTCTTGGTAAAATTATGGTTTTATATAAATAAATTTTCCCTTTTTTATTTTAAAGGCTCTATAGTTGTTTCCTTAAAACCGAAGAAAAATGTTTTAGTGCTAAAATTTCTTAAATACTTTTCTTACAAGTTTTCACTTATACTTGACACCACTTAACATAATACAAGATTATTTTCCCTTATTAATCTCCTTGTATAGTTTATTTTCTTTCTTTCATGGACACTTTTATGATATGACCATTTTTTATGCTTTATGACATGATTATGGTACACATTTCTTTCCATGGGAACCCTTATATTTATCTAAGATTGATTATGTGTGATTATTTATGTGGAAATCATATTAATGAAATTTTAAGATGGGTTTTCCCATATAGTTCTCTAATTAATTTGGTAATGTTGAGTCTAATGAGATGTTATACACGATGGTCTTTGCAGTTAGCCGTGGCTTGTGATGCCATGTGAAACGGTCTCGGTGGTTCGCCTTGACTCATGTTAAAGAAATGTTTTCTGTTGCTGACACATTATTATGACTCCATGTTTATATAATTCAATGTTTATATGTTATGATTCCATATGTTACATGCCTTTTTATATCATCATGTCATTCCTTCTATCCCATGTACTGATGATTTGTTCTAATTATTATTCCCTTACTAGGCTATTTAGCTCATACCTTTTTTATGTGTTCCCCACAGTACCCTATGCAGATGTAAAGGATGAAAGGAAGTCCGGAGATATTTATAGAGATTAAATAAAGAAGTGTTTTTTAGTCCCATGTTTTCAGTTTTATGTACTTAGTCTTCCAAGACACTATACTTTACGATGCTTGGTTTGTACTCTGATGTATAATAATGCTTAAAATCACGTAATGTTTTATGTAAAAGTATAAGGTTTCTACACACACAATTCTCCTATAAACAAATGTGTAAGTTCATATACAATTCTTCACAATATTAATAGGATGTGTTACTATTATTTAATCACACTAAAAATACATTAATGCAATGTTTCATTCCCGAAGGTGAAATTTAGTGCGTGGAAGAATTATTTCAGATGTCACTAATTAGAAGACATCATAGATCTGAGCGTACCATGGATAAAATTATTTAATGCAGATTATTTTAAACCAAACTTCATTAGGATGCAAGAATATTTGGGAAAATCTATGATCAATGCTATTGAATATTCACAATTGGAAAACAAAATGAAATTTGATGGAATCCCATATTAAAAGTGAAAATATTCGATGTTTGGGGAATTTATTTCATGGGACCATTCCCCAATTATCATGGAAAGATATATATCTTGGTCAATGTTGAATATGTATCGAAGTTTCTAGAAGAATAATCTATCACTCATGACATGACCAAATTATTCATACAATATATGAAGAAAAATATTTCTTTACTAGTTTTGATTTACTTGATTACTCATTACTGATCATGGAACACACTACAACACCAATTAAATTAAAAGGATTCTTGAAAATTATAGAATTCAATAGAATAATGGGACCCCTTACCACCTTAAAACTAGTGATCAGTAGAAATTCCCTTCTTGGAAATTAAAAAGATTCTAGAAAGTACAGTCAATACAAGTAGAAAGGACTGAAATATCAAAATTGATGACATAATTTCGGCATATCGAATGGATTACAAAAATCCATCGACACAAATTCTTTTATGGATTGTCTATAGAAAAACATGCCATATTTATGTTTAATTATAACACCACTCATTTTAGGAAATCAAAAAGTAACACCTAGATGCATAAAAATTTGGAAAATAAGGGCTTTTTCCATTGGATGAGATGGAAGAAATTAGAAGGGATGTTTACGAGAGTGCCAAAATTTATAAATAAAAAAATGTTAGATATGAACTAATATAAATATATATAATGTTTATATTTAAATACTTTCAATAATAAATATATATTTGATAGATATATTTATTTTACCTAAATGGTTTTATTATAAGTTACAATACATTATGAAAGGAGTAATTGGATTGAACGCTCACTGATTTTTTTAAAGGTTGGGGCCGAAGCTTCATTTTATTATTAAAGCAAAGAAAAGTCCTCTTTTAATGAGGTATAGGGAGACCCATTACATAGCCCGAAGGCCCGTGGGTAGGTAGCCCATTACATAGCCCGTATGCCCATGTTTTTTGGCCTAAGCCATATTCTATGAATAGTAACCCGACTGCTACAGTACTCGTCGCTGCTACAGTTCCCTACCACCGCTACAATATTATTCCGCCGATACATTATATGGGAGACATTTATTCATTTAAAAAAACACATCAAGGAGTGTTATATAAAGAGATTTGATCCCTCTTACCATAGATAAGAAATTATGATAAAGCCTCTCATTTCTCTATTCCCCCTACACTGTTGTTCATTATTTGAGACAATGGCTATATAAACCCTTTAACATTTTGGTACCCTCAAAATATGATCATAAATTCATTGGTCAATCCACCTGCTTAGATATAGTGTGATTTTGTTCATTGCTTCATGATATTCACGATGTATTCACCTTCTTCATGAAAGAAGAAGACTATTATAGTTGGTAATTTCCTGGTACACTATTTATATAGTTTATATACACATTGATTCTTAAAGATAGAATTTATTGTGTTTGGATTATCTTCCACTTCATATGATCATATGATTTTAATACAAAACCAAATAGTGGTATTTGAGGGTAGTCTTCTTTCACAAATCAACATGTTTATTGATTTATGAAAAATACCTCGCAATAGTAAAAGAAGATTTTTCAAGCCTCCAAATAAAATAAAAAATGTTCATATATATTAAGATTATTTATTAAAATATGTAAAGTGTTTATTTTAATGAAGAGAATTAAATTTTTAATTGAATTATATTATATATATTATTTTATAAATAATAAAAAAGGAATTTTTAAATTTTTATATAATTTTATAAAGGAGTTTTATAAATTAATTAACTATAAAATGATTATGGTTAATTGATAAATATATTTTGATAAATTAAATATAAATCATTATGACATATAAATAAATGGTTAATTTAGAAATCATAAATTTTTTTTATAGAGTTTATAAATTACAAAATATATGATATTTAGATTATATAAAAATGTCTACATAATATATATTGAATTATAAAAATATTATAATTCATGAAATATCATATAAATTTAATTTAATATAAAATTTTAAAGGGTTAGTATTGAAAATAATATAAAATATTTATATTATTTTTAATTTATAAAATTTTTATAATTATAATTTATTTATGAATTAAATATAAATGTTTGCGTCATGTCAAAATATTTTAATTGTTCATTTATTTAAATGTTATTCCTTATTTTATTTATGGTTATAAATTTTTTATATTATGAATTACTATATGCCACATTTTATATGATGAATTTCTTCAAGGATAATTCCTTGAAAATCATACTAGGTTTGACATCATAAAATGTTCTTTCTCACTACATTGACCTTGATTTTTAATTTTAGTTATGTTCTTGAGAATAATTGTTGGGTATAGTTTGTTAATATTAGGTGTTATAGTTTTAATGGATTTAATTCCTTCTTGTGTAAACTCTCTCTAGTCAGAGGGACTTGGGGTCAGACCATGCACTTTTATAGAGGCTTACCTTGGCCAGTAAAGTGAATGGGGTTGGCTATTTGTCACTTTCGACTTACTCATATAGACTTTTTCAATATCATATATATCTATTCCATAAAATTAAGTGTTTATGTACCTTATGGATATGACTCTTTTCGATATGTATAAATCTACTTAACTTCTTTTTTCAGCTGATCAACACGGACTTGTGGTTTGTGTAAATAATTACACATTAATGTGGTGTCACTAATGGAATTTGGTATTTTCCAAATGGTAGTATACCAACGGTTTACTTAAACCATTGGTATAGTGAGCCTTTGCCAACAGTTTAAGAAAACCGTTGGCAAAGGGAATTTCGGTGGACCCTTTCCCAACGGTTCACTGGAACCGTTGGGAAAGGGTGCTAAACTCAGACATTTCCCAACGGTTCAGTGGAACCGTTGGGAAATGTGTGACCCTTTCCCAACGGTTCACTAGAAACATTGGGAAAGGGGTGCTAAACTCACACATTTCCCAATGGTTCCAGTGAACCGTTGGGAAATGTGTGCCTTTGCCAACGGTTTATAAAAACCATTGGCAAAGGTTTCCCCCAAATTCCAGATCGGGATCTCCTCTCCCCATTCGGACAGAGCCCTAATCTATTGGCTCCGCTGCTCTAGCGAACCCCATCCCTCCACTGCTCTCGCGAATCAGAACACCAGCACTTCCATCCCAACAGGTACACCCCCATACGAATAGGTAAAATTTGATCTTAACCATATTGTTGTAGTTGTTTTAATGAATAGATTTTTTCCAGGTGTTGGTGGTTTAATTGATTATTGAAATTAATATCTAAATAGGATATTGTTTGTGTTTGTGAAGACTTCGTTAATGTTTTTGTATTCTATGTTTGGAAGGAGAGTGTTCAAAACATGTAAATCAGAGTTGGGGGAGGCTATCGTGAACGTTTACATGTTTTGGATAATGGATTGTGGGAATTATGGATTGTGTTCAAACCAATTTGATATGTTTTGGATAATGGATTGTGGGGGTAGGGGGTGTCCACGGGGGTGGGTGGGTTGTCCACGGGGGTGGGCGGGGGTGTCCACGGGGGTGGGAAAGGCTATCCATGGGGATGAGCGGGGCTGTCTAGGGGGTGTGGGCTGTCCTAGGGGTCTGGGTGGGGTGTCCTGGTGGGGGAGGGGTGTGTGGGGTGTCCAGGGGGGTGGTATGTCTTGGTGGTGGTGGTGGGGTTGCAGGGGAGGGGGTGTGGGATGTTTGGGAGGGTGGGCGGGGCTATCCAGGGGGGTATGGGGTGTCCAGGGGGGTACGGGGGTGGGCGGGTTGTCCACAAGGGTGGACGGGCTATCCACGGGGGTGGCCGGGCTGTCAAGGAGGGGTGGGCAGGCTGTCCAGGGGGGTGGGTGGGCTGGCCATTGGGGGTAGGGGTGTCCAGGGGGGTGGGCGGGCTATCCAAGGGGGTGGGGGCTGTCCATAGGGAGAAGGGGTGTCGCGGGGGGTGGGTGGACTGTCCACGGGGGTGGTTGGGCTGTCTAGGGGGTTGGGGGTGTCCACGGGGGTGGGCGGGGCTGTCCAGGGGGTGTGGGCTGTCCTGGGGGTCTGGGTGGGGTGTCCTGGTGGGGGAGGGGTGTGTGGGGTGTCCAGGTGGGGTGGTATGTCTAGGTGGTGGTGGTGGGGTTGCAGGGAAGGGGGGTGTGGGCTGTTTGGGAGGGTGGGCGGGGCTATCCAGGGGGGCACGGGGTGTCCAGGGGGGTATGGGGGTGGGTGGGATGTCCACAAGGGTGGACGGGCTGTCCACGGGGGTGGCCGGGCTGTCAAGGAGGGGTGGGCGGGCTGTCCAGGGAGGGGTGGGTGGGCTGGTCACAGGGGGTAGGGGTGTCCAGGGGGGTGGGCGGGCTATCCGATGGGGTGGGGGGCTGTCCATAGGGAGAAGGGGTGTCGAGGGGGGTGGGTGGGCTGTCCATGGGGGTGGTTGGGCTGTCTAGGGGGTAGGGGGCGTCCACATGGGGGGGTGGGTTGTCCACGGGGGTGGGTGGGGCTGTCCACGGGGGTGGGAAAGGATGTCCACGGGGGTGGGCGGGGCTGTCCAGGGGGTGTGGGCTGTCCTGGGGGTCTGGGTGGGGTGTCTTGGTGGGGGAGGGGTGTGTGGGGTGTCCAGGGGGGTTGGTATGTCTAGGTGGTGGTGGTGGGGTTGCAGGGTAGGGGGGTGTGGGCTGTTTGGGAGGGTGGGTGGGGCTATCCCGGGGGGGGGGGGGTACGGGGTGTCCAGGGGGGTACGGGGGTGGGCGGGCTGTCCACGGGGGTGGTCGGGCTGTCAAGGAGGGGTGGGCGGGCTGTCCAGGGGGGGTGGGTGGGCTGGCCACAGGGGGTAGGGGTGTTCAGGGGGGTGGGCGGGCTATCCAAGGGGGTGGGGGGCTGTCCATAGGGAGAAGGGGTGTCGAGGGGGCTGGGTGGGCTGTCCACGGGGGTGGTTGGGCTGTCTAGGGGGTAGGGGGTGTCCACGGGGGTGGGTGGGTTGTCCACGGGGGTGGGTGGGGCTGTCCACGAGGGTAAACTACTAATATGGTTATGGGATGAGGCATGCTCTGATGTGATAACACATTAAGTTCTTGTTGGACCCCCCTCACGTGCGTTTACGAAGTGCGCGCATCACTTAAAACACGAATATTGAGCCGTAACGCGCAAACTACACGTCCGATTGACGTGTCGTCTGTGCGTACACGTCACGAATAATAATTAGAATGTTGCACGGTGGTTTCAGGTCAATCTGAGGTCGTCCTCTATGAATTTGACCGTTTGACGCCCGTTTTGGCCGTTTATGACACCAGAACTGCGTTGTCGGTCACCGGGGGCACACAGCACGTCCGATTGACATTCCGTCTGCTCGAACACTTCATAAATCACTCACCCGTATTTTTCGTCTGATTTCAGGCCATTCCGAAATCGTTCGGCCCATTTGGACCCCCCTCACGCGCGTTTACGAAGCGCGCACATCACTTAAAACACGAATATTGAGCCGTACCGCGCAAACCGCACGTCCGATTGACGTGCCGTCTGCGCGTACACGTCACGAATAATAATTAGAATATTTCACGGTGGTTTCAGGTCAATCCGAGGTTGTCCGCTATGAATTTGACCGTTTGACGCCCGTTTTGACCGTTTATGACACCAGAACTGCGTTGTCGGTCACCGCGGGCACACGACACGTCCGATTGACGTGCCGTCTGCTCGACCACTTGAGAAATCACTCACCCGTATTTTTCGTCTGATTTCAGGTCATTCCGACTTCGTTCGGCCCGTTTGGACCCCCCTCACGCGCGTTTACGAAGCGCGCACATCACTTAAAATACGAATATTGAGTCGTACCGTGCAAACCGCACGTCCGATTGACGTGCCGTCTGTGCTTACACGTCAATAATAATAATTAGAATGTTTCACTGTGGTTTCAGCTCAATCTGAGGTCGTCCGCTATGAATTTGACCATTGGACGCCCGTTTTGGCCGTTTATGACACCAGAACTGCGTTGTCGGTCACCGCGGGCACACGGCACGTCCGATTGACGCTCCGTCTACTCGCCACTTCATAAATCACTATCCCGTATTTTTCGTCTGATTTCAGGCCATTCCGACTTCGTTCGGCCCGTTTGGACCCCCCTCACGCGCGTTTACGAAGCGCGCACATCACTTAAAACACGAATATTGAGTCGTACCGTGCAAACCGCACGTCCGATTGACGTGCCGTCTGCGCGTACACGTCAAGAATAATAATTTGAATGTTTCACGGTGGTTTCAGTTCAATCTGAGGTCGTCCACTATGAATTTGACCGTTTGACGCCCGTTTTGGCCGTTTATGACACCAGAACTACGTTGTCGGTCACCGCGGGCACACGGCACGTCCGATTGACGTGACGTTTGCTCGACCACTTCATAAATCACTCACTCGTATTTGTCGTCTGATTTCAGGCCATTCCGAAATCGTTCGGCCCGTTTGGACCCCCCTCACGCGCGTTTACGAAGCACGCACATCACTTAAAACATGAATATTGAGCCGTACCGCGCAAACCGCACGTCCGATTGACGTGGTGTCTACGCGTACACGTAAAGAATAATAATTAGAATTTTTCGTGGTGGTTTCAGGTCAATCTGAGGTCGTCCGCTATGAATTTGACCGTGTGACGCCCGTTTTGGCCGTTTATGACACCAGAACTGCGTTCTCGGTCACCGCGGGCACACGGCACGTCCGATTGATGTTCCGTCTGCTCAACCAATTCATAAATCACTCACTCGTATTTTTCGTCTGATTTCAGGCCATTCCGAAATCGTTCGGCCCGTTTGGACCACCCTCACGCGCGTTTACGAAGCGCGCACATCACTTAAAACACGAATATTGAGCCATACCGCGCAAACTGCACGTCTGATTGACGTGTCGTCTGCGCGTGCATGTCACGAATAATAATTAGAATGTTTCACGGTGGTTTCATCTCAATCCGAGGTCGGCCGCTATGAATTTGACCGTTTGACGCCCGTTTTGGCCGTTTATGACACCAGAACTGCGTTGTCGGTCACCGCGGGCACATGGCACGTTCTATTGACGTGTCGTCTACTTGACCACTTCAGAAATCACTCAACCATATTTGGCATCTGATTTTAGGCCATTTCGACTTCGTTCGACCCTTTTGGACCCCCCTCACGCGCGTTTACGAAGCGCGTGCATCACTTAAAATACGAATATTGAGCCGTACTGCGCAAACCGCACGTCCGATTGACGTTCCGTCTGCGCGTAAACATCACGAATAATAATTAGAATGTTGCACAGTGGTTTCAGCTCAATATGAGGTCGTCCACTATGAATTTGACCGTTGGACGCCCGTTTTGGCCGTTTATGACACCAGAACTACATTGTCGGTCACCGCGGGCACACGGCACGTCTGATTGACATGACGTCTACTCGACCACTTCAGAAATCACTCTCCCATATTTTTCGTCTGATTTCAGGCCATTCCGAAATCGTTCGGCCCGTTTGGACCCCCCTCACGCGCTTTTACGAAACGCACACATCACTTAAAACACGAATATTGAGCCGTACCGCGCAAACCGCACATCCGATTGACGTGCCGTCTGCGCGTACACATCACGAATAATAATTAGAATGCTTCACGGTGGTTGCAGCTCAATCTGAGGTCGTCCGCTATGAATTTGACCGTTGGACGCCCGTTTTGGCCGTTTATGACACCAGAACTACGTTGTCGGTCACCGCGGGCACACGACACGTCCGATTGATGCTACGTCTGCTCGAACACTTCATAAATCACTCTCCCGTATTTGTCGTCTGATTTCAGGCCATTCCGACTTCATTTGGACCATTTGGACCCCCTCACGCGCGTTTACGAAGCGCGCACATCACTTAAAACACGAATATTGAGTCATACCACGCAAACCGCACGTCCAATTGACGTGCCGTCTGTGCGTACACGTCAAGAATAATAATTAGAATGTTGAACGGTGGTTTCAAGTAAATCTGAGGTCGTCCGCTATGAATTTGACCGTTTGACGCCCGTTTTGGCCGTTTATGACACCAGAACTGCGTTGTCGGTCACCGCGGGCACACGGCACGTCAGATTGACGTGCCGTCTGCTCGACCTCTTCATAAATCACTCACCCGTATTTGTCCACTGATTTCAGGCCATTCCGAAATCGTTCGGCCCGTTTGGACCCCCCTCACGCGCGTTTACGATGCGCGCATCACTTAAAACATGAATATTGAGCCGTACCGCGCAAACTGCACGTCCGATTGACGTGCCGTCTGCACGTACACGTCACGAATAATAATTAGAATGTTTCACGGTGGTTTCAGGTCAATCTGAGGTCATCCGCTATGAATTTGACCGTTTGACGCCCGTTTTGGCCGTTTATGACACCAGAACTGCGTTGTCGGTCACCGCGGGCACACGGCACGTCCGATTGATGTGCCCTCTACTCGACCACTTCATAAATCACTCACCCGTATTTGTCGTCTGATTTCAGGCCATTCCGAAATCGTTCGGCCCGTTTGGACCACCCTCACGCGCGTTTACGAAGCGCGCGGATCACTTAAAACACGAATATTGAGCCGTACCGCGCAAACCGCACGTCCGATTGACGTGCCGTCTGTGCGTACACGTCACGAATAATAATTAGAATGTTTCACGGTGGTTTAAGCTCAATACGAGGTCGTCCGCTATGAATTTGACCGTTTGACGCCCGTTTTGGCCGTTTATGACACTAGAACTGCATTGTCGGTCACCGCGGGCACATGGCACGTACTATTGACGTGCCGTCTGCTCAACCTCTTCATAAATCACTCACCCGTATTTTTCGTCTGATTTCAGGCCATTCCGACTTCGTTCGGCCCATTTGGACACCCCTCACGCGCGTTTACGAAGCGCGTGCATCACTTAAAATACAAATATTGAGCCGTACCGCGCAAACCGCACGTCCGATTGACGTTCCCTCTGCGCGTAAACATCACGAATAATAATTAGAATGTTTCACGGTGGTTTTAGCTCAATCTGAGGTCGTCCGCTATGAATTTGACCGTTGGACGCCCGTTTTGGCCGTTTATGACACCAGAACTGCGTTGTCGGTCACCGTGGGCACACGGCACATCCGATTGATGTTCCGTCTGCTCGACCACTTCAGAAATCTCTCTCCCGTGTTTTTCGTCTGATTTCAAGCCATTCCGACTTCGTTCGTCCCGTTTGGACCCCCTCACGCGCGTTTACGAAGCGCGCACATCACTTAAAACACGAATATTGAGCCGTACCGTGCAAACCCCATGTACGATTAACGTGTCGTCTGCGCGTACACGTTAAAAATAATAATTAGAATGTTGCACGGTGGTTTCAGGTCAATCCAAGGTCGTCTGCTATGAATTTGACCGTTTGACGCCCGTTTTGGCCGTTTTTGACACCAGAACTGCGTTGTCAGTCACCGCGGGCACACGGCATGTCCGATTGATGTGCCGTCTGCTCGACCACTTCATAAATCACTCACCCGTATTTTTCGTCTGATTTCAGGCCATTCCGAAATCGTTCGGCCCATTTGGACCCCCCTCACGCGCGTTTACGAAGCGCGCGCATCACTTAAAACACAAATATTGAGCCGTACCACGCAAACCGCACGTCCGATTGACGTACCGTCTGTGCGTACACGTCAAGAATAATAATTAGAATGTTGCACGGTGGTTTCAGGTCAATCCGAGGTCGTCCGCTAGGAATTTGACCGTTTGACGCCCGTTTTGGCCGTTTATGACACCAGAACTGCGTTGTCGGTCACCGCGGGCACACAGCACGTCCGATTGACGTGTCGTCTGCTCGACCACTTCATAAATCACTCACCCGTATTTGTCGTCTGTTTTCAGGCCATTCCGAAATCGTTCGGCCCGTTTGGACCACCCTCACGCGCGTTTACGAAGCGCGCACATCACTTAAAACACGAATATTGAGCCGTACCGCGCAAACCGCACGTCCGATTGATGTGCCGTTTGTGCGTACACATCAAAAATAATAATTAGAATGTTTCAAGGTGGTTTCAGCTTAATCCGAGGTCATCCGCTATGAATTTGACCGTTTGACGCCCGTTTTGGCCGTTTATGACACCAGAACTGCGTTGTCGGTCACCGCAGGCACATGGAATGTCCTATTGACGTGCCGTCTGCTCGACCACTTCAGAAATCACTCACCCGTATTTGTCGTCTGATTTCAGGCCATTCCGACTTCGTTCGGCCCATTTGGACCCCCCTCACGCGCGTTTACGAAGCGCTTGCATCACTTAAAATACGAATATTGAGCCGTACCGCGCAAACCGCACGTCCGATTGGCGTGCCGTCTACACGTAAACGTCAGGAATAATAATTAGAATGTTTCACGGGGGTTTCAGCTCAATCTGAGGTCGTCCTCTATGAATTTGACCGTTGGACGCCCGTTTTGGCCGTTTGTGACACCAGAACTGCGTTGTCGGTCACCGCGGGCACACGGCACGTCCGATTGACGTGCCGTCTGCTCAACCACTTCAGAAATCACTCTCCCGTATTTTTCGTCTTATTTCAGGCCATTCCGACTTTGTTCGGCCCGTTTGGACCCCCCTCACGCGCGTTTACGAAACGCGCGCATCACTTAAAACATGAATATTGAGCCGTACCGCGCAAACCGCACGTCCGATTCACGTGACGTCTGCGCGTACATGTCACGAATAATAATTAGAATGTTTCACGTTGGTTTCAGGTAAATCTGAGGTCGTCCGCTATGAATTTGACCGTTTGACGCCCGTTTTGGCCGTTTATGACACCAGAACTGCGTTGTCGGTCACTGCCGGCACACGGCATGTCTGATTGACGTGTCGTCTGCTCTACCACTTCATAAATCACTCACCCGTATTTTTCGTCTGATTTCAGACCATTCCGAAATCGTTCGGCCCGTTTGGACCACCCTCACGCGCGTTTACGAAGCGCGCACATCACTTAAAACATGAATATTGAGCCGTACCGCGTAAACCGCACGTCCGATTGACGTGCCGTCTGCGTGTACACGTCACGAATAATAATTAGAATGTTTCACGGTGGTTTCAGCTCAATCCGAGGTCGTTCGCTATGAATTTGACCGTTTGACGCCCGTTTTGGCCGTTTATGACACCAGAACTGCGTTGTCGGTCACCGCGGGCACATGGCATGTCCAATTGACGTGCCGTCTGCTCGAGCACTTCATAAATCACTCACCCATATTTGTCGTCTGATTTCAGGCCATTCTGACTTCGTTCGTCCCGTTTGGACCCCCCTCACGCGCGTTTACGAAGCACGCACATCACTTAAAATACGAATATTGAGTCGTACAACGCAAACCGCACGTCCGATTGACGTGCCGTCTGCGCGTACACATCACGAATAATAATTAGAATGTTGAACGGTGGTTTCAACTCAATATGAGGTCGTCCGCTTGAATTTGACTGTTGGACGCCCGTTTTGGCCGTTTATGACACCAGAACTACATTGTCGGTCACCGCGGGCACACGGCACGTCCGATTGACGTGCCGTCTGCTCGAACACTTCATAAATCACTCTCCCGTATTTTTCTTCTGATTTCAGGCCATTCCGACTTTTTTCGGCCCATTTGGACCCCCCTCACGCGCGTTTACGAAGCGCGCGCATCACTTAAAACACGAATATTGAGTCGTACCGCGCAAACCGCACGTCCGATTGACGTTCCGTCTGCGCGTACACGTCACAAATAATAATTAGAATGTTTTACGGTGGTTTCAGCTCAATTCGGAGACGTGGTGTGGCCTACACCACTCAAAGTGTCCGTCTTTTGTTTCAAAAGGACGTCATTTTAAGTGAAAAGCATCAATTGACATACGGAAAACGGACCAAACGCATTACGAATCTATTGATAATTTATCCGAACAGTCCATGGGTCATATGTGACGTGTATGAGCCAAACCGGGATGAATCCGAGTCACGGTGTGGCCAGGATAAGTCTAAGTGTCTCTCTTTTGTTTAAAAAGGACACCATTTTAAGTACATACGGAAAAACGACCAAACGGATTTGGTTTCCGTTGAAACTTTAGGAGAACGATCCATAGGTCATATGTGACGTGTAAGAATCATCCCCACATCAATCCGACATCCGGTATGGCTGACACCAGTCAAAGTGTCCGTCTTTTGTTTCAAAAGGACGTCATTTTAAGTGAAAGACATCAACTGACATACGGAAGAACGAACAACGCATTCAGATTCTATCTATACTTTAGCACAATGATCCATGAGTCATATGTGACGTGTACAAGTCAACCCCGTCTTAATCCAAGAGGCGGTGTGGCCGACACCGCTCTAACTCTGTTTCTTTTGTTTAAAATGGACATGATTATAAATGACAAGAACAACTGGCATACGCAAAACCGACCAAACGTATTCGGAATCTTTTGATAATTTATCACAACGATCCATGGGTCATATGTGACATGTACGATTTAACCCGGGATGAATCTGAGTCGCGGTGTGGTCAGGATTAGTCTAAGTGTCACTCTTTTGTTTAAAATGGACAACATTTTAAGTACATACGGAAAACCGACCAAACGCATTCGGTTTCCATTTAAACATTAGGATAACGATCCATGGGTCATATGTGACGTGTACGAATCAACCCCGCCTCAATTGGAGACGCGGTGTGGTCGGCACCACTCATAGTGTCTGTCTTTTGTTTCAAAAGAACGTCATTTTAAGTGAAAAACATCAACTGGAATACGGAAAACCGACCAAACGCATTCGGATTGTGTCGATACTTTAGCACAACGATCCATGGGTCAAATGTGACGTGTACGAGTCAACCCCGCCTCAATCTGAGGTGCGATGTGGCCGGTATCACTTCAGGTGTATGTATTTTGTTTAAAATGGACATCATTTGAGGTAAAAATATATGGTATAGAAAAAACCGATCAAATTATGAATTGAATTTCGGATTCCACATATAATTGTCATCTAAATTTTAAATTGAATTCTATATGAATTATGTACGTTTATAATTATGTTATGAATTCTAATTTAATTATGGATGTGTATAGTTTCAGGATCCATTATATGTTAAATGTGTATGAATTTGTTCGTAATTGTATATGTATGTTTTATTTTATTGAAGGTACAATAATTGGATAGAAAATGAGGTCAAAATGAGGCCTGATGGAGAGGGGCCTGATGGCAGGGGCTGTGCAAATTGCAGGCTGCTGCAATTTGCAGCATAGGATATGTCAATGGTTTAAAACTATTGGCATATAATCCTAAAGAAGTCTTTACCAACTGTTCATTGAAACGTTGGTAAATATCTCTTTTCCCAACGGTTCTAAACCATTGGGAAAGAGTTCATCCATGGGGATATCCCAACGGTTTGGGGAGAACCGTTGGGAAAACTATCCCAAAACTGATATTTCCCAACGGTTCTTCCAAACCGTTGGGAAAAACTATCCCAACGGTTTGGAAGAACCGTTGGGATAGGGTGGCTTTTGTTAGCCTATACCAACGGCTTCCAGTAAACCGTTGGGAAAACCTTTTCCCAACGGCTTACTTCCCCACAGTTATCAGAACCGTTGGTATTTCATATACCAACGGTTGGAGGGGTTTTCCCAACGGTTGTGAACCGTTGGGAATTATTATATTTCCTGTACTGTGTGAACACATTAATTTGGTTATTGGAATAGGGATTTCCAAAACTAAATTATTAAAAGAACATATATATAGAAATGTAATAATTCATGATAATATAATTATTATAGTATTTTATTTTTATGTGATTTATATTAAATAATAGATAACTTAATGGAAAACATCATAGATACTAAATGTTATATTCTTTAAAAAACACTTTTCATGACCTTGATCATTCAACCAAGTAGGTTTTTCCTTCAAAGGGTGACCCTGAATTATATTGTGTAAGGAAAGAAAGTAATGGGTGACACTAGATCATAATTGGGTAGGTTCTTAATTTGCAGGGATCCCATATATTTTCCTTTTTTAATATATTTTTTACATTTTATTTGGGATACACTTAGTTGGGAAACATTTGGGAAGGATACAAGAAGAACAGAGTTGATTAAATCCATAGTGATGGATTTGGATAAAGTGTTATCCACTAAAATATTATAAAGTCACACCTACTTTGATCAAGATTATTCCCAACCTAAATAATTAATTTATGAGAGGAACTACCTAGAAGACTCATTTATTAGTGAAATATGGATCACAACACACTAAATAGATATGATATATGAGGTTATAATTTTTTAGTGGGAGTACAATCATTAAAATTTACTTTATAAAAAGATATAATATATGATATTCATTATATTAAAATATATGTTGTAGATAAATACATCATCATCATCATCAAACTAACCATTGTATTCATCCTTGAAATGAAAAGTTTAATGTAAGTAACTCCTAATATTGTTAGTTTAAGAAATGTTTTTGAGAAAGAGAAATATTATATTTTTTAGAATGGTTATTTCCTACGTAACCAAGTGTTGATGTTTTTCAACAATAAAATCAAGATTCTTATGGAATCATAGAATGATTTATTAAGGTTTAAATTACATTAGATATAGAATTAATGAAGGAATATTAGTCTATACTCATGTACTTAATATAATTGGGTACATCAATTATTTTAGTCTAAGATACTCAATATTACTGGGTATGTCCAATGATATTCAATATAATTTAATATGTTGATCACATGATATGATTATATTTTTTTTAAGCTTTATTGGTTGTATAAATCAATTATATTGTTCTAAAAGTTATATGATATCAAATATATGTTTTATGAGGTGTTGAAAATATAAAAAAGGTCATATATTGATAAATAATTTATGTTTTAAGTTTTATTTTTTAATTAATGGATAAAATTAGTTTGTACATTGATAGTATAGATGCTTAAATCTTGGATAAAATCATCATAATATGTGTATTTTATATCATTTATCTCTATAGAGGAGCTTATAAGAACTGTTTTTTAAATAAAATGGGATGGGTGTTTTTAAGCGTGGTTTAGGATTAGTTTAATTATAAACATTATTTAAAGGGGGGAATAAAATGGATTTGTATAGTTTGGGATTTTTTCCTATTGTAATTTATATAAATGTCTCAAAAATATGATTGAATTCAGAAAAAAAAATTACTTCGCATACTCAAAGTGTTGAGAATAAATGAACTGGGTATATGATATTTAGATTTTAGTACTATATGGATAATAAAAGTGGGTAAAATTTAAAACCATAAAAAGAAAACAATGTTTCTTGAAGAATAAAATCAAATTCATTGAAATATAGGGATATTAAGAAATGGATTTCAATAATTATATATGATTGGATTATCAAAGATACACCAGATGGAGTTTGGTAAATCCATGGAATTTCCATGATAGGTAAGTATGTTTTGGAAGTGAATTCCTATATTTTTAAGGGTATGTGTGTTTCCCTCGGAATCCGGGGATGACCGCATTGATGGGAGGTTCAAACATTCTGATCGGTTTCTAACGGGTTTTTTCATAGAACCAGAAACATCAAATGATTCCACTTCCATTCGGACCTACATTCCAAAGGTAGGTGCCCATTAATTTGTGGACTGATGAGGCATAGGAATTTGCATTGGTCGAGAGGATGGGAGGTCGGACTCATCACACCTTTTTTAGGGGAATTATTGTCTACTACGGGACTCTTTATAGATTTAAGTTATGTTCGTGAATCCTTATTACATTACCAAGTATAAAATGAGCTTTCCTTCAGATCTGACAATCAATGATTAAATATGTAGGAAATTTAGAGAATCTTTTGTATGTATTCGAGGTTCTTCATCGATAGAGAATCATCTGTATTTATTAGAGATTCTTGGTCAATGGTACCCTTCGACACATTTATACAAAAGTCTCTTAGTCATTATGATGACCATGCTGGTTTTAAAGCCACTCAATGGGGCACTTAAAGATTATTGTCATTTAGAAGGACATGGATTATTTTAGAGTTTGGATTGAACCCGTAGATGGGCTACCTACGTATCCTTTGTTTAGAAAAGGAATCAGAACCCACGTAGTTCAAGTAAGGGAGTATGATGTTTATGATTGATGGCTCAAAGAAGGATGTCACAATTACTTTTACAATCTAAGCTCACGTGAGTCATGCTCGGTGTGAGAAACAAGAGGTATTGGTAAAAATTAGACAATTGTGCCATGAAAGATGCAATCATAAGAAATAATGTGGGGCTTATGTATGTATGACTGCCCAGATAAATGAAGGTTAGGATTTACATTAGGGAAGAAATCCAGGAACAGGGTCCATAAAGGTATATGTGCTTTATGGAGATTTTGAATACTCTAACTTGGGGCTTACTCCTGAAAAGGAGGCCCAAATTAGGAGAAGACTTATGATTGGGTTTTAATCTTGAAAAGGAATCCCAGATCAAATGTAAATTAGGACGGGTTAAGAGAAATTAAGACTTGGGATTATTCCTAAAAAGGAGTCCCAGGTTAAGAGATTTGAAAAATTAAGGGACTTGGGGTTTACTCTTAAAGAGGATGCCTATATTTGAAACTGGGGCGCACTCTTGAAAAGGAGGCCCAGGTTAAGGGAATTAAGGATTGGGGCTTACTCTTGAGGAGGATTCCCAAATTAGGGGACTGGGGCTTACTCCTAAAGAGGATGACCAAATTAGAGGACTTATGACTATGGATTATTCTTGAAAAGGAGACCCAGGTTAAGGATTCTATCATCTTAAAGGATGAGGTTGAATGAATGAAATCTCAATCTTTAGTGACATAAAGATGTGTAAATCACTAGGTTTTGAGAGATATTCCACAGAATTCCTTTCAGATAAGGAATTCAAATCAATAAATCATGCCATAAATGGCTTTGAAGAGTGTCTTGAAGACTGAATCTTGAATAGGAAAGGTGTAATGGCTTAAGAGGGGTGAAATGGGCAAGAAAGGCACCCAAAAAGGCAGGGGCGCGCAAGTTCTGGCAGGCGCGCAGGTACTGCCTGGGTGCGCAAGTCCTGGTCGCGCAGGTATGCCTGCGCGACACATGGTGTACTTGCACGACGGTTAAGAAGCAGGGTAATACTTGAGCGACTCTTCATTAAAGCCCTTTGAATCCTCTTGAGGTTCTTCTAGAAGAGGGTCGCGCAAGATCTATTGAAGGAGTAAGGCGGCGCGCAAGTGTGGCCCTTTTCCCTTAAGGGCTGGCCACTCAGGCGCGCAAGTGTTGATGATTTTCAACACTTAGGCCTTCCTCCCCCCCTTTAGATCTTCCGTTCTAGGTACGAAATTACCTTAGAAGTGTTTTAGAAGCTTTGAGAAGAGACTAGGGCGCCGAGAGCTCAAATCTGAGTTTCTGGATAAAATCCTCCTTGAATGGGGGGCCCACAGGGTCTATTTATAGGCAGGAGAAGACCCCGGGCGGTTATCACTTAGGTCACACAAGTGACTTGCACGACCACTAGGCATCGCGCAAGTGGACTTGCGCGACAGTGATAAAACTTGTGCGGCACATGTGCTTTTGATCCCTTATTCATGCCTTTGTCAATTTTTGATATTTTCTTCAATGGATGAATCAATTTGAGCTCAGATATTCCCATTTTCCAATCTTTAGATTCTGTGATGAAATTAGCATCAACAAAAGTCCCCCCTCAGAGTTGGATCCGGAGAGAATAGAGGATTTGACTCTGAGGAAATCGAGAATCACAAGGAAATTGGAGCGTGCAAGTTAGGGCGCGCAAATGAGCTTTGGGCACGCAAGGCCTGACGCGCAGGGATACAGCCCTTGATCGCATAGGGTATGACGGGCAGGGTCCTGGCCGCATCTATAAATAGAGGGCCTCACTTCCATACAAGCATATGGATTTGCGGATTTCAAACCTTCTAGCTCTCGTCACACAGGTCACCTTAGCCGCACAGGTTTCTCTGTTTTCCGATGTTTCTTTGCTATCGCGCTGCTATATAGGTATTTTGTACTTGCGAGGTTTATACTTGCGTGTCAAAAACTAGCGCGACACCCGAAAACTTGTGCGTCAAGTTTATACTTGCGCGCCTTAATGCCTTAGCCATTTTTCTACTTTTTTCACAAATTTTATAAAAAAATAAACCCATTTAAGAGTTAGTTTATTCTACTTTTGTGCAGATTCAATGGCTCCCAAGGAAATTGGAACGGATGATGAACTGGCTAGTAAGAGGATTAATGACATGATGAATATCATTGGCCATGATTATTATGATATATGCGACAACACTCTCCCAGATTTGGCTAAGTACTTGAAGAAATATCATCTTAATTTCCCACAGAGCATCTACCTGCCTCTATATAGTCATGGTCATCTACAAGGAGTCAATGTTCCAGATGCAAAGAACTATATTACTGAAATTCAGCTGCACTGCTACTCCTCTATTTCGGTTATGCTGTGCATTAAGAGCAACAACAATGGTGTGAAATTTCAAATTATTCTTCCATGCCATTTCCTTGCAGATATGAAAATGGAAAACCCATGGGCTGAAATGTTTTCCGCTGCCGATTGGTGGAGAGAAGATAAACATGGAATTAGAGAAATATCTGAAAAGGGTACTCTCTCTAAATGGCTCTTTACTTCCAATGCTCCATTCTCAAATCCATGTATCCATATTCGAAGTCTCTTGGACAGAAGCATAGTCAATGTTTGATCAGTAGAAAATTTTCTCAAACCGCACTCAAGAACATCCTTTTACAATTGTTCCAAGAAGAGCTGGTATCACTGCATCTCTTATTGTATCCAGTTGAATGAATGAATTCCAGGTGGTTGCTGATGAAGCTCGGGATGCCGTAAATCAAATGAAGAGTTATTTTGAAAGCCTCTTGTAATTCTTGAAAAAGAGAAGAGACTCCAGTCTGTGGATGTCCTTATATCTCCTATGTATCAATGAAAAACACTTTCATCTTCAATAATTTGTACCTGCATTCTCTTTTTCAACATGCTTTAGATTTTACCTAAGCCAATGGGCATAGTAAGCATAGTTTGATTTTTACTAGGATTAATGAAAATAACCCTACAAACTTCAAACCTTTTAATTGCTCAATGTTACCTAAATCATACAAAATGTATGTTTAGTGAGCTGGGAACTTGAATTTTATTCAGAGTTCCCTTGTCTTTTGTGGGCAGTTTAAAGTCATGCACGTTGGACATAAAAAAGGCTAATGTTTAAGGTCAAAATAGCTTTGACAGAAATGGATTAGAATTGAATCAATTCCTTGACAATTCATCTGAAAACATATTACCATACTCAAGTATGAGGGAAAATATGTAAGCTATTACTTAAGAATATTTGAATCCGAGAAATGATATGAAAAAGAGCTAAAAGGCATTAGAAGTAGTTTCTAAGAATGAAGTTACCATTATTTAACAAACCCATTAGGGGGGTGAATTATGCAGGGCCACCTAAGGGCATTGGATGCATAGTTAAATAAAATAGTATCTTTTGGCTAACAAGTCTGTTATGTAGACTGTTTATGCAAGACCACCTATGGGCACGTGCTTCATAGTCAGGAAAAAGAACTCTCAGAAATTTACTTTCCTAGTGCTAAAAGCCAGTGAATGTTTATGGAGATTCAAATCTTCCAAAGTATAGAGTTTTCTAAATGGAAAGAGGTACTTGAATATGGAGAATATATTTCCAAACAAGATTATCGAAGAACTGGATGAATATCACTCCTACGAAGGTTTGACCCAAGCATAGGGAATGAGAATATAAGCCATAGACTTGAACACTTTCAGATCATGAAAAAGGATAAGGGACAAATATATTAAGGATGTCTATTTTTGCGGATCCCTACATACTGTCATTTAAGACAAATAAGGACAACCCAAGAATGAAGTTTCCACTATCAGACAAACCCGTTAGGGGGTTGAATTATGCAGGTCCACCAAAGGGCATTGGCTGCATAGTCAAATAATAGTATCTTTTGGCTAACAAGTCTGTTATGTAGACTGTTTATGCAAGGCAACCTATGGGCACATGCTGCATAGTCAGGAAAAAGAACTCTCAAGAAGTTTGACATTTTTGTGACTAGAAGTCATGAAAAGGGTTATGAGGATCTGAAAATATTTAAGGTTAGGATTACGACACATAAATATGGGTATTGTTCAATGTATACAGAAATACACAGATCAATGCTAACCATAATCATGTTGTGGCTGGGTCATGAATTGAAATGTTGGACTTCACTACGTATCCTATAAGGATGAGAATCAAGCCATATGTAGTTATTAAACTATAGTTTAACGTCTTGTGGGACAAAAGGATTAGAGATCTTAGTTTTGGGTCATAGAGCTTGGAATATTGTAAGAAATACACAGTGTGTGTTTTCATGGGGACTTTTCATCCAAGGGACTGAAAGTGGAATTTGGGGTTAGGCCCAAAGACTTGGGGCTGGATTCGAGGGATACTCGAACGTTCCTATGTATCCCATAAGGATGGGAATCAAGCCCACGTAGTTTTAGAAATACCCTTTGTACAAATTTGGTTTGTACATGTGAAGGGTGAAAGGAGACTTTAGTACAATAATGGTCTAACCCAAGATAAAAGGTTTGGGCGTTTCTATGTATGCACGTAGTCTTTGAAATGAAACATGATTGAAAAATCAATGTAAATAATGGTTCCCTCCCAGGAGAGGGTATCAAATAATATTGTAGTTTATTGCCATACTGGCCAAAAGTGTTGTATAGTTTAATGTCGTATAGTAAGGAGGAAAGTGAACCAATGTAAAGATATTGATTCTAAGGGTGGTTTCATGAATTAACATAATATGAGATGGAGATGAACCGACGTGAAGAGATCGGTTTTGGGATTGAACCATGGGAGGTTGCCTACATACCTAGCCTAGAAGGCAAGGATCATAGTCCGTGTAGTTCAATTAAAGAATGAATTAACGATCAAGTTTTTCTTGGGGACAATGACCTAAAAAATGATGTTGTTGGGATTTACACATGGTTACCGGCCCAAAGAGAGTGTTATGATTGAGGTTTTCTCTAAGATCACGTGAGTCATACTCGGTGTGAGAAACAAGAGGTAACAACAACCTTAACGATGCATAATTTAATGTCATGTAGGACATATAAAGGGACTATGTAGTTTAAAGTCTTACAGTTAGGACTATTGGTGTTGCACAGTTTAGTGTCATGTAGAAAGGACAAAGTACAGTTTAATGTCATGTAGGACGTATCATAGACTTTCTGTATAGTTTAGCATCATGTAGTTAGGACAATGGGGACAATATAGTTTAATGTCATGTTGGACGAAAGGGGGACTATGCAGTTTAATGTCATGCAGTGAGGACAAAAGAGTACACCATTTGACGTCATGTTGGACGCATTGACTATTTTTTTCACAGTTTAGAATCATGATGGACGAAAGTGCGAGTATTTTAAGGTCATATGCATGGACCGTGGATGGTGCAGTTTAATGTCATGCTGAACAAAAGTGTAGTTTAAGGTCATACAGGACCTTTGATGATTATGTAGTTTAACGTCTTTCTGGACGTAAGAGACTTCTATACAGTTTAACATCATGTAGTTAGGACATCACAGTTTAATGTCTTGCTGGATGTAAGGGACTCGCAAATAGTTTAGGGTCATATGCATGGACCGTTGATGATGCAGTTTAAGTTCATACAGGACCATTGATGTAGTTTAAGGTCATAGAGGACCTAGTTGCAGTTTAAGGTCATACTGGACCATTTAGGGAACTTTTTCACAGTTTAATGTCGTGTGGGACGAAATTAATACAAATAGTTTAAGGTCATATGTATGGACCGTTGTTGTATAGTTTAACATCATATAGCAAGGATGAAAGAGGGACTTTGTAGTTTAATGTCATGAAGTGAGGACAAATTAGGGAATTTTTTTTCATAGTTTAACTTCGTGTGGGACGAAATTAATACAAATAGTTTAAGGTCATATGTATGGACCGTTTATGTATAGTTTAACATCATATAGCAAGGACAAAAGAGGGACTTTGCAGTTTAATGTCATGTAGTGAGGAAAAATTAGAGAATTTTTTTTCATAGTTTAACATCGTGTGGGACGAAATTAATACAAATAGTTTAAGGTCATATGTATGGACCATTTCTGTATAGTTTAACGTTATATAGTAAGGACAAAACAGGGACTTTTCATTTTAATGTCATGCAGTGAGGACAAATTAGAGATTTTTTTTCATAGTTTAATGTCATGTGGGATGAAATTAATACAAATAGCTTAAGGTCATATGTATGGACCGTTGCTGTATAGTTTAATTTCATATATCAAGGACGAAAGAAAAAAGGTACTTTGCAGTTTATACAAAATATTTCATCAAAAATCTGGCATTGGTTGGAGTAGTGATGAGTTCTCCATCCATTGAGATTAATGAATAAGCTCCATTGGAGTAGACCCTATGTATTGAATAAGGCCCTTCCCATTTTGGCTCAAGCTTGGGAGGTTTCTTTCCTGGTATCATTGGAGTTCTGAGAACTAATACCAATTCTCCCTGAGTGAATGAACGAAGACGAACTTTTTTGTTAAAAGCTTGTGCTATTCGATTATGATAGACTTCCAAGTGGTGAAAAGCGCAGAATCTTTTCTCATCAAACCGTTCCAATTCATTCAATCGCTTTTGAGATTGTTCATCTGTAGATGATTGATCAAAAATGGAAACTCTGAGCGAGGGTAGTTGAAATTCAATGGGCAAGATGACTTCCGTTCCATATACCAATGAATATGGAGTTGACCGAGTTGTAGTGCGGGTGGTAGTCCGATAAGCCCATAAAGCATGAAAGAGTTTATCAGGCCATGACCTATTATCTTTATCCACCATTTTTTGCTGTATATTTGAAAGAGTCTTGTTAAAGGCTTCTATCTGGCCATTGGCCGCTGCATGATACCGAGATGAATGGTTGGATTTGATGTTGTATTCTTGATACAACTTCTTCATCTTGGATGAACAGAAATTGGTTCCATTGTCCGTCAATATGGTATGAGGGACACCAAATATGGTAATGATGTTAGACTTGATGAAGATAACAATGAATTTATAACTGACTTCCTTGAGAGGTATTGCCTCTTCCCATTTGGAAAAGAAGTCAGTAGTAGTAAGAATATACTTAAACTGCTTGGCCATAGCCGAAGGGTAAGGTCCCATCACATCCATTCCACATGTGGCAAATGGCGAGGAGTATTTAGCTGTATGAAGCAACTCTGGAGGCTAATGAATGAAGTTGGCATGTACTTGGCATGAATGACACTTCTTTGTGAAATCGACACAATCTCGTATCATTGAAGGCCCAAAGTATCCAAGCCTTCGAATCTGATCAGACAGTCTATGTCCAGACTGGTGGGCACCACAGACTCCTGCATGCACTTTTTTCATGACAACCATTGTCTCTTAACTATCAATGCATCTGAAGAGAACTCTATCAAAACCACGTTTGTTGATAATTTTCTCTAGGTGATCTGGGTTATCATAAAGAGTAAAATTAACCACACGTCGCTAGATTTGTTCTTTCTCAGCTCTATTAGGTGGAAGTGTTCCATTTTGAAGGTATTCCCTGATAGGTGACATCCATCCTGTAGTATGACCATACGGTTCAGGAATGGGACAAATTTCATTAATTTCCGCTGTTCTGATTCGAACATAAGGTGAAATTGCACGATGGTAGGAAATACTGATGGTTGTCTCGTCCCAATTTGGATCTTCCAGAGCTGTGGCTATATTATCCAATGCATCAGCTTGAGCATTTTGTGATCTTGGGACATAAGAAAATGTCAGTTCCAAAGGGAATTCCTCCATTAACTCTCTGACGTAATCATACAAACGGATTAGTTCTTCTTTTCAGATGGCATAATCCCCATTGAATTGTTTGATTACCAGGTCTGAATCACCTTTCGCCTTTAAGTGATTCACCTATGATTGAAGTGATAATTCAAAACCTACGATGGGAGCTTGTTATTCCGCTTCATTATTGGTACCACCTTCCCACAATAAGAAGGAATAAGGTAACACAACCTTTTATGGATAAATGAGCACAATTCCTAAGCCAACTTTGTTGAATTTAGGATTTTCCATTTTCCTCACTGTTGGAATTCTGGAAGCACCATCAAAATACATTTCCCATGCCTGAGGACTTTCTTGAATAGAGAATACTTCCTCATCAGGGTGTTAAATATCTGAAGATGTGTCTTCCACTGAAGGGTGTTCAGCTAGGAAATCAGCCAGAGCTTGGCCCTTTCTCTCCTTTTGAGACACGTACTGAATGTCGAATTGTTGCAAAATAACTATCCACCTTGCCAGACGTTCTGTAATAATTGGATGACTTAGGATAAATTTGAGCGGGTTATTGAGAGATACTAATTTAACCTCGTGATGTTGCAGGTAGTGTCTCAACTTCTGAACTGCAAAGATTAATGCCAGGCAGCACTTCTCAATACTTGAATACTGGGTTTCTGCTTCAAGCATGGTTCGATTGAGATAGTAGAGACTGTTTTCATTCCCAGAATCATTCTTTTGGGCAATAAAGACATCCAATGATCGCTCTAGAGCTATCACGTAGAGGATAAGTGGTCTTCCTTCAACAGGTGGCATGAGTACCGGTGGACTCAAGAGGTATTTCTTGAGAATATCAAATGCTTCTTGACATTCTTCAGTCCACTGGTAAGTGACTCCCTTCTTCATCAATTTGGTGAAGGGTAAACATTTTCTTGCTAAATTGGCGATGAAACGCCGAATATAGGCTAAGTGTCCTTGAAGTCCTCTTAATTATTTCAAATTTTGAGGAGGTGACATACCAATGGTTGACTTGGTCCTCTCATGATCGACTTCAATACCACGATGGCGTACAACAAAGCCGAGAAATTTTCCTGAGGTTACCCTAAAAGCACATTTTAAGGGGTTCATCTTCAAATTATGTTGTCGAAGCTTACAAAATATGACTTCCAAATCAGCCAATTGATTAGAACATTGTTTGGATTTAACTACCAAATTGTCTACATAACATTCAACAAACTTCCCTAATAAGGGTCTGAAGATACGATGCATGGCACACTGATAAGTTTCACCTACATTCTTTAAGCCAAAGGGCATTACCCGGTAGCAAAACACACCCTAGGGGGCTCTGAAGGCTGTATATACCTCGTCTTATGGGGCCATTCAGATATTATTATATCAACAATATCCATCAATGAAGTAAAGTGCTTCATATCCAGCTGTTGCATCAATTAGAAGTTCTGTAATCAGAATTGGGAAATCATCCTTATGACAATGCCGATTAAGATCTCTGAAATCGATACAAACTCTAATTGGTCTGTTCTTTTTCTTTATAGGGAAAATATTAGCCAACCATTTTAGATATTGAACTTCTCTGATGAATTTAGCTTTGATAAGATTATCCACTTCAGCTTTAATTTTGGAAGCATAAGTTGGGTGTGTTCTTCTCGCGACCTGCTTAAATCCTTGATGTTCTTCTAGTAAACCCAAATGATGAGTAGCAACATCAGGATCAATCCTGGGAATTTCTGTATAGTTCCAGGAAAATATATCTTTATTTTGCTTTAGAAAAGAAATATACATCTCTTCCTCTTCAAGACCCATGGCCGCACTGATTAAAGTGGGGCGTGGATCTCCTTTTGTACCCAGATTTATTTCTCTGAGTTCATCCACAGTGGTAGAGATACCCTCTTCAAATGCTGGAGGAGCATCTCTGAGATCTTCCTCTTCTTCTTCATCATGTTTTATTTCTTCCATTTCTACTTGCATAGTAGATGATAAAGTAGAATTCTCATGATCTGAAGAGATGTCAAAATTTGCATATTTTGAAGAAGAAGCTTCTATTTCCAACCCGATTGATGATGAAGGGTCTTCTTTGGGTAATAAAGAGGAGATGATGGACTGAGAATCGACATCATTATTCACCTCCGATGTTGATATAACTTCTTCTGGCCTAATTGGAAAAGCATAGACTTGTTGGATTTCAGAAGATGAAATGAAGACATCACCATTTGTGCTTTCATCACTGCTTGGTAGATTACCAATTTCTCCCATGTTGTCTGGATCGATTGCCATAATTGACATTATGGATCTTTCCATAAAAATATTTTGATTTGGGTCTATCTTGTCAATTTGACTGATAGGCAACACATAATCTATACTCACATGTGTAAATGGATTTACTGGAATTTTTTCAAAACCATATGAAGCATTAACTTTGGTAATCTCCTTTGTTATGGATTTCTCCCTTTGCTTAATGTGATAGAATTCTGCCTCAATGTATTGAGACTCACATGTCTTGAATGGGGCCTTATCACCATACAATGTCCCAACTTGACCATCAAAACAATATTTAAGACATTTATGGTATGATGAAGGGATAACCGCATGTTGATGTAGCCAGGGTCTTCCAAGAAAAATGTTGAAGGCTGAGTCTTGATCAACAACCATGAAATCTGAATTGGATACAAGATCTCCAAACTGAGTTCTGAGTGTAACTTCACCCAGTGGTTCTTGTTCATTTTTATCATATCCCTATAGCATCATGGTGGAAGGAGATAAATCAGATTCTGTGAGGACCAATCGACGAAGTGTACGAATGGGCATGAGGTTGACTCCTGAACCATTGTCAATGAAAGCTCTTCGAACATCCACACCATTGACCTTGCCATACAAGTACAATGGTCTAATATGTTCGTGCCCAACATCATATTCATCTTCATCAGTAAAGGATATTATTGCATGGCATTCTGCAGGATTATTCTCTATGTGATAGAATTCAGCTACAGCAATTTCAGTTTGAAACTCCTAAGGACATGAAAAAGCCTCGATGAGTGCTTCCCGAAGATCTTTTGACAGATTCAAAGCATCCAGAATTGATAACTTGGCTGGTACTTGGGCCAAGTGTTTCAATATATCATAATTGTGATCCAGAGGTCTGCGTTTCCCAATAGAAATATGTGGTTTAGCAGGTACCTTGGAAGCAGATGCTTTGGAAGTTGATGCATCTTGTATTGGGAAAGGAGTTGGCAATATTCTTGGTTTTGGAAGATTAGACCAATTAGATCCATTTACTTTCTGAGAGGAAGAAGATGGAACCTTCAATCGGTCTTCCAAAATAACTGTGCCAGGACTGAATTTGCTATTGGTAGAAGAACTTGCTTATTCTTGCTGAGCTCGCTGAAGGGCTCTACCACGAGTTTCTGCTGCGTACACAGTTCTAGCAGGAGTAGAATTGGAATAGTGGATTCTGAAAGATCCACGTCTTCCCCTGTATCCTGATCCCCTGGAACTTCCTCTGATTCCTTTGTTTGATACAGGGAATTCAGGCACATTGAAATTGAAACTGCGACTGGCATATGGATATGTTAATTGAATCATATTAAGATATCCAATGATTAACTCTTCATCTGATAAATACTCTACCTGATTAGCATGTTTAGGCTGTGCTGTTTGGTGGGGCGGTGCCCGTGGATTTGATGTAGATGGCATGAATTCCGCCAAAGTCAAAGACAAATTAGGCTTTGACACATACTCATCTTCTTCTGATTTTTTTTTCTTTGAATCATGCTGTTTCTTTGAGGACTTTCCCTCTGGCGAAGAGGGTTTTGTCGCAACATTCATGGCAGAAGACACAATTGGTTTCCTTAATTGTGTTCACAAAATAGCATGAGTTCGATTGATTGTCCTTCTGACCATCCAATCATCATAATTTTTTTGCAATTTTTCTTTTGACTTCCGGACATTCATCTTCCTCTTCTAGAACTGTAGTAGTGACACATGCTACCTAAGATGAGGAGCCTTTCAATGTGACCAGTCCTAAGTCGACCATCTTTTGCAGGAGGTCTTTGAAGAAAAAACACTCCTGGATGGGATGCCCCAACATTTGATGAAAAAGGAAATAATTAGGACGGTCTTCATCTCCTTTCTTGTTTGGCCTCTTGGGTATTGGCAATTGAACCAAATTGTTTTCTAGAGCCGAAATGAAATATCCAGGAACTTTTTCCTTTTGGAAAGAGTATGTTTTTCTCTTCAGATCCTCAAATTGTTTTTGTCTTTGATCTTTTTGATCATCTGGACAAAAAGGCCTTTGTTGTTGGTGCTCAGAAGGTGGAGCCCTTCGAGAAGATGTAGGTTTTGAGGTAGAAATAGGTACAGGTGCTTGTTTAAGCATAAATATATCAGTTTCTGCTTTACCCATTCTCCTTCCTAGAGTTGATGGAATTACATGAGATTTAGCCTTATCCTATATAAGGGAATCTTCAATCTGCTGAGTGATTGAAGTAAGGTATCGAAACCCTCCTGTGTATTTCACAGTGATTAACGGCGTTCGTAATTTGTCACGAAGATTTGCCACATAGATTGGAAACAATTCTTTTTGAGGGAGTGATACACTCAAGGAATATGTTAATCCCTTCCATCGAGCAATGGAATCATAGACCCTTTCATTCTCCCTTTGCTTACAGTTTGTAAGATCGAAAACTGTTGTCTTTGGAAAAGTTGAGTTGAACTGAAGGAGGAATTTTTGGTGAAGATCCTCCCATCCGGTAATTGACCGGGATTGCAAGCTTGTATACCAAACAAAATTTGGTCCTTGCAGGGTTCACATGAAGCATCTGAGTTTCACTGCGTCTTTCGGCTCTGGAGTTCCCATCATAGGATCACAACAAGAAATGTAATACGTAAAATGTTGTTCAGGATCGCCTGATCCATTGAAAATAGGGAATATAGTGTTCCCAAAACTGGATAGAGGAGAAATTGAATCTACCCATTCAGGGTAAACTTTATTTTCTGGATGAACTTGCGCACGCTTCGCTTCCATAGTTTCTAACCGAGATGTTAATGACTCAATAGTAGTTATTAACTTTTGATAAACATCCAGTTGAACTTGGACTTGGGTAGGTGCAATGACTGGATCTTGGACAGATGTGGCGATTGGCGCTGCAACCGATGGTAGCACTGCCAACTGTTGTTGCACTTAACCCATAGGATTAGACCTATGAGGGTGTACTAATAGAGGAGGATATTTTTGATCCATCTTAGCAGCTGCAACAAATTCCTTTGACTGACTGACTCCAACATGCTTAAGAAGAAGACTACTCTGAAGTTGTTCTGCATTCAACCTTCTTAATTCCTTCATTTCTTTCTCCTGTTGTGAAAACCTCTGCTCTAGTGAGAGCGATTGGCCTTCTCCAGAGGATGGATATGTAACCTGGTTCTTTCCCTTCCCTTTGTTGGATCCTTTTCGGAGAGGGGGAAGTGGGTTACTCGAAGGATTACTTAAGTTCTGAGTAATCCTTTGACTTCTTGTATGCACACCTTCTTCATTTGTGTCAGTGAATACATCTTCTTGATCATGAACCTCTTCATCTGAGTCCCCTAAGTGAGCCTCATCTAGTGGATCCGCAACAACGGCATTGATGACATTAATCGATGTATAACTCATCACATCCCTTCTATCAGCATTTTTTTGATATTGTCTTCTTCCATGTCTTTGATGAGACATTGCCTTTTGTTTATTCAATCCCTCAGGAACCTCCTGATGAATCATAATTTGGAGGGAATCTCCTGATAATTTTTCTCTTCGTTCCTCTGGAGGTTTCTTCCCCAATCGAGAAAAGACCGACTTTCTCTAAGGAGGGGATTGATGATTTGAAAAAGTCCCCAGTCCAATGGACTGGGGTGGTTCCTGCTGTTCTCGCTCAACTCCCCGAATCCTTTTTTTTGATTCCGAGGGTTGGTTTAAAAGAGTCCCCAGTCTGGTGAGCTGGGGTAGTTCTTGACATGCTAGGTCTGAGAATTTCTTGAAATTCCTCTTGATCTTACGAACCTTAGTACAAACATTAGCTGGATGCATTAATCTGTATCTGCTTTTATCACCCGGTTCAAAAGACCATTGGATGATTTCCGACACTTCTGTCACTTGGTGACGTTCTTGCTTCAAACAAGAGGCATGTTCAATATTCTCGTTTGCTTGATGCAAGAGTAATTCGACAACTTGTTCTCTGTATTCTTGATTTTGAGAGGAACTAGTTGAAGCCTGTTCTTGGGCAAGATTTTGATTACAAAAAAGTCCATCGACTGTGGCTGGCCATGGGCAATAACATTGTATGAGACCATTTTTGGCGGGCTTTGCTGACTGGAGAGCACTGTGAAATGTAGTGCTCCATGAACACCCCATCCTCTGACACGAATACCAGATGGTGCATTGGCAATTAACTGACACAATCCTCTTAGGGCGCCAAAACATGAACGTTGAAGGGCTCTCTGCTTCTTTTCAGCCTTCGGATATCGAGAGACTGATAGAGACTCCAAATCAATCTGATATTGTAACCCTTCTATTATATTAAGATGATTTTAAAATTCATCATAAGATAATACTTTTTTTTCAACTGAAAAAGATTTTTCCATATGTTGAGACGAATATCATGAATTTCCTCTTCCATCAACATTTCTGGAATATTATACTGAGAGTCATCCTGAGGCCAAAACATGACTGGCACTTCAACTTTCGCCAGTTGTTTTCTCATATTCAGCATTTCCTCTTTATCATTTGATCAAGATTCTTCTACCTGATTTGACCAGAGTTGGTGTTTCCTTTTTTCTTCATTGGATTCAACAGGATTGGTAGAGAAATCATTGATCAAACTAGAAGATGCATGACTTAAGGGTGGTTCAGAGAATGACCTACACTATGGGCTATCTTCTGATTGAGAAAGTATTTCATCTGCTAGCGATGAAACTTCAGACATGACTGGTTTATCATTTTCAAGTGCCTCAAGATAAGAGGGCTTTCTCGGTGTTACATTGTCCACTGGAGAATTTTCCGGGAAATGTGTATCACTACTGCAGAGAGGAATTTCACAGCGAAATTCATCATCATGGGGAGGACCACTATAATCCGTTACAGCAAAAGATGAGATCTCTTGCTCCTTGGTCTTCTGACCTCACAGAGGGTTCCTATGGCTCTCATCTGAAGATCAAACTTTGAGATCGACCAAATTGTAACGAAGCAAGCCTTCATGAGGAAGTGTCTGTTGAAGACCTTCGGAATTAATGTTCCCACTATTGGGAACTGAGGGAGTATAATCTTGAATTCCAACAGATAATTGTCTGAGGGCTTCAAGAACTCCAGCATCTTGCAAGGCCTTGTTACAGATGTCTCTTGATCTCCTGACTGTGCTGGGCGGGTCTTTTTCTTAGACGCCTTCTTACTCGCCTTGGAAACCACTTGTTGACGAAAGTTGATGCTCTGAGCAGGTGTATGTGCCTGATCAGGAAAGATGGCCAGGTTAGGCTGACGATCTCCTCTCAAATCAGGTGTATGTGCCTGACTTGGTCGTCCGTATGATATGGGAGAGTATTCCCCATAACCCTCTTGGACTGGAACAGATGTGTGTGTCTGTTCCAGAGTGAATTTTTGATGTATCACTCCACTGGTAGGGATAGATTTATGTGTCTTTCCCTGATATTCTGCTGAAGTTTTTATAATATCCTGGCAGGCATCCATAATATGATCAGGTATTTTCTTCTGCTCTTTCACCATTGATAGAATATGCTTGGTGACTTCAGCTGCCGGAACGGGAATATACATCCATTCCACGCTTGGAGCAGGTGTATGTGCCTGCTCATGTCCTCCTTTTCCTGTCAATGAATCCTGACAGTACTCAAGTGTGGGGGCAGAGAGTTGAGTCTGCCTCATATTTGTTGTCAGGGATTTCCGACTAACTTCTCTGAATGCTACCAATCGAGACTGTTGGTACGATTGATTAATACTAGCAGGTGTATATGCCTACTGATTTCACTTCTCCAAACGTGGTTGATGAGATCCATCATATGTAGTCAGACAATCCTGCTGACTAGCTGATGATGTATAAACATGTGTATGTTCCTGCCTATAGTACTCCGCCGTAATTTCCAGGCGGGATTGGCTTGATACTGCCAGACGATTCTGCTAGACAACGGGTTTAAAACAGACAGGTGTATGTGCCTGCTCGTTGCTTGCCACCAAGTTAGGTTGGTGGACTTCTCCGGAGATGGCAGAGATGAGAACCAGCTCACTGTTGACCGGATTCTGCCTCTGGTGGTTCGTCTTGCTTGCTCGGGTTCGAGGAACCTGAGCCGAACACCTGGAGTTGGTACCCTCATCATGTTGAGGGTGCACTGCCGTGCGAGTGTAGCGGAAATTGTTGGTGGGAGCCCTCAGGAAGTACTCCTGTCTGTTTGGATTAAGGTCATGAGGGACCTGCTCATTCACCTCCCCAGAATAAGGGAGAGAATGGTGATTGCGTTCTGGGGATAACAACCCGAAATGGTTAGAGACGGTAGTCAGCACCACCTGCTTCTTGATCACTGGTCGTCGTTGTCCAGACGACCAATGTGAGTTGTTTACTTGGAGGGCTTGTCGGGCAGCCTCCAGAGTTTGGATGGTACCGTGTTGACGGTACTCCTTAACTAGTGCTTTTGATACCCAGCATTGAAGACGCTAAGTAGGTGATATCGTCCTAAGACGGACGATGATCCAGTAGGAGTAGTAGCAGTGACATTTGAAACAACAGTATTCACAGGTGTGAACTTGAGAGCAGCCATTCTAGAAATGCAGAAGATCTTGGGAAAAGAGTGCCTGTTTGATATAACAGACGTAATCAAGATAAATTTAGCCACTACATCTTTTGGATGAGCACATATGTCAATGATTGTTTTTTTGGCCCTCTCATTGAGTTTTAAATAGGGGCCTAAAAAATAGGTAAAACATCATTTTAACTTGGTTAAGGATTCACGTCGGGTTCACCATTTTTGTTTCCCTCGGAATCCGGGGATGACCGCCTTGATGGGAGGTTCAAACATTCTGATCGGTTTCTAACGGGTTTGTTTGTAGAACCGGAAACATCCTATTATTCCACATCCATTCGGACCTACTTACCAAAGGTAGGTTCTCATTAGTTTGTGGACTGATGAGGCTTAGGAATTTGCATTGGTCGAGAGGATGGGAGGTCAGACTCATCACACCTTTTTGAGGGGAATTATTGTCTACTCCAGGACTCTCTTTATAGATTTAAGTTATATTTGTGAATACTTATTACATTACCAAGTATAAAATGAGCTTTAATTCAGATCTGACAATCAATGATTAAATATGTAGGAAATTTATAGAATCTTTTGTTTGTATTCAAGGTTCTTCGTAGATAGAGAATCATCTATATTTATTAGATATTCTTGGTCAATGGTACCCTTCAACACATTTATACAAAAGTCTCTTGGTCATTATGATGACTATGATAGTTTTAAAGCCACTCAGTGGGGCACTTGAAGTTTATTGTCATTCAGAAGGACATGGATTGTTTTAGAGTTGGGATCGAACCCGTAGACGGGCTACCTATGTATCCTTTGTTTAGAAAAGGAATCAGAACCCACGTAGTTCGAGTAAGGGAGTATGATGTTTATGATTGATGGCTTAAAGAAGGATGTAACAATTAATTTTACACTCTAAGCTCATGTGAGTCATGCTCAGTGTGAGAAACAAGAGGTATTGGTAAAAATTAGACAATTGTGCCATGAAAGATGCAATCATAAGAAATAATGTGGGGCTTATGTATGTATGACTGCCTAGATAAATGAAGGTTAGGATTTACTTTATGGAAGAAATCTAAGAAAAGGGTCCATAAAGGTATACGTGCTTCATGGAGATTTTGAATACTCTAACTTGGGGCTTACTCCTGAAAAGGAGGCCCAAATTAGGAGAAGACTTATGATTGGGTTTTAATCCTGAAAAGGAATCCTAGATCAAAGGTAAATTAGTACTGGTTAAGAGAAATTAAGACTGGGGATTATTCCTTAAAAGGAGGGCCAGGTTAAGAGATTTGGAAAATTAAGGGACTTGGGGTTTACTCTTTAAGAGGATGCCCATATTTGAAACTGGGGCGTACTCCTGAAAAGGAGGCCCATGTTAAGGGAATTAAGGTTTGGGGCTTACTCTTGAGGAGGATGCCCAAATTAGGGGAATGGGGCTTACTCCTAAAGAGGATGCCCAAATTAGAGGACTTATGACTGGGGATTATTCCTGAAAAGGATACCCAGGTTAAGGATTCTCTCATCTTAAAGGATGAGGTTGAATGAATGAAATCTCAATCTTTAGTGACATAAAGATGAGTAAATCACTAGGTTTTTAGAGATATTCCATAGAATTCCTTTCAGATAAGGAAGTCAAATCAAGAAATCATGCCATAAATGGATTTTAAGAGTGTCTTGAAGACTGAATCTTGAATAAGAAAGGTGTAATGGCTTAAGAGGGGTGAAATGGGCAATAAAGGCACCCAAAACGGCAGGGGCGCGCATGTCCTGTCAGGCGTGCATGTACTGCATGGGCGCGCAAGTCCTGGTCGCGCAGGTGTTCATGTGCGACACATGGTGTACTTGCACGACGGTTAACCAGAAGGGTAATACATGAGCGACTCTTCATTAAAGCCTTTATAATCCTATTGAGGTTCTTCCATAAAAGGGGTGCACAAGATCTATTGAAGGAGTAAGGCGGCGCACAATTGTGGCCCTTTTCCCTTAAGGGATGGCCACTCAGGCGCCCAAGTATTGATGAGTTTCAAAACTTATGCCTTCCTCCCCCTCTTTAGATCTTCCGTTTTAGGTAAGAAATTACCTTAGAAGTTTTTCAAAGGCTTTGAGAAGAGACTAGGGTGCCGGGAGCTCAAATCTGAGTTTTTGGAAAAAATACTCCTCGAATGGGGGGCCTACAGGGTCTATTTATAGGCAAGAGAAGATCCTGGGTGGTTATCACTTAGGTCGCACAAGTGACTTGCGCGACCACTAGGCGTCGCGCAAGTGGACTTGCGCGACAGTGATAGAACTTGCACGACACATGTGCTTTTGATCCCTTGTTCATGCCTTTGTCGATTTTTGATATTTTCTTTAAAGGATGAATCAATTTGAGCTCAGATATTCCCCTTTTCCGATCTTTAGATTCTGTGACGAAATGAGCATCAACAATGTGATATAGAGTGTATGTTTTAAAAGTGTTTTAAATATACATGGGTTTAAAATTAATGAAATAATCTATTGATCATGTAGTTTCCATTCAAGTGATGGAGTAAACCGTTACTACATTTAGGATTTGATTATTAAGGTTTTTATCGAGATCAAATGAATCAAAAAAATATATATTTATCTTCATCTCACTTCTTATATATGATAAGAGAGGATGTTTGTTAACAAATGGTTGTTATGAGATGGATGAATGTATACAAAAGGTTTGTGATGCAATAGATTTCTATGAAAAGTTTTGAGAATAATATTTGGATAAAAGTGTTTATCTAGAATAAAAGTGATTATCTAGATATTTTTCAAAGTAGGAGGGAATGTGTTCATGCCATCCACCGATGAGATATTTTAATAAAATATTCCTTTCAAAAGGAAAGGTTTCAAACACATAGAATACCCTATGTTATAAATAAATAATAATTTATTTTTTTATAATTCCAACTAAAAGGAATAAAATGTTATTTCTTAAAACACAAATTATTTTTTAATGAATCTTATAAATAATTTTTTAAAGAGAATATAATGTTTAATAGGATACTGGGAGTATTTTTGAACTTAGAGAAGTTCAAAATTAACAAATAAAATATGCATCAATCAAAGATTATAGTGATTCTTCTCTGAATATACATATATCCTAAAGACGTTTAGGATATGTGATAGTAAACAAAAATGAAAATAGTTACATTTAGTTAATATGAGAAAGTAAAAATTACTATTAACTAAAGGATTATACCAGTCTAAGATTATAGTGATTCTTCTCTAAATATCCCCAAATGTTTAAGATATATAAATATAAATAAATATAAATAATTATATTTAGTTATTATAATAAAGTTAATTAAACATTATTTCCTAAAATAAGATTAAGGGTATAATAGTAATGAAAAATGTGAATAGTTACATTAGTTACTGTGAGAATGTGAAATTCACTTGATGACTTGAATGTGTTTAGGATATAATGGTAAATTAAAATGAAAAGATTTAAATTTAGTTACCAAAAAAATTGAACATTACCATTACATAAAATATTAAACTAGATAAAGCTAAATGTATGACACTTTATATATTGAAAGAGTTTCGGGTATAGTGCTAAAGAAAAATGTAAATAGTTACATTAGTTACCTAAAAATAGTTTAGTATGTTATGGTAAAGTAATAATATAAATAATAACATTATTTACAAAATATATAGATGAAACTTTTTAGTGGAAAAGGTTTGAAGGATGATGATGATGTACTTAGAAAGAGTTCTATGCGGACAAAAAATACCACATTATAACATTTTATATTATGAAGTTGAATAGTTTGAATATAAGTTCATAGAGTTTAAAAATAAGGAACATGATTCTGATATCTCAACATTATTAAAACTTTCTTTCTTCACAAATTATACTCAATAATAGGTTAGTGGAAGTATTTTATCAGATGGATACAAAGGAATGTGTTGAAAATTATATTTGGATTTAATATTTTGAAAATGAATTCATTAATAAAAAAACCAAATGAGGGTCGTGTTAAGTCGCTATAAGATATTGGATGTTATGGTTATAAATGTATTATGTTATTACAATAAATACAATATCCATTTATCATTCTTTCATGTGTGCTTCAATTTATTCTACACAAATGGTCAAATGATAAATATTCCCTCAAAGTAAAAAGTTTGAGTTGTCCCTAACCGACAATCATCATAAAGTATAATGGTTTTTAATGATATAAAAATGTTATATTTAATAGATTATTATATCCATTATAAAGGATTGTATATGAGATATTGGAGAAAAATATTATTGAGGAAATAAGTAGATACTTATTACTTGGATTTATGCACTAAAGTATATCTCATGCAATGTCCTATGATCATAGATATACTTAGGTGTGTATTCTTATTATTAATCATTCTTAACTGATGTTGGAGAGATACCAAGAAAGAGATACTTCATACTATGATAACCTACTAATGTAAGTCAACATATGAACTTAAATAATACAAGGGAGGTTGGGTATGTTTCTAATTATGTCATCGGTTGGAGTAGAACCAAGATGTGTTTTATCCACTTGTATGAAAAGAAAATACATCTAGCCCTAGATTGAATTAGACTGATAAAATTCATGGCCATTCATAGTTATTTCATATATGATGTTTTCAACTTCTTGGATAAGTTAAATGTGATGTAATTATTAAATAGATTAATGATATGTGATTTATTCATCCACCTAGTCTTTTTAAAAGAATCAAGAAAATGATGAGAGGCCTATACTAAGGTGACACGTTCTATGTCTAGTGGTCACATGATGTCATGGAGAAAGGTATAATATAATATACATACATCGTATATTATATATCTTATGGTAGAAATTTTCATACAGGGATATGAGTATGTTCTATTGAGATCACACCAGAAACCTTAGTAGCTTAAGTAGCACTGATGTTTTTCTATAGGTTACTCTTTGCTTACATATATAAAATATAGATTTCATATTTTCTTTCAATACTGATAAGGACCGAAGATTCACAAAATTAGGCCCTTGGATACTGATAAAATTTTGGACAAAGTGTTTGTTCAAAATGAAGAGAGTTTGATGAAAAATACATATAAAAAAGAGTTTGGATGGATTTATAAAGAGTTACAAAGTTATTCATAAAGTCTTGATGAGATTTTAGTCTAAGTGGAAGATTATTATATATTCACTGATATATATATAAATAATATATAAATAATACTTTCATATACATATAACAATATATATATATGATATTTATTTCGTTTCCCTAAACAATTTTATTATCAGCTAAAATCTATTATGAATGGATTAATTGGATTGCTAGCTCATTGAATAAGATTTAATGAGTTATGGTAATAAATGTATAAGGATATATTATTATGGAAAATGAATTTTTATTTAATGTAACACATCATGGATGGATTTTCTATGGGATGAAATCCCTCCTGTTGTAGACAAGAAATTATAAGCAAGCCTCTCATTTGAATCTTCCTCCCACACAACTATTCATTTTATGTGAAAAATGAACTAGAAGCCCTAAAATATTTGTGCATCCTTATGATAAAATCATACATGCATTGGTTGGTGTACCCCCTTATAGGAAAATTTATTTTTTTCACTACATCTTGATCTTCATTAAGCATTAAAGTTCACTAATAAAGAAAAATATTATTGTTGTTGGTGATTTCTAGGTACAATGTTTAAACAGTTTTTTAGGTGTTGATTCTTGAAGATAGACTTGATATTGATTGGGTTACCTTATGCTGAAAATGATCATATTAGGTTCATACAAAACCCATAAAAAACAATGTCATAACCGATGTATCACGTGAAAAATATTTACACTATAAGACAAGGTTCATTTGTTTCCCATTTAAAATTATTCCCCTAAAAACTAAAATATTAATGGTTGGGTATTTTTCAAGTTGATAACGTATTATTGTATGAAAATATATAAATATGATGAGGATATAGACAACCCTTCCAGTTCAATGGACAATGGTGAAAAATCTACCCAGAATCATTCCAATAAGGGTATTTCCTCGTTTTGAAATTCATTTGATTTAGGGGGACATCAAGCTCTAGAACATCAACGGAGCACTAATTAGGAGGAATCCAAAGTTTTTTTCTTTAGATATATTTGGATCATTAAACTAGGAAAAAATAATTGTTCTAATTGACCTGGATATACTAAATTAAATGTAGAGATATAAAATTGAAATGATTGGCACACACACACATGGATAATTAGTGGCATAGTATAACCATGGATTCTTTGACTAGATTAGTGTTATTAATCTCACAAGATTTTTTTTGATATTATTTATGAGGAAATTAATTTATAATTTATTAATATTGACTCTTTATGGTATTCTTAATTATCATATAATTCCACTTTGGATTGGGGAATATGAACATTCTTATCTTGTCACAATGTTTTCGAATACATGACATGTGAATTTTCCGTAGAGTACTTAAGGATAAGTGTGGGGGAGTTGATAAAACAAAATTTTTATTGAATATTTTATTGGTAATAAATGATATAATTTCTTTTAATTATGTTAAGTATGTTTATTTTGAAGAATATTTTGGGATAAGTTTATTCATTTGAAAATTTGATGAAAATTCCAGTTTGTACATTTTGGGGTTCATTATAGTTACTATTTCTCTTTGACTTATGTAAAATTGAAATTTTGTAAAAAAATTTATCACTCAATGGGATATAAATTTTATTCGGAATATTTGAGATGGATCATTCATTTGATTGAATTAAAAGGGTCAAGAAGTCAAAGATGTGCTGGACTCACCTGATTGGACACCACTTCAGTATTTGCGCCATCAAATCTTAATATTTTCTTGGATTGGGATAAAATTTGGGAATAATATAGAGAACCCAATGTATCAGAAATAAAACTTCTATAAGGATAGATGCTTTATGAATTTTAGTGGTCAAACAGTATGTACAATTTAGATTAAAAAATTTCGATGAATTTCCCATTCACACTTGAAAAGAATTGAAACCCTAGTATCCCCTCTACTCTATAAATATGTGTTTTTTTCATTTATAGGGGCTGGAAGTGGATTAAAGGATCGGTAGTAGAGGACAGGTGATTTCATTCCTTTTAAATCCACTATTGGAGGAGGGAAGACATCAATCTAGGATCTCATCCAAAATGTTCTTCCTTTCCTTTTTATTTGTTGCAACATTGTTGTTCTTTCAATAAACTCTATATCTATCTCCCATTTATTCTGTTATTTTAATTTATATTCTTCATAATTTTAATTATTTGGTATGGAACTATAAAGTAGAGACGTTTTTGGGTTATGAATTTTCTAAACCTTTGTACACACAAAATGTTTCAACGATCACTACACCGCTCATGGAACAATATTTTTTAAGTAATCGATCTACCTCTTAATTTATTCATTTATTCATTATGAATAAATGAGATACTATGATTCAAATAATAAGATCCATGTATTTAATTTATAAATTAAAATAAACTAAAAGAGTAATTTAATAATTAACACAAAACTTATAATGTCAAGTAAAGTGTGAATTATGAGAGCACGATCTTAATCGATAAAATAAAACCACCCAAGATAAATTTTTAGAGTTAATATATAACACCTAAACTCAATTTATCCTCATTTATGGAATGGATATGCATGAAAATTTACCACTGACTATAATCTATCCTTAGAACATCAATCAACTTAGGGTGCTATGATAGTAAATTATAATGTTTTCATAGGTTTTAATCCATTTCATCATTGTGGTTAAGTTAACTCTTATAGGGTTCTAGGGTAAACAAATAAGTTGATCATAATTAGGTGGTGTTTAATTTAAAGGATAACTATTATTAAATAATTGAATTGGTATAGTTATATTGATTACACCTTCTTATTTTTTTTATAAAAGAAATCTTCCCGTCAGGTTTTATCAATATAAATTTAAAAAGAAAAAAAATACAATATTCTTCTAGCATACATCTTCAAGCATTATAAATGTTAATCACTAAATCATTTAAAGTAGTGCGTTTATTTTAATTTATTTTATTTCCAAAATACATTTAATATTTTGTATTAATTACTTCCTACTTTGAGAGATGATCTTGTCCAACCACTATAATGCACATAAATAACCAAAAACCAAGCATAACTTGATATCACCCACAACAACGCCCTTCAGACACTAATTGGGTGCGCCGTCTTGAAATGCCCCTTTTTATTAGTTGATCAAATTATATGAACACCTTATAAGTTTTCAAATTGGATTGAAAATATAATTTTCCATTGATATATAAATATTTATAGATCTTAAGAACCTCCCAAGTGCTTGTTCTGACTTATAGATGGAATTTCCCCTATAGGTAGTGTCCAAATTGATAATAGAACCTCCTAAGATCATTGTTGAACCTAATAATTGAATTTCCATGAATTTTTTAATTAAATTTATTGATTATATTGAATGGATTGATTAATTTTGGATTTACTTTCCTAAATTTATTAAATAGACCAATTAAATAAATTCCAATGGGTGGTAAGGCCACACCAATTATTTCCTGATTAATTCCATGGATTATAAGAATTGTGACACCATTTTTATAATTATGGGGTTTGATGATTATATTATTATGAGGAGATACCTTATTTTATTATATTATTATGATCATTTCATAGATATTGGCTATGGAATGACAGTTAAGGGAAATGTTGAGCATGATGATTCACTCTAATTTACATTGGGTGTTGAGCATGACGTCTCACACTGTTAACACTATTTGGATGGTGGGAATAACACACCATGTCCCTTTATTAAGGTGTTGATATGATGAATCATGTACCATATCAAGTGAATATCATGATATCTCACATTGAATTTTAGATATAGGGATTATACGCTCTACTTGATCTTATATGCTCATTTAGACTGGTAATTGTTTACGCTCCTTTCCGTCACAGAGTCTAATGAATTGAAAAGGGAAATACCTTGAACCCAAAGTGATTCATACTTTAAAGAAACATAAAAAAATTTACAAACGCATGAACAAAGATTCAAATGCACTTAGGTCGCGCAAGTTACACCAAGGTCGCACAAGTATACTTGCGCGTCGCCCAATGGTCGCGTAGGTGACTCGCACAACCTATTTGAATTTCTCCTAGGGTCTTTACCAGCCTATAAATACCACCAGTGGCCCCCCCATTTCGAGGAAGAAAAATTCCAGAAACTCATATTTGAGCTCCCTAAGCCCTAGTCTCTTCTCAAAGCTTCCGAACACTTCAAAGGTAATTTCTTACCTAGAACAGAAGATCTAAAGAGGGGGAGTAAGGCCTAAGTGTTGAAAATCATCAACACTTGAGCGCCTAACTGACCAACCCTTAAGGGAAATGGCCACACATGTGCACCACATTACCCCTTCAACAGAACTTATGCGCCCCCCTTCCGGAAGTCTCTAGGGATAATAATAAGGGCTTGAGCCAAGTCTCACCCAAGTATTACCCTAAGGGTTGTCCACCGTGCAAGTACCCATGTGTCGCACAAGTATACTTGTGCAACCAGGACTTGCACGCCCATACAAGACTAGTGCGCCACCTTCTTTTTGAGTGTCCCTCCTACCTATTTCACCTCTATTATTCCTATCCACATATACTCTTCATGATTAAGCCTTTAAAACTCTCTCCAAAGCCATTCATGGAATGATTTCCTTGGTGGCTTCCTTATCTGAAAGGAATTCTGTGGAACATCTCTTAAAACATAGTGATTTACATATCTTTATGTCACTAAGGTCAGTTATTTAATTAATTCAACCACATCCTTTAAGATGAGAGAATCCTTAACCTGGGCCTCCTTTTCAGGAGTAAGCCCCAGTCCAATTTCTATAAATTTGGGCATCCTCCTTAGGAATAAGATCCAAGTCCCCTAACCTAGGCATCCTTTTCAGAAATAATCCCCAGTCATAATTTCCCAAATATGGGCATCCTCCTTAGGAGTAAGTCCCAAGTTCCCAAAAAGACGAATTTCCTTAACATATGCTTCCTTTTAAAGAGTAATCCCCAGTAATAATTCCGTTTAACCTAGGCCTCATCTTTAAGAATAATCCCCAGTCATAACTTCTCTTAACCAGTCTTAATTTACTTTTGACTTGGGCTTCCTTTTCAAGAGTAAAACCCAATCATAAGTCCCTTACTAATTTGGGCACCTTCCTCAAGAGTAAGCCCCAAGTTAGAGTATCCAAATCTCCATAAAGAAAATATAACTTTATGGACCTTATTCCTAGGATTCTTCCTTGAAGTAAAACCCAATCTTCATCTATTTTAGGCAGTCATACATACATAAGCCCCACATCATTTCTTATGATGGCATAATTGTCTGGTTTTACCAATACCTCTTGTTTCTCACACCGAGCATGACTCACGTGAGCTTAGAGTGTAAAAGTAATTATGACATCTTACTTTGATCCATCAATCATGCATAATCCTCATACTTCTTTACTAGAACTATGTGGGTTATGATTCCTTTTCCAAATAAAGGATACGTAGGTATCCCATCTGTGGGAAAAATCCCAACTATGAAATAATTCATCTCCTTCTGAATGACAGTAAACTTCAAGTGCCCCACTGAGTGGATTTAAAACCAGTATGGTCATCATAATGACCAAGAGAATTTTATATAATGTATTTAAGGATACCATTGAATAAGAATCTCTAAACAAATATAGATGATTCTCTATCGATGAATAACCTCGAATACATATAAAAGATTATCTAAATTTCATACATGTTAATCATTGATTGTCAGATCTAAAGGAAAGCTCATTTTCATACTTGGTATGTAATAAGGATTCACGAACATAACTTAAATCTATAAATAGAGTCCCGGAGTAGACAATAATTCCCCTAAAAAAGGTGTGATGAGCCTGACCTCCCATCCTCTCTACCAATGCACATTCTTAAGTCTCATCAGTTCCCAACTAATGAGCACCAAGCTTTGGAAAGTAGGTCCAAATGGATATGGAATCATTGGATGTTTTTGGTTCTATGAACAAACCTGTTAGAAAACTCTTGTAATGTTTGAATCTTAAATAAATGAGATCATCCCCAATTCCAGAGGAAACAAAAAATGGTGAACCCGACGTGAATCCTTAACCAAGTTAAAATGATGTTTTACTTATTTGTTAGGATCCTATTTAAAACTCAATGACATGGACAAAAAAACAATCAATAACATATGTTCTTATCCAAAAGATGTAGTGGAAAGATTTATCTTGATTACGTCTGTTATATAAAATAGGAACTCTTTTCCAAGATCTTTTTAATTACGAGAATGAATTTTCTTAAGTTCACTGATGTGAATGCCTCTGCTGTGAAAACCTCTGCTGTGAATGCATCTGCTGATACTCTTGCTGGATCTTCATCTGATCTGAGGGAGACATCACCAAATCAGTGTCTTCAACTTTGGGTATCGAATGCACTGGTTAAGGATTACCATCAACACAGTACCATTCCAACTCTGGAGGATGCTCGACAAGCCCTCCAAGTGAACAATTCACCCTGGTCATCCAGATAGCGACGACCAGTGATCAAGAAGCAGGTGGTGCCAACCGCCGTCTCCAACCGTTTTGGGTCGTTTTCCCCAGAACTCAATCACCATTAACTCCTATATTCTGGGGAGGTGAAGGAGCAGGTCCCTTAGGGCCTTAATTAAAATAGACAGGAGTCCTTCCTGAGGGCTCCCATCAACAATCGCTGCTAGACTCGTGCGACAGTGCGCCCACAACATGATGAGGGTATCGTATCCAGGAGTTTGGCTCAGGTTCCTCGAACCCGGGTAGGCTAGACAAACTGCCAGAGGTGAAATCTGGTCAACAGTGAGATGGTTCTCATCTCTTCCATCTCTAGAGAAGTCGACCAACCTAACTTGGTGGCAAGCAACGAGCGGGCACACACAACCGTCCGTTTTAATCCCACTGTCCAGCAGACTCGTCTGGTAGCAGCATGACAATTCAGCCAGTCAATTCTGGCGGAGTACTATAGACATGAACATACACCTGTTTATAAATCATCGGCTAGTCAACAGGCTTGTCTGACTATATACGATGGATCCTGCCAACCCAATGTGTTGACAACTGGTAAATAGGCACATAAACCTGCTTACACTCATCAATCCTGCCAGCATCCTCGTCTTTCAGTATTGAAGGAAGTTCATCAACCACTTTTGGCGGAGTGCAATTAGCAGGCACATACACCTACTAGTATTGATCAATCTTACCAATAGTATAATTTGGTAGCATTCAGAGAAGTCATCCGGAAAGCTTCGGCGACAAACAGGAGGTAGACTCAACTCTATGCCCCCACAAATGAGTACTGTCAGAATTCACTGGTAGGAAAAGGAGGATAGGAGTAGGAACACAAACCTACTCAAAGCACGGAATGGATGTATATCCCTGTTCCGGCAGCTGGAGTTACCAAGCATATTCTATCAATGGTGAAAGAGCAGAAGCAAATCCCAGCTCATATTCTGGATGCCTGCCAGGATATTATAACAGTTTCAGCAACATCTCAGGGAAAGTCACATAAATCTATCCATACCAGTGGAGTGACACATCAACAGTTCACTCCAGAACAGACACACACATCTATTCTAGTCCAAGAGGGTTGTGGGGCGTACTTCCACATATCATACGAATAGACAAGTCAGGTACACACACCTGATTTGAGTGGAGATAATCAGCATAACCTGATCATTTCTCTTGAGCAGGCACATACACCTGCCCATAATGACCACTTTCTTCAACAAGTGGTTCCCAAAGTGAGTAAGAAGGCGTCTAATAAGACGACCCGCCCAACACAGTCAAGAAATCAAGGGCCAACTTGTAACAAGGCCTTGCTCGATGCTGGAGTTATTGATGCACTCAGACAATTATCTATTGCAACTCAAGATTATACTCTCTCAGTTCCAAATAGTGGGAACATTAATTCCGAAGGTCTGCATCAGATACTTCCTCATGAAGGCTTTCTTCATGATAATACGGTCGATCTTGAAGTTTCATCTTCATATGAGAACCACAGGAACCCTCTGTGTGGTCAGAAGACCGAGGAGAAAAATGTTTCATCTTTTTCTGTAACCTACCATGGTGGTACTCCCCATGATGATGAATTTATATGTGAAATTCCTCTCTGCATTAATAATTCACATTTCCTGGAAAATGATCCAATGGACAACATAGTTTTGAGAAAGCCCTCTTATCTTGAAACACTTTCAAATGTGAAGCCAGTCATGTCTGATGCTTTACCACTATCAGGTAAAACACTTTCTCAATCAGAAGATAGCCTGGGGTGTAGGTCATTCTCAGAACCACACTTAGGTCGTTCGTCTTCTAGTTTGATCAGTGAATTCTCTACCAATCTTGTTGAGTCTGATAAATCAACAAGGAAGCACCATCTATGGTCTAATAAGGTAGAATAATCTTCATTCAACAATAAAGAGGAAGTACTGAATATGAGAAAACAACTGGTGAAAGGTGAAGTGCCAGTTATGTTTTGGCCTTTGGCTGATTCTCAGTATGATATTCCAGAGATTTTGAAAGAAGATGGAATTCATGATATTCGTCTCAACATATGGAAAACACTTTGTCAGTTGAAAACGAAAATATTATCTTATGATGAATATGAAAATCATGTCAAGATAATAGAAGGGTTACAATGCCAAATTGACTTGGCATCTCTCCCATTTTCTCGATATATGAAGGTTGAAAAACATCAGAGAGCCCTTCAACGTTCATGCCTTGGCGCACTAAGAATATTGTGCCAGTTAATTTCCAACTCCCCATCTAGTATTCATATCAGGGGATGGGGTGTTCAGAGAGCACAACATTTCACTATGCTCTCCTGTCAGCAAAGCCCGCCGAAAATGGTCTCATGCAATGTTATTGCCCATGGACGGCTATAGTAAATGGGTTTTGTTTGTAATCAAAATCTTGCCCAAGAACAGGCTTTAACTAGTTCCTCTCAAAATCAAGCATACAGAGAACCAGTTGTTGAATTACTCCTGCATCATGCAAACAAGAATATTGAACAGGCCACTCGTTTGGAGCAAGCACATCACCAAGTGACAAAAGTGTCAGAAATAATCCAACGGTCTTTTGTGCTGGGTGATAAAAGTGGATACGGGTTGATGCATCCAGCTAATTTCCGGACTAAAGTCTACAAGATTAGGAGAGAATTCAAGAAATTCTCGGATGTAGCATCTCAAGAGTCACCCCAGCTTGCTAGACTGGGGACTCATTCAACCCAACACTTGGAATCAACAAATAGGATTCGAGGAGTTGAGCAGGAACAGCCCCAGTCCACCGGACTTGGTGCTTTTTCAAATCATCAATCTCTTCCTCAGATAAAGTCAGTATTATCTCGATTAGGGAAGAAGCCTCAAAAGGAATGAAGAGCCAAATTATCAGGAGATTCCCTCCGAATTACGGTTTGTCAAGAAGTTCCCGAGGGATCAAATCAACAAAAGGAAATGTCTCATCAGGGACATGGAAGAAGGAAATATCACAGAAATTCCGATAGAAGGGATGCAATGCATTATGCATCAATTAATGTCATCAATGATGTTGTTGCTGATCCACCAGATGAGGCTCACTCAGAGGGATCAGATGAAGAGGTTCCCGCTCAAGAAGTTATACACACAAACACAAATGAAGAAGGTGTGCATACATGAAATCAAAGGATTACCCAGAATCTAGGTAATCCTTCAAGTATCCCACTTCCCCCTCTACAAAAGGTGTCCAATAAGGGGAAAGGAAATAATCAGGTTACATAACCATCCTCTGGAGAAGGCCAATCTCTCTCACAAGAGAAAATATTTTCACAACAAGAGGAAGAAATGAAGGAATTGAGGAGGTTGAATGCAGAACTACTTCAAGGTAGTCTTCCTCCTAAGCGTGCTGGAGTCAGTCAGCCAAGGGAATTTGTTGTGGCTACTGAGATGGATCAAGAATATCCTCCACTACCAGTACACCCTCAAAGGTCTAATCCTTTGGGTCAAGTGCAACAACAATCGGCAGTACTACCATCAGTTGTAGTACCAACCACCACATATGTACAAGAAACAGTCATTGCACCTGTTCAGGTCCAAGCTCAACCGGATGTTTCTCAAAAGTTTACAACTACTATTGAGTCATTAAAATCTCATTTGGAAGCTATGGAGGGATAGCGTGCTCAAATTCAACAAGAAAAGAGAGCTTACACTGAATGGGTTGATGCAATTCCTCCCCCATCAAATTGTGAAAGTACCACATTCCCAATCTTTAATGGTTTGGGATACCAAGAGAAACACTTAACACATTTTGTTTCTCGTTGCGATCCTATGATGGGAACTCCTCAGAAAAAAGAAGCAGTTAAGATCAGGTGTTTTGTAAAATCATTACAAGGGCCTACCTTTGTCTGGTACACAAGCTTGCAATCCTGGTCAATTACCAGATGGGAGGATCTCTGCCAAAGATTCCTTCTTCGATTCAGCTCAACGTTTCCAAAGACAACAGTTTTTGATCATACAAACTATAAGAAAGGGGAGAATGAAAGGGTTTCGTATTTCATTGCTCGCTGGAAGGGATTAACATATTCCCTGAGATTAGCACTCCCTCAAGAGGAATTGTTTCCAATTTGTGTGGAAAATCTGCGTGATGAGTTGCACACACCGTTGATCCCTATGAAATACATAGGAGGGTTTCGAGACCTTACTTCAATCTCTCAAAAGATTGAAGATTCTCTTATGAAGACTAAGGATAAAGCGCGTATAATTCCATCAGCTCTAGGAAAGAGAATGGTTACAGCAGATACTACTACAGTTATGCTTAAACAAGCACCTGTACCTGCTTCTACTTCAAAAACTTCACCTTCTCGAAGGGATCCACCACCTGAGCGCCAACAACAGAGGCCATTTCGTTAAGATGGTCAAAGAGATCAAAGACGGAAATAATTTGATGTTCTAAAAATAATAGTTTACTCTTTCCGAAATGAAGAAGTTCCTGGTTACTTCATTTTGGCTCTGGAAAATAATTTGGTCCAATTGGCAAGGCCCAAGAGCCCAAACAAGGAAGGAGATAATGATTGTCCCAATTATTTCCCATTTCATCAAATATTGGGGCATCCCATTCAGGAGTGTTTTGTCTTCAAGGACCTCCTATAAAAAATGGTCGACTTGGGAAAAGTCAAACTGAAAGGTTCTTCAGCTCAGGTAGCATGTGTTACTGCTACAGATCCAGAGGAAGAAGGCGAGTGGAAAGAATTCAAGAAAAAAATATGCAAAAATATGCTGATTGGATGGTCAGAAAAATGATCAACCGAACTCATGCCATTTTTTAAACATAATTAATGAAACCAGTTGTGTCTTCTTCCATGAATACCACAGCAAAAACCTCTTCATTAGAGGGAAAATCCTTAAAGAAACGACATAATTCAAATAAAGAGGAATAATTAAATGAAGATGAAATCATGTCAAAGCCTAAGTTGTCTTTGACTCTGGAAGATTTTATACAATCTATTTCGAAGTCACAGGCACCGCCCCATCAAATGGCATAGCCTAAACATGCTAATCAGGAAGAGTCTTCATCGGATGAAGAATTGTTCTTTAGTTCTATTAATATGATTCAATTAACAGATCCATATTCCAGTCACAGTTTCGATTTTGATGAGCCTGAGTTCCCTATATCAAATAGAGGAAGCAGAGGAAGTTCTAGAGTCTTAGGATATAGGGGAAGACCTGGATCTTTCAGAGGCCACTATTCCAACTCTACCCCTTCTAGAACTGTGTATGCGGTAGAAACTCGTGGAAGATCCCTTCAATGAGCTCAACAAGAACATGCAAGTTCTTCTACATAAGGCAGACTCAGTCCTGGCACAATTATTTTGGAAGATCGGTTGAAGGTTCCATATTCTTACTCTCATCATGTAAATAGACTTAATCGGTCTAATCTTACAAATCCAGGAGTATTACCAACTCCTATCCTGGTATAAGATGAATCTACTTCCAAAGCATCCACTTCTAAGGCACCTGCGAAACTACATGTTCCTGTTTGGAAACGAAGAAATTTGGATCAAAAGTATGATATATTGAAACACTTGGCCCAAATACCTGCCAAGTTATCAATTATGGATGATTTGAATTTATCAAAGGATCATCAGGAGGCACTCATCGAGGCTTTGTCGAGTCCTCAAGAGTTTGAAACTGAAATCGCTGCAGCTGAAGTCTACCATGTAGAGAATAATCTTGCAGAATGCCATGCAATGATATATTTTATAGATTAAGATGAAGATTATGTCGTGCATGGACAAATTAGACCTTTGTACTAATCTGGAAAGGTCAATGGTGTAGACGTCCAAAGAGTTTTCATTGATAATGGTTTAAGAGTCAACCTCATCCCCATTCGTACAACTCATCGATTGGGCCTCACAGAATCTGATTTATCTCCTTCTACATTGATGTTACAAGGATATGATAAAAATGAACAAGAACCACTGGGTGAGATTACACTCAGAACTCAGTTTGGAGATCTTGTATCCAATTCAGATTTCATGGTTGTTGATCAAGACTGACCCTTCAACATCTTACTAGGAAGACCCTGGCTTCATCAACATGCATCTATCCCTTTATCATACCATCAATGTCTCAAATATTGTTTTGATGGTCAAATTGGAACATTGTATCATGATAAATCCTCGCTCAATACATGTGAACCTAAATTCATTGAGGCAGAATTCTACCACATGAAGGGAAATGTGAAATCCACAACAAGGGAGATTACCAAATTTAATGCTCCATATGGTTTGTAAAAGATTCTAGTAAACCATTTTACACATGTGAGTGCAGATTATGTGTTTCCTATCAGTAAAATTGACAGGATATACCCAAATCAAAACACTCTTATGGAAACTTCCATAATGTCAATTACGACAATCATGCCAGACAGTATGGGAGAAATTGGTGATTCACCAAGAAATGAGGAAAGCTCAAATGGGGATGTATTCATTTCATCTGCTGAAATCCAACAAGTATATAATTCCCCAACTAGGCCATAAGAAGTTATAACAATGTTATAGGTGAACTATGATGTTGATTCTCAATCCATCATCTCCTCTTTATTAGCCAAGGAATACCCTTCATCATCAATCAGGTCAGAAATGGAAGCTTATTCTTCAAGATGTTCAAATTTTAACATCTCTTCTAATCATGGAAATTCTACTTCATCATCTACTATGCAAGTAGAAACAGAAGAAATAAAACATGTTGAAGAAGAAGAGGAAGATCTCAGGGATGCTCCTCCAGCATTTGAAGAGGGTATCTCTACCACCGTGGATGAACTTAGAGAAATAAATCTGGGTAAAAAATAAGATCCATGACCCACTTTAATTAGTGCGGCCATGAATATTAAAAAGCAAGAGATATATATTTATTTTTTAAATAAAAATTGAGATATATTTTCTTGGAACTATACAAAAATTCTTGGGATTGATCCTGATGTTTCCACTCATCGTTTGGTTTTTCCATAAGAACATCGAGGATTCAAACAAGCCGATAGAAGAACACACCCAACCTATGCTTCCAAAATTGAAGCTAAAGTGGATAAGATGATAAAAGATAACTTCTTTAGAGAAGTTCAATATCCCAAGTGGTTGGATAATATTTTCCCAGTGAAAAAGAAGAATGGGAAAATTAGAGTTTTCCTTGATTTCAGAGATCTTAATCAGCATTGTCCTAAGGATGATTTTCCAGTACCGATTACAGAACTATTAATTGATGCAACAGCTGGCTATGAAGAACTTTACTTCATGGATGGATATTCTAGATATAATAAAATCTGAATGGCTCCAGAAGATGAATAATCTACATCCTTTAGAGCCCCTCAGGGTGTGTTTTTCTATCGAGTAATTCCCTTTGGCCTGAATAATGCAGGCACAACATATCAGCATGCCATGCATCATATCTTCAAACCCTTTTTACGAATGTTTTTTGAATGTTATGTGGATGATTTGGTGGATAAATCCAAACAACGTTCTAATAATTTGGCTGATTTGGAAATCATATTCCACAAACTTCGACAACATAATATGATGATGAACCCCTTAAAATGTGCTTTTGGGGTAACCTCAGGAAAATTTCTCAGCTTTTTTGTACGCCATCATGGTATCGAAGTCAATCCTGAGATGACAAAGTAAATCCTTGGTATGTCACCTCCTCAAAATTTAAAATAATCAAGAGGACTTCAAGGAAACTTAACCTATATTCAGCGTTTCATCGTCAATTTGGCAGGAAAAAGTTTACCCTTCACCAAATTGATGACAAAGGGAGTCACTGAAAAGTGGACTGAAGAATGTCAAAAAGAATTCGATATTCTTAAGAAGTATCTCTTGAGTCCACAAGTGTTAATGAAACCTGTTGAAGGAAGACCACTTATCCTCTATGTGGTATCTTTAGAGTGATCATTGGGTGCATTTCATGCTCAGAAGAATGATGTTGGGAATGAAAAAAAACCTCTACTATCTCAGTTAGAATATGCTTGAAGCAGAAACCCGATATTCAAATATTGAGAAGTGCTGCCTAGCATTAATATTTGTAGTTCGGAAGTTGAGACACTACCTACAACATCACGAGGTCCAATTGGTATCTCACAATAACCCGAACAAATTCATCCTTAGTAGTCCAATGCTTACAGGACATCTGGAAATATGGGAAGTTATTTTACAGTAATTTGATATTCAATATGTGTCTCAAAAGGAAATAAAATGCCATGCTCTGGCTAATTTCCTTGCTGAACATCCTTCAGAAGAAGATACATATTTAGATATTGAACTTCCTGATGAGGAAGTATGATTTATTCAAGATAGTCTTAAAACATGGGAAATGTACTTTGATGGTGCTTCTAGAAGTCCAACAGGGAAGAAAATGGAAGATCCTAAGTTCAAAAAAGTTGGGTTAGGAGTTGTACTCATTTCCTTGGAAAAGGCAGTGCTACCTTATTCCTTCTCATTGTTGGGAGGAGGTACAAATAATGAAGCACACTACCAAGCTCTTATCGCATGATTGGAGTTGGTACTTCAAACACAAGTGAATCACTTAAAGGTGAAAGGTGATTCAGACCTGGTAATCAAACAAGTCAATGAGGATTATGGAATTAGAAAAAAAGAGCTAATCCCTTTGTATGATTACATCATAGAGTTAATGGCAGAATTTCCTTTCGAACTGACATTTTCTTATGTCCCGAGATCACAAAATGCCCAAGCTGATGCACTGGCTAATATAGCCATAGCTCTGGCAGATCCAAATCGGGACGAGACAACCATCAATATTGCCCACCTTCGAACAATTTCACCTTATGTTCAAGCCAGAACAGAGGAAATCAATGAAATTAGTCCCATTACAGAACCATATGGTCATACTAAAGGATGAATGACACCGATCAGGGAATACCTTCAAAACTGAACACTTCTTCCTGATAGAGTTGGGAAAGAACAAGTCTGAAGACATGTGGTCAATTTCACTCTTTATGATAGCCCAGATCACCTAGAGAAAATTCTATACAAACATGGATTTTATGGAGTTCTCTTCAGATGCATTGATGGTGAAGAGACAATGGCTATCATGAAAGAAGTGCATGCAGGAGTCTGTGGTTCCCACCAGTCTGGACATAGAATATCTAATCAAATTCGAATACTTGGATAATTTTGTCCTTCAATGATACATGATTGTGTTTATTTCACAAAGAAGTTTCATTCTTGCCAAATACATGCCAACTTCATTCATCAACCCCCAGAGTTGCTTCATACAGCTAAATACTCGTGGCCATTTGCCACATGGGGAATGGATGTGGTGGGACCTTAACCTTCGGCTACATCCAATCAGTTTAAGTACATTCTTACTGCCACTGACTTCTTTTCCAAATGGGCAGAGGCAATACCCCTCAAAGAAGTCAGTTCTAAATTCATTTTTGGCTTCATCAAGTCTAACATCATTACCAGATTCGGTGTCCATCATACTATACTGACAGATAATGGCACCACCTTATGTTCATCCGAGGTGAGGAATTTGTATCAAGAATACAACATCAAATCCAATAATTCATCTCAGTATCATGTAGTGGCTAATGACCAGATAGAATCGTTCAACAAGACTCTTTCAAACATACTGCAAAAGATGGTGGATAAAGATAAGAAATCATGGCCTAATAAACTTTTTCATGCTTTATGGGCTTATCGAACCACCGCCTGTATTGCAACGCGGTCAACTCCATATTCATTGGTATATGGAAAAGAAGCAGTCTTGCCTATTGAGTTTCAATTAACCTCTCTCAGAGTAGCCATTTTTTATCAGTCATCTACAGATGAAAAATCTCAAAAGTGATTGGATTAATTGGAATGATTAGAAAAAACAGGATTGTGCACCTTGCACCACTTGGAAGTCTATCAGAATCAAATAGAAAGAGCTTTCAACAAAAAAAGTTCATATTCGTTCATTCGTTCAGGGATAATTGGTATTAGTTCTCAGAACTCCAATGATACTAGGAAAGAAACCTCCCATGCTTGAGCCAAAATGGGAGGGACCTTATTCAATACATAAGGTCTACTACAATAGAGCATATTATTTAATCACAATGGATGGAGAACTCATCACTACTCCAACCAATTCTAGATTTCTGAAGAATTATTTTGTGTAACACAAATACTTTATAGTTCAGGAAGATGTTAAACTTCACCATCCACAGTCCATGCATATGACCTTAAACTGTTTTCACCCATTTCGTCCAACATGGCGTTAAACTGTGTTGTCCTTGCTGCAAAACTTTACATTGCATAGTCCCTTATCGTCCAGAAAGACGTTAAACTACACCATCGACAGTCCAAGCATATGACCTTAAACTATTTTCATCCCTTTCGTCCAACATGAAGTTAAACTTTATTTTCCCCATCGTCTTAGCTACATGACGCTAAACTTTACAGCACCCTTATTGTATAACATGACATTAAACTGTGTCCCTATATTTTTCCTGCATGACGTTAAACTATACTGCTCATTCGTTCTACATGACGTAAAACTGGAAAAGTCCATAATACGTCCAACATGACGTTAAATTGTGTCCTATTTTGTCCTTACTACATGACATTAAACTGCATAGTCCCCCTTTTTTCCAACATGATGTTAAACTGTATTGTCCCCATCGTCCTAGATACATGACGGTAAACTGTACAGAAGTCCCTTAATACATCCTACATGACGTTAAACTATATTTTGTCCCTACTACATGACACTAAACTGTTCAGCACCAATAGTCCTCACTACAAGACTTTAAATTTCATAGTCCCTTCATATGTCATACATGACATTAAAATGTGCATCATTAAGGTTGTTGCTAACTCTTTTTTATCACACCAAGTATGACTCACATGAGCTTAGAGTAAACTTCAACCATAACACCCTCTCTGGGCCACTAACCATGCGTAAGTCCCAACACCATTTTTAGGTGGTTGTCCCCAAGAAAAACATGATCATTAATTCATTTTTTAATTAAACTATGCGGACTTTGATCCTTCCCTTATAGGCTGGGTACGTAGGCAATGTCCCGAGGATCAAGCCCAAAATCAATATCTTCACATCAGTTCACCTCCATCTCATACGATGTTGATTTGTGAAACCTCCCCCAGAATCAATATCTTTATATTGGTTCACCTTCGTCCTTGCTATACGACATTAAAATGTACAACACCTTTTGTCCTATACGACAATAAACTACAACATTATTTGATACCATCACCTGAGAGGGAATCATTATTTACATTGATATATAATCATGTTATATTCTAAAGACTACATGCATATACGGAAATGCCTGAACCTTTTATCATGGGTCAAACCGTCATTGTACTAATGTCCCATTTCACCCTTCACATGTACAAACCAAAATCTGTACATAGGGTATTTCTAGAACTACGTGGGATTGATTCCCATCCTTATGGGATATGTAGGAACATTCGAGTGTCCCTCGAATCCAGCCCCAAGTCTTTGGGCCTAACCCCAAATTCCACTTTCAGTCCCCTGGCTGAAAAGTCCCTATGAAAACACAGGCTATGTGTTCATTATTATGGTCCGAGCTCTATGACCCTAAACTAAGATCTCCCATACTTTCATCCCACATGATGTTAAACTATATTTCAAGAACTATGTATGGTTTTATTCCCATCCTCATGGGATATGTACTGAAGTCCAGTATCTCAATTCAGGACCCAGCAACAACATCATTATGGTTAGCATTGGTCTGTGTATCTCTACATGAATTCATCAAATTCCCATTTTTATGTGTCATACTCCTAGTCTTAAACACTTCCAAATCATCAAAACCATGTTCTTGACTTATGGTCACAAAATTTCCAATTTCTGAGAGTTCTTTTGCCTGGCTATGCAGCACATGCCCCTAGGTAGCCTTTCATAAATAGTCTACATAATAGACTTGTCAGCCAAAATATACTATTATTTTACTATGCAGCCAATGCCCTTAGGCGGCCCTATGTAATTCAACCCCCTAACGGGTTTTTTAAATAATGGTAACTTCGTTCTTGGGAAGAAAACGTCTTTTTTCCTTATTGGTCTTATCAACTATATGTAAAGGATCCGAAAAAAATAGCCATCCTTAACATATTTGTCCCATGTTCTTTTTCATGATATGAAAGTATTCAAGTCTATGGTTTATATTTGTCTTACCTATGTTTGGGTCAGACCTTCGTAGGAGTGACATTCATCCAGTTCATAGACGATCTTGCTTGGAAATATCTTCACCATATTCAAGTACCTCTCTCTATACAACAAAATATATGCTTTCGAAAATTTGAATCTCCATAAACATCCACTGGTTTTTTAGCAGTAAAAAGGTAAATTTTTTAGAGTTATTTTCCCTGACTATGCAGCACGTGCCCTTAGGAAGCCTTGCATAAATAGTCTACATAACAGACTTTTCATACAAAAGATACTATTATTTGACTATGCAGCCAATGCCCGTAGGCAGCCCTGCATAATTCAACCCCCTAACAGGTTTGTTAAATAATGGTAACTTCATTCTTGGGAACTACTTCTTTTAATGACTTTTATCCCTTTTTCGTATCATTCCTCATATTCAAATTTTCTTAAGTCATAGTTTACATGTTTTACTTCATAATTAAGTGTGGTAATATGTTTTCAGATAAGTTGTCAAGGAATTGAGTCAATTTTAATACATTCAGTCAAATCTATTTCGACCATAAACATTAGCCTTTTTATGTCCGACGTGCATGAATTTAAACTATCCACAAAAGACAAGGGAACCCTGAATAAAAGTCAAGTACCATATCATTAAAAATAGATTTTCATATGAATTAGGTAATATTGAGCAATTGAAAGATTCAAAGTTTGTAGGGTTATTTATAATAATCCAAGGAAAAATCAAACTATGCGTACTAGGCCCATTGGATTAGGTAATAATTTAAAGCGGGTAGTGGGAAAATGTGTGCACAAATGATTGAAAATGAAAGTGTTTTTTCCATTTGATGAAAATGAATTAGAAGGACATCCACAGATTGGAGCCTATTCTATTTTCCAAGAACTTCAAAAGGCTGTGAACATAAATCTTCACTTGATTTATAGCGTCCCAGGCTTCATCAGCAGCCACTTGAAGCTCATGCATTCGACCAACTTCACTCTTTTCAGCTTGAAGAAGTGCTTTATTAGCATCTGCAATGGATTTCATACCATTCGTTTGAGCTCCTTCCAGTGAATTGGTTAGTTGGTCCAGTTCCGCAGTAAAAAAATCTAATTGTTGTTGAAGGTGCATCTGCTGGACGACATTATCTCTGATCTTATGTTTCAGCTCCTTCATCTTTCCAGCATAATCAGCCTCAACTCGGGACACTACAGCCTCAAATTCGCTGATCTTGGTTGACAGCCTCACCCCGGTCAAATATTGACAACACTTTTTCTCCTGCTCCCTCCTTAAGATGACTTTCTTCACCGCGGCATGGATCTTTTGATATCAAAAACCGCCAAGACCTAGAATGACAAATAGTGATGACAGTCGTGGGATCTTCAACAATAGCTCTTCTGAAGGAACTTAATATATGATCTTCCAAATGTTTTGTCATGCCTTGCATCATGAAAATTATAGTGCATTTTGTACTTTTGGATCCGACTCAGCTTCACTATCACAAGGGGGAATATAATCCGGGATTAATGCACTTAGAGAAGTGACCAGTTCTGATCCTTCCCCCCTAACCTATGTTTCTTCACTTTCAATTCCTGTTGGGGTGGAGGCTGAGGCTTCAGCTCCAGATCTAGAAATTGAAATTGATGGCCCTGCATAATCAATTGAAAGCTTTGGTTAGTTTCAAAGATAACAAAAGTTAATTGGATCTCTTGAAAATTAAGTATAGTCGCAAATATTGTTATTCCTTACCCAATGGTATATCAGTAACTTGAGAAGGCTCCTCCCCATCTTTCCTAGTTTCAATAGGATATTCAGGGTGAGTTTGAGGAAGCTCTATGGGGTTCAGCTCCACCTGGGCTAATGTCTCTACAATAGTAGGTTTTTCTGTACCCCCTTTAGGCATTGGTAGTTCAACAGATTGCTCAGATAGAACTGCACATTTCAACTGATCATTATTTGACATGTAATAAGATGTTATTTTTTAATAGGATGAAGGATAACAATCATGTCCATAATCTTTTAAATTACATGGTAATTTAACATGATCTAAAAAATCTTCAAAAGATGCTCCAAGTTACATCATTTCATCCAATGTAATATCAGAATCCTAGTTAATCTCACCAGTGGGAGCATTTGATATGTCTTCTTGGCGACCTTCATTCTGCATTCTCTGACCCTGGAAAGATTCTTCAGATAAAGTGGCAGAGTCAGTTGTAATGGCCTCCAAAAGCTCTAATGCAGGGGAAGAATCTAAAGTATCATAGAATGGAAGCTAGTTGAAGTTTCATTCAACATCTTAAGCATGCTCTTATCTTATTGAAAAAGTAGCAGGAAGGATACTGGGAATAGACGTTGGCTCATCTCCAGGAGCAGCCAAGTCAACCTGAACTTGTGATTGTTCAGTAGTACCCTCCGTGGTCCTCAAAGGAGGATCGGTCCTCTCTCTCAGAGGGGAAATTGAAGAATTCCCTGCAATCCCAAAAAACGTATGAGCAATATTTTCATGGGTTAAGACTCATGATTATCCGAAGGACTTACCACTACTGATGAAGTGTTTAGCTGTGGACTTCCTCCTTCGATGATTTTGCTTCTTTGGATTTTTGGGAGTGTCGACCATCTCCTTTACAAGAACTTGAATGGGAGAATGGAAAGCTATGTACAACTCCTCATCCATGGATTTCTGGCCTAGAGATATCTCACTCGTCTCACGAGGGGATTCATTAAACCCAATGGCAGTACCACCACGGATATATTGTGGTGATGGAACCTCAGCAGTTCCTTTCTTTGTAAGCTACAGGAGGAAGAAAATAATTTCCTTGAGTATCAAAGCATTGATTGAAATCAAGTTGCAAAGAAAATAATGAAAGATACTTACGTCTTCATGAGCCACATAATCGTGCCACTCCTCATCTCCAGAACCACCAGTCCCCTCAGTGGCACCATGATCAATCATTTCCTTCACCCGTTTGGTGATAGGAATGGATTCATATGTGGCATATATGTTCATTGCTATCTCTCTGATGTAAGCCCACACTTCATCGGGGTTATCCTTGTAACGAATATCTGTAGAAGCCAGAAGATACCCTATTCTAGGGAGGTGTATCCCCTCGTAAAAATCCATCCAGGCAGTTTCAACACCGCAGTATAAACTCTTCCATGTCTGGACAGCCTATGGTTGTAGATATTCAGTATGTGTACCAGAAGGCTGTGAGGAAGTTCCTACAATCTTCGACTTCAGCTTCTTCCCAGATATTGTAACTACAGATAGAGAATAAGAAAATAAGACTTGTTACTCTATAAATTAATGATGATTAAATTTCCACAATGAAGTAACTCAGTAGTAGTTTATGGAGTGGGTCTTTTGATTCTAACAGGAGGATTATATCGGGCACGAGGCCGCTTTTCCGCTTGTTGTGCCTCATTATCCCCATCATGGGAATCCAGTGAGTCAGTCTTAGATGAGGAATCCAACAAATCAACTTCAGGTGGGGAAGCATCACCTTCCTGAGGATGGGTTTCTTTCTCTACAGTTCTCTTCCTTTTCCCCACCTGATAAACCGGGTGATTCAGCACCCCTATATTGTATGATGTTATCAAGTTCTCGGCATACCATTTAGTCAAGTTATTTTCCGCTTTATAAACTGGTAGATCAAACACTACCCCAGTCTTCTACCTAGATGTCAGCAACCATAGTTTCTGGGAAACCATCAGATATTGCTCTAACCTGACATGCACAGGGGGAGATACAGCTGTCTACTGCAAACAATTGAATTGGCGTGCAAATCTATATGGAGCATAGGCCTCACATATAATCTCTCCGTCAATCCTGGTGACCAGTACACCATCTCTGCAGGACAACATGTGCCCTTAATTCCAGACTGGTTGTTCCATCATCAACAAACCGCCCAGTCAGTGGATTTCTATAAGGAAAGAAATTAAATTCCTTATACATGCTCAACCTCACCTTCATGTCAAAATAATTGAGAGCTAGTAGGGAAATTCTAGAGAATGCCTACATTGATGGCCTGAAAGAACTTTCGGGAATCTGTACTCCGTTCTGTACATTATACATCCTAAAGTGAGTGGGGATCCATCCCCATAAAACTTGCAATAGTCCCATTATTCTTAAAGAAGACATACCCAGGAAGACATGGATTAAACCCCTGTGAATCATTGCTAAAATGGGGGTATCCAACCCAACCATTTTACCTCATCCAACATGGATGAAATAACGAAGGTCCCTGGCCTAATGCCTCCCTTCGAGTCCCTGACTGGTTAAAGATAAACACTGAGCCACAAGGCCAAGAATCCCGCCAGACGAGTCACCTTTGGGATTCTCTGATTCACTTAGTATCCCCACTTCTCAAATTCTCCTGCTTCAAGGGTCATCCAGAATGTGCCAGGATCACCCATATTCTTTGTTTTGGGGTAGGTGGTAGGATGAGTGGGCCTCTTCTCCTTGGGCCACTTCTTCTTGGATCCCTTCTCTTTTGATCCCTTTTCCTTCAGCTCCTTCTCCTAGTTATCGATAATAAACATATTCATACACTCCTATGGATGAATATACATTCTATAATGAGTTAAAGAGGTCTCTTAACTCTTGAGATTTTAGAATATTTTCGAAAATTCCCAAGCTAAAGCCGGAGACTTCTCTGAATCATTCCAAGTCGCCTTGGGAGGGATGAATTCATCATACATATCACCCAAAATTGGAGCCCCTGAGATCTTGTGGAAATCCCATAGACTGATGCCTAATTCTCTATGATTCAGATGGAAAGAATTATTTTCTGGGCTCCAATGGCTGAGTATCTCCGAAACAGAGTTATCATGCTTGTAATCATATGTTTGCCCATCCCAGACGACTTCATATATCGCAACTACTTTCAAATCCTCGACAAACTCTACACAGGTTTGTCGTACCCAGTATGCCCACATCCAAGTTTGCTTCACACCTCCACCAAGACGAAAGTCCCAACTCTTCATCCAGCCTTTGTATTGATCCATCTGAGAATTTTGGAAGATTGAAGGATAACAATGTGGTTACAGCTCGGGCTTGTGAGGTTTTAGATCCGACATACAAGGGCTATAATGCATCATATGAGCCTTCTCCACTGTTACAACATTTATAAATGCTCCTCCACATGAGATATTTTCTGAAGCAAAATTGGTATAATTCTGAAACCAAGAAATTGGGAGATAGTTCTTTTTCTCTAAAATGGTAACTTCTTGGAGATGACCGTTTCTATACAAAGGCAGATAGATGCTTTATGGGAAATCAAGATGATACTTCTTCAAGTACTTGGCCAAATCCGAGATAGTGCTGTCATAGAAGATATAGTAATCATGGAAAATGTTTCTCATAATACCATCAATTCACTTGATAGCATGTTCATCAGTTGTTCCGATTATTTTGGGATCCATTTAATCTGCACAAAAGTTGAATAAATTAACTCTTAAATGGGTTTATTTTTCATAAAATTTGTGAAGAAATTCTAAAAAAAGGCTAAGGCATTAAGGCGCACAAGTATGGATGTGTCGCGCAAGTATGGGTGTGTCGTGCAAGTATGGATGTGTCGCGCAAGTTTTTGGCATGCAAGTATTACCGCGCAAGTCCAAATACCTCTATATCAGCGCGACAACAAATAAACAGCGGAAAAAAGAGAAACCTGAGCGGCGAGAGCTTGAAAATTTGAATTCAGGGTACTTTGAGCAAGAATGGCCACATATATATAGGCCATGCCTCAACCCTGCATGCCTAAAGTCAGTGCGCTCTAAAGCCAGTGTGAGCAACACTTGCGCGATGCCATCTGTGTGCTCAACACTTGCGTGCTGAAGTTTCCTTGGTTTTCTTCTTTCCCCAGAGTTACATCCTCATTTCATTCAGATCCAACTATGAGGGGGGGCTTTTGTTGACGTTCCTTTACATCATAGAGTATAATTAATTTAAAAGGGAAATGCCTTGAACCCAAAGCGATTCATCCTTTAAAGAAACATAAAAAATTGACAAAGGTATGAACAAAGATTCAAATACACTTGGGTCGCGCAAGTTCCACCAAGGTCACGCATGTATACTTGTACCCCACCTAGTGGTAACACAGGTGGCTTGCACGCCCTCTTTGAATTTCGCCCAGGGTCTTCACCAGCCTATAAATACCCCCGATGGGCCCCCCATTTCGAGGATGAAAAATTCCAGAAACTCAGATTTGAGCTCCCCGCGCCCTAGTCTCTTCTAAAAGATTCTGAACACTTCTAAGGTAATTTCTTACCTAGAACGGAAGATCTAAAGAGGGGGAGTAAGGCCTAAGTGTTGAACACATCAACACTTGCACACCTAAGTGACAAGCCCTTAAGGGAAATGGCCACACTTGCGTGCTGCCTTACCCCTTCAACAGAACTTGCACGCCCCTTTTCTGGAAGCCTCAAAGGATAAAACTAAGGGCTTGAGCCAAGTATCCTCCAAGTATTACGCTAAGGGTTTACCGTCATGCAAGTACCCATGTGTTGCGCAAGTATACTTGGGCGACCAGGAATTTCACACCCACGCGGGACTTGCACGCCACCTTCTTTATGAGTGCCCCTCCTGCCTATTTCACCTCTCTTATGCCTATCCACCTATCCTCTTCAATATTAAGCCTTCAGAACTCTCTCCAAAGCCATTTATGGCATGATTTCCTTGTTGGCTTCCTTATCTGAAAGGAATTCTATGGAACATCACTTAAAACCTAGTTATTTACATATCTGTATGTCACTAAGGTCAGAGATTTCATTCATTCAACCTTATCCTTTAAGATGAGAGAATCCTTAACCTGGACCTCCTTTTCACGAGTAAGCCCCAATCCAAGTTCTCTAAATTTGGGAATCCTCCTTAGGAATAAACCCCAATTCCCCTAACCTGGGCATCCTTTTCAGGAATAAGCCGCGGTCATAATTTCCCAAATCTGGGCATCCTCTTTAGGAGTAAGTCCCAAGTTACCAAAAATCTGAATTTCCTTAATCCGGGATTCCTTTTCAGGAGTAATCCTCAGTTATAATTCCCTTTAACACGAGCCTCTTCATTAAGAATATACCCCAGTCATAAGTTCTCTTAACCAGTATTAATTTACTTTTGACTTGGGCTTCCTTTTCACGAGTAAAACCCAATCATAAGTCCCTTCCTAATTTGGGCACCTTCTTCAAGAGTAAGCCCCAAGTTAGAGTATCCAAATCTCCATAAAGCACATATACCTTTATGGACCTTGTTCCTGGGTTTCTTCCCTGAAGTAAAACCCAATATTCATCTATTTTGGGAAGTCATACATATATAAGCCCCGCATCATTTCTTATGATGGCACAATTTCCTGGTTTTACCAATACCTCTTGTTTCTCACACCGAGCATGACTCACGTGAGCTTAGAGTGTAAAAGTAATTATGACATCTTTCTTTGAGCCATCAATCATGCATAAACCTCATACTTCTTTACTCAAACTACGTGGGTTCTGATTCCTTTTCCAAAACAAAGGATACCTAGGTAGCCCATCTGCGGGTACGATCCCAACTATGAAATAATTCATGTCCTTCTGAATGACAATAAACTTCAAGTGCCTCACTGAGTCACTTTAAAACCAGTATGGTTATCATAATGACCAAGATACTTTTATATAATGTATTAAAGGATACCATTTACTAATAATCTCTAAACAAATACAGATGATTCTCTATCAATGAAGAACCTCAAATACATATAAAACATTTTCTAAATTTCATACATGTTAATCATTGATTGTCAGATCTAATGGAAATATCATTTTCATACTTTGTAATGTAATAAGGATTCACGAACCTAACTTAAATCTATAAAGAGAGTCCCAGAGTAGAAAATAATTCCCCTAAGAAAGGTTTGATGTGTCCGACCTCCCATCCTCTCGACCAATGAAAATTATTAAGTCTCATCTGTTCAAAACTAATGAGCACCTACCTTTGAAAAGTAGGCCCAAATGGATATGGAATCATTCGATGTTTCCTGTTCTATGAACAAACTCGTTTGAAACTGATTGGAATGTTTGAATCATAAATTAATGAGATCATCCCCAATTCTAGAGGAAACAGTAAGAGATGACCCAGTTACGCCTTAGTGCATCTAGTACCTAGTATATAGTTATTTGGATGCTTAAATCCCCATGTACTTAGTGCATATTGGTGGATACAATATATAACTACACTATGTATATATTATTACTATATACATATGGTGACCGATAAAATCTTCATTCCAGATTGAGGAGAAGATGGTAGATCCATTAGATGTCCTATAGGAACCTGAGAAGGATATTAATTTATTTCTAACATTTATTACCATTAATTTATCCCCATAAACTGGTTAGAAATGTACACTACCTAGATTACTTCTAGGAACCATTTGTGATGGCCAACTAGGATTTTATCTCACACCCTACTCGGGCCAACTTTGGTACCCAAGTACATCACATGTATGTAGGTACGGACAAGGGAAATCACCCTTCCAATAATTCATGATATGATTCACCTATATTTGGAGTATACGAGTAGAGGATCAAACTTATGCTTGATATTCTAGTATAAAATCCTTTTCCCTTTTTTTAGTTTTTGTATGACATGTTGTATATGATATTCCCTTGTTCCCATTTTTTATATATCTGTATGCCATGAAATCATGTATATTAAATTTCCTAGTGTTTTTTGATTATTATTCAGTTTCTCAGTTATTTAAACTAACATAGTTTATTGTTATAGCTTTTTTATGTGCTTCCACTATAGAAAATTACTAGTCCAGTCATTTAGTGTTTGTTTATATTACGCTTATGATATTGCATGTAATTTATTCTATCTATTGTACCACTATAATATGAGGGTATAACCTCTCCACTATACCTCATTTAAACATTTTCTACTAGTCGAAGCCCTCTAGCATACAAGGTAGGGTGCTTGAGGCTAGGTAACCCACCAGCCTGGGGCCCCAGTTAAGAGAATGCCAAGTTGGGACTTTATAAACTGGTATCAACATCATTTTTTACATTGTTTTACTATTTTGGTATTATACAGGAGAATAGGAGTTAAGGGAATTTGGTAATGAGCATGTGCCTATCCGCAACTAACCAATGTACAAGAGGAACCAAATTACCTAAGATGTGTTATTTTAGTTATTGATTATTCATGTTATGGTTAATATGAATTAACTATTGGGTGAAGAAAATGTATTTCTATGTTACTACTATTGGTAGTATTGAAATGATATTTCATTCACCTAGGACCAATTAGATGAGGTCATTTCATTACATGAATCATTATAGGCATAATAGGATTAATATTGCAAGATTTTTTCCATTCCACATCTATATTTTAGCATGAATTTTTCTATTTCATATTATTATTTCCTTTATTATATCTAGAGATGTATTGAAATTCCATGTAGGATAGAGAAGACATAATCGAAACTTAAAGTTACAACCTTAAGATGACATATTTTTCCTGTATAGGTTAAATAGGACACCTTATGAAGTCAATAAGGGCATATTGATCCATGGATCATTGGTCACATGGGTTGGAACATTTTATCGTATAGATTAAGTGGAAATTATATTTAGGTTCATGAGGAATATGGAACCTTATGGATCAGAAGTTGTGATCTGTCTAATTTAACCATTTAAATAGATTTAAGTACTTAAATTGGTACAATTTAAAATAAATATGATTTTTTTAAATCAAACAGTTATATTATACTTGTGATAAAGGACCTAGATATAAACTCAGCCTTATTAGTGGATATTTGGTGTGTCTCTATGTTCATACGACATTTCGTAGTCTTTACATATCACCTAGACCTAGCCTTTGAAGTAGGTAGAGAGGTGTGATTTATTTATAAGAAAGAAATGAACCTGTCCTTGTTTTCTATATGTAATTTGTTTGATTGTTAATATATCTTATGAAGCGTGCATTTGGAAATGTTGCCTCATGCCTCCACGATGTCCTCCATTCATACACCTTGAAGGTAGTGAAGACCATGCCCCAGAGGTGGTGGACCCTAAGACACCAGTGATTCCTTCTACTGTGCAACCTATTGAACCTGTTCCTATTTCTAATATGGGAATTGACACCCAATTTTATGAGGTATTTTTTATATGATTCAGTCTATGTATGGTATTGCTCAACCTACCCCAATTATAGAAGAGTTGACCCGAGAGTTCCAGAAATAGCATCTTCCCACCTTTTTGAGGGATGGGGGACCTCATACTGCTGATTTATGGATTGAAGATATTCATTATATACTCGAGAATTCAGATATGAATCTAGAGTGTAGGTTCAAACTTTTAGCTTATATGCCACATGATTCTATCAAGGGATGGTGGGATGTTACTAACTAGGAAGATCAACATCCTAATATTGTTGGGTAAGAATTCCAAACTATATTCTATTACTATTTCATTCCACGGACTCTAAGGGTTGACCAGGCTAGGGAGTTTATGAACATATAGCAAGGATACATGTCTAGAATGGTGTATTCTTCTCGCTTTACTAAGATACATGTATTCACACTGACATTAGAAGGTAATTATATTATGATCGCTAGGAGATTCAAGGATGATTTGGTATAAGCCATCAAATCAATGGTTAATGTATTCAGCTTGACTAATATTTTTGAAATAATCAATCTGGTCCTTATTATAGAGCATAATATCAGGAAATTTGATGGTGCAAGTCAGGTTAGTTCGACACCTAGGCCTCCATGTCATTCTTGCAGTGGATGTAATAATTGTTTCAAGGTTACATGTGGGGGTTTTAGTAGTTAGTCTCTTCATGTAGAAAACCTATTGATATTTCAAAAGTGCGGGAATCAGATAAATACAAAACCTAAATGTTTATGGGATCTAGTGGAATACCAAGGTTTTAAAAGGTTGGTAAATATCCCTAACTTATATAGGAATTTTCCACTAGTTCCTAGAAAGATGGGACATATTCCTACCCTACATTCCAAAGTGGGGATTGTATGAGTTTTCTAGAAAGGCAATTGGAATACCACCATCTTCTCAAGATGAGGTGGCATTTAAGGAAGAGGTATCCAAACTCATTATGTTCTGTTCTGGAAGATCTAGCTTTCTCAGGGAAGTTAGGCTAGGTATAACGGTTGTAGTACATGCCACTTACATTTAGTCCAGCCTTTGGCAGAGGAGTAGAGAGCCGAACCTTCTATAGTTCTAGGTACTATTATAGTAGCCTCAACTATAGTGTCTTCTTTATTATACATAGACGCATCACATTTTTTTTCATATTTGAGACTATTTTGGAGAGTCTAGAAATCAATATTAATCAATTATGTAGCGATACGATTCTAGGTACCCCATTAGGTATTCGATCATAGAGTGTACAGTGTTGTAAATATTGTCCCCTAAAGATAGGCATGCATCTCTTTGTATAAGATCTTTTCCTCCTTGACATGAGGTGCTTTGATATAATCATTAGGATGGACTGACTTGTTCCCTATCATAACCTTATTGACTTAAATCATTGGAGGGAGATGTTTACACCTCCAGATGGAGATAGACATGTGCATAATGTTGAATGAGATGTTCATGTGACTAGAGTAGGACTTAAGCAATAAAAGCTAGGTAGTGTCATGAATCAGATTTCCAGTATCTTCATAGATTATCAAGGGTTACGAACAACTATTTTCCATCCAGTAGTAGGCTAACTCTAGAGAGATATGTAGAGTTTACAGTGGAGATAGTTCCAGGAGTAGAACTAGTGACCATTTCTCATTATAGTATGGAACTGATGGAGCTTCTCGAGATCAAGAAATAGTTGGATGATCTATAGGATAAAGGATTTTTATACCCCATCACTTCTCCTTGGGGTTCACTAGTATTTTTTTCCAAGATGGTGGACAATACCCTCAGAATTTCCATTGTTTACCATTGATTTCTCTAGATTATGGTAAAGAATCAGTATCCACTGCCTCATATAGATGACCTATTTGATTAGATCTGAAGAGAGGGAGTGTTTTTGAAGATTTATTTGAGGTTGGACTATCATGAGGTACATTTTAGGTCATCAGAAATACCACGCACAATTTTTTAGAGTAGGTATTGTATTTACGAGTACTTGGTTATACCATTATCTCTCACAAACACACTCGCAGTCTTCATGGCTAAGATGTATTAGGTTTTCCACCAATATCTAGATTCATTCATGATAGCTTATTTGGTTATATATTACTGCATTATCATTCTTAACATGACCATCCCAAATATATTTATATTGTTTTGAATACCCTTAGAAAGCATAATATTTATGCTAAGACTAGTAAATACCACTTATCAATTGATAAATTTCACATCCTGGGTCCTATCATCTTGAAGTCAAAAGTTTCAATAGACCCATAGAAAGTGATAGCTATAGTTTCATGGGGAAACCACATAAAATCATTGAATTATGAAGTTTTTTAGGGATAAATGTTTATTATATATGATTCATCCTAGATTTCTCATGAATTTCATAATCACTTTTGGGATTGAAAAAGTAGGGTGTAAAATTCATATGTTCAGAATCCTACAAAGCAGCCTTTATAGTGTTGAAGGGAAGGTTAAACTTAGTGTTGGTACTAATTCTTCTAATTCCATGTAAGACATATGTAGTTTACTATGATGCATAAAGAATCAAAATAGGATGTGTTTTGATATAGTATGAGTGAGTAATTGTGTATGAGTCTTGTCAGTTGAGGCCTCATGAGTGGAATTAATCAATTCATAACCACATGATAGCTACTATAGTCCATGAATTATTATGTTAGAAATACTATAAACTTGGAGAGAATTTTATCATATTCAATAATAAAAAATCCTTAAGTATGTCTTTAATCAGTGTGATAATAATCTTAGAAAGTGTAGGTGGGTTTAGTACCTATTGTCATTTGGTTTTGAGCTTGCCTACATGCCCGATAAAGGCAATGCGATAGACAATGATCTGATCTAGAAGACTCGGATATAGGTAGTTCAAAAGGCTAGTGGAGAATGGAAGATCATGAATGTATTATATGAAATGTATGTTGAGGTTCAGAAGGATTAGGGATAGACCATCCTATTAGACTTAATAGTGACCACCACCCTTTTAGAATAGGTGAGAATGAAGAAAATTTCAGATTCTGAGGGACTTATCACAAGGGAAAGTATCTTAGATGAAGATAAATATTCTAGTTGGACCATAGATGGGGATGGTAATTTAGTATTCTATGGGTATTTTTGGGTTCTAGATGACAGCAAAGAGTAGTGGATATTTTAATTTCATGCCTTAACATGGGAAGTTAATCTTACTGTCACCATGATGTATTAAGACATACAACACTAGTATTGGTGGCTTGCTATAAAATTTGAGATTTTCGGATTTATAACATGATGTCCCAACTGTCACCAGGTTAAGGCAGAACATCAACGAACAACATTAATTTTAATTCCATTTTCAATTCTGGATTATAAATGGGATGATTTTTTATATATTTCATGATTTTTTACCTATATCACCTCATAGAAATGATATATTGTGGGTTTTCATTGACCATTTAATGAAGGTTTAAAATTTCTTACATGTGTGAGAGACCTTCTCAGTACACGAGATAGTAAGGATATACATTAGAGAGGTAATAAATCTTCATGAAGTTCCTCATTCTATCGTTTCTGACTGAGACACTCACTTTATGTCATGGTTCTAGTAGGGGTTGTATAAGGCCTTGGGTCCACATGTTCTTCTATTAAGGTGGTCGTACGTATTCATGGATCTCCTCATTCTATTTTTTCTGATAGAGACACTAGATTTATGTCATGTTTATAAAATGGGTTTCTTATGGCCTTGGTTACACGAGTGATTTTGATTACAACCTATCACCCATATACTGATGGATATACAGAGAATATGATTCAGGTGTTAGAGGATATTCTCCATGCATGTTTCATTTACTTCAAGGGTTCTTGGGAGAAACACATACCCCATGCTGAGTTTGATTATAATAATATATTTTAGGGTACCATCGATATGGATCCTTTTAAATATTTATATGGTAGGACATTCTATTCACCTATGTGTTGTCTAGAGGTAGGGGAGGAATCTTGGATTGGACCTCATCTCATTTGGGAGACTACAGAGTTGATCCAATTGATCTGAAAGTGAATGATAATAGCTTAGTCTAGACATCAGTCTTTTGAAAACCGATACCTATGACCTCTTGAGTTCAATGTTGGAGAATAGGTTTTCTTGAAAGTCTCACCCAGGTTGGGTCATAGACATATGTAGAGGTAGAGTAATATTTATCTCAAATTCATTGGATCCTTTATGGTTTTAAAGTGGATCGGACCAGTGGCCTACCAGCTAGAACTGCATCAAATATTTTGGTCTTGCATAAAGTATTTCACATATATCAACTTCACTAATATTATCCAGACCCGTCACATGTATTTTATCATGATAAGGTTGAGTTAGAGGTGGATGCTTCCTTTATGAAGTATCTGGTATATATTGCAGATAAAAGTGTGAATAGTTTCTGAGGTAGGTTAGTTACTTAGGCATGGGTACTATGGTAGTATGGATAAAAAAATTTTTTAGACATGGGAGTGGGAATAAAATATATTATCTCGGTGTCTATAACTCTTTGCTAATGATACCACTTTACCCTCATAAGGCCAACTCGGGGATGAGTGTCTTTAAGTAGGGGAGGTTGTAATGACCCATATTTTCATGAAGGTTTGAATCATTTTATTCAATAAATTTACTTTATTTAATATTGGTAAATGTTAACTATGACCTATGGAAGGTACAAGGGGAATTCATGGATTGTTTGTAGCCCGAATTTCGAGAATATTAAAAAATAGTGTAGGCCGCATTGTTTCTGTTCATTTAGTAAAAACCGTGTGGGGGTAACCGTGTGGAGTAATCTTAAGAAGAAGGGAGGCTGTATGATTTTTTTTGAAAATTTACAGGACTAGGTTTATGCCCATGTGGTATATCTATAGTTTTTAAATATTTTTTTCATAGTTTTCATAGGATTTGGGAAGACATGTGCCAAAAATATGTAGGGTCTCTCCTTAGATAGTTGGCTTAGCAAAATTTTCACATGGTTTGGTCAAACTGTGTGACCAAACTATTAACCCCTCTCTTTAGGGTGAAATTATAAATTTTCCTTCATTAAACTTAAAACCTCATTTCCTAATTTCCTCCTACCATTCCAATATAATCCCTTAGGTCTGATCTCATGATCTCTCATCTTCCTCAACCTAGGTATTTTGATATCTTCTCGATCCGAACACTGAATTATTATTTGTGGGATGTGTTGGATAGATAGGGTTATGATCTTAAGTCCTATTTCTTCCATTGTAAGTTTATTTTTGGATCAGTTTTACTATTTTTTCATGTTCATTTTCCCTATTTTTAGGTCATTGGACTGTTTCATCAATTTATTCCAAACTACATCAAATATGAGGCCTCAATTAAATGAGGAGTCATTAATGCCCCTAAGGTTGGTGGTCTAGTTTTTTCCTTTAAAAGTGAGTAGTTTTTATATCTATTCAAATAGGATTCATATTATCCCTTTCCACACATTTCTATAAAATGAGTTATTCTTCCCAAAATCAATTGTTTCATACTATTATACACCTGAGGATCATTTTTAGTAATTATTTGATTTCAACCTTAATTATGGACACTGATAAAAAAAATTATTGAATATTTTATTGATAATAAATGAATAAATCTCCTCACATTTTGATAAATATGATTATTTAGTAAATATTTGGGATTAGAACATTCCATTGAAAATTTAATGAAAATTCTAGATTTTACATTTTGATGTTCACTATAGTATTTTGGGAATAAATATATACCTATGATTTATTGAAAATTAAATCTTGGAAATATAATTCCTCACTCAATTGGATACAACCATTATAAAGTATATATGAGCTAGATCGTGCATTTGATTGAGTAAAAGGGACATCAAGTCAAATATGGGATAGACTAACTAGATTGGACACCACTTCAGTATTTGGTCTAAAACTTCTTTATCATTTATTGGATCGAGAACAAATTTATAAAAAAGATTTGGAATTTTTTTAACAAATCATATTTATGGAATGGTATATGGTTAATAAGTTTTAATGTAAACAGTTGTTGGAAGTTGGATGAAAATATTTTATTGAAATTACCATCAACACATGAAAAGTATTGAAACCCTAGACTCCCCTAGAATCTATAAATTTGTGTTTTATTATTTGGAGAGGGTTTTAATTTCCTTATAGGACTTGTTGAATAGGAGAATTGGTTGATTTACCTTTTAATTCACTATTAGAGGAGGGAATATATTAAGCTAGGATCTCCCCTGAAATGCTATTCTTTTCCTCTGATTTGTTGTAACATTGTTTTTATTTCAATAACCTCAACATTGATCTCCCATTTCTTTTGTTATTTTTATTTTTATTCTTCATTAGTTTACATCATTGGATTGTAACTCAAGAGTAGAAATGTTATTTGGTTATATCCTTTATAAAACATTACCCATTCAAGATGTTACTATGATGACTATACCTCCCAAGAAAGAGTAGTTTTTTTTGTAATCGATCTACATATCAACTTATTCAATTATTTATTTTTAATCAATGATATAATTTAATCCACATCATATTATTCATGAATTGATTTTTTAAATTAAAATAAAATAATCAAGAAATTGAACAAAACCCATGAGGCCAAGTAACATGTGAATTATGAGAGTTTGATCCTATTTGGTAAATTATAACCCCAAGGGAAAAATTTGTGGAGTTTAGATATAATAACTAATATAAAATAATCCTCATTTTACAAATGGATATGTTCCATAATTACCAATGACCATAAATTATCCTTATAACATCAATCAATGTAGGGCGTAGGGATTACACATTCTAAAGCTAGAAAGTGTTTTAATTAATTTCACCACTTTGGTTATGTTAACTTTTTTATAGTTTGAGGGTCAAAAAAATATTGGATCAAATTTAAGTGGGGTTTAATATAAATTATAATTATTAATAAATAAGTGAAGAGGTAAAATTAAATTGATTACTGCTTCTAAAAATAGTTCTCTAAAAAACTATTCTCATAGAGTACTATAAATCCAACTTTAAAAAGAAAAAATACAATATTCTTATAACATACATATTAATTATTTATAAATGTTAATCACTCCATCATTTTAAGTATTTATTTTATTTCCAAAAATACTGTTAATATGTTGTTTTAATTACTTCCTCCTTTGAGAGACGACCTTGGTCAACCACTCTGATTCACCTAAATAACAAAAAAAAAACATTATTTGAGATCACCCATGATAATTAATTTCAAATTGGTTCCATTTATGTAGATTAAAATATATTCTTAAAATAATTGGAGGTATTTTTTACTTTTATTTTATCCTTTTGTTTTATCTTCTTTCTCCATTCTTCTTTCCCATTTCTCAATTTGTTTCATCTAATTTTTTCTCCTTTAGACCATAAATTGAAGCATATTGTCAAGATATTATGGTATAATATTCTTAATTTCTTTCTTTTACATGATTTATGACATGGTTCCATCCCAAATATATCTTTATTCAAGACCCCAATATTAAACACATTCTTAGGGATCAAATCAGACAATCTCAGTCTATGGGAAGTATCTTCATTTACCCAAATAGGGAATTCCAACATCATTGAAATTTTGAAGTAGAAAACTCATATGAGGAAAATATAAAACTAGATAAAATGGATAAAAATAATTAAAATGAACAAAATAGAACCATTCAATAATTGGATTCACCAGATATTAACTATCAACAAAATTGTATTGAATAACCAAATCTCTAATCAGAATTTGAACTGAAATATGGATTAATTAAATTTGTTCCAAAGTTTCATGGCTTATCTAGTCAGGAACCAAATAAATATATTAAAACTTTTAATTTGATTTTCTTGACCTGGAAACCAAAAAATACCTCTAAAGATCAAATCAAACTAAAATCATTCCCATTCTCTCTTGATGGAACAATAAAATATTGTATATATTATTTACAACCTAAATATTTAGCATGTTGGAATGATTAGAAATGTATTTTATTGTAGATATTATTCCTGTATAAAGTAACCCTTCTATTCGAAAAGAGATATAAATAATCAAAATATCCCAAGAGGAGTCAATGTTTGAGTACTAAGAGTGATTGAAGATGTTTTTTGAATGATTCACACATCACCAAATTTTTTAACAACTCCTCATCAAATACTTATATGATGTCCTAAAACATATAGAGAGAATCATGGTGGATTCTATAGTTATAGGAACATTGGATGAAAAAACACTAGCAATTTCATTTGTGTTGATCGACAAGATGGAAAAAAATCCCAAGAATTTTTTGATCAAGGTACCCCACATGTTAGAGTACATTAAGTAAGTCTGTATTCTCTTTAAAATAATTTAATTTATACCATGTTGAAAAAATTGAACACTATGGTGAGATATATTTCTCTGGATCAAAAGGAATAAGAAACCACTCTAATAATACATTAGAGAATTTTCACTAAAATAGAACACCCAACTAACAATTTCTTATAATTACAAGATACAAAGGATTATAGATCCATATTCCCTAGGAGACAATATCACTGCAAACAAAAAACACATTCCCAAAATATGTATGATTCTTTTGCACTAACATACAACCAAGTATGGAAGGATCAATTAGACATGAGGTATGTATTTGTAAAACAACAATGGACCCCTTTTCAACAAAACTTCTGGTAGCCTCCAACATATCAATAGGGTTTTCAACAACCCAAAGGATATTTGAATCCCAAGAATCAAAAAATGAAAAAAATAGAATTATCATCCAAATATATATTTTGATAGTAATGAACTATTGAAAAAAATTATTCTTAATCAACAGAATGAGATGAAGAGTCATTGTTTGGATTTGAGGGAGTTGAAGACTCAAATGAGCCAGACTGCCCTCCCAAAACTGATAAGTATGAACTATGTAAATATTCCTTCCATACATACTCGAACTCTAAAGGATAATTTCAGTGCCATCGCATTTATGTGGGGTAAGAAAAAATAAGATATATATACAATTGTCATTCAATTAGAATTCACCCAACCCCAGATAATCCCTATTCAAGGCCAATTGATGAGCAGCCCACAGAGAAAAAATATAAGAAAAATATTGATGATGATCCTCCTAAAGCCATTAAATTTACAAATATATTTTTTCAAATAAAAAATATGTATGAATAGGTGATTTTAAAAGTGTTTTTGGAAACATTCAAGCTCATTGAAATCAATATCCCTCTACTTGAAGCAATTAACAAAATCACATGGTATAATAAATTATTAAAATAAATTTTTACCAATTGAAGAGAGATCAAGGGAAATGAAAGGATCAATATTGGATGGAATGTTTCAACACTCATTGCTCCAACTAAACTAATGACAATAAAGTTCAAGGATCTAGGTACATTCACCATCCCGTACACCATAGAGGATTTACACTATTCTAATACTCTATGTGATTTGGTAGCTTCCATATATTTGATGAATCAATCTATATTCTCTTACCAATAGGTTAGTGTGTTGTAGTGGAAGATAGCAGTGGTGTATTTGGAAAATAAAGATACAACATATTCAGTAGGATTCCTTAAGTATTTACTTTGTTGAATAAGATACATGATATTTCTAGTATATTTTTACTTTCTTAATAAGGATGGTGATTAGGTAAATTCTCATGATCCCATTATCTTGGGTATTCCCTTTCTTAAAACTACAAAAAACTATCATAAATTTCCCAAAAGGTAAAATTTATATGATATTTGGAGTTGAAGTTGTGATATTTATTGTTATGGAATCCCGGAAGTACCCCTTAGAGGAATATTCTACTTTCGTTATCCACCATTTTGAACCACCAAGTAAAAACCCCATAGATTCTCATTGTCATATGCTTATAGATATTATGAGAATTGGTTCTATTTTGATATCCAAGAGAACCTCCACACCTATTTCGAATTCACAAACCTCTTTTGAATTATATTTTTATGTGGATTTATATTTATATTTTTATCATGTTCACTCTGATTATGAAATTTATTTTGAGAATTATAATGGATTTGATGCATTAGACTTTGATTTTGAGGATGTATGTTATGATATTGATGTTCGTTGTGTACATATTTTAGTTTCTTCAAAGTCTCCATCCACCCAACAACCTCTACATTGGAACTAAATTAATTTAAACCGAATATGAAATACTCATAATTCTTGAGTGCTGAGAGATTACCTATTATAATTTCTAACAATATCCCTTTTTAACATAATGAAATTTTTTTGAATATTTTGAGGGAAAATAATTCATAAATAAGGTGGAACTTAGCTAACATATCTGGTAATATCCTGTCCACTAGCATGTATATGATTTTTTTTGAGGATAGGAATAAACTAGGTAGGTAGCAACAAAGGAGACTCAATCCAAATATATTAGAAGTTATTAAAAAAGAAGTTGAAAAATTTCTCTAGGAATGTATCATTTATCCCATTTCATATTCTATGTGGGTGAGTCCTATTTCTTTTATGCCTATGTAGAGTAGTGTTATTGTTGATAAAAATGAGATAGAGGATTTAGTTCCAATGAGGTTGAAAAACAATTAGCCTATGTGTATTTATTTTGGTAACCTAAATCAGTCCACTCGTAAGGAACATTTCACATCCCATTTATTAATATTATTCTTTAGAGACTAATTATAAATAAAAAATATTGTTTCTCGGATGTATTTTCTGGATATCTTTATCTTCCTATAGATTTGGAGTATTAGGAGAAGGCAAAATTCACTTTTCCATTTGGTAAATTTTCATAGTGAAGGATTACATTTGGAATTTTCAATGCCCAGGTACCTTCTAAAGATGCATTGTGATTATTTTTTTAGATTTCATTGAGAATTAAATGAATGTATTTATGGATGATTTTACTGTGTATAAGTATTAATTTGATGAATGTATCTTTAGTTTGGTAAAGGTGTTGAATCATTTTGATAAGAATAATTTGGTATTTAACTTTAGAAAATGTCATTTCATGGTAGAGTATGGAATTTTATTTGGGCATGTATTGTCAAAAAATGGAATATAGGTTGATAGATATAAGGTAGATATTATTTTATCCTTTCTATATCCTTCATTTATGGATGATGTTATATCATTCCTAGGTAATTCATTCCTTTATCAATGATTCATCATAGATTTCTGTAAGACCACTCTACCCTTATCTTGATTGCTTCAAAAATATGTTGAATTATTTTTTTATGATTCATGTAGGGTTTAATTTGATGATATAAATAAGATTATAACTACTCCACCAGTCATATAACCCCCATGATGGGAGCTTCCTATTGAGATTATAAATGATGTATCTAACTTCATGGTAGAAGCTGTCTTATCTCATAGGGTAGAAGTATGGTACCATGAGACTGATTTTGCTTTGAGAACATTAGATTCATCCCAATAAAATTACACAACAATGGAATAAGAGTTCCTTTCTATTATATTACCATTAGATAAATTTCTTTCATATTTATTGGGATCTAAAGTTATTATTTTTTCTGACCATGCAGCCCTGAGGTACCTCTGGAAGAATTCATATGTGAATCCCTGAATTATCCAATGGATACTCCTTCTATAAGAATTTTATTTTTAGATAATGAATAAACGGGGTCAAAAAAACTTTTCGGTGACCCACATGAGTAGTATTACTCACACAATAGAGGGTGACACCTTGGATGAGGTACCACTTTAGGATACTTTCCCTGGTTAGCATCTCTATGTCTTATCATGTTTTCATCCTTGGTATACAGATTTAGTGAACCACCTCATTTACACAAAAATACCTAAAAATTTAGTAAACATCAACAAAAAAAATTCAAGAGGGATTCTAGGTTTTATGTGTGGAATGATCGTTACCTATGGTGCATGTGTTGTGACCGTGTCATTAAGATATGTGTTCCTAATCAATAGTTTGACTCTATTGAATTTTTTTCATACACTTGATTTCAGTAGACACATTGGACCAGAAATGATGGCTAGGGAAGTATTATAATCTAGATTATATTTTCCTAGCTTGTTCCATGATTCTCATATATTTTGTAATTCATGCTCTTATTGCTAACACACTGGAAACATTTCTAGGAGACACGATATTCCCAAACAACCCATATTATTCTGTGAACTTTTTTATGTTTGGGGAATTGATTTTATGGGTCCTTTTACAAGTTCATTTGGTTTCATGTACATTTTGGTCATTTTTTATTTTGTTAGAAAATAGTTGGAAGGAAATTCCACTAGGTCTAATGATTCTCATGTTATAGTGTTTTTTTATAAGGATTATATTCTCAACAGGTTTGGAGTACCAAAGGTCATCATTCTTGACCAAGGGGAACACCATTTTCAATTGGAATTTGGATTACCTCCTTTATAAGTATAGGGTGACACATAAAAAATTTATCCATACCACCCCTACACAAATGTTCTAGCTGAGGTTTCAAACTGGGAGTTGAAACACATTTTGGAGAAAACCATGTAGCCGAATAAGTAGTATTTGTGTAATAACATAGATGATGTGCTATAGACCTATAGGAAGTTATTAAAAACTCACATTATAATGTCCCCCTACTGGATTGTAATTGGGAAATCATGTCATCTTCTCATGGAAGTTGGCCATTAGTCATATTGGGATATAAAGAAATGAAACATGGATTTGGTCGAAGATGAAATTCAAAGGAAGTTGAAAATTCAAGAGATTCATGAGATTAAATTGTAATCATATTAGAACTCAAGGATATACAAGGAAATATCAAAAGAGGATCATGATAGGATGATACAAAAAAGGGAGTTTCATATTGGAGAGAAATTATATTAATATAGTTCACGACCAAAGCTGATGCCTGATAAGTTGCATTCTAGATGGTTAGGTCCTTATGTTGTATCTAATTTATTCCTTATGATTCGGTGGAGATTACACCAGAGGAAATAAGAAGGATAATTATATCCAATGGGAAATTAATGAAGAAATACATTGAAGGAATTCCCAACCATATAGTTGATTTAATCACACTGTGTGACCCAATCATCACATGATAATATTAGGATGTTCCCAAACCTTTCCCTTTTATATCATTTTCCCAATTTAAAATTATATGTTTCATATGAACATATCATCTTATAGGTTCATATTAATTACAATGAAATATTTGAAGTGTGGGGGAGAGGACAACATTTTGGGGCAGCTATTTAGGATTTCCATTTGTGTGTTTTGTGTGTTCATTCTTTTACATTTTCTATTAAATTTTCAAAAAAATCTAATAAAAAATAAAAAACACATTATTTTACATGAACATTTACATAAGGAACATATAGAAAATAAATGTTTTCAAAATTCATTGGTAGCGTGATAATCATGAGAAATATTTCATCATCTAGGGTTGAATTTTATAAAAATGGAAGTCATTAATGATATGATTGGTTGTGTCATTATAAAAAATTTTATATTTTAACACCATTATTTATGATATTTGTTCATAGTAAATTATGTCATTAATTTCTCCTAAAAAATTATCATGTAACAATGCTTTGTTAAAATTTTCCTATTCAATTGAAGGTATATCCAGGCTAAGTAAACAACTCATCTTATATCAATAGTTGATCAATATGTTTTTTTATCTTTTGATTGGTTTCATTAATATACCAAATTTCCCTATGCATGTTTACCCAAAATAAAATAGTTGTACGTACTAAAAAAACAAAAAACACAAAAAAATATATTATCTCAATAAAGAGTGGAGGGATAAAACATAGAACATGTGTAGATATCTAGTTTAGGAGATTAAGGTTTCACTTTTAATAATTATTAAATGAGTGGGTCTAAAAATTTGATTGCAAAGGGATGGATAACTAGTTTGGTGAATTAAAATAGGTAAGAAGAGTTGTTTTACTTGAACAAAATATACTAAGGGTGGAGATATGAACATGAAATGGCCATCCCACACACACATGAAGAGATAGTGGCATAGTAGTCCCATGACAGTTTCTCTATGATTAGTGTCATTAATCTCACTCGATTTTGTTTTCAAACAATTTATTAGAAAATGAATTTATTATTTATTGAGATTGAATTTAGGTAGTATTCTTACTTTTTGTATATTGCCACTGTGGATTGGGGAATATGAATACACATATCTTATCATAATTTTTTTTTGGAAAATATGATATGTGGCTTTTCTTAGGAGTAAAAAAGGGTAAGTGTGGAGGAGTTGATAAAACAAATTTTTATTTAATATTTTATTGATAAGAAATTATAATTTTTTTCTCAAATTGTGTTAAATATGTTGATTTATGGAATATTTGGGATTAGATTATTTATTTGAAAATTTGAGGAAGATTTTCATACTTCCCTTTCAAAGTTCACTATAGTATTTTAAAAACAACTATTTCTCTATTACTTTTGTAACTATGAAATTTTGTAATAGAATTCATCACTCAATGGGTTGAAACTTTTATTCGGATGATATGAGATGGATTAAGAATTTTATTAGAGTAAAAAGGACATGAAGCCCAAGATGGAGATGACTCACCAGATTAGAATCCACTTCAGTATTTAGACCATAACATCATCATACATTATTTTTTCAAGCCTAAATTTTTAACGAAGATATATGACACGATTTCTAAAAAATAATCCTTATGTAAAGAAATTTGGTTCCCAAATTTTAGAGGTCAAACAGTCTGTTCAAGTAAGACTAAAATATTTGGACAAATTTCCCATCCACACTTGAAATGTATTAAAACTCAAGCCAACCATACACACTATAAATATTTGATTTTATCATTTATAGGGGATTTAATGTGAATTATAGGATTAGTAGAAGAGGATAAGAGGTGCATTTCCATTTAAATTCACCATTGAAGGAGAGAATATAACAATCTAGTATCTACACTAAAAAGATCTTCTTTTCCACTTATTTCTTGTAATGTTTTTTTATTTCAATAAAATATATATTTATATTACATTTATTCTATTAATTTCATTTTTTTATTATTATTTTTACTTCTTTGGTCTGGAACTCATGATTTGATATTTTATTGGGTTATATCCTTCTTAAACTTGTGAACATAAAAAATGTTTCTACGATGACTACAACATCCATAGAAGATCAGTTTTTAGTAATCAATCTACCTCTTACATTCTCAATTTATTTATTTTGAATCAATGAGATAATTTAATTAAGATAATATGAACCGTGAATTGAGTTTTTAAATTATAATAAACTAATAAATTCATTGAACAATTAACACAAAACTCATGATGTCAAGAAATGTGTGAATCGTGAGAACACGATCTTAATCATTAAAATAAGACCACATGAGGTAAATTTGTAGAGTTAAAATAAAATCTATAAAATAAATTCATCCCCATTTATAGAATGTATATGTTCCATAACTTACCATTTACCATAAGCTATCCTTATAATGTCAATAAATGGAGGGTTCTATTATTTCATGTTCTCAAGCTACACTAGGTTTTAATTCAATTCATAATTGTGGTTAATTTAACTCCCATTAGGTTTGATTTTAAAAAAATTAGAGGATAATAATTAATTGGAGTTTAATTTAAATGATAATTAATAATAAATAAGTGAATAGGTAGAGTTAGATCCACTATTATTTCTAAAAATAATTTTATAAAAAAATATTCCCATTGAGTTTTATTAATATAATTTTAAAAAGAAATAAAGTACAATATTTTCCACTCATAAATATTGAAGAATTATAAATTTTTATGATCCCATAATTTTATGTAGTGTGTTTATTTAATTTTATTTTATTTCCAAAATACCGTAAATATGTTGTTTTAATTACTTCCTTCTTCGAGAGATGACATTAATTAGACACTCTGTTGCAGCTAAATAACCAAAACCAAACATCATTTAAGATCACCCATGACAACACCTTTCAGACACCCCTTAGGTGTGCCACCTTGAAATTGACCTCTTTATTTATTGATCAAATTATTAGAACACCATCTAATATTTTTACATGGATCTTAAATGAAAATTACCAATATTAAATAAATTTTTATATAACATAAGCACCTACAACGTTATTCTCCTGAATTATAGATGGAATTTCCCCTTATTGGTAACTGCACAATTCATAATATCACCACTAAAGTGAATTGTTGAACCTCATAAATGAATTTCAATGCCTTATTAAATTAAATGTATTGATTATATTGAATAGATTTCTTCATGATGGGTTGCCTTTCTTAAATGAATTAAATGGATCAATTGAATAAATACTAATGGATGGTAAGGACAATCCAATTGTTTCATGCTTAATTTCATGGATTATTTGAATTTTGAAACCCTTCTTATAATTATAGGTCTTGATGATTATATTGATTATGAAGTGATTCATCAGTTTGTTATATTATTATGATTACGCCATAGAGATTGGATGTGGAACAATGGTTAAGGGAATTATTGAGCACAATGATTCTATCCCCCTTACATCGGGTGTTGAACATGATGTCCTACACCATTGACACTATTTAGATGGTGTACAAGATGAAAAATTTCTTTTTATTCAGGTGTTGACATGAAAAATCACCCACCTTCTCGAGTGAAGATCAGGATGTCTCACAATCATTATTAGATATAGGGATAATACTCTCTGATTGAGCCTATAGTTTCATTTAGATTGGTTATGGATGACTGAGTTAAGCCCTGGCCCTGCCAAAACCAAGTATCTAGGTATATGAATTATTACATCCTCAAATACCAAGTACATATAGGTATATGAAATATAGAAATATACCATGTATATATTATTACAATATAAAATTGTCTACCGATCAGATCATCATTCTGACCTAAATCAAAGTAGGTATAGATGTTAGTTTTCCTATAGAAACCTGAATGGTCTGTTCATTTATTTCTAGAATTTATTACAATTAATTTATACCTATACACCACTTAGCTATGCACAATTCATGGATTACTTGTAGAAACTATTAGTTGTGGCCTACTTGAACTTTATCCCACCAACTACTCTGGGCACCTTTGGTACCTGAGTTGATTAATTTTCTATAGGTATGAATAAGGGAAAGAACCCTACTACTAATACTTGACATTCTTATCTTACAGCTGGAGAATATGAGTAGAGGAATGAGTGCATGCTTAAGATAGTAGTGAACCACCCATTTTACTTTTTTTTATTTTTTTATAGCATATTGTATATGCCAGTCCCATGTTCCCCTTTTTAGTATATCAACATGTCATGGAATCAGGTATATGAAAATTCAGAGAGGATTTTTATTATTATTTAGTTTCTACATTATTTATATTTCTGAAGTTTCTTATTATGTCTATTATATGTGCTTCCAAAATGGTAGGTTGCTGGTCAAAATATTTACTGTTTTTTATATCATGATTCCATTATTTCCTTTTATTTATTATATCTATTATGGAAATCTAACATGAGGCTATATTATCCCTAGTATTCCACCTTTATTCCCTCTATGATAGTCAGCAACCTCTAGCATATGAGGAGCCCCACTTGAATCCATGTGATCCACCAGCTTGGAGCCTTAGTTAAGTGGAAACTCAGTTGGGATGTTACATATTTTCTTTCCCCTTGTGAAAAAGAGACAAATATTGGTTGAACATTTAGGCTCTTGAGTCAATCATGGAATGTGATTACTTAGCTAATAAATTTTAAGATTAATTTTTCCCACCCATATGCACTTGGAATATTTATAATGACATTTAAAATAGAACTCAATTAGATGGTGAATTAGCCTGGAAAACAAGGGATCACTTTAAGGAATTGAACTGAAATTTCCCAAACCATGGGATTATTTTTTGGATGAAACTTCAAACCTTTAACATGGATTACGACCAACAGATCACACTATGATGGATGGAACCACTAATAGAAGATTGAAGCTTAATAAAATAAGGGTAGGGATATCTATTTTAGATTAGATCTCTAATAATTATAGAATTGGAAAAAATATTACCCCTATAGTGTGGGATGCACCAGGTAGAAGAGACAAACAACCTTATATCCTAGGTTGAATCCCTCACAAAAAAGTTGAATTTGTTTAATTACCCCAACTCTAAACACCACCATTTCTAACATGACCACTAAATCTAGTAATGGAGGTCCAGTCATGTGAGGTGTGTTGTGGTCTATACCCATATTGGGAATTTCAAGAAAAGATACAAGGAAATCAAACTCGAGATTATAATTATGTATATTATAAGCAACAGACACAATAAAACCAATAGAATTATTACTAATAAATACCAATTAAATAGAAAAAAATAAAATAATCAAGGGAAATATGAATAGAAGAGTGGTCATTCTATACCATAAAATCAGAAACCACCTAGGTACCCACCTTATAACCAAGATCTTTAAATACAGTAACCATACCCCCTTAATCTTATTAGTTTCCACCCAAATAATAATTTTAGAAAGACCCACCTAGGTAGGCACATGTATCCCCACCAACATAGTCTAACATAAAAAATATTCTTTCCATATTTGTTAAAAAATTAGACTATAAAATTAATATAAAATAAAACGAAATGAAAAACCAAAGAGCTTCTCTATGTAATCTCGAGCATCATGTTTTTCAAATTCCCAATACTCTCTCAAATCAACTACTGGGTATAATGACCTGTAATAATGATACACATTCAAGAGAGGAGAGAAAGGTTGTAGTCCTTTGAAGAGAAAAGGATATTAATTTTCAATAACCGTGTACAAATAATTATAAAAAGAAAGAAAACCCAACTCAAGATGAAACAATAGATAAAAAATATAACACTGAATAATATAAACAAACAAAATATCCAAATAGAAAAAAAGTAATGTTCAAGAGTCAAATACCACAAAAGAGTATGAATATGTGACATTAACACCATATGGGTCCCCTATTCCATTTCAAAAAAGATGTGACAAGGAAAGACAGTGGTCTAATATATTTTATTATAAATTTTTAAACAACTCCACCTAAATATCCTATTTTATGAATCCATTTACTAGATTTCATCTTATTTAAAATTATTAAATAACATACTCTATAATAAGTGAAATATGGAATAACTAAGAGTCATATACTTGAATTAAGAGTTCTCTATGATGGTTTATAATAAAATTCAAACAAATATCAGAGACCTTGGAAGATTCTCAATTCAATTTACCGTTGACTAATGGAATTTTAGAAAATATTTATTTGATATTAGAACAAGAATAAATCTCATGCCAATGAGTGTTTTTATAGAGATTATGACTTTAATATATGAATATGAAAAGGGTAGTGCTTCATCTCAATGATATATCTACTATGTACCCTTATGGAATTTTTTAGGAAGTTTTAGTTATGGATAGAAAGCTCATTTTCCATGCTGCATTCTCACACTATTTTTATAGCTGATGAAGAGGATAATATTTTGGATATTGAAGATGAGAGGGAGAACCTATCACCTAATAAATTGGATAGAAATATATATTAAGAGGTAAAATAAATTGAACCTCTAACAAAAGGCTCATTCTTAGAGTTTACACCTTTGATCATTGAGCCACTAACATTAGAAATAAATCCCATACTCAACATGATCAAATACTCATTCTTAGAGACTAAAGATTCACTTCAAGTCATTATAATCTGAGAAACAAATAAAGATAAAAAAGATAATTTTCTTAATGGTCCTTTAAAGTCATAAAATCTTATTATCATAGAGTGTGGTAGATATTAAAGGGATAATACCCATGATATGTATATGTAAAATTATGTTGGAATAAGGCTCAAAACCAAAACTCAAACCTCAAAGGTAACTCACCACTCTTATGAAAGAAGTGGTCAAAAAAGTGTTTATGAAACTTATAGATACTTGAATTATTTTCTACATTTTATAAAGAAAATGGGTGACCACACTACAAGTGGTTATAAAGAAAGGATTCCCTACATTTATATAGAAAACTAAAAATGAGTTGATTCCAACTCAGACCATTACTATATTGCGAGTCTGGGTTGATTAAAGGAACTATAACTCTACAACTTAGAAGGATCATTTTACACTACCATTCATGGATCAGATAATAAGGATCTTATCCAGGAAAGTATTTTACTACTTCCAAGATGGATATTTAGGGTACAATGAAATCCATGTTGACCCGACTGATCATTCAAAAACAACATCCACATGCCCATTCAAAACCTCCACTTATCGATTGATATCGTTTGGAATGTGTAATGTGATGAAAAAATTCCAAATTTGTATGACACATATCTTTCATGATATGGTAAAGGATTTTTTAGAAATATTTATTGATGTTTTTTATACATTGATTATGCTTCTTGGTCTATCTGAGTACTTTAGAACTCACACTACAAGGCATCAAAGAGAAATATCTGGTGAAAAAATGCAAGAAATTATATTTTATGGTGAAATGGGGAATATTACATGAGTATAAGATTTAAAATAATTAATTATAAGTTTATTTTGATAAAATAAAATCTGTTAAAGAGTTACATAAACCCACCACTATGAAGTTTATAAGGAGTCTTATGGCCCATATAGTGTTCCATCGTTGGATTGTTAAATAATTTTGACAAATAGCTCAACCATTGACACACATAATATTTAAGTATATTACTTTTGAATACAATGAATAGTTTTATAAGAACATTGATGTTCTGAAAATAATAAAATTGGTATATCATGTTATTATCTTATTATATTGGGACAATGTCGTCAATATAATTTGTGACACAATTGGCTTTACTATGCGGGATTACTTAGGGAAGAGGGTTGTTTGTATTTTTAAACCCATATATTAAGATATTTATACCCTAAATGACTATAGAATTAATTATAACAATACAAAAAATATCTTCTTGTAGTGGTATTTGTGTTTGAAAAATTCAGATCTTATCTAGTGCTATATAGAGTTGTTGTTTTTACTGATCATGTGACATTAATGTATACTATAAATTAAAATTATTCTAAACCTAGGATGATTAGGTGGATAATTTTTATATAATAATTAAACATTTCCATTAAAGATATGAAGGGAACTAAAAATGTAATTACTGATCATCTTTCAAGACTCTATCTACCCAATATTGAAGATGATAAAGAGATGGAAATATTTGATGACTTACCTGATGAGACACTCTTTCAGGTGGATGTATAATCTTATACATGGTTCTAACATATAAAAATATATATCCACTGGAACTATACACTCGTACATCTCCTATAAATAGAGGAATAATTTTCGAGCTGATTCATTACACTACTACTGGGATGAGTTACTATTATTTAAGAAATATACTGATGGATTAATGATATGTTTCATTCTATAAGATGAAATTTAGAGTGTGGTAGAATTTTATCACATGTAACTGACTAGAATACAACAATGGTTTGGGAATAACATGGAAAAAACTCTTCAATGTTGATTATTATTTCCCACATTTTATTGGGATGCAAGAAGCTGCATGAAAATATGTGATCGATGCTAAAATATATGCATAATTGGAAAACATAATGAAATTCCATGGAATCCCATCACAGAGGTGAAAATATTCTATGTTTGGGGAATTTATTTCATGGATCCATTCCAAAATTATCTTGGAAATATATATATCTTGTTCGGTGTAGACTATGTCTCGAAGTGGGTAGAAGCAGAAGCTACCACCCTTGACATGACCAAAGTAGTTATGAAATTTCTGAACAAAAATATTTTTTACTTGTTTAGATTTACCTAATTACTCATTAGTGATCGGGGAACACATATAAAATATAATTACATTAAAGGGATGATTTAAAATTATGAAATTAAATAAAACATTGGTACCCATTACCACTTGAAAACTAGTGGGAAAGTGGAACTATATAGTTGGGAAATTAAACCGATTCTAAAAAAGATAGTCAATACAAGTAGTAAGGATTGTAGTATCAAACTTGATGAAACACATTGGGTATAATGAATAGCTTACCAAAATCCCATCAACACAAATCCTTTAAAAATATTATATGGAAAACTACGACACCTTCTGGTTGAATTTGAACACCACACATTCTAGGAAATTTAAAATTTAAACCTGGATTCCTAAAAATATGGGGAAAAGGGTTATTGTAATTGGATGAGCAGGATGAAATTATAATGGATTCTTACGAGAGTGAAAAAATTTATAAATATAAAACTTATATATATGAACTAATATATATATATATAATATAATGTTTATATTTAAATACATTCAATAGTAAATATATACTTGATATATATTTATTTTCCTTGAATGGTTTTATTATTAGTAACAATCCATTATAAAAGGATTAATTAGATTAACAGTTCATTGAAAAGAACTTAAATGAATTATGGGAAAACATCTATATCTATGATGCATTTTAAATTAATAAAACTCATCATGGACAAATATATAAATGGATATGATCCCTCCTATTATAGAAAATCAATTATGAGAAATCCTCTCAATTCTATTTTCCTCCCATACTGTTGTTCATCATCTGAGGTGAAGGCACTAGCACCCCTTTAACAATTGGGGGTCCACACAATATGACCATATATCCATTGGTTAGTGTACTTACCTTAGAGAGAGTGTTATTTTGTTTTCATTTGTTCATGACCTTCATCACTCATTCTCCTTCATCGAGAAAGATGAATACAACTATTGTTGGAAAATACTATGTAAACTGTTTATATTGTTTATTTATGCAATGATTCTCAAAGATAGACATTCCTATGTTTGGGTTATGTTCCACTACATATGATAATATTATTTTCATAAAAAACCCATTAGTGATATCATAAGGTAGGATTCTTTAATAAATCAACTCATTTATTGTTTTATTAAAAATATGTTTTAATAGTAAAAAATATTTTTCAAGGCTAAAAATATATATTAAATGATCATAAATATATAACAATTATTTATGAAACTAAATAATGTTTATAGTTTAATCAAGATAAATAATTTTTTAATTGAATTATATTATTTATATATTTTTATAAATAATTAAAATGGTATTCTTAAATATTTATATAAATTTATAACAGTGTTTTATAAATTAATTAACTATAAGATATTTATGGTTAATTGATAAATTTATTTTTAAAATACATTTGGAAAAATTAATTGGAGTTTTTTATGATATAGATATAAATGGTTAATTTAGAAATCATAAAAGGTTATCTATAAGGAGTTTATAAATTCCAATATAAATGATATTTTGGTTATATAAAAATGATTACATAATATATATTGAATTATAAAATGTATATAATTCATGAAATATCATTGAAATTTCAATTAATATAAAAGGTGAAAGGGTTCATAATGAAAATAATAAAAAAAATTATATTATTTCTAATTTATTAAATATTTATAATTATCATTTATTTATGAATAGTTCAAAAATTTGATCACAGGTTTAAATATTTGAATTGTTCATTTATTTAGTGTTTATTCCCTATTTTATTTGTAGTTTTAAATTTAGTATATTATAAATGAATGTATACCAAAGTTTATATGATGAATTACTTCTATGATAGAGCCTTTCATATGATGCTTGGTTTGATATCATAAAATTTTGTTTTCATCTAACATGACCTTGGTTTGTAATTTTATTTATGATCTTGAGAATAATTGTTTGGTATAGTTTGTGCATATTGGGCATTAGAGTTTTAATGAATTTGTTTATCTCTTGAGTAAACTATCCTCGGGAGTAGGGACTTGGGATCAGACCACCTACTTTCAAAGAGCCATTCCTTGGAAAGTAAAGTGAATGGGGTTGGTTATCTATCACTATGAGCTTAATTATATAGAGTTTTTTAATCTCATATAAATATATGCCTTTAAATGAAGTGTTTATATACCTTATTCATACGATTAATTTGAATATTTATGAATTAACTTAAATTATCTTTGAGTGATTAACATATACTTTTGTGTTGTGTAAAGAGTTACACATTAATGTGGTGTCAACACATGAATTTGGTGATTGGAATATGGATTTCTGAAACTAATTTTTTAAAATCATTCAAACACAAAAGGGAATAATTCATGAGAATATAATTATTAAAGAATTTTATATGTAGATTATTTATATTAAATCAATGAGACCTTAAAATAAAACCCCATAAATACGAAGTGTTAGATTCCTTAAAAATAAATGCCTATGAAGACCTTGATCATTCAATCAGGTAGGTTTTTCCTTCGTAGGGTTCCCCTAAATTATCTAGTGTAAGGGAAGAAAGTAATGGGTGAAAATAGACCATACATGGGTAGGTTCTACCTTTATAAGGATCCCTTATATTTTTGTTTGTTAATATATTTATCACATTGTCTTTAGGATATAATTATCTAGGAACCCCCTAGGATAAATACAATAAAAACAAAGTTGTGTGAATCTATAGTGATGGATTTGGATAAAGGGTTATCCAATCAAATATACAAGAGTCACAACTACTAAGATTGGGATGGTTCACTACCTAAATAATTAATTTTTGAGAGAAACTACCAATAATACTCATTTATTAGTAAAATATTGATCTTATCTCACTAAATAGATATGATATACATGGTTATCATTTTTACTGAGATAAATATCATTAGAAAAACCCTAATGAAAAGATTTAATATATGATATTAACCATATTAAAAGTTATATTGTATATAAATGCATCATAATCATCAAACTAAACCTTATATTAATCATTGAAATGAGTAATTTAAGGTAAGTAACTCCTAAGATTTGTAGTTTAAGAAATGTTCTCAAAAAAGTGAAATATTCTATGCGTTATAATAGTTCTTTCATAAGTAACCAACTGTTTATGTTTTTCAACAAGAAAATCAAGATACATATGGAATCATGGAATGATTTATTATGGTTTCAAAGATATTATTTGTAGAATAACTAAAGTAATCTTAGTCTCCACTAATGTACACAATATTATTGGGTATATAAATGATTTTAGTCTCATATACTGAATATTATTGGGTATATCAAATGATATTAAATATTATTGAATATATTGATGACTTTATGTGATTAAAATTTTTCTTAAATATTTATTGGTTATAGAATGAAATTCTATTTTTTTGATTGATATATCATATAAACATTATGTTTTTCAATGTTTTTAAAATATACATAAGGTTAAAAATTGAGAAAGAATTAAAGATTAAAGTTTTCCTTTAAGTAATAGAGAAAAGTAGTTACTACATTGATAACATGGATTCTTAAAGCTTACAAAAACTCAACAAAACGTTTTTATTTTATCTCATTTATCGAATGAGAAGAGATTATAATTTTTTTTGTTTAACTTAAATTATATTGGAGTTTTTTTTACACATGGTTAATGGTTAGTTTAATTATATAACATGATTGAAAAGGGGAGTAAAATGGATTGTTTTGGTTAGGGAATTTTTCCTATTATTATTTATAGAAACTTTCTTACAATATGATTGAATTCAACATAAAATTTCACCCAATACACTCAAAGTGTTGAGAATAAATGAACTAGGCATATGATTTTTGGATTCTGGTACTACATGGATAGTACAAGTGGGTAAGAGTTCCAACCAAAAAAAGGGAACAATATTTGTCAAAAAATAAATTCAGGATCATAGAATCCTAGGGATGTAATTATAATAATTCAATATTATTGTGTTATGAAAGATATATTTAATTGATTTTGGTAACTCTATGGAATTTCCATGGTAGGTACGTATGATATAGAGATTAATTATTCTATATTGAAGGGTATGTTAAACTGAGTGTATTTTTTAAAAGTGTTTTAAATATAAATGAGTTCAAAATTAGAGGAATAATTGATTGAACTTTTTTCTTACATTAAAGTGATTAAGTTAACAGTTTCCAAAATGAGGATTTTAATGTAATGTTTTATTATCAAGATCAAATGAATATGAGAAAAAGATTTGTATCTTGATCTCACTTCTCTTATATGATAAGAGAGGGTATTTGGAAAAATGGTTTTTATGAGATGATTAAATGTATAAAAATTATTTATAATTCAATGGATTTCTATATCATATTTCGAGAATAATATTTAGATAAAATTGTTTATCTAGGATAAAACTGATTATCCTGATATTCTTTAAAATACGAGGTAAAATATTCCTTCCATCAACTGATGAGGTATTTTAGTAAAATATTCTTTTCAAAAGGAATGTTTTAAAACACATATAATACTATACATTATATAGAAACACTAATTTGTATTTTTAATATTCCTACTAAAAGAAAAAAATGTTATTTCCTAAAATACATAGTAGTTTGTAAGAAATATTAAAAATATTTTCTGAAGAGAATATAATGTTTTAGAGGCTATTAGGAGTATGTTTGAACTTAGAGAATTTCAAAATTAACAGATAAAATATTCTGTCCATCAAATATTATAGTGATTCATCACTTAATACATATATATATATACATATTAATGGAGTTTAGGATATTTGGTAGTAAAGAAAAATGTAAATAGGTACATTTAGTTACTATGTGAATGTGAATATTTATATTAACTAAAGGATTGTACCAGTATAAGATTATAATGACTGTTTACAGAATATCCTAAAATGTATATGATATATAAGAATAAATAAATATTAAGAATTATATTTAGTTATCATATTAAAGTGACTTACACATGATTTATTAAAATAATATTTAAGATATGATGATATTAAAAACGTAAATAGTTACATTAGTTTCTATGAGAAATTGAAATTCACTTGATATCCTAAATGTTATTAAGATATAATGTTCAATAAAATTGTAAATATTTACATTTAGTTACCATAATAAATTTAACATTACCATTATTTAATAGATTATACTAGTTAATAATAAAAGTATAACACTTTATATCATAAAGAGTTTAGCGTATGGAAGTAATGAAAAATGTGAATAGTTACATTAGTTATCGTAACAAAGTTGATACCATTTAATCTAAAAATAGTTTAGTATTTGATGATAAAGTGATAATGTAAACAATTAAATTATTTAAAAAATATTTCAAGGAATCTTTTTGCAGGAAAAGGTTTCAAGGATGATGATATTGTATGTAATGAGTTATAAGTAGACAAAAAAATATAACATTATAACATTTGATGTTATAAAGTGATAGAGTTTGATTATAGGTTCATAGATTTAATCTTAAGGGATATGATTCCTCGGTCTCACCATTATTCAAACATTCTTTCTTCAAAAATGTTACTCACTAAAAGGTTAGTGAGAGTAGTTCATCATATGGTCACATAGGAATGCGACATAATTTATATTTGAATTTAATGTTTAGAAAATGAATTCATTACTACATCAACCACATTAGGGTCATGTTATATATCTATAAGAGATTAGTTGTGATGGTTGTAAATGTATTATGTTATTATAATAAATGAAATATCCATTTATCATTCATTCATGTGTGCTGAAATTTATTTTACATGAAAAGTCAAATGATAAATATCCCCTCAAAGTACAAACTTTGAGTTGTCCCTAACTAATGATCATCATGGAGTATGATAGGATATGATGATATATGAAGGTTATATTGAATAAATTTTTATAACCATTACAAAGGGTTGTATATGAGATATTTAATAAAAGATTCTTAAGTTAATAAGTAGATACATATTACTTAGACCGATGCACTAAAGTACATCTCACAGAATGTCATACAGTAATAGATATACATAGGGGTATACTATTATTTTCAATCCATCCTACCCAAGTTTTGTGAGATACCTAGAATGAGATAATTCTAACTTTTATACCCTAATTACTCAAGTCAACGTATGAACTAAGATAATATAGGGGTGGTTGGGTATGTTTCTGATCATGTCGTTAGTTGGAGTGCAACCAAGATGGGTTTTATCCACGTGTATAATATGAAAAGATATCTAGCCCTCGATTGTTTTAGGCTGATGAAATTCACGGAGATGTGTAGTTATTTCATATAAGATTTTATCATGTACTAGTATAGTCGAAATTATATGTGATTATTAGATATACTAATGATATATGATGTATTCATGCACTTAGATAGTCTTTTTTGTAGAATTAAAAAAATTACGAGAGGCCCATACTAAATTGACATGTTCTATATCAAGTGGTTGCTATATTTCATGGAGAATGGGATTATATATGACATATATGATTTTATATGATAGATATTGTGGTGTAAATGTTCATATATAGATATAACTGTGTCTGATGTAGATCACACCAAAACCCTTAGTAACATGATTATCATTGATGTTTTGGTAGAGGATACTCTTTTCTTACATCTATAAAATATGTTTTTAATTTTTTTTAAAAATGATAAGGAATGAAGAGTTAAACAATTAGGCCCTTAGATATGGATAAAAATTTCTAGAAATTATTTGTTGAAAATGAAGAGAGTTTGATGAAAAACCCATATCCAAACAGTATGGATGAATTCAAAAATACTTATGATGTTATGAATAAAGTCCTTATGAAATTTTAGTGAAATTGGGAGACTGTTATGCACTAATATATATATATATAATATAAAGAACATTTTTCCATTCATGCAATAATATATATATATATATATATTTGATATATATTTATTTTCCTCAATCATTTTTATTATCAGTTAAATTACATTATGAATGAATTAATTGTCTTGATCACTTATTGAATAAGATTAAATAAATTATGGGAATAAATGTACATGGATACATTAATATGTATTATGTATTTTCATTTAATGAAATGCGTATTGGATTTCTATATAAAGGGATAAAATCCCTCCTGTTGTAGATAAGAAATTGTGCGTTGGCCTCCAGTCTCTCTCTTCTTCCCACACTACTATTTAATATCTAAGAGAAAGGCACTAGAACCCCTTAAACACTGGTGTATCCACATGATACAATCATGGATCCATTGGTTGGAGTACCCCCACAAAGGAAGAGTGATTTTTTAACCACTTCATGATCTACATCAAGCATTCTCCTTTTCCAAGAAAGAAGAAGATTGCTTCCATTAGTGATTTCTAGGTACATTATTTATACAGTTTATTTACATGGTGATTATTAAAGATAGAATTGCCTTTTTTGGGTTATATTATACTTAATATGATCATATTATGTTTATAAAAACCCATAAAAAACAAACCAACTTCAAAACTGATGTATCACAACACAAATATTCACACCATAAGACAAGGTTATTTAGTTCAATTACCACAAAATATTATTACCTAGAAAACTAATATTTTTATGGATGGGTCTATTTGAAGCTATTAAAGTATTATTCTATGAAGCTATAGAAATATGATAATGGTATATACTATCATTTAAGTACAATGAACATTTTTTGAAAATAGACCAAGAATTGTTTCAAGAAGGGTGTTTCTTATTTTTAAAATTCACATGATTTAGGGGCATGTATAACTCTTGAACCTAAATGAAACACTAATTTATAGAAAAAAAGTTTTTTTATAGTTATATTTTAATCATTGAATTTTTATAGGTTCAATGTTGCTGGATAAGTTTTATATTCTTAAAAAACAACATTTATGGAGTAAAACCATATTTTAGATCATAATAAAAAGTGGTTTAAAAAATTAATACTCTCAAAAATTATTTTTTAAAACATTAATTTCTTCCGTAAGTTTATGAACCAAATATTTAACCCATAATCCTAGGTTTTATGGTTATTCCCCCCCAACTCCTCTTCCGCCATCACTCACTCTACTGCTTAACCCCCCTTGGATGCATAACCCCCCTTCTCCTCCCCACACTCGTCTGAACCTCTACTCTTATACTAACCACCCTTCTTACACGTCTTCCATCGGATCTTCTTAGATATGGAATTAACCAAAGTAGGATGTCTTTTAACATCCATGAATGTGGATTGAGGTAAGAAATATCCCATGAATAAGCATTCATCTTGGGATCCTTCTCCATCTAGACTACCACTGGATGACCCACCACTATTCTTTCCCATTAGGTTTGAATTCCTTATCAACATCACACTATTCATAGGATTATACCAAGACATCTTAGATTCAACCTAATGAAATTTTATGGACCCATAGCATCAGGTCCTCTTAGCCATTTGAAGGCCAAGAATATGTGAAAAAAATAAGAAACTAGATTTTATCATGATTCAAATGATCTTTATGGATGAGGAAGTTATGGAGGTCCTCCATCAAATATAACTCTAGTTTATTTTCTAGATCCAAGAGGATTCATATTGAATAATCTTCCTTGAGTTTCTAACTATATTCAAGATCAACATCATTCACATCACCTATCAGTTTGGAGGTAGGGATTGAGAACTCATGCTATGCAAGTTCAACATTGGTCTAGGAATCTACCCGTCATATTTTTATACCTCTCCCACTTACACCACCTTGATCCTAGATCTCAATAAGACTGATACACTAAATATATGGTTAGAGATAACCCATAAAACCATGCTAATACATGATATTCCTAACATTAAGAGCACCCAATAGAAGGGTTCCACTCTCAGGATCATCTATCATGCTTTAGACCATGCCGAGCTGGCACTAGGAGACTCCCATGGGGCCATCACACAGATTTGGGTGGTCATCCATTCCACATACATGAGAACCCCTATAGTGAACATAGACCTCTAGTTCACTTTTTATTATGAGGTTTAGTCCAGGAAGAAGTGAGACATCCTTATAGGACAATCCTTCACCACTCATCTCGGTAGGAACATAGGTGTCTTAGATACCTCCAAACTCATCTCCACAATTGGAATGATGAAGTCCATAGACTTTGTCATTCTAAATAATATAGAGCTTATTTAGAAGGTTGATGACTATTATGATGGGATTCCAGATTCTTTCAAGTCCACTGATGATGCACCTTCTCCTACTACCTCATCATCCCCTTTAGTTCCTATTGATAAGTCTACACTTGAAAGACCCGAGGCTTCGGTTTCATCTCAATATATCCATGTTATGATGGTTATGTGGACAATGGTCCACTTCTATGATAATATTCTATAGTGCATTATAGGGAACCAATGGAGAATGTTTCATCACTTTGGTATTCCATTTTTTGAACCACCACATATTTATTCTTTTTTGTCTACCACCCATACTCCACCAAAACACCCTCACCCTTCTACCATCAAGACTACCTCCAACACCACACTTACCACATCCACCCCCACTAGTGTACTCCATAATTGATAATCCTTTGAAGAACACTGAAACTAATACTCAAAGGAATTTATTAGCTGATCATGATCGAAAAGGAAAGTTCCCTACTATTATGACTCCTACCAAGGTTTGATTTATCAATACCATTTGAAAACACATGGCATCTTTTCAGATAAACACCTCACCTGTTCCCACCTCATACCAATTACGACTTATGGAAACTGAGCCTACTTCTAGAACCATGAATCTTATTATGAAGATCGATCCTTATGTACCTTCCAATATCACTAATATAGATATTGTAGGCAAGATCTTGAAATATAGTGTAAGGGAGGGGACCACTGATGCTGATCAATAATATTCTTCCCGCTATTCTTAGTTATTCCCCATTATACCCATCCCCTATTTTACCCTTTTTGGGTGTATTTTTTGATTCACTATATCCCATAACACTCATTGTATATTTTAATTGAATTTATGGAAGGAATGAATTTTTTTTTCCTGATACACTTGTTACTCATTAATCATTCATCATTCATTCAACTATGTCATGTATTGCTCATATTATTCTTCATTCACCCTTGATGCTCCAAATATAACACCAGTTTTCCTTCCCAATTATGTCCACACTCATCTAGTTTTAACATAAGAGATCCTCCCATAAGTTCCATGTATGCTTCAGATTCCACACGATAGGTTTTTTCTTACCATTGTTTAGGTTGTGAATCCTCTAAAGAGTCAATTCGAGATAGAGGACACTACCTCTAGTGTCTGAAAGAGGTTGAGTATCACTAAGCATATTGAATGATCCATTTGATTAATTACACCCATCTAGATAAAAACATATTAATTATCAATTTATGGGAGGTAACCCATAGTTCATTATTTTTAGTATTAGCGATGTTTGTTTTGGTATTTTACTTTAATTTTATAGTATTTTTCTGCTAATTCATTCATTCAGGAACGTCATTTTATAATGGTCCATTAATTTATATGAGATGATATTAATTTTTATTTCTCTATTAACCTATACATGTTATGATTTCATACTTGATACATCCTTTTAAATAATCATTTATCTAGTGCATGTATTTTTTCCTATGATAATATTCATGGTAGCATGGATTCACATCAAAATATAAAATTTTCATTGATCGCATGCCATTCATTATAAAAGTTCCCAATTCTCTTCCTATTTAATTATTCTCATTTCCTTTTTTTCTACTATCATTTAACATCTCCCACATAACTTCCCAAATAGTGTGGAAACTATTTCAATTTATGTGTTGGGGGGTCATATTTCAGCTTCATTACATATTCACCTTGTTTGTTTCTTGTTCTCATTAGTCGAGGAGAAATTTTTCATTATAAGCATTCATTAACTTTAAATATCATTACACTAATTAAAATAAAAGAGAATGTTTATATGAAAAAAATCTAAAATATATTATTTATTCATACTTAGATCTTTAGCATGATTGATGAGTTATGTAATTTAGTTGTAATTCTAAATTAAAAAAATTGTTTTTGATTAACTTATTATTGGTCAGTATGCCATGTTTATTGCCATTTTTTATTTATTCCTATTAATGAGAGGATTATAGACCTATGTTTTACCATTATTTATTGATCATATTTCTCAATAGATACATGGGGCATGTGAACATATCAAAACATTTATTTGTATCTTATCGAGTGTATGACTAAATAAATACAATATTAAAAAGATTGAGGCATTTTGATTGACCAATCCCATTTTTTCATAACACTCACCTACATATTTTTCATTATTAATTCCATATAATCCATGGATGAAATTATTAGGATTGAGACAAGTTCTACGAACAATTTGTCCCTTCCTACCCTCCTCTTTTATATGGATGCATTATTTTCACTTGAATAAGTGTGGGGGGGGGGAATCATTTCTACTAAACAAAAAATTCTTGTTACTAAGGATATGTTCAGTGGTATTTTCAATAGATATATAAGATGTGGTGTTTGGTTAATTCTGATGAACATTCATGATTATCCTTTCTGCAATTAAAAAAACTCACAGGTTGTATATTAGGAAGGTCAAAAATCACTATTACAAGACCAATTAATCGCATGGTAAATCATTTCTAGTTAGGTTATGCAAGCGAGATTTATCCTAAACATTACATCCAAAAAATAAATAGAGAGACAGAGAAAATAGGAAAAATGATACTTTCATCATTCTTTTATAGCATATTCCTGGACCTTCCTTGTTCTTTTGGGAGTGTGAAGATTCTATTTTCTGGAGGAGTTTCTTCATTACAGTATTTCCAATTATCAGGAATTATTATTTAGAGTTTACCATTCTTTTTTAGCATTATTGTTATCATCTACACACCTAACCTCTCCCTCAGATACATTTTAACCTTATTGTTAAATGACTCATAGTTATTTGTGTTATTTTTATTTATGATGTAGAGATATTAGATATAATTCAAGCCTATGGTTATTAACATGTATTTAGGGTATGATCATAACTTTAGTCTCATTTTACCTTGAGTGATAAGAGAAAATTAATTATGAGGTAAATTTTCACATGGGTATAGCTATTTAAGGAACATTTGAGAAATTGAAATTAAAGGAAGAGAGGTTTTGAATAATGAATTTAACCTTGATGTATGACTAATTATCTATGGATGGAAGATTATGGAGGACTATAAATTTTTTGTAACACATGAATTTATTTTTATGGTTGTATTTCATGTTTCCTATTAAAAAATTTTTCCCTTTGAGATTCTTATTCTGGTGATTTTTTCTTAAGGACAAGAAATTGTTCGAGTGTGGGATAATTTTTTATAACACTTGTTTTTTTGGTTTTTATAGAGAATACATGATGACATTGAAAAAGGGATGTTGTTGTTAAAGTATTAAATTTCAAAAAAATTACGCCATAAATTCCAATTTATGATGTAAATCCATTGAAGACAAAGCCCTATCTAGTTGCAGACCCATGTTATAAAACCTTTGTAGGTAGTAAAATTTTCTAAAAGAATAAAAACATATAGTGTAAGAGGGATAATTACATAATAAAACCCTCAGACAACAAAAATTTCATTCAAGATGTAAGTCTTCGTGAAACAGTGTACTAAATATTTTAAATCCATGACTTAAGATATAAAAGTACAAGGAATAGAGAAACTCATATATACTTATGATGTAACATTTATTTATATAGTAAGGTTATTAAACCTTTATATATTATAGGCCTCTACCATATTTATATTTTGAATCTTTTTAAATTATTTTAACATATTTTATGTAATATTATTGTGAATATAATCATCTTTTTTAGAAACACTTATTTTTGAGGAATTTTTGATATCTTTTATTATTCTGAATCTTTTGTTACATTCAAATCCAATTTACATGTTCTTTCTTCTTCTAAATTCAATTAAGTGGATTGATTGATAATTTTTTATTTAATAATTAATTGTTTAATATATGTTTTAATTATTCTGTAATTACTTTATATATTTAAATCTATCATTTCCACACATGCGTAATATGCATACGACTATGGGTTAAGAGTATGGGTAGTGTAAGCACAATGAATTATTAAATAAAAACTTAGGTAATCCATTAGAAATTAATTAGGTTATGAAATCATGTTTATCATGTTATTTGTCATGAAAATTATCCAGGGAATTGCAAAAACAGGACCCTAACCTAATTTGAGTTAAGATTACTAGGACCAATAGCTCGTGCTTAATTCTACTTTTGAAGTTCTGAATCTTTCACCTAGACCGGTGACCACCTGTAGACCAAAGAATGGTATCCAATATTAGTAGATCTAATTAGTTTAATCAAATACAACAAGTTAATTTTTAATTACTTCATAGCCTAATCCATAGGACCATCATAAGATAGATTTAGAAATAACATTTACATAAGCACCACAAAATTGATCATTAACCCTTAGTAATCAATTTAAGTTTAATCTATTTTTTAGAATAAATCAAAATACATTATATTTTTTGAGTAATCCATCTATAAGTTCTAAACTATAGTTTATAATCCATTTTATCTTCTCCTAATGGGTTTGAACCCAAACATCCATTATCCTGTGTACCTTTAAAATAAAGTTAGTTGGATTTCACAAAAATTTCTAATCTGACTATGACCATGAATAATTAATGAAAAAACATAGGCTGATCATCAATGATAAAAAAATAAATGAAATACCCACACATTTTTATAGTGTTTAGTCCCAATGTGGGTAACTGGTCTTTTCTATTTCTAGTTACTATCCCAAGCCACAAAAAATTACTAAATAATAAAAAGTGAATAAAAATCATCTAATTCCAATAAAGATCCTTATATATCCCAATAAGAAATATCGATGGTTCCCACCAATTAAAATGTTTAATTCTTCTTCTTAGCCAACATAGTGGTGGAAATTTTAATTCTACCCACACTGTAATCTTTTTAGAATTTAAATCAATAAAACTCAAGTTACTATAAGATTAATTCCTAGTCACCCAAATACATAGTTCTCTATAATGTTTCACTACTTCTTTTACTCTAAAAACCTTTCGAACTGTAGCACATATTCAAATATTATTATGATTTTTCAAACAAGTTTGTTCTGATACTACTCAATAATCTACTATTTTATAATACCCAAAATCATAATAGTAATTATTTAATGAATTATCTTATTATATACTCTATATTTTCCCTAATTAACATAGATTCATGGTATTTAAACTAATCAAACTTTACTCTTTCATATTTCTTATTGAATTCCATAAATGTTTCTTGAAATTATAGATACAACAATCCTCTTAATCCTTTAGCTTAAATGAAAGTGAATGTTCCCTAGGATTTCATAAAAAATCATGCATTATATATTGAGAATGTTATCCTTGGATGTCCTTCATAATATCATCATCATGTATATCTACAAGTGTTTTAACCACTGTTAGTTATATATGGTTAAGTCTACTAAAAAAGAATTTACTATATGAAATCATTATTCCCTTGATTCAGTAAAACTAAAACACATGGCTCGTCATTGAACTTAGGTTTACAATACTTTTTCATGCAAGTTAAACATACAATTACCAAGTTATCCATTCTCCTGACGCCTAAAAAATCCTATACACCGCACTAAAAAAATCTAGATATATGAATATTTGAATAGCCTATAGTATTTATCCCATTACACCCATGGACCACCACCAACCACTATGCATAAAATGAATTTTCATCATCACCCCATGCTTTTCCCACCATTGTTTAATCTTATAAACAATTTAAATAAAATATACATGTGCAGTTTTGACTTCTCTAATTCATCACTTACTGTACTTAGTCACCATTATGTCATTTGAAGAGGCTCATAGTCCAACTCATCCTCCTATAGACTTTTTTTCAAAGAATTAAATTTCAATTGAAGTTATCTTCTCCTAGTAAAGAGCTCCAGGAAGATACATCATGGTTTACATTGATGCATTATGTGGTTATATATGATAAAATTCTTTGAGCGTGTATTTTTTAAAGATAAATACTATATGGTGAAACAAACCCCATATCAGATATTCAAGTGTAATTAAAGTAAATTATAAGCTGTTTCACTTCTTAAACCACTTATTGAAATATTTCAGGGCTTTGTGGCATGCTATAGTTATTGTGGCCAACACTATGGAGAGGCCAACTATGTGGAAATAATACATTATAGTACATTGTATTAGGCTAATTAAACTGTATATTTTAAATAAACTCGCAAATTAATTTTCTATTACAAATTTATGTTATAATAATTGTATCTTATGGTTACCTAATAAGATAATATTCAAAGAATCCACTGAACTCAGATCATCAGAATCAACAAGTTACTTAAATCATCAAGAACATTTAAACAAGCTGTTGAAAACAAATACAATAACATTAAAAAAATCCAAACCATGAGTTCTTAAATATATATTCAATAGTATTATAGGACATAGATTATTTTTATTATCAAGTATTGGGGTATCATATGAAATTATGGCTTCTCATGAATTTCTAGCCTGGTGATCTTTCAGAAGGGAGATTTTGTGGACAACACCGCCAATAGGAATTAAATATGTTTTACTTGTCATTAGATATTTCTCTCTGAAAATATTTATATCGATTCTTAGATTCAACATTATTGTTAATATTTATCACGAATCACACGTTTTGTTATTCGGATAAAAACTATGATGATATATACTTGGAGTGAGATAACATACATTGTGTGTGTCATAAGTGATATAAAATTAATTTAATGAGTTAATAAATGGGTTTAAACTTCAATTTAATGAATGAATATATCTTTAGAACATTGATTCAAATGGATATATTTTCCTATTAACCTAACCCAGATACCCTCTCAAACTGGTACCTGAACCGAACCATCACATACCCGAAGGGTGTTCATGACCCCCATTGGCTGACGACTAGCACCAGGATATCAATAACCACAAGAGGGAACAATTTCTCCCAACTTGTAGTAGACAACATGAAAAATATATAAAATTGAAAGGAAGAAATTGTATAATAATAACAATAATATATGTCATATAAAAACAAAATAAGAAAAATAACTCAAGGATAGATAAACAATATCCAACATTATTTTCAAAAAGAAAAGGATAGATAAAACAAAAATAGAAACTCTGTTTGGTAGTGTGGGTAAACTCCTGTAATCTCACCACTAACAACCCATACACATATGAAAGAATACCATGCTACATCACTATGGCACCATGACATTACCTTCATCGAAAAACATAACAAGGTTTATGAACCACTAAAGGGGTGCACAAGGTGTGAGATAAATACCCTCAATAGGATCCCACGAAGGTGTTACATATCAAGTATCTGTAAAAAAAATTGAAAAAATGAGCATCTTTAAATAAAATAATGTTGGATAAATAGTTAAACTATTTATCAAAATCAGGGTAATTTTTCTTCTTTTCAATAGTTATAAATATGCATGTAAACCAGTTTCAAATCATTTCACATATATCATTGAAGTCAAATTAAATCATGAGTCACATATCATATCGAATCCATGAAATTACAATATAAAACAGTACAATCCAAATCACAAGTAACATCACACCAAGGATCAAAATAGGTCAGGCTAGCTAGGATGGTCATACAAAAACATAGACAATATCACACATCAATCCTCTAGATATATGCATCGAATTAAGAGAGTAGAGAAACACCCCTGAAGGTGAACCGACCAAAAATTATATCAATTTCCATGAACAATGCTCCTAGGGAGTAGATTAACACCCCATGAGTGAACCCCCCAACAATATCAATTGGCAAGATCAATTACTACACCTTCCACTTAAGTATCCAAGGCTTCCCATGTGTTTTTTTCATACAATTTCATCAGATCCATGTTTTGAAAACCATTTTATAAACTCATTTCACAATGATTTGAAAATTTCTTTTGTTTTACCAAAATAAAGGTAAAACCATATTTTCTCAAAATTACATTTCCACACACACAATTTAATCATGACAATTCATTTATAAAACAATTTATAAAACCAGAGAAATATAATTCATCCAATATAGGCTAGAGATAGAACTAACCACCTCAATTCGGGTCTCACATGCCCGTAATAGAATCTATCAACATGAATGAACATAAATATGAAAATGGAGGCCCTAGAATTGATCCCCAAATCTCATAATCTATTTTATAAGAAAGGCAGTCGGAAAATAGGGGAGATCATTAAATACCTTAAATAACACTCACACTACACCATAAACAACATAAGGAATAGCCTCTAGAGGAATATCCCACAAATAATCTAGATAGGATCAAGGATATTGTCATTATAGATCAATATATTTGATAATTAACCATAATGGTGCTATTGTGATCAATTAAATTCAAGAAGAAGAAGGATATCATACACGGAGAGACACACCAAAACTGTAATGAAAATGAATCACTGAATGAATTATTTGGAAGGAGAAGATATCCCAAATATTTTTTAGGAGAGCTCCTGGTTCTTGAGGGATAATACTGTGGTCGAATGAAGAATTAAGAACTATATAATACAATAAAAATAACTTATCTCAAAACATTAATTATGTTAAAATGTTTCATGGTGTGAATTTCTCAATTTTAAAAAGGCATTGAAAAAATAATCACCTCAGAATAGAAATCCTGATTTTTTACCATTACATGACATGAAAAAACATTCATGGAATGTAAAATTTCACTCCTAGAACCAATTCCTAATATCTTATAGGTTACCAATACATGATGTTTAAAACATTCAGTAAGTGAAAAATTATTTTGGGTAATAAACATTCCAAATTTTGAAGAAACACTGAAACCATGTCTAGTGTTCTCTGAAAATGGGGAGAGCCCCAAATAACCCTTAACAATTTTACCCATATTCTATTAATTCAAAAAATACATCCCTAAACCTTAGGCCATTTTCCCTGATAAAATATTTTCATCCTATAGAGTTATAAAATGCACCCAAATAAAGAGGGAAATGATAATAGAGAATAAAAATATCTAAAAGAAGGTAACAAGTTGTTAAAAACAGCCCACCCTAATAATTTTCATCCCCAGGAAGTCATGTGAAAGAATAGGGCCTTGAAAAATGTGAGGCCCCTACTCCCCCATTAAGGAATCACTGTTACAAGTCTTGTGAAAATTTTATTTGTGTCACCATAGCACTCCAAACAACAGAATTGACTTCCCATGCAAGAATTTCACCTAAGAGTCAATAATCTCAGTTGGGTTCTCCACAACAGAAAGGTGTTTCTATAACTTTATGTCTTCACAACTCAGAACATGGGAGTGATTATGATGACTATTACAGAGATGAGATATGTGTAAAAAATCATGAAAACCCATCTAAAAAATAAGAAATGAAAACTAATAAGAAGTTTTCCAAGACATATGGGGAACTAAACTAGTTCAACATATCTCAAATACAACATTTCCTATTTTCTGAGTCAATAGTGACCCAATCGAAGAGTAAATTTTAACATAAAATGGTAACCTATGGAAAACTCCAAAGGACTATGTCAATGATACACATATGATTTCTCCCAAATCTAATATTAGAGATGTATATCCTAAATCCACACTAATTTCTCTTAAATTAGATTCAATCTTACTAAAGAGACATCGCCCACATATTCCCAATAAAGAGGTGATTTTCATGTGTGTACATACAAAGGCTTGAAAGGAGACATTATGATATTTGAATGATAACTATTGTTATAAGAAAACTCAACTAGTCCTATATGGCTATCCCAAGATCCACCAAAATCCAAGATGTAGGCACAAATCATATCCTCTAGGATCTTAATAGCTTGCATTTTTTCCTCCGTCTGTGGATAGTATGCTATACTCAACCTCATCCAAGTATCCATCACATTCTGTACACTCTTCCAGAAATGTGAGGTAAACCTAGGATCTTGGTCCAAAAATAATGGTTGAGGGAACCCCATGTAAACTCACAACCTTTTACACATATAACTTACCGAAGTCTTCAACTTTGGTGGTGCCCCTAATCAAAATGAAGTGTGATGAATTTTTAACTAATAAATCATCAGTTAATTAGAATTCCTCCACTAAGTAGTCCATGTTAATACAACAATAAATTCGATGGATACCTTGTCCCATTTCAAAACTGGCATCAAAAGAGGTTGGAGACAACCAGAAATTTTCATATGCTCTTCCTTTATCTATTAGAAGGTATAACAATAGGGAACATAATATCCAGTGTCATGATTCATACCCAACCATAAGAATTTCCACATCATGTCATAAAACATATTCATAGTACTTACATAATGATCCAAAAAGATCTATGACATTAAAAAAATGATCTCCTCATAGATGCTGGGATGAAAATTTGATTCCAATAATAGCGAATACCATTTGAAGAGAGTGAAAAACCAAAAACAGTCTCCCCAATATATAAGGTCTCTCAAATGTCCCTAAACACATCATCCTACCACTATACCGACATCATAGACTCAAGTAGAGAAGATGATAACTGAACACTTGTCATAACTATACCTAAAACAACCTCTTGAGAATCTAGGTACAATTGAGTAAAGAGTCCCATATGGTTCAACTCTTCTTTCGATTCTTAATATCATGGTAATGATAATTTCCTTCTGAGAGAATCCACAATGACATTCAACTTCCTTGATTTGTAGGCGATGTCAAATTGAAACTTTTAAAGGTATTTAACCCACCCCCTATGTATGGGATTCAAGTATTTCTTTGAAAAGATAAAACACAGATTATTATAGTCAGAAAATACTATGAACCACTCCCTAAAAAGATATTTCCTATATAACATAAGCTCATGAATAACCACAAAATGCTCTAAATCATGAGTGGGGTAATTATTCTCATGTGGTCAATGTGTGTGAGAATTTTATACCACCACTTGATCATCCTACATAATCACTCCACCCAAACCATTTCTAGAAGCATCAATGAATACCACATACCCCATACTAATCTCAAGTAAGATCAGAATAGGGGTTGATGTCATAAGTCATTTCAACTCATTGAAAGAAGACTGGCACTTTACATCCCATATTAATTTCACTCCTTTTCTAGTAAGAGAAGTCAAAGGTGACTCCAACTTTGAGAAATCCTTGAGGAACCATCGATAGTAACCAACAAGACCAAGGAATCTCCAATTATGAATCTTTTACATGGATAATCTAAAGAAAAAATAGAATTCACAATCTGAAGATCAACTAATAATCCATGTTCATAAATCACATACCCTAAGAACTTCACTTATTCGATCCATAAATTCCATTTTTAAAGCTTTCCATAAAAATAATGACTCATAAATATTTTCAGAATAAAACTAAAATGGTTCGCATTATCACACTCAAATCTCAAATAATCCAAAATATCATCCATGAATCCTACTATAGAAGTGTCAATATTCTCACGGAATATCTAGTTCATAAAATCCATGAGAACTATTGTTTCATTAGTTATACAAAACAATATAATTAGATATTCATAATGTCCATACAAGAATTTTAAATCCATATTTGGTATATTATAATCCCAAACTCTGATCCAATGATAAACAGACAAAATATTTATCTTTAAAAACCACCTTTCCCCTTTAATTGGTAAAAAAATGATCCACACAAGGAAAATTATTCTTATACTTTACCTTTACCTGATTAAATATTCAATATTCCACATATAACCAGACTAAACTATCCACCTTCTTGGAAAATTGGAAAGGGGTTTCCCATGGTAAAACACTAGGGTTCACAAAGCCTTTCCCCATTAGATCTCCCAAATGAATCTTGAGGTATTTCAGCTTCAATTGTGTTATACAATAAGAGGGTATTGAAATTGGATGCATACTTGGAACCAAGTAAATCATAAACTCTACCTCCATCTCTGACGTAAGACTGATGAAATCATCTAGAAAGACATTAGGAAAGTCTTAAACAACATTGGGAAGACGAAAATATAATAAACTTCATCAAGATCAATAGATACACCAGATAAAAAACTCATGATCTCTATATGGGAAGGTCCTCTATGATCTGACCTTAGATCCCACTCTCCCTAAAACACTTGAGAGATCCCATCAACCACCGAAAATGATACACTGTAATGATAACAATCAAACTCAACATGATAAAAAATATGAAAATAAATCTTGATGATGAATTTAAATAGATCTAGATAGATAATGAGAAAACCAAAAACTAAATCCACATTATAAGCTGATAGAGAAAAATAAGGACATTGAAACCCTTTCTTTTCCACTCTCTAATAGGAGTAAATGACTCCATATAAAAGTTCATGAGATCCATTGGATGTTTAATAGTATAAAAAATAACCATATATAAATGAGTGGGAGGTACATGTATCAAATAATGTAGTTTCTACTAAAGATGAAATAAAGATGGTACCTCTCAGTATTGTAGGAATGATTTCTACCTCCACCAGAAACTCATCTACTACATGAAGTCACTTTACTCTTGATGCCTTTGGTTGGATCCATATAGTCTCTGATACATCCAAACTCTAAAGAATAGATTTTTAAGGTGACAATCCCTGACCATAACGAGGCATAGACATGGCCTAACAGAAATTCTTAAAATGAAAATAATGTCCACAACCATTTCACATCTTCACAAACATAGAACAAGAATATCAGGTGTTCTTGAATTTTCCACACTGATATAAATTAAGTGGTATAATATTGGATATAATTAAATGTGCAGAGAAGGCATGATGTTGATAACCACCCCACCACTCTAGTAATGATCATGCTACTTCCTCTTCTTTTCATGCATTCTGTTAAAGATTCTAATGGGTGGATGAAAAGGGTAATAATAACCAAAATTTCCTTCTATGTTAATCTCTACTATAAATTATCTATCTACTATCTATGTGTAAGTTTAATGCTTCAACACAAATACCTATTATATTATATATAGTTCTAAACCCTGAAGGTACTTCTGAGAATATAATTGGTCATTCTTTACTACATATGGAGTAAAAAAACAATATCCATGAACTGATTGGTTTACACCAACAATAAATGTTCTCCATTCTACAAAGAGATGCAATCAAGAGACTTCAATATCATCAGTGACTCTAGTCAAAACTTGTATAAGAAGAGAGTCTTGAAACACATCCAATCCAAGGACACATGACTATCAACATGCACCATGTAATCCCAATAGTTATTTCTAAGACCCTCGATTCTAATTGTCACATACTTAACTTTAAAATCTCTGGTTAATCTATGAAGTTTAATATCTAAACAATAATTTCTAGCTAGTACTCCACATATTAATGTTCATTCTTTCCCTTTAAGGATGATGTCTTCCCTTATAAGAATTCCCATGGTCGATCCCTTTCCCCTAAATCTCCTAGTTATAACTTAACAAATACATTCTAGACTGGAGGTACATTTTGTTGGGTCGGAAGAAACGAGGAATGATGGCAAGAGGTGGGGTGAATTGCCTTTTAAAAAATGATTAACAATTTAAAAAACAAAGTGAAAGTGCAGCGGAAATAAAGAGGCAATCACACAAGAAATTGATAACGGAGTTCGGCCAAAACCCGGCCTACGTCTCCGCTCCCAACTCAACCGTTGAGAGATTCCTACCGCTTGCTTTTCAATGGTTTTAGCAAGAAACCCACTAGGCTTTGAGGTAGCACTAGGACCTATTACAACTTGCTTTTTGTGGTTTAGCAAGAACCCACTTGCTTTCAATGGAATAGCAAGAACCCACTAGCCTTTTTAACGGGTGAAGGCTAGCTCACCGAAACACAAGCCTTTTAAAAGGAAAGGCTTGAAGAAACCTCTTCACACCTTAATGGTGGTGTGAAACCCAAAAGAAAGGGGGATGAGAAAAGGGTTTGGGGTTTGTAGGCACAAACCCAATTTTAAGCTCAAAATAAATAAAGAATGAAAAACCGTAATGGAGGAAGTCTTGGGCGCCTTTGATTGATTGGAGATGTTGAAGGCCGCTTCCAAGCTTCTTTGAAGGAGCTTCTTGGATGTGGAATTGGATGGAGCTAGGTGGGTTCCTTTGAGGAAGTCCGCCGGAGGTACGCCAAATGATCAACAAGTTGTCCGTAGGCTTCACAATAGTTCCGGGTAGTGTCCGGGGCTTCCTTGGCCTTTATTTATAGGCATGGAACCCTTGGGGAGTCTTCGGAGCCGTTGGGAAAGGCCTCGGAGCCGTTGGAGGCCAAAAGAAGGTTGACTGGTCAAAGCCAACGGCTAGTTTGACTGGGCTACCGGCTGGCCGGTACAGCTCCACCGGCTGGCCGGTGCCTTGGATGTTGAGATGAAACTTGGTCCAGGCTCCACCGGTCGACCGGTGGGAAGCCACCGGCTGGCCGGTGGCAAGACAGTAGCTTGCCACTTTGTGCAGGTGCCACAGGTCGACCGGTGGGAAGCCACCGGCTGGCCGGTGGCAGGACAGTAGCAAACACTATTTGGGCTGGATGCCACAGGTCGACCGGTGGGAAGCCACCGGCTGGCCGGTGGAAGGACAGTAGCAAACACTATTTGGGCTGGATGCCACAGGTCGACCGGTGGGAAGCCACCGGCTGGCCGGTGGACTGAATTTCAGTCCACTTCTTGTCCATTCTTGGGCCAATCCTTTGGCAATCTTTTGCCTATCATCCACAACACTTAAAAACAAAGTTAAACACATATGAAAGTGATTGTGATCATGAAAATCAAAGAGTGTGGGGTACAACAATCTCCCCCTATTTTGATGATCACAATCACTTATCAAAGCAATGTAAAAACTTAAATGAAAGGCATGCCTAAATGATAAATTGAAAATAAATACTAAGCATGAGAGAAAAGATTCTCCCCCAATCAATCAAGAAATTTCTCCCCCTTTGTGATTATCAAAATAGCGTGGGGCATAAAACTTGATTGAGGGAAATGAGAGATTTTAAACCAATTGAAATTTTTGACAAATGAATTGAAAGTTTTGAATCAAAAATTAATACCAACTGTTGGAAATTTAGAAATGAAATTTTAATAGAAAATTTTGAATAGAAAGAATTGAAACCAAGAGTTGAGTTTGAAATAAAAAAAAATTGAATACACAAAAAGCTTAAAAGCTCCTAACTCCCCCTAAATAAAGCAATAAGTCACCGGGGAGAGGGATTTTGAAAAGAAACAATTTTAGGCCCGGAGAGACTTGCGAGAAGGGATTTTTCAATCCATACTTGTCTCATAGCGGGTCTTCTCCTATAAAATTCATCTGAATAAAAAATCGATTTGGGTTGGCCGTACCGGGCGTTTTTGCAATTGCATTCATATATCATGTGCCCGTGTTTTTTGCAATAGTTACAAAATTTAAATTCGGAGCTCCCCCTTACAAAAATAGTGGGTGCATGGGAGGAGGAAGCTATATTGGAATAGCCAAGTCCTTGAGTGGTTCGGGAAATGCGTTGGGAACCTAAGAGTTTGGTCAGATTTTGTTCCCCTTGGGTGAACTTAGCAAGAGATTCCCTAAGGTCTTTAATGGTTGATTCCAAGGAATCAACATCGGGGAGGTTTTGGATTTTTAGGGTCAACTCCTCCTTCTCTTTGAGAAGTTGTTCTTTTTCGGAGGAGAGTTTTTTGAAAGACTTTTTTAAAGCAACAAATTTTGAAGAGAGTTCGTGAAAACCATTCTCTAATTGGTCTCGCACATGTTGGAGTTCTTCATATGACAAATGATTGAAAGAATTTGAAGAACTAGAAGAGGAGGAGGAGGAAGAGGAGGAAGATACCTCATGTTTTTCCATTAGGCATTTTTTACCTTGGTCGCTCGAGGAGAAGGAGGAGAATGAAGAGGTGGAGCTATCACTCCATGTTGCCTTTGAAGCCTTCTTCTTCTCCTTTTTCTTGGCCCTTTTCTTGTGGAGTGGGCAATTGGGCACGGATTTTGCATCGGGTTCTTGCTTGTTGTCGGGTTCTAGCTTTTGAGCGGGTTCTTGCTTTGGAGCCTCGCTAGTACCTTCATAGGTAAGTTCTAAAAACTTCCAAAGATCGTAAGAAGTAGTGCAAGAAGAAATACAATTAAAAACATTTCTATCTAACCCGCAATGAAGAGCATTCATGGCTTTGCCATCAAGCTCGAAATTTGCAATGTCGGCGGGGGTCCATTTGGATTCATCGGGAGAAGAAAATGAATAACCATGCATGACAATTTTAAAAAAAGGATAGCCAATACTTTTTAAAAAAGTGGTCATGCGGGTTTTCCAAAAAGAATAATCGGCTCCATCAAAAAATGGAGCACGATCCAAAGAATGACCTTCGGGGGATTGGGAGGAAGAAGCGGTAGAAGCCATCAAAAAAAAAATAGGATCTTTAATTTGAAACCGGTTTAGGGAATTATTCAAATACGCCCTCTGATACCAAATGTTGGGTCGGAAGAAACGAGGAATGATGGCAAGAGGGGGGGGTGAATTGCCTTTTAAAAAATGATTAACAATTTAAAAAACAAAGTGAAAGTGCAGCGGAAATAAAGAGGCAATCACACAAGAAATTGATAACGGAGTTCGGCCAAAACCCGACCTACGTCTCCGCTCCCAACTCAACCGTTGAGAGATTCCTACCGCTTGCTTTTCAATGGTTTTAGCAAGAAACCCACTAGGCTTTGAGGTAGCACTAGGACCTATTACAACTTGCTTTTTGTGGTTTAGCAAGAACCCACTTGCTTTCAATGGAATAGCAAGAACCCACTAGCCTTTTTAACGGGTGAAGGCTAGCTCACCGAAACACAAGCCTTTTAAAAGGAAAGGCTTGAAGAAACCTCTTCACACCTTAATGGTGGTGTGAAACCCAAAAGAAAGGGGGATGAGAAAAGGGTTTGGGGTTTGTAGGCACAAACCCAATTTTAAGCTCAAAATAAATAAAGAATGAAAAACCGTAATGGAGGAAGTCTTGGGCGCCTTTGATTGATTGGAGATGTTGAAGGCCGCTTCCAAGCTTCTTTGAAGGAGCTTCTTGGATGTGGAATTGGATGGAGCTAGGTGGGTTCCTTTGAGGAAGTCCGCCGGAGGTACGCCAAATGATCAACAAGTTGTCTGTAGGCTTCACAATAGTTCCGGGTAGTGTCCGGGGCTTCCTTGGCCTTTATTTATAGGCATGGAACCCTTGGGGAGTCTTCGGAGCCGTTGGGAAAGGCCTCGGAGCCGTTGGAGGCCAAAAGAAGGTTGACTGGTCAAAGCCAACGGCTAGTTTGACTGGGCTACCGGCTGGCCGGTACAGCTCCACCGGCTGGCCGGTGCCTTGGATGTTGAGATGAAACTTGGTCCAGGCTCCACCGGTCGACCGGTGGGAAGCCACCGGCTGGCCGGTGGCAAGACAGTAGCTTGCCACTTTGTGCAGGTGCCACAGGTCGACCGGTGGGAAGCCACCGGCTGGCCGGTGGCAGGACAGTAGCAAACACTATTTGGGCTGGATGCCACAGGTCGACCGGTGGGAAGCCACCGGCTGGCCGGTGGAAGGACAGTAGCAAACACTATTTGGGCTGGATGCCACAGGTCGACCGGTGGGAAGCCACCGGCTGGCCGGTGGACTGAATTTCAGTCCACTTCTTGTCCATTCTTGGGCCAATCCTTTGGCAATCTTTTTCCTATCATCCACAACACTTAAAAACAAAGTTAAACACATATGAAAGTGATTGTGATCATGAAAATCAAAGAGTGTGGGGTACAACACATTTTTGATGATGGCACGAACTGCACGTACAATAACCTCAATATCGTTGTGATCTATAGGCAAATTCAATTAAGGATCCTTTGTTGCTCCTACCTGAGTAAACCAGAGAAGACATATCAAATGCTTTAAATATTACACCAAAATAGAAGAAATGATTAGACAAAATGTTTATATCATTCAAAACTATAAAATCCCTAAAGAAAAACTAAGATTAAGATTAAGAACTCAAAACAAGAGACACACATCCCAATATACCTTGGAAACTTGAGTCTTGTTATAGAAAGAACTAGCTATGAACTCACCACAACCTACCTATCAATCCCCAATAATCCTATATCTAATCTACCAACATTCCAAGACAAGGAATCTTAAGAAAAAACCTCCATCTGATAGAAATAATTAATTAACCTAACTTAGATACCCTAAAAAATTGGTACATGACCTGAATAATCACATACTTGATGGTCATCCCTGATCACCATATGATGATTTCTAGAACTGGGGCCTTAGGAACAACTAGAGGGAATAATATCACCCAACCTAAATCATAATAAATGACACACACACACACAAATATACACAATGGGGAGAAAAAATATAAGAATAAACAATAATATATGTCATAGAATAAGAATCAAAAGAAGAGAAAAAAATCAATAGTAGATAAAAAATATTTAAATTACAAGTCCAATAGAAAATGACATCTAAAACCAAAAAAACCACTCCATGTGGTAGCATGTGAAACCTCCCACTATTTAACCACCTATAACCCAAACATAGATAATTGGAAACCACTTTTCCTCACTATGGAACCTTAATTTTACCTACATCAATTGAAATAAAAATCTTTACACATGAACGAAGTGCTGTATAAGGTGTGAGCTAAATAGGCTTATTTGGATCCCACATAGGTTTTCCATATCAAGAGTCTATACAAATTCTGAGAAATTCTAAACCATAAATAAAAAAATCCTTGATAAATAGTCAAACAATTTTTATTTCAAAATACTGGAAAAACATTTCCACTTTTTCCATAGTTCCAAATAAAGAAGGTAAAAAAGTTTTAAAGAATTTCATATATATAAAATAAGTAAAATCAATTTATGTATCACATATCATATAAAATCTATGGAAGTACGTGATAAAATGATACAATAAAAAACACAGGTAACATCACACCAAGGATCACAATAGTTCATTCTATCTTGGACACTCCTGGCCAGACATATACTATTGCGAAAATCTAGCCTCTATATAGAAAAATTGAATTTAGAGAGAAAAGGAACACCCCATAATGTGAACCTCCCAAAAATTATATCAAATACATAGAAAAATAGGCATAGGGAATATAGGAACACCTAATGAGTAAACCACTCAATAATATCAACTTACAAGTCCTATTACTAAAACATAAACCTAATTAACTATTTCTTCTAGAAATGGGGATGACCTTGTTTGTTTAAGGTTCAAAAATTCAAATTATTTTTTAATAGGTTTATTTGTAGAACCGGAAACATCTAATGATTCTATATCCAGTTAGACCTACTTTCCAAAGGTGGGTGCTCATTAGTTGTGGACCGACGAGGTTTAAGAATTTTCATTGGTCAAGGGGATGGGAGGTCGGACTCATCACACCTTTTTGGGAGAATTATTGTCTACTTCAGGACACTCTTTTAGATTTGAGTTTATTTCATGAATCCTTATTAATTTAACAAGTATGAAAATGATATTTCCTTTAGATCCAACAATCATTGATTGATGTGTATGAGTTTTAAAGAATATTTTATATGTATTTTATTTTCTTCATCGATAGAGAATCATCCGTATTTATTAGAGATTCTTAGTCAATGGTATCCTTCAAAACATTATATATAAATCTCTTGGTCATTATGATAACCATACTAGTTTTAAAGCCACTTAGTGGGGCACTTGAGGTTTATTATTGTTCATAAGGTCATCGATTATTTCAGAGTTGGGATCATACTCACAGATGGGATACCTACGTATCCTTATTTAGTAAAGGAATCAGAACCCACATAGTTTGAGTGATTAAGTATGAGGTTTATGCATGATTGATGGCTCAAAGAAAGATGTTATAATTACTTTTATTCTCTAAGCTCATGTGAGTCATGCTCGATATGAGAAAAAAGAGGTATTAGTAAAACATGATGATTGTTCCACGAAAGGTACAATCATAAGAAATAATGTGGGGATTGTGTATGTATGACTGCCCAAGGTAAATGAGGATTGGGATTTACTTCAGGGAAGAAACACAAGAACATGGTCCATAAAGGTATATGTGATTTATGGATATTTGGATACTTAACTTAGGGATTACCCTTGAGAAGGATGCCCAAATTAGAGGGGACTTATGAATAGGTTTTATTCCTAAGAAGGAAGCCCAAATTAAAAGAAATTATGATTGGGGCTTATTCCTGAAAAGGAGGCCCAAGTTAAGAGGACTTGAGACTTGGGGATTACTCTTGAGAAAGAGGCCCAGATCAAGAGAAATTAAGATTGGGGCTTATTCATTAAAAGGAGGCCTAGATTAAGGGGAACATGTGATCTGGGGATTACTCCGGAAAAGGAGGACCGGATTTGGGAACTTGGGGCTTACTCCTAAGGATGATGCCCAGATTAAATATCTTCTCATATTAAGGATGAGGTTGAAATGAATGAAATCTCTAACCTTAGTGTCATAAAGTTAGGTAAATCACAAGGTTTTGAGAGATGTTCCATAGAATTCCTTTCAGATAAAGAAGCCAACAAAGGAACCATTCCATAAATGGAGTTGAAGAGGGTTTTGAAGGATAAATCGTGAACATGAGAGGTAGATTTTAAGAAAAGAGTTGAATAGGAAGAAGGGGCACCCAAAAAGAGGCAGGCGCGCAAGCCATGTTTGGGCGTGCATGTCCTGGTCATGCAAGTATACTTGTTCAACATGGGTGTACATGGGTGATAGTTAACTAATGGCATAATACTTGGGTGAGACTTGGCTCAAGAACTTAGTATTATCTCTAAAGGCTTCCCAAAGGGTGGCGCACAACTTCTATTGAAGGGTTAAGGTGGAGCGCAAGTGTGGCCATTTCCCTTAAGGGTTAGACACTTAGGCGTGCAAGTGTGGATTAATTTCAACACTTATGTGTTGTTCCCCCACTTTAGAAATTCCATTCTAGGTAAGAAATTACCTTATAAGTGTTCAGAAGACTTCATGTAAAGACTAGGGCGCCGAGAGCTTAAATCTGACTTTTTGATTTTTTTCATCCTCGAAATGGGGGGGTTCACATGGGGTATTTATAGTCCATTGAGGACTTTGGGAGAAAAAAGAATAGGGTGTGCAAGTCACCTGCATGACCCATATGTGGCGTGCAAGTATACTTGAGCGACCATAGTGAAACTTGTGCGACTCATGCTTAAAGAATTCCTTGTTCATGCCTTTGTCAACTTTTTAGGTTCTTCAAAAGATGAATCTATTTGTACTTAAGGCATTCCATTTTTTCATTTGTTAGACTCTGTAATGGAAAGGAGCATCAATAGTAACCAGGTAATCCAAAGTGATATGTTCTCCCAACCATTATATCAAAACCATGTTTTTAAAATAATTTCAAAAATACATTTTAAAAATGATTTTAAAATACATTTTATTTTAACAAAATAATTGAATCCCATCATTTCTTAAAACCCCATTTCCACACACACAATTCAATAATGAATATTCTTTTATTAAAAATCTATAAAACTTGATAAATATAGTTCATACAATAGATGATATAGATGGAACCACCAACCTCAACATGGATTTCACATGCTTGTAATAGAATCCACGTACACAAAAGAATTAAAAGACAAAAACTGAGCCCTTATAATCAATCCTCACATATTATAATCAATTCAATTATGAAAAATCTCGATAGAGAGGATAAATTAGGTCATACCTCATTGAATGATCACGCTACCCAAAAACCAACACAAGGGTTTCCTTATGGAGGAAGATCACACAATGGATCTAGAAAGGTTCAATAAGATTATAATTATAGATCAATGAATCCAATAACAGAACACAACAATTCTACCATGATCAATGGAAATGAATACAAGGAAGGATATATCACTCAGACAGATGCACCTCATCCACAATGAAGATCAATCACTGAATAAATGATCCGTAAGGATAGAAGATCCCCAAAATCTTATAGAAGATCTTTTGGGTATCGAGGGAAAAACCTATGGTCGAATGAATAATTAACACCTGCACAACTCCCTAAAAGAAATTATCTTGAAACATTCATTATGAAAATTTCTCTATTTATAAATGTTGTCAAAAAATATATCGCCTCAAAATAAATATCCTAATTTTTTTCCATTACATGATGTGTCCATATTCATGAAATGTAAACCTTTCACTCCTTGAAACAACTCATGACATCTTTATGGAAACCAATACATGATGTGTACACCTTTAATGATGTCAAAAACTGTTATTGGCAGTCAAACATATAGATTCTTAAGAAGAACAAAAAATATCTCTAATATTCTCCCAACTTGGCGAGAATCCCACAAAACCCTTAACACATTTACTAGGATTCCCTTAATTGAAATAGACATTGGTCCCTAAATTTTTGTTCATTTTCCCTAGTAAATGCTCTATATCCTCAAGGGTCCCAAAATTCACCTCGAATAAATAGGGAAATGAAAAGAGAGATGAGAAATACCCAAAATTATGTTATATGATGTTACAAAATCCACACCATAATACTTTCCACCCCCAAAATTTCATTTGAAATAATGGTGTCTAAGAATATATGATTCCATTTCTCTGTCATCAACGACCCATGTTCCCAAGTATCATGAGAATATGATTCATGGCACCATAAAACTCTTACCAATGGAATCGACTTCCCACACAATAATTTCCCTTAAGATTCAATGATTTATACCTTTTAACTACAAAAACATTACTAGATATAAATCAGTCTCTTCCCAACTCAGATCATATAAGGGATCAAGATAATACTTCATGAGTTGACATATGTGGAAAACATCCTGAATATCGGTGAATTGAATCCATATTCTAACTGATAATAAACCAACCAAAGGGGATCATTGACCAAAAATGGTATAGCATATCTCAGATCCATCTTTACCTATTTTACATGTTGATGGTGACCCAACCAAGGAGTAACATTAAATAAAAACTTATCACCTACAAAAAAATCTAAAGGGTGAAGTCGACGATCTGAATAAGATTTCAACTGACTCTGAGCTATGAACAGATAGTAGCGTATATCCCAAATCCTTGTCAATGTCTCTTAAATGAGACTCAGTCCAACAAAAGAGGCCTTTTCCCACCTCTTCCCAGCAAAGAGGTGATCTGTATGGGAGACCATACAAATCCTCAAAGGGAACCATTAAAATCGATGATTGATAACTTTTGTTATAATAAAAATCAACTAGTCACAGATGGATATCCCAACATCCAACAAAATCCATGTTTCAGGCATGGAGAATATCTTTCAGGATCTGAATAGAATGCTCCATCTAGCCATCTATATGTGGATAATAAACTATACTCAACCTGACCTGATTCCCCATCACCTCATAGATACTCTTCAAGAACCATGAGGTTATCCTAAAATCTCAATTTTATGTAATGGAAAAGGAGACCTCGTGTAACCTCACAACATCTTTTGCATACAACTTACCTAGGACTTAAATTTTAGTAGTGTCCCTAATCAGAATGAAGTGAGATAACTTTTTTCATCCAATTAATCATTAACTAAGTATCTTTAGTCCCTTGTGTATTCTGTGGTAATACAACAATAAATCCCATGAAAACATGTCCCATTTCCCAAATTATAATCACAAGAGGTTGAGAAAAACTAGAAGGTTTTAGTTGATATTCCTTTATTTGTTGGGAGGTATAACAATAAGACACATAATCTGCAATTTCATGCTTCATAACCGACCGCCAAAATTGATTTATCATGTCATAATATATCTTTATAGTTCCCAGATGAAAGAACCAAAATGTGATATTATAGTAAAAATATTGATATCCTCAGAGATGATGGGAAGAAAAACTAATTCCCAAAACTGAGAATACTATATGAAGAGAGGGACTAACTACATTTGGTCTCCCCACCATATAGGGTCTCTCAAATTTCTCTGAAGTAATCATCATGCTACTGAATTCAGAGAATGGACTCAAGTATAGATGATTATAAATAAACACTTGTCAGGGCCATACAAAAATATCTTCCTGATCATCCTATTATAACTAAGTGAAGAGTCCCATAAGGTTCCATTACTATTTAGATCCCAGAACAACCTATGATGGTACTCTCATGCTGATATCATCTGCAACAACATTCCACTTCCTTGGGGTGTAGTTTATGTTGATGTAAAATGTCTAAAGTTTTTCCAACCACCTCATCTATCTAATATTAATGTATTTATGATAAAAAAATATAGCTCAGACTCTTATGGTCATAAAATGACATGAACCTCTCCCTAATAGGATAGTTCCTACAACATTTAAAAACATTTATAACCATAAAAATCTCTAAATAATGATTATTGTAATAATTCTAATGTGGTAAAAGATGGTGAGATCCATAAGCCTTTAAATTATCATCCGACATAAGCACAAAACCCAAACCAGTAGCAGAATCATCACAGAAAACTCAATATCCTTTATCGAGATCAAGTAAGATCAGAATAGGGGATGATGTTAGAAGTCATTCTAGATCAGTGAATGATGTCTGACACTTTACACCCCATATGAATTTCACCCCATTATTTATAAAGAGTAGTGATAGGAAATGTCAATTTTGAGAAATACTTCAAAAAACCATCAGTAGTATCCATGAAGACCCAGAAAGATTCATATCTAAAAGTTGTTACATGTCTATTACCAAGAAAAAACAATCTTAAACTTCTTAGGATCAACTAATAATCCTTGCTCTGAAATCACATGCCCTAATAAATTCACTTCTTGGATCAAAAAATTGCATTTTAAATGATTTTCATACAGAAGGTAACTTCTTAGGATATCTGGAAAAAAATTCATATGGTACTTGTGATCATTCTTAGATCATTAATAAACCAAAATATAATCCACAGAAACTTCAAAAAAAGATTCAAGATAGTCATGGAATATTAATCTCAACAAATCCATAAAAACTACAAGAGTATTATTTAGAAAAAACAGAATCATGAGATATCCTTAACAATGATACATATTCTTGCAATCCATCTTCGGTATAGTAGACCCTCAATCTATGAGCTGATGATAACTCAATCAAATATCAATCATTGAAAACTACTTCCATTTTAATTGGTCAAAAAAATAATCCACATGATGAGATGGAAACTTATTATTGATTGTTACCCAATTAACATTTCAATAGTCCACACAAAATAAGAGTGAACCATATGCCTTAATGGAAAAGAGCACAACTACTACTCATGGTAGAACATTATGGAGAAAAAACCTTTCTACATTAGTTAATTTTACAAAATCTTGAGATATTTTATCTTATCATATTCTATATGACAAGAGGGTATCAAAACTGGATGTGTACTTGGAACTATGTAAATCGTAAAACATATCTACCTCTCTAGGGACAGACCATATAAATTATCTATGAAAGAATTAGGAAATCCTTAAAAAAGTGGGTAGATCAAAAACTGAAGAAAATTCATCAGGCTTAACTTCTATAATAGTCAAAAAGCTCTTAGGATATGGGTGGGAAGGTCCAACAAGACATAACCTTAGACCCACTATATCGGAACCAATAGAGTCCTCCCATCAGCTGCTAGAAACAAGACACATTGATGAAAAAAATCAACCTCATAATGATGAGAAATAATCTGATCCATATTGATAAAGATCTTAAATATATATAGTCCAAGAATGAGAAAATCCTAGACTAACTCCACATCATCTATTAATAGAAAAAAATAAGGAAACCAAAACCCCTACTCTTTCTTCCTTCTAAAAGGTGTCAACAACACCATATTAAAGGAAATTATATTCATTAGAAGTTAATCATATTAACAAAATGGGTACATATAAATGTTTTGGAGACACTTTTATAAAATCAAGTAGTTTCTACTGAAGATGAAATAACGATGTTACCTCTAACTATCGTGGGACCCACATATACCTCCCCCAAAAAGTCATCTACTATATGAAGGTTATTCACTCCCGAGGCATGGGGACATAGCCCTATAGTCATTAAAGAATATGAAATCACTATAGTAGCCTATAGATCCAAAATTCCCTGACCATAATAAGGAAAATACATAGACTAACAAAAAAAATGCAGATAACCATAATGTATTTAATCATTTCACACATTATCAATCATGGAACAAGAACGTCGATTGTTTAAGACCTTTACACAATGATATCAAGTCAGTGGTACACTACTAAATATAACTGAAGGTGCATAGAAGTCATGCTACTAAGAACCACACCCACTACTCCAATAAAGATCACACAACTTCCTCTTTTTTCCTAATACACTAATAAAGTTTTCACAGGGTGGAAGAGAAAGGGAAGAATTACCAAACTTTATTGACATACTTTTATCTTCCATCACTTCCTTTTCGTTTATATTTATAAAGTTCAAAGTATTTAACATAAATAACTATTATATGATATCTGGTCACAATCCCTACAACCACATCTGAGCCTTCATCTAGTCATTCATTACTACCTCGAGAGAAAAATGAAATATCTTGGAGAGTTTATTGGTATATGTCAACACAAAATGTTCTTGATTATATAAATAGAGGATCTCAAGAGACTTCCCTATCACTATAAATTATGGAAGAAAATATAGAATAAGAGAGTCTTTAAACCCTTCCAGTCTAAGACACTATGCCTATCTTCTTATACCATGAAATACCCCCATATCTTGTTAGGACACTTGAGTATGAATACCACACACTTTACCATAATTTACTTAGGTGTATCTAGGATTTTGAAGATCTTTCTTATTTTATACATCCAATAATCCACCTCTTGAGGTCCATTCATACCCTTATAAGATGGTGGGTTCTCCCAAAAGAACTATCATGATCGATCTCTTTCCCCTCCAGCTGCTATCTATACCTCAACAATTTCATTCTAGATAAGAGGTGCATTTTGGTAAAAAACAAAAACATTAGCAGGATGACCTCGATATGATTCTGATATATAGGTGTAATATATTGAGGAGAATGAATCTCACCCTCATAACGAACCCTTGGAAGACATCTTGGAGGCCTAACGCTTCACACAGAAACAGAAGAAATGCTCATACAATAAGATAATCTCAGTTCAAACATGAATAACATGATAAAAAACTAAGAATAAGATCCAAAACTCAAAATAAGAGACAAAATTCCCAACATCCCATGGTAACTTTATTCTCTTCATGGTAAGATCTATCCATGCACTCATCACAACCTACCCCTCATGTCCCAACAAACCTATCTATAATCTACCAACTTCTCAAGATAAAGAATCTTGAGAAAAAAATTCTTCTGATACAAAATTGTAAAAAAACTGACTTAGATACCCTCTCAAACTGGTACTTATCCTAAACCACCACAGACCCAAAGGGATTACCCTATACCCAAAGGTTGACAACTAAAACAAGGGAATCCAAAATAAACTGAGGGAATGATTTCAAACAACCTAAAGAAACCAAAATGGCACATACACACACACACATATATATATATAATGGGAAGAAATAGTATAGGAATAAATAGGAATATATTTCATATAAAAATAAACAATAGGAGTTAAATTACATAATGGTATATAAACAATCTCTAAGATACAATTCTGATAGAAATGGAAAACCTAAACAAAAAATAGTTACTCCATGTGATAGAGTGGGTACCACCCAAAAACTCACCACTAGCTACATAGAAACATGTCATAGAAAATATAAGGCCCCGAACTTAAACATCACTTAATATTGAATTAAATGAATAATTTACATTGAGGATCTTTTCAGGCATAGAGTTTTAGAGAATTAGATCATAACTATTACATCTCAAAAGATTACACATTAGACACTTCTACAAAGTTTCCTTTTTTTACAAAACATGAACTCTAAAAAAATAGTCATGTCTAGTTCCATGTTTAAGATAGCATGACTTTTCCTTGATCCCATTCTTGACCCTATTACACATTATGTCCTGTGATAAACATTTCAAAAAAACTTGGGGTGATCATAAAAAGCTCTGTAAGGGATACACAAAGAAGGAAAACTGTTAGTTTTTCAAAACAACATTCAAACCATGAATACTTTATCAAAGTAACACTTTTTACCTTTATGAAGTAGTAAATACTCTTCACTTGAAAAAAGATCATTACTTACCCTTATGTAACCAAAATATTACCATAAAACCCATATAAAGAACACACAACATATAAAGGTAACTTGAGACATAAACATACTTAAATGGAATAACCATATGGTCGACTTCCACACATATCACTTAATGGAATACCTATACGGCCGTATTCCATACCCAATGCATTGTAGGTTATAATGTAACCACCCATCCTGGTATTCACGGAACCACCCGTCATATGGTTTATCACGTAACCACCCGTCAAATTTCCAAGTACCATTATAAAATCATAACACATAAAACAAATATAATGAAATGAAAACATTTCCACATTTCGATCACAATATATCACTTAAATATATTGACATAAAAAATCCATTATAAAAACCATTTTCAATACCAATATACATAAAAGAGTATATGGTATTTGTTTCATTTTTAAAAACATTACGACTTGTTGAGGAAGCCAAAGACCAAAGACCAAATATTACTCACGACAGCGGAAAAGGTCGTTGTCACTGCGTACGTTAAAATAAACATTACATTTTTTCGTTTAGTAAAATGCTTCATAGAAAAATATTCCCTCTTATGGAAATAAATAGTAAAAGGTGTTTTATACAACGTATAAAAGAAAGTCTTGTATTATAACAAAATATGCCTCAATGAAAGGAGATTGAGACGAAGTCCCTTACCTCGTGTCCGACTTGACTAGATCATTCTTTAATCTCTTGAATAATAAACTAGTGTTAATTTCTACTTGATTAAGAACCTTTTTAAAGATTATTATTTCTTTTATATCACTTATTGCCATGTTATAAACATTATGTAATCATTTATGTTAATAATGTTTGTTTTGTCAATATTTGGTTCTTAAGTCAAAAATGGACTTCTTACAATTACATGTCGTTCATGTGGTCAAAGGATAATTATATCCAGAATGATATTAATTATTTGGATATCATATATATCATATATATCCAGTATATACATGTATTTATAATAGTATATAACATTTAGAGGTAAGAAATGAATTTCACCGTTCATGGAGATGGCAAGGTGTACGTACGCATGAACGCTACTTTCATTTCTATTTTGTATTTAATGGAGTGAAATCATAATGATATAAAGGTATATTATAATTCAAGTATAATATCATGTAAAATATCATTAACTCTATCCTTTATAAGTCCCACATATGGCATTAATGAATCAAATCAATTTGAGGGGGTGGTAGTCCGCACTTCCTAAAATGAAATTATCGTGTTTACCCATAATGGAAACCATAAAGGTATTCCATAAATGAAAAATACAGAAGCATAAGGAAAACATAAACATAATATATATCATATATAAAAATAGTGACATCTTAATGGCCCCCTGAAAGGTGTTAAAATAATATTGAACAATCATCGTTTCGTGAGGCATAAATTCACCAACCATAGAAATAGTATGTTATTTAACCATTAGACGGAGGTGTGTGTAAGTGTAAATAAAATAATTATCATAAAAAAATCATAGTATATTTAAGATACTTGTTTTGTTACAAAATAAAGAATAAAAAAATATTAGGGGGTTGGAGAAGCAAAATAAAACAAAAGAACACAAGTGAAGACATTGCCTTTAAATCGGGTAACTCCTCTTTCTTTGAACCAAAAGGGTTTCTTGAAGAGCTTTCTTCATAAGGTAAGGCTTCTAGGATGAATAGAGGTATGTGGAGAGATAAAATGAGCAGATCGTGGCTGAGAAAATGTCTTGAGAGGTGTGGGTAAGGTGGTAGAGGTGGGGGCCTTTTATAAGAGGGAGGAGGGGCACTCTTGGAAAGTTATAAAAAGTTACTTTATTATATAATGAGTTTCGGATTTTAAAGGTCCCAAAATTATATATTTAGAGGATAAGGTGATAATAGTTCTCAATACACCCATCCAATAGGTTTTTGACAAGTTTATGTCTTAGATTTTGCATTATCATTTCATTTTATTTAAATCGTTAAATAATGAGGTAATCACTGCATCATCATGATGTCATTAATAATTTATTTTATTTAATGTTTAAAAATTTTAAAAAAATATCCTGATTTAGGAATTTTTTTTAGATTTATAATTAATATTTATATTAAAAAATATTAATTATATAACCCAATGTAAAAATTGTTTTAGTAAAACAATACATGTTAGTGACATTTTTATTTTAACTTTAAATAAAAATTTATTAATGTCATTTTCTTACCCAAGTGGCTCCATGGGGTCCCCAAGTTGACCCTTGGATTGTCTTAGTAGGACATGACACATCCAATAAGGGTAGGACATGTGTCAAGGTAATTTCATATTATTATAACATTATCTTTACCTTAAATTACACTAATTACTTCTAATCGTGATTAATAAATCTTAGAAGTTACTATTCACCAAAAAATTATTTTAATCCCATTGAACCAAATTTTACATCCTAATGACAACCATGTATGTCTGATTTTTTAAATTCCATTGAAATAAGTGGTAAAGTTTCATTTGAACGAAAAATCAGTTTTTTAACTACCATTAGTGGTTTCACTATTCATAAAAAATTGAAGTTTTTCAGAAAAATACCAAAAATTCACCCTAAGCTATATTTGATATTCCGAATTCAAAAACGGTGACTATTTTACAAAATTCAAATCATATAAGTTGAATTAATTAATTTAATAATTAATTCTCGTTGTCAAAACAAATAGCATGTTTTTATGAAACAATATATATCAAAAGATTGACCCTAGTTTCAGTCCAAATTCAAAGTGAAATTAATTCCAATGACCACTATTGGATTAAATGGTAAAAATATATTCTAATTGAACTATAAAAACAATTAAAAAGATAATATAATCATATAAATAAATTATATTAAAAATAGGTTTTGAATTAAAATACAACCTTTTTCACTATTCATTAAAAAATGAACTTTATCGGAAAAATACCAATAATTTACACAAAGTAAATTTTGATGTCCCGATTCTAAAGAAGAATTTTATTTGGTTCAAAAGAATGTATAAGAGTGACTATTACTATATTTAAAGAGGGTTATCCATCAAAAGGAGATAAGTCGACTTTTTAGTGAATATTAGAGTATCTATGCCTAAAATTGAATTCTTTTCTTATTTTAAGCCTTTATATTTTATTGGATAAATGTAAAAACATTTAACAAACATATATAATCATATTAGAGTTATTTATATTCATTCCCACCAATACAGTGGCTACGTGTTAACTATCATTTAAAATAATATTTTTATATTACTAGTGTGCAACGTAAGATTTCCAAAAAACTCGTTGTTGCGTATCGGGTACACTATCGAACATAGCAACCCCTTTAAAATAAGATTAATATTTAACTCTCAAATATTAGTAAATATGAAAATGTATTATTCTTTATTTACTTGGGATGTTACATCCTTCCCCCCTTTTGGGAATTGCATCTTCGCAATTTTATTAACTTATCAAAATAAGTGGGGGTATAAATACCTTATAGCATTTTCAGATTCCCACGTTGCCTCTTCAACCATATGGTTTTCCACAAAACCTTCACATGGTAAATTACCTTATTCCACAACACTTGCTCTCTACGGTCAAGAATCTGGACTGGTTATTCTTCATAAGAGAGATTCTCTTCCAACTGAAATACCTCTGGGCTCAAAACATGAGATGGATCTGGAATATACTTTCTCAACATCGAAACATGAAAAAAATTGTATACCTAAGATAAAATTGGAGGTAAAGCCACTTGGTAAGAAACAGATCCAACTCTCTCCAGAATTTCATATGGTCCAATAAACCTTGGACTCAGCTTTCATTTCTTACCAAATCACATCACACTTTTCCATGGTGAAACTTTGAGAAAAACATGATCACTTACCTCAAAAGATAGATCCTTCCTCCGATTATCCGCATAACTTTTCTGCATGCTCTGAGCTATTCTCATATGCTTATGAATCAACTGAACTTTTTCTGCCATCTCTTCTACCAATTTTGGTCTCATCAACTTCCTTTCACCGAATCCATCCCAAAAATTTTGGAGTTCAACACCGTTTACCATATAATGCTTCAAACAGAGCCATCTGTATACTAGAATGAAAACTGTTATTATAAGAAAACTCAACCAAAGAAAGATGTTTGTCCCAACTTCCCTGATAATCCATCGAACAAGCACATAGCATATCCTACAAGGTCTGAATTGTTCGTTATGACAGCCCATCTGATTGGGGATGAAAAGATCTACTAAAAATTAATTCTGTACCCAATGACTTCTGAAGGCCTTTCCAAAAGTTAGAAGTGAACCTGGGATCACGATTAGATACAATGGAGAGGGTAACTCCTTGAAACCTCACTATCTCTTTAAGATACAATCGAGAAATTTGATCTAGAGAAAATGTATCTCGAATAGGAAGGAAATGAGCAGATTTAGTCAATAGATCAACAATAACCCAGATTGCATTATTACCTCGATATGTCTTCGGTAATCCCACAACAAAGTCAATGGATATATTTTTCACATTTCCACTCTGGCACTGGTAATGACAGTAATACTCCCGCAGATCTCTGTACATATTAGTACTGCCAGGATGAACTAAAAATAGGGAACTATGAGCCTCACATAACAACTCATTATTCAACTATAAATCACAAGGCACACATAATCTCTTCTCAAAACTCAAAACATAATCATTATCAATTCTAAATTCAGGCAACTTACCCTTCTGAAGTAGCTCTACCTTTTTCTTCAACCTACTGTCTTTCTTTTATGCTTTCTTAATTCTGTCTGATAGAGATGATCTCACTGAAACCTGAAACAGAATAGAAAAACTTCTTGCACCAAAAACTTTTACGTCAAATTTAATCAAATCAAAAACCAAAGGATCTCATTCCAAACGTAGCGTGGTTAATGAATCATTACTTTTTCGACTCAAATAATCAACCACTTTATTTTCTTTTCCTGGATGGTAATGAATTGTACAATTGTAATCCTTGATTAATTCTAACCATATCCTCTATCTCATGTTCAATTATTTCTGAGTGAATATATAATTTAAAATGTTTTGATCGGTATATATTTCACACTTTACTCCATACAAATGATGCCTCCAAATTATTAAAGCGAAAACCACAACATCTAATTCCAAATCATGTGTAGGGTAATTTAACTCATCAGTTTTCAACTGATGTGAAGAATAAGCAATTACCTGATCATTCTGCATAAGGACACAACAAAGTCCCTTCAACAAAGCAACACTGTAGATAGAAAACTCACCATTCCTGGAAGGAAGTTACAAAACTGGAGCATTCACCAATCTTCTTTTCAACTCCTGAAAACAATCATCACATTCTTTTTTCTAGATAAACTTAACACCCTTCCAAGTTAGTTTAGTCATTGGACTAGATAATCCTGAAAACTTTTCAACAAACCTCCGGTAATAACCTGCCAACCAAGAAAACTACGGATCTCGGTTATATTTCTGGGTCTTGGCCATTCTTCAACAAATTTTGTTTTAACAGGATCAACAGTTATGCCATTTTTTGAAACAATGTGACAATGGAAATAAATTTTTTGTAACCAAAACTCACACTTTCTAAATTTTCCATACAATTTATTTTCATTTAAGGTTTGCAAGATAAACCTTAAATGACTTTCATGATCCTCTTTACTTTTAGAAAACACCAAAATATCATCAATGAAAAAAACCACAAACATATCCAATAACTCATGGAAAATTCTATTCATAAGGTCCATGAATACTGTAGGTGCATTGGTTAACCCAAAAGGCATAACTAAAAATTCATAATGACCATATCTAGTACGAAACGCAGTCTTCAGAACATCTTCTTCTTTTACTTTCAACTGATGGTACCCCGACCTCAATTCAATCTTCGAAAAATACTGATCTCCTTGGAGCTGATCAAACAAATCATCGATATGAGGCAAAGGATACTTGTTCTTAACAGTGATGTTATTCAAGGCCCTATAATCAATGAAAAGTCTCATTGAACCATATTTATTTTTAACAAACAAGATAGAAGCACCCCATGGTGATGTGCTAGGTTTAATGAAACCTTTATCTAATAACTCATGTAATTGCTTCTTTAACTTTAAAAGTTAAACTTGAGCTATTCAGTAAGGGGGTTTTGAAATTGTCTTAGAATCAGGAACTATGTCAATAATAAATTCAACTTTCTGATCATGAATAATACCAGGAAACTCATCAGGAAAAAACATCAAGGTACTCTTTTACAATAGGCACATCATTAATCTGAACAGCTCCATTATTTTCAACAATATGTGCAAGGTAAAATTCATTTCCATATTTTGATAGTTTCTCAACTTCCTTATATGTTATCAAAAGCAAGAGTTCATTCTTGTACACAAACTGAAAATATTTTTGAATAGAAACTACTTTAGCTCTGTAGTCAATCTTTGCATGATAAACAGAAATCCAATCCATTCCCAAAATAACATCAAACTCTACTAGAGGCAAACCAATAAGGTTTGCAGGTAGATTCTTTATGCACACAAGGATAGGAAGGTTCTTATAATTTCTTTTTGTCTCAACATTTCCTCTATGTGTTTTTACCATAAGTTCAGGATTCATATCTTGATATGGAATTACCAATTTACTAGAAAACTTCTCATAAATGAAAGAATGTGTAGACCCTGAATAAAAAAACACATTGACATAATCTAATAAAACAAACAGTGTACCTAATAATACTTCATTCGATGGCCCAACATCTGCTAAAGTAGTTTCAAATGATTTCACCACACCTTTCTGCTTGTAGTATGGCTTCTTTCCCCCAGTTGAGTTCCTTGTTAGACACTCATTTGCATAATGACCCATTTAATTACACTTAAAACATCTTACCACTAGATTTTCATTTCCTGCTTGATCATATTCCTTACAGTTATGAACAATATGACCAGACTTACCACACCGAATGCACTTTCCAGACATGGATAAACATTCTCCAGGATGCATTTTACCACACTTCTCACAGTATGGATATTTGGTTTTCTTACCTACTTGCTTCTTTGATGAATTATTCCCCTTTGCCTGCCAACTGGACTTCTTATTCTATTGCTTTTCACAGAACACAAGATCATTGAAAAACTCCATTTCCACCTTCGCCCCACATCGAACAAGTTTTTCATAACTTTTGAAATCATGAGAAGCTAAAGACCTTCCATACTTTGGCTTTAACCCCAAGTAAAAAATGGTTGATTTTACTATCAAAATCTCATATAAAATTTGGAGCATACATTACCAGTTGAGTGAACTTTTCTTCATAAGCAGCCACTGAGTCATCCTCCTGCCTCAATTCTAGGAATTGTTTTTCCATCCTAAGATGAACCACCTTAGGAAAATATTTCTCAAGAAACATACCTTTTAATTATTCCCAGTGAAGATCATCAATCTCATCACTATACCTAATATTTTTCACCATCAACCACCACTGATCAGCATCACCTTCAAAACGGTAAACAACAAGACTAACCTTTTGATGTTCTGAACACCCCATGACATCAATAATCTTCTCCAGTTATTTAATCCAACCTTCTACTAGCACATGGTCAGATGATCCTATGAATGATTGGGGATGTTTCCTCATGAAACGTTCCACTACTGACATGTTCCTCTGTGGTTGATCGGGCTGATCTCATGCATGGATACCACCACCATTTATAGCCCGAGTAAACTGTTCCATCACTGCAACAAACTGCTCAGTTCTAATTCTGACCATCTCAGGTTGCTGATTTGAAAGGTTGTTTTCCTCCTGATGCCGTCCAAATATAACTGCCCCGTTTCCTCTTTGGAAAACCATTCGGAACACATAAATATCTTAGGAGAAGCAACATGGTAATCTTTAAATTCTATATCATTTCAATCAAACCATAAATTAATTTATAAATTTAACAATTTCCTAACTCCTAAAGTTGTCTAAACCGACCTTTGATACCAACTATAAAGCCCCAGCCTTAAACATCACTTAATATTGAATAAAATGAATAATTCACATTGAGGATATTTTTAGGTTTAGAGTTTTAGAGAATTAGATCATAACTATTACATCTCAAAAGATTACACATTAGACACTTCTACAAAGTTTCCTTTTTTTTACAAAACATGAACTCTAAAAAAAGAGTCATGTCTATTTCCATTTTTAAGACAACATGAATTTTCCTTGATCCCATCCTTGACCCTGTTTCACATTATGTCCTATGAAAAACATTTCAAAAAAAAAACTTGGGGTGAGCATAAAAAGCTCAGTAAGGGATACACAAAGAATGAAAACTGTTAGTTTTTCAAAACAATATGTAAACCATGAATACATTATCAAAGTAATACTTTTTACCTTTATGAAGTAGTAAATACTCTTCACTGAGAAAAAGATCATTACTTACCCTTCTGTAACCAAAAGATTACCATAAAACCCATCTAAAGAACACATAACATATAAAGGTAACTTAAGACATAAACATACTTAAATGGAATAACCATATGGTCGACTTCCACACATATCAGTTAATGGAATAGACATACAGCCGACTTCAATACACAATGCATTGGAGGTTATAATGTAACCACCCATCCTGGTATTCATGGTACCATCCGTCATATGGTCGATCACGTAACCACCTGTCAAATGTCAAAGTACCATTATAAAATCATAACATATAAAACAAATATAATGGAATGAAAACATTTCCACATTTCGATCACAATATATCACTTAAATATATTGACCTAACAAATCCATTTTAAAAACCATTTTCAATACCAAAATACATAAAAGTGTATATGGTATTTATTTCATTTTAAAAAACATTATGGCTTGTTGAGGAAGCCAAAGACCAAATAATATTAACTGCGACAGAAAAGGTCGTTGTCACCGTGTACGTTAAAATAAACATTCCTTTTTGTCATTTAGTAAAACACTTCGTCAAAAAAGATTCCATTTGATTTAAATGATAAGTAAAAGGTATTTTATACAGGGTATAAAAGAAAGTCTTGTATTAGAACAAAATATGCTTCAATGAAAGGAGATTGAGATGAAGTCCCTTACCTCGTGTCTGACTTGACTCGATCACTCTTTAATCACTTGAATAATAAACTAGTGTTAATTTAAAATTTCTTAATAACATTTTTAAGCTCATTATTCCTTTTATATCACTTATTTCTAGGTTATAAACATGATGTAATCATTTAAGTTAATAATGTTCGTTTTGTCGATATTTGGTTCTTAAGTCAAAAATGGACTTCTTACAATTACATGTTGTTCATGTGGTCAAAGGATAATTATATCCAGAATAATATTCATGATTTTTATATCATATATATCATATATATCCAGCATATACATGTATTTATAATAGCATATATTATTTAGAGGTAAGAAATGAATTGCACCATTCATGGAGACGGTAAGCCGTACGTACGCATGAATGCTACATTCATTTCTATTTCGTATTTAATGGAATTAAATCATAATGATATAAAGGTATATTATAATTATAGTATAATAAAATATTTAATATCATTAAATCCATCCTTTATACGTCCCACATATGACATTAACGAATCAAATCTCTTTGAGGTGGCGGTAGTCCGCACTTCCTAAAATGAAATTATCATGTTTACCCATAATGGAAACCATAATGCTATGCCATAAATGAAAAATAAGAAGCATAAAGAAAAACATAAACATAATATATATCATATATAAAAAGAGTGACATATTAATGGCTACCCTAAAAGGTGGTAAAATAAGATTGAACAATCATCGTTTCGTGAGGCATAAATTCACCAACTATAGAAACAATATGTTCTTTAACCATTAGATGAAGGTGTGTGCATGTGTAAATAAAATCATTCTCATAAAAACATACTAGTATATTTAAGATAATGGCTTTTTTACAAAATATTGGAATAAAAAAAAGTTTAGGGGGTTGGAGAAGCAAAATAAAACAAAAGAACACAAGTGAAGATATTACCTTTAAATCGGCTAACTCCTCTTGGTTTGAACCAAAAGGGCTTCTTGAAGAGCATTATTCCTACATTAAGGATTATAGGATGAAGTGAGGGATGTGGAGCAATAAAATGAGTAGATATTGTCCAAGAAAATGGCTTGAGAGGTGTGGGTAATGTGGTAGAGGTGGGGGCCTTTTAGAAGAGGGAGGAGGGACACTCTTGGAAAGTTATAAAAAGTTACTTTATTATATAACGAGTTTCGGATTTTAAAGGTCTCAAAATTATATATTTCGAGGATAAGGTGATAAGAGTTCGAAATCCACACATCCAACAGGTTTTTGACAAGTTTAGGTCTTATATTTTACATTATCTTTTCATTTTACTTAAATTGTTAAATAATGAGGCAATCGTTGCATCATCATGGTGTCATACATAATTTAATTTATTTAATGTCTAAAAATTATTAAAAAAATATCATGATTTAGGAAATCTTTTTAGATTTCTAATTAATATTTATAGTCAGAAATATGACTTATATAACCCCATATAAAAATTGTTTTAGTAAAACAATACATGTTAGTGACATTTTTATTTTAACTTTAAATAAAAAGTTATTAATGTAATTTTCTTACCCAAGTGGCTCCATGGGGTCCCCAAGTTTCCCCTTGGATTTTCATGGTCGGTAATGGCACATCCAATAAGGGTAGGAAATGTGTCAAGGTCATTTCATATTATTATTACATTATCTTTACCTTAAATTACACTAATTACCTCTAATCGTGATTAATAAAACATAAAAGTTACTATTCATCAAAAAATTATTTTAATCCCATTGGACCACATTTTACATACTAATGACAACAATGTATGTTGGATTTTTGAAATTTCATTCATATAAGTGTTTAAGTTTCATTTAAACGAAAAATCAGTTTTTTAACTACCACTTAGTGGTTTCACTATTCATCAAAAATTGATGTTTTTCAGAAAAATACCAAAAATTCACCCTAAGATATATTTGATATACCGAATTCATAAATGATGAATATTTTAAAAAATTAAAAACATATATGTTTTATTAATTACTTTAATAATTAATTCCCGTTGTCAAAACAAATAGCGTGTTTTTATGAAACAATATATATAAAAATATTGACACTAGTTTAAGTCCAATTTCAAAGTGAAATTAATTATAATGACCACTATTAGATTAAATGGTAAAAATATATTCTAATTTCACTTTAAAACCAATTCAAAATAAAATCTGATAATATAAATAAATTAGATTAAAACGAGGGTTTGAATTAAAATACAACCTTTTTTCACTATTCATTAAAAAATTAACTTTATCCGAAAAATACCAATAATTTACACAAAGTAAATTTGGATGTCCCGATTCTAAAGATGAATATTATTTGGTCCAATATAATTTATAAGAGGGACCAAAACTATATGTAAAGAGGGTTCGCCATCAAAAGGCGATAAGTCGGCCTTTTAGTGAATTTTAGAGTATCTATGCCTAAAATTGAATTATTTTCATATTTTAAGCCTTTATATTTTATTAGATAAATTTAAAAACATTTAACAAACATATATAATCATATTTTAGTTATTTCTATTCATTCCCACCAATACAACGATTACGTGTTAACTACCATTTAAAATAATATTATTATATTACTAGTGTGCAACGTAAGATTTCAAAGAAACTCGTTGTTGCGTATCAGGTACACTATAGAACATAGCAACCCATTTAAAGTAAAATTAATATTTCATTTGAAAATATTAGTAAATATGAAAATTATAATTATTTATTTACCTGGGATGTTATAGAAAAAATCACTACCTCACAACGACAACTTTCCTTTACTTGTATTGAAATAGATAACATGGTATATGTGCCACCGAAGTGGTGCACATTGTGTTAGAAAAAACTGACTCATTAGGATCCCACCTAAGTGTTCCATATCAAATATATATACAATAATCTGAACAATGATCAACTATAAAAAATAGGTCATGATAAATAGTTAAATAATTTTTATAACAAAATAATGGTAGAACATTTCCCCGTTTTCCACAGTTTCAAATAAACCAGCTAAAACTGTTTCAAATCATTATATATATATATATCAATGTAGTCAAATCAAAGCATGTGTCACCTATAATTTAAGTACATGGTCGTACAAGCTAAAAATGTAAAATCCAAAGCACAAGTAACATCATTCCAAAGATCAAAATAGGCCAGACTAGCTAGGACACTTTTACCTGGGCATAGGTAATAATTCTGATCAAGCCTCTAGACATATGGATAGAGTCTATATAGAAGAGGAAAATCTATGAATGTTAACCTCCAAAAAAGAATATGGATTTTATAGAAAAATACGACAAGGTAGAAAAGGAATATCCCATGAGTAAACCCCTTAATAGTATCAATGGATGAGGAATATTAATACACCTCCCATCTAAGTACCCATGAACTCCTATATCCTATGTTTTCCAAACCATTTCATAATAACCAGTATTTAAAAACCATTTCATAAATCCATTTCGCAATTCTTTGAAAATAATTTTTTTTACCAAAACAATGGAAAATTCAACTTTTCTAAAATACCCATTTCTACACACACAATTCAATCATACCAATTAATTTATAGAACAATTTATAAAACTGGAGCAATATAGTTTATTCGACATATGGTATAGACGAAACTGCATACCTCAAGTCAAATCATAAATGCACGTAATGGAATCCACTGACATGAAAGGACTCAATGATGAGAAAAAAGGACATAGAAACAATCTCTACATCTCAAAATCAATTCAATAAAAAAACATGGTTGACAGGACACATCACAACATACCGCAAAGAACACTCACGCCACACTACAACAAACACAAAGGAAACCTCTGGTGGAAGATCACAAAAAAGATCTAGAAGGATGAAGAAGATTATAATCATAGATCAATGGATCCAATAAGGATACACAAAGGTGATACTTAAATAAATGAAAATGGGGTAGAAGAAGGATCTATTACCCCGAGAGATTCACCAAAATTGCAATGAAGATCAATCCCTAATCTAACTATCCATAAGAAGAATAGATCCCCAAAATTGTCTGGGAGAGCTCCTGGGTCTTGAGGGTCATGACTACAGTCAAATGTATAATTAACCCCATACACCCCCTAGAAAGAACTTATCCTATAACATTCACAACAATAAAATAGTTCAAGAGGTGAATTTATTAATTTAGAAAAGACAATGAAAAATGTTTCATCTCATATTGAAATACAGATTTTTGAACATTATAAAATGTGAACCATATTCACATAATTTAAAATTTTCATGACTTAAACCAATTCCTGACATCTTCCTAATAACCATAAAATGTGGTTTAAATGTTCCATAACATGAAAAATTATTATAGGCCGTAAAAATTCTAATTTATGAAAAAAACCAAAACCATATCCAGCATTCTATGAATCCAGGGAGAACCCAACCAGAACCTTGAGACATGTACACAGATTATAATAATTTAAATAAACATATATACCTGAAATTTAGGCCATTTCACCAGTAAATTCTGTTTGTCATCGAGAGTCCCAAAATCCACTTGAATAAAGAGGGAAACAAAAAAAGAGATGATAAATACCTGAAAGATGGCAATGATATGTTACACATTTTACAAAATTAATGGATACAGTAGTTTCTAGATGTGTTTTCCTTACAAATTTAATGAAATATTAATCAATCATATATGATTAAAAACTAATTATATGACCTGATTGATTATATATTTGGAGACAAATAGATTATATTACACAAAAATGTTCGTAGAGAGGTTTTTGAAGTTACTATATTAACTGCTTTTTCTGCAGGTGTCTTGATGTGTGGTTATATGATGATATTTGAATTTATATAATTCCACCTATTTAAATTCAAAATGGGGCCTAGAGGGCTACACACACAGTGCATCTATAATCTCATTAGATTCAATTGAATTTAATTTCACAAATAAATTTATTCCCAGTTTGAGGAATGATATTTATTTAATAAATGTTGATCATATAAATTCATTGAGGAAATATTTTAGTTTAGAATATGATAGTTGAATTATATCTTCTATTTATTTATTCATAAGGTAATGAATATAATATTTATTTACTTAGTATTTTAGTGAATAGAGTTAGGAAAATATTTACTCAGGTTCTGTTAATATTAAAAATAAATATTTATTCATATATTGACTGAATATAATATTTATTATATTTTATCAGACAAATATATTTTATTATTAAATGCTCTATAATATTATTAAAGGATTAAGACCGAGTAAATTATTAAATAAATATAATATTAATATTACTTTTTGAAATATTTATATAATAAATGATATTAGATTGTTATTAGTTTCTTAAAATAATAAATTTTATTATTTAAGTGTGTTGACTTGAGTAATATATTTTATCATTTAAATAAATTTTTAATTAATTAATGATAATTTAAATTTTTATTATAACCTTAGAATAATTTTTTTTTATTTATTATTCTATGAAAAATGTGACATGGTTTTTATTTTCATGTTAATTGAAATAAAAATAATAATTTTTTAGGGAAAGGTTGGTGTGGAATGTTTTAGTTAATATTAATTTAAATGAATATAATTTATTACTATTTTTTTAATGTTAACCTAATTGTTTAAGAAATATATTTTATGATAGTCAAATGAGATTCTCAAGTGAGAGTATTCTCTAGAAAATTTTTCTTTTATGTTATAGAGAGAAATATAGAGATAATCCCCCATCCCTATGTCAATATTTTAGAGAGAGAAAACAAGATATCAACATTGTGATCAATATAGAATTAATTAATGCATGTGATTCTTGTATTATATCACTCAGTATATTAAGAATATTTTTAAAATATTAGTCAAGAATGTGTGGAAACATCTTGAAAAATTCTCAGTTGGATTTTTCATTGTAATGAAAACAGAACAAGATCAGTGATGCAAATTGATCAAGAGGATTATCATGGATGTTTTAATTCTATATTTTATTGTAATTATAGATTCAAAATTAATGATATAATATAGTATATTCTAGGGCGTGTTCTTCTTGTTCATTATATTTATCTATTGATATTGATGGAAAAAATATTTGGCATTGATCCAACACTTTTTTTGTGCCCTAAAACCTTCAAGTGGTATCAAAGTGGTTACATTCTAATTTATAATTATGTATAATTTAAATGACCAATTTCAATATTTTTTACTCATACTCTTATTCATATTTTTAATTCTGAGTCCAATGATGAAGATGAAACATTATTACAACCTCATAGGGTAAATATAGGCTTCAAATGTGAAAAAAAACTTAAATAATTCATATGAATGTTCCAAGGTTGTTGATTGCATGACATGGTCAAAAAACATGTAATGAAAAAGTATATTTCATGTGATGGGTTTTACACTACAAAAATTATACACCCGTAAGTCATGAAACATCATGTGGATCAATAAAAAATGTAATTACATGCTAGGTGTTGATTTGCATCATGATAAATGACTTGAAAGATGGTACACAATATCTAGTTGGTTACTATACACCATGTAACCCCACTAAAATTACATGTCATTTAATTTGAGATGAATTGTTTGGGTTAGTACGCAACATCATCATACACCATATATTTATCTCCTACCTGAAACATGATTCAATATGGAATAAAAAGTATATATAGGGTTTTACACATTGCGTGACTTGTGTTACCCCAAAAAAGGTACAAACCAAGTGGTTTTTCACATATCATTTTTGTCAACACATGGTGTAATTACTCACCATGTATTGAATGCCAGTGTACAATGTGTAACAGTTTCTACATACTGTGTACTGCATGAAAATTCCATCGTTACATTCCACATACATTAATGGTGTGTCATGTGGTCTTACACACCACAAACACTACATGGTTTAACTATGTTGAACTAAACACCATGAATGTCTGAACATGTCATGTGGAGTTACATGTTATGTAGTAAATAGTACATGACACATATATTGTGTGATATATAAAATTTCTCGAAAATAAGATTTAATATTTTACGAGAAGTACATTCCATGCGGCCTCATAATTTTATGTTACCGACTTAATTATTTTAAATTCAAAAATTAAATTTAGTTGATAAAAATTTATGAGATTCTTTAAAAAATCTCAACGACCAAAAATTGGATAAAATGTAATGAAAATAATTAATTGACTAATTAATTTTTAATTCATGTCATTTTATCTTAAAAGGATCAATTGAAATCAAATTATAGTAATACAAAATTTGGTTTTTGTTACATAATATGAATGATAATGAGTTTTGAATGACCTATGTAAGTGTCAGATTTATTTATTCAATTAAATTAATTATTGATTCGTTTATTGTATGAAAATTATTGTTAATTAAATATAATTATTTGAGAATCATAGATCCCAACTTTATAATGTATGGGACCACATGTCTAGGGATTATTTTATGTAACCCTAAACCCCTAGTACCCCTCACTTTCATGTGAGTATACATTTGTAAAGGATGGAGATTCCAAATAGAGGATATGATTCTGGATCAAAGTTGAGATGAATCCAAACAAGGTGATACATTGAAGAATAGGGGATGTAGTAGCTTGATCCAATCAAAGGTTTAAGGAGTTATTTCGTCTAGGGTCAAGGTGGATTTATTACCACCTGATACGAAAACTTGTAAATAAAAGCAAGTTTTATTATTTTTTTCTAAATTTAAAGGGGGGTTAAGATTTGATGTATTTTACAAAATGGGCCTAAGGAAGAATAAAACCCATTCACATTTCCTCTACCTCTTGGGTAGAAGGTATGAACCATGTTCAGGCATTTTGTTTGTAACTTTCCCATGAGGTGCGAATAGGGTTTACACCTCCCTATTTTTACAGATTTATATATTTATATTTTTACTATATATATGTATATTAGTTAATAAAATAATTAATAAAATAATTAATATATAAAATAATTAATATAATTAGTAATAATAAATATTTATTTAATTAAAATAATTAATAAAAAAACAATAAAATTAATGAACATCTTGAAATTAAAATTAATTCAATAATAACTTGATTTAAGTTATAAGAAATTAATAATATAATTAGAAAATGATAATATAAATAATAATAATAATAATAACGTTGTTAATATATTATCAACAAATAATATAATTAATATAAATAATATTTAATTGTATAATTAATATAATTAATAATTATTAATAACATAGTTAATATTAACGATTAGTATTATAAATAACTTAATTAATTTTTTTTACTAATTTTAGAAATTATCTGAACAATTATAATAATTATTAATGAAAATAACACATAATAATATTTCAAATAGTAACACTTATCAATGTAATTAATTAATATTTTAATAACTACTTCTATTATTTATTATATTCATTACTATGATCAATAATTTTATTAATAATCACATTATAAATTACATCATAAATTATAATTATTAACTATTAATTATATTGGTAATTATTATTATTAAGTATTAATTGGTCTTGATATTTTTTAGTTATATTAATTAATTTATATATATAAATCACTTTGTTAATTGCAAATAAATGTATATTATATTATAAGTTATTAAATATCCTAATTAATTAGCTAATCAATTATTAGATATATTATTAATTAGTAATCTTATTTTTTATTTAATAATTAATTATAATAATATTGGTAATTATTAATTACATTAATTAATTATAAAATAATGTTTTTCAAATAATATAAATGTAAAAATGTAACAAACATATGATGTCGATTTTAGTTCAAAATTTATGAATAACAGAAAATGTATAACTGTTATTTTCACGGCTATCTCAGATGCTCAACCATGCCACAACCTGGTGTATAAATAATATAGCCACACCATGTTTTTCTATGTATATTCTCTAGAGTATACTCCTCCTATGTAGAATCCATTGTATTTACCTCTACATCATCCTGTGTGATATGCGGTGGATCCAAAGTCTTCTGGTTTGTACCTTTTCCCACCTAGAAGGAAGATGGTTGCTAGCTAAAATATCTCCCATGTGGGATGAAGAGGTATTTTCACACCCTCACCTTTATTTTCCATATTATTATATTAATTTACTAGTTTTTAATTTAATTTATTTTTGTTTTTCTAGTAATTTTTGGATTTTCATGGTAGGTATAGTTCTAGATGTTAGCATATCTCACCACAACCAATGGAGGCCGCACCATCATGCCACCCATGTAGTGGGGATATTTTTCAATTGGGGTGTATCACACTGGGATGTAAACTAGGTATTGAATCCTCATTTCTGTTTGGTTTTGGGAAATTTAGTCATGCTATTACTAGGGGAGGTCATACAGCGATGTTCCTCTTGGGAGGTGAGTCAGGCTGTGAAAAGGTTGGACACACCACAACATGGATTGCCTAGATTTTTAAGTGGTAAATTTAATCTTTTTAATTTATGATATTTTAACCCATTCCTACCTCCATTATTCCCCATTCATTTTAGTTATCATCTCTATTCAAGGATCTCTCTTACTTAATGATCCCTTGGCCTTCTTTCTTGAGTTTTGGTTATAATCTTCAAGGTGAATCACCTTTTCTTCATGATTTCTTCCCCCTCTACCATATTTTATCTTTTCTTATAATTTCATTTCCCTAAAATGGTTTTGGTGACCCAGGGTTCTATATTTATTTATTTTATCTTTTGAAATTCTTATTTTAGGTCTTCCAATGGTCTTCTAGGGGTTACTCATTCCTTTTTTGTGGTGGTTTAACATGGTGCTTAGTGTAAACATCATGTTCGAGGTAGATTTCTCAAATCAAAAACCTTCAAACTTAAATCAATGGATCGTTTTCTTATTTAACTTCATACATTGACCACTTTTAAGTTTATATGATGTATATCTAATGATCCTTTCTTATAGAAGTTAGTCTCATCTTGGTTTCTATTTGGAATAAGTTGTAATCTTAATGTTTTTATGGTTTAAAACTATTTTTATATAAATTATGCATAGTAAGTGTTTTTTTAAATTACTTAGAGAAAATTTCCCAAATGATTTGATTATAAATGGAAGATGGAATCATTGGAGTTCTGACATGAGTGACTTAATGTTGATTTTGAGTCTCTTCCTTGGTCCAGATCTTTGATGGATTATACTGATCACTTGAAGGTATTACTAGAGAATTATATTCTAAATAATGGATATTATCTCTCTTTTACGCCTATTATATAATTGGATGTTGGTAAGATTTGTCATTTGGATCTCTTAGATTCTATTATTGTAAAAAATTACCTTAAGATTTCATATTCCCTTGTTTTTGCATAACATCTTAAATCTGGTCTTCCTATACGGGAGGATCCAAAGTGAGACAAAAATATAGAGTGGTTTCATGAGAGAATGTGGGTGGATTAAATAGTTTTGAAAAAAATTTTATTTTCAAACACTACATCCCAAAGGATCTGGAAGAATGGTTCTACTACCTTCATAGAAGCTAATCATAGTCTATTATCGGTGAGATTATAAGAATAAAACCGTCAATTATTGTTCACATGTCTTCATTGAATAGAGATAACTATCTGGGGATCATCAACAACAAGAAATTATTCCTGTAAATTTGGGGATTTGATGGATAGAGAATCAACTCCCTAGGAAAAGGCTTTTACCATGTCAACATTACTTTCCTAAAACATAAATTTAAATCTTGGGGTATTGGATTCATTAATATCAAACCAGCTTTTCCATGAATTCAAGAATGGGATCCCACATTTAACCCCTTAAATGTTAGGATCTTGATCACCCACGTTTGGATTTATATTTGAGGTATGAGTTGGTTCTTCTGACTTCCAAAAATCATTTGGGACATCACCTATGTTGTTGGTGTTCTGATTAATATAGACAATGAAATTGAAATACCAAGGTGTGATCACTTATATTCTGTCTTAGAAGATGTTCACATTGGTTCTCCGTTAATTCATTCCATTATATTGTATGTGGATGATCAGAAAATGGATTTGGTGGTTGAATATGAGAGTAAACATGATTTATATTCCAATTGTTTCAACATTGTTCACAAGGTGGTTCATTGCAGAATAAGGATGGTATGTTCTAATTTTGGTATCCTAGGACACACTGATGAGAATTGGAAAAGGCGGTCAAAGAATCAGGTTGTTGATACAACCATGTTTTTTGAAAAAATGATTCTTGATGATTCATCGTATAAGGAACATATTGATAGAGGGTGTATCCAATATAAAGGGTCTCACAATTTAACCAAGTAGTGTCCTTCCAATGTTTGGAAATCCGTGGGAATGATGGTGAAGAATGGTAATTTAATCAAGGACGGTATTTTGAAACTTAATCTAAGGTTCTTATTGAATATCAACAAGAAATGAGGTATCACATGGAGGAAAGTGATAATGTGGAGTGTGAAAGGGAACTTATTTCTTAGTTTGAGGTTGATAAGAAATTATTTCAAGAGCATCAACATCATTCCAACCACAAAGGGAATAAGAAAGTGTAAAATCATTCCTCCTATGGAATTCAATAATGGTTGGTCTCATCATCTACTAAATATAATATTCACAAAGGGGAAGATTTTGTGGCAATAATGGATTGTTTAGCTTCCACTACATCCATCAAACCTCCTCTTGAGGATGGTTTAAAACCATTAGGATAGGTGTAGATACCTACACAAGAAGAATTTATAGAGGAAGCCTCTACCATGGATGTTTTCATTTTTTTACCACCAGAACCCTCAAGAGAGAGTTAATGGGACTATAATCAAGGTTCAAAGTGTCATTATGGATCAAGAAAATATTTTAGAGACCCTCGTGATTAACCAAGATATTATAATTGACCAACTAGTAGAATTTGAGTTGATCATATAGGTGATATGTAAATATTACATCCAATTTTTTCCAAAATAATGAAGTATTCTAAGAAAGATTTGGAAAACCTTAAAATGATGAATGTGATGAGGCGAGGATTAAAGAATACAAGTTTCTTATGGGAAATTTTATCCAAGAATGTTTTCCCCACAGAATCAATGAAAATGATAAAGATTAGTTTGACTCTCAAGTTGAAGACATTTTTTCAAAGATGGAACCTATACTCTTTATCCATAATGGTTACTATAAGGTTATGGATTTTATCCCCACCAAAAATAAGGCCAATATTATGTCCAATCCAAAGATATAAATTCAATAAATATCATTGAAATATAAAATTGATCCCATAGTTAGGAAATGGAAAAATTCCAATGCTTGGATAATAGGTCATCATCCTTGTGGTTGTCCAAGGAACAAGGGTAGAAGGTACCAAGTATCATTCTAAAGCTATGTTGGTCTTTTGGACATTTGTATTCTAGGTTTTATGATCATGATGTTTCACTACTTGTGCATGAATTCTTCTCTAGTAATTATTTTTTATTTTAATAAACGGTCTTTGGCCATAATTTTTTAAAAAATAACAATGATTAATTGCATAATTACTTCCATTATTAATTATATTATTTATTAAAATCAGTAATTTTATTAACAATTACATTATAAATTTTTTGACAAATTATAAATATTAACTATTAATTATGTTGGTAAGTATTATTATTATATAATAAATATTTTTGATATTTTTTAATTATATTAATTAATTCCTAATTATAGGAATCACTTTTGTATTTGTTAAAACATGAAATACATTACAAGTAATTAAATATCATTACTAAATATCTAATCAACTATTATTTATATTATTAATTATTAATTTTAGTTTTTATTTAATTATTATTAATAATAATATTTGTAATTATTAATTAAATTAACTAATTATAAAATATCAATTTTTAAATAAATCACATGTAAAAATACAACAAACATATGATGCGGATTTCAGTTCAAAATTTAGGAACAATGAAAAAAGTATCACTATCTTCTTTTTCATTTTAATATATGCTCCTCCATGGAACAACATGGTGTATAGATAATTTACCCATGATATGTTTTTTGATGTATATGATTTATAGTATGTTCCTTCCATATAACATCAACTATTGTTTCTTATAAATTATCTTCTGTGCTATGTGGTGGATCCTAAGTCTCCTTGCTTGTACCCTATCATACCTAGAAGGAAGATGGTTTCTAGATGTAACTCTATCCTACATGGGTTGAAGAGGGATTATCACAACCTGACCCCACTTTTCTATAATATTTAATTTATTTACTAGTTTTTATTTTAATTTATGAATTTCATTATTTTTTTGGTAATTTTTTTATTGTTTGGGGAGGTATGGTTCTACATTATAGAATGGTTCACCACAACCATGGGAGGTCACGCCGTGACACCACCCAAGAAGTGGGGGGTATTTTTCATGGGAGGTGAATCACACTATGATGTAACCAAAATAGTGGAGCCTCCTTTTTATTTGTTTTGGGGGAGGATAGTTTTTCTAGAATTAGGGAAGTTCCTGCCTCAAAAATTTCTCTAGGAAGTTGATTCATGTCGTGACAAGGTAGGTCACACCATGACCTGGTTTGCCTAGATTTTAAGGTGTTGAATTTACTCATTTTACCTTATGTGATTTTATCCCATTCCTTTCTCCTTTATCCCCTAACCATTTGACATAAAATATATAAAATTATATCTATCTATATTCAATATCTCTTGGCCTTTTTTCTTGAGATTTGGGTGGATTATTTACTTTCTGCACGTGATTACATTTATTTTTATTTTGATTGATTAAAACTCCTCTCATGTTTTTTAATATTTTTGAACATTTAAATGTTTTTTTTAAATTTAATGCTTCAATATTTTTATATATCATATATATTTAAATTAATTTTTTTTAACGTATTTTTATTTTTGATCATTTCATTACATTTATATACTTAAAAAATTATTTAGATTTCAGTTTCTGATAGCTTATAACATATTCTACAAGTTTTATTTTGATTTTTTAGGTTAAATATCTAAATTTGGACCTTAATATATCATTTATATATTTTTATAATGACCACATAACAAAAATAAACTCTTTACCACATAGACATTTCTTAAACCACATAGCCAAATGGTTATTCATGTGGATATTTTTGAATAAATATAGCAATTTTTCTAGTTTCAGATGTTATCTGTATTCTAAAAATATCTAGTGATAATGAAATTAAAATTTGGTTTTTATTATTTTTGGAATGTTAATAAATCTTCATGAATTTCATTAGAATACATCAAATTTTGACCCAATATCATTCGTGCCTAAAATTATGTCTGAATTCACTATATATTATTTATCTGATTTCTATTATTTTGTAGAACTATTTTTCTTTGATTTTTTGTGATAACATGAGTTAAATATATCATATTAAAGTGATTATTATTTCTTTATAAATCTAATAGAATTTTATAAATATAATTAAACAGGGATCAAAGATAATTAAGCCTCTATCAAGTACCTTTTTCCCTAAAATTTGGGAAGGAAATCAAATTTCTGTTTTATGGAATTCCCTTACATAGTGAAATTGCCTATGTGAGAAATTAGTTTATGTGAGAAATTCATATACGTGATCCAATCAGCTATTTTTAATTTCTTGTGTGAATCCCATATTTGAATCTCCTATGTCAATTCCCTTTTGTGGATAATTCTCCTACATAGAAATATACTCCCACATGAGAAATTTGGATACATGACATTTCCTTATACAGTTAATAGATTTTTTGATTCACCTATGTGATCAATTATATTACATAGAAAGAAACTTCAATGTGAAAAACTCATACACGGTTTTTTCCTATACAGTTTAATAAAATTTATAATTTCTTGAAACTTTCTCTAATTTTCATTTTGATTAAAATTAAAATTTATTTAATATGTTTAAATTGTCCTAATGTCTTTATAAATTCATATTAAATATTTATACCAATGGTAATTTATTTTCACCATTTTAAACATTTTTTATAAGTATTAAATAGTGTTATGTTGTCAGACATGAAACATACATATTGCAACTAAATTTTTAATTTTATTTTATGTTGTTTTTATTGAATTTATTATTTATAAATTTATATTATATGATATTAAAATCATTAAAACTTTTTTCAATTATTTTTAATGTGGTGATATTAATTTTTGAATCTTATTGCATATTTAATGCTCATTTAAAATAGATTTTTTTTTTTGAATTTCATATTTTCAAATTTGAACATCTTATTTTCATGGAATATTTTATCGACCTATTATTATGGAATTATTTTTAATAGATTGATCCGATGATTTTAAATTGGTTTGAATTATTATTTATTATTTTAATTAATGTTCTTGAGTTAAACGATTGTTGTTAAATGATATTTTTTTGATTCTATCTCTCTCACTGATATTTCATTTTTATTATTTAGAATTTTTTTAATAGTTTTTTCGAGTGTTTATTCCATATAGATTTGTATTTAAAGGACTTAAGGATTCCTAGAATAAATACACAGGGACATATATAATTACAACATGATGAGTGCATATGACTTAAAGTGATAACTTTTTTTCATACTATATGATCCATCAAGTGATCTTATACATTGTATTTACTACTATTGGATGTTCTACTAGGGGATAAAAAAGGTACTTGAATTATACTTCCCAGATGAGATGATCTAGATGATCAAATACTCACGAACCAATACCTATATTTTATTACTTTTATATCTATTTCATCTGGTTTGTAATGTTTGTAATAATTCTTCCCATATTTCACACATTGTAACTTTATCTTTATGATTTCACATATAAAATAATTTTTTATCTTTGGGCTATGACAACCAGATTCTTTATTTAGGACCTTTCAGGTTGTAACTCATAGTATTTAAATTCAGGGAGGTAATTTGGTTGTGACTCCACATATAAAAGTAAGGTGTATATTTATTCTTCCACTTGAAAAGTAGTTTTTAATTGTATTATTGATTATCCATTGAAATAAGGTAATCATAATCATTATAATATATAATTTTCATGTTCTTCATTATTCATAATCTCCATTTTTATTGAATTTTATAATTTGAACAATATTTCACATTATGATTGTAATTCCTTATTAAAATGCACTATTACAGGGTGCATTTTTAACACATTATAAAATAACCAATGGTATTAATTTTTTTAAATATTTATTTTTCTAGTATAGATTATATGAGTTAAATTTATAATTTCGGATCTTTTTAAGTTTCAATTATAAATATGACCAAATTAGGCCTTTAACCAAGACCATTATGAGTGAAGTGAACTAGACAACTTTGCAATAAAAGTACTATAGAGGCTAAGATACAAGCCCTATGAAGATAAAATTTGTGATTATTATAGATTAAATCATTAGAAACATTTCATCCAATATTTATTATAGATCATTATATGGTTTTAGGTAATTATAGGTGTCCCAATTTGAAGATGAGATTCTAGGTCAGATCCTATGGCCCAAAAAAAGAGCCACCATTTCAATCATATCTCAAAAACCAAAAATAAATTTAGGCTCAAATTTTATAATACGTTCGGGAACATTATTATCTTAATTATAAAATTCTATGGAACACCACAATTTTTCCATCTGTAAGCTATTTTTATCATGTATTTTTGGTTAAGGAAAGTTGGATCAAATTTTATCATGGGTGGAAAAGTCTTTTCTTCATTAACATTGCACCCACATAGTCCAACCACCATTCATTAGGGTAAATTTTACTATTAATTTCTTGGACCAAGGCTTAAAAAATACATATTTTTGAAATTTTTTTTTGATTTAGTTGGAGAAAGTTTTGGATATTTTAATTTTAATGTTATGCTTCTAATTTGATGTTGTAATCGCAGTTCATCAAGTTATAAGATGCTTAAATCACATTATCTTCCTAATTAAACATATTATTCTTATAATTTTTTGGTTAACACGTTGATACTATTTCATTAAGATGTGAATTTCTTCATTTAGAAATTAGATATATCTGTCAAAAAAAAGTGGAGTGTTCATTATTCCATTTTCTTTTACTTCTTCGATTCCGTTATCAAGAGTCTACTTCCCACTTACATTGAGAGAGTAGCATAATTGGATGGATAAAAATCTTATGGGTTGACACAATGGAGTATAAATGGTCTTTATTAGATTTTATTTCTCACTCTATAATTTTTTAATAATTTCTTTTATTTTATGGTTTTCATTAAATGATTTTATCTCTTCCTCTTCCTTAATGAATTTTATCACCATAATTTTCATGTGATAATAAGATCATTTACCTATAAGTGCTCATGAAAATGATCCTTCAAGTTTATTTGTGATTATTATGTGTATGTGAAGGTTCTAAAATATTTTGTGATGAGGTTATATTTATTTCATTGAATGAATCCTTCTCGAGTTAATGAAATCAAAATAATTTAAAAATGAATTCATATAATCCATCCCATGTGATATCCTAGGATCAAATAATTTCATAAAAATTTTAATTCACATATATCTCCTTCATTTAATATAAATTCATCTAAAATAAAACCAATTTTGGCCACATTTTAGAAAAAAATTCCATAAAATGTACATGTATGTTGGTTTCTTCTTAGGTTTTTGAGGATTCGACTGACCAAGCTACTCTATAAGTGACCACTTAACTCTAAAAGGTTTAGTTAATTTGGGTGATGAAAAGTTTTGGCACCATTTCTAGGTAACTAAGTATGTTATATTAGAAACTCATAGCTTATTCTCACCCCACTCCCCTCTTATCACCCCCTTTTTCACTCCCATAGAAGGCCATTTTGAACAAATACAAACATGAGGAACCACTCTCTATTTTGATCACCCAACCCCATGTCTATTTTCAGATGACCATACTAGTTCTAACAGAGGTATAATCAATAAAATAATCAACAAAAATGAATAATTCCACAAATACAAACATGAGGAACCACTCTCTATTTTGATCACCGAACCTATAATGAGTTTCAATCCCAAAAAACTAATCCAAACATCCTCCTGTGCAATTTCAAAAATAAAATTGCACACCTAGAATATACCATTTGGATCAAAAACTTTTCCAGCCTGATCCAAAACCCTTAATTTAGAAATTTTGTCAACAAATGAATAGAATTAATTATGAGGTTTTTCATTAAGAGTATAACTATAAAGTATTTAAGTAGTTATAGAACCCATTCCCACTCAGGTTATCCCCTTCTCAACAATGGTAGAAGAATCTTATTACACACAAACTACTCATGAATAATTCCACAATATGACTATTTATATGAGTGGTAAATCTTATGAAAACATGAACCATGGATTCCCAAAACATTGCAGGCATAAAAATTAGAGGAAATATTTTATGAACCCAGATTATAATATGATAAAGAAGAGATGAATATTGAAGTTAATTGGTTAGGGAATGTTGAATGTTAACCCAAGGAATATGAGGGGACTTTTAATGAGTGTTTAAATTAGGAGGAAATTGATTTAATGTATTCAAAATAGGGTAATTTGACTTCATGGATTATGTGTCTTTAAAATATCTCTATTGATTATTATTTTGGACCACCAATCACAAATCCTTTGGGATAAATAAATAACATTGAGTCTGTACCAATTCCAAACAATTATATGAAAAGTTTCTTGGTTAAAAAATCTTTTATAATGGAAAAATTGTTTCTACTATTTTGGGAATATAAATTTATTTTAATTCACATTTCCCATTTTATATAAGAAATTTGAATCAACCCTGAATCAAAATTATTTCTCTTTCTTACCCATTCAGGCATCCCTTCTCAAGTGATAACCAATAACTCGCAGTAGTCATTCATTATTCACTTGAATATAATATACTAATAATAATCATTGATTTATTATAAAATACTAGATAAGCAATTGATCAACCATTTATAATATTCCTTTGCTTTTACCACTCATTATAGATCAAAAATTTTTATATAAAATAAATTCTTGAAAATAATCAATATTAATATTATAGAAGTGGAGAAAAATGTGGTCCTTAAAATTTTTAATGTTTTTGTTGGGTAATTGGGGGGGGAGATTCAAGCTGAGATAATGACATTAAAATAAGCACATTTAGGGAGAAAACCCAACTTTTACCTGTACGTTGACTCAATGTTTGCAGTTCCAAAATAAACATGTATATTTTTTATCTTTTCTTTTTTTATTTGTTTGTTTTTAGTTAAGGTAACCTCAATGGGTTTCCCTTATCTTCTAATTGTGTCGGTGATTATAATTTATGGGATTACAAGGTTGATTTATTTTCTGAAAAATCATATTTTTTCTAATATTTCAAACACAATATTAAATAATTGATGAGGTGTCTCTGAGTGACACAAATATCAAATGATCAATCAGGAGCATCATGAACATCAACTTCATCTAATAGGTGAACTTTTAACATAGTTCTTATATCAATTCCCTTTTATAACTCTTCTTTTATTCCTATTACCCATTAAAAATATAATTTTTTTAACACATGGGATAATTTTATTCTAAGATGGGGGGTGGTGAATAGAAAAAAAAATTTCATGTCAAAAAATATTTGTATGCAAAAATAGAAAAAAAATTATTTAACCAAGAATATGATAATACAAACTGAAAACATTATAAATGAATATCAAATAATTTTTCATGCCTTTATTATGAATTTAATAGTTATTTATGTTCCTGAGTATAGATTTTGGAAGGTGTGGTTTTGTAATGTGATTTTCACCATTTACAAGTTCATCTACTAAAAATAATTCAAAATGAACATAATTTGGATTGTAGGGTATTAGTTTGAGTTCATGGGGTCCCATAATAAATTATATAGGATTGGTGATTATTGTTTATTTTAACAAGAGTATTTAAAAAATAATAAATTTATGTGTAGTGAAAAGTATTGACCTAATGTGTGGACTTGGACACCTAGGGATCATGAATCCATAGTTCTCTATACCAAAGTTTGGAATGTTTTCTCTATTTTTTGGAAATTTTAATTTTTTTTGATTGATTTGAATCAATATTATTTCTAAATATGTGATATTAACATAGTTCCATAAGTTCTTTGATCCTGTTAGTCATTGAAAAAATCTCATTATAGGGGTTGAATTGATTGAGTGAAATTTAAATTACCATAGAAAAATATAAAAAACCAAAATAAAAATTTATACTCATCTTAATATTAAAATGTAGTTCCAGCTAGTACTTTCATCTTTTCCCCCTTGAATCAAAATTAACTACCACATTTTTTATGATGCACAACACATCATCATGATTAATTAAAATTAGATGAAATGTAGTGATGATTTTAAAAAAAGGAATGGTATTGGGAATGAGATATTCTTATGAACCAATATTGTTTTAAATATTTTTTAGGGGTTTCCTAATTATTTGGTATGAGGAATTTTGTGATCATTGTGTATTAATATTTTCTTGGAAAAAGAAATTCAATATTGTATTTTTGAGATAATTTTCACTTAGGACTAGAAAAACACAAGTTTGGGAGTGTTATTAGCCACTAAAATAGGCTAATATTCATTGTTATAATACATTATTTTTATGTTCTTAATTAGTCATAAACACCATTTTAGTCAATTTTACAATTTGAACATTATTTCACATTATGATTATAATTCATTTTTAAAATTAACTATTTTATGGTATATTTTTGAAAACCTTATAAAACATATAATGGTATTGATTTTATTTTTATATTTCATTTTCATGTCTACCATTCTATGTGTATATTTTTATACTTGTGAACCTACTGAATATTTACATGGGAATATGACCAAATTGGGACTTGAACCATGAACATTCTAGGGAAAGTAAATTGGACAAAAGCCTAATAAAAATACTGCATCGACCAAGATACAAGACCAATTAAGCTAAAATTTGATATGAATATGGATGAAATCATGAGAAAAATTTCATCTAATAGTTACCAAAGCTAACTTTTATTTTCTAAAGTAGTTATAGACAGACCATGTTAAAGTTGAAATTCTGGGACAAATTTTGTGGCCCAAAAAAATCCCACCATTTCAATAATATCTAAAAAACATTCTTTTTGGATCAAATTTTATTTTATGTTAGAGGAAACATTGAGATTCAATTTCCACTTCTATGTCCAATCCCAATTCGGCCATCTAGAAGCTAGTTTTGACACATCTATTTTGTGGATGTAGGATAGATTTGATTGTTTTTCAAGGGTGGAAAAGTCCTCTCTCCATTAAATTTACACCAAAATCACCATAACACCAATAATTGGGGTAAATTTAAATATTAGAGGCTCAACCCAAGGCTTCAAAAATTATTATTTAAGGGATTGGTGTTGAAAGAGTTTGGTAAAGTTGTGTATGTTTTCATTTTAATGTTGCTCAACCAACTTGATTTTGTAATCACATTTCTTCAAATTTTATGTTTCCTGAATCATCGTAAATTCTTAATTAATCTAATTGTTAATATAATTTTATCTTATTTTTGTTATAAAATTGGTACCATTTCAGTAAAGTGTGAATTTATTCAAAAAAATAAGAGATATATATTTCAAACAATGATGGAGTGTAAATTATTTAATTGTTTTCACTTTTTCAATATATCCCTTATGAGTTTACTTACCACTTACACTGAGAGAGAAAAATCAATGGAGGGATCATCACATTATGGGTTGATTCAAGTTAGTAGAAAGGGTCTGTATGGGATCTTATTTCTCAGTCTATAAATGTTTAATAATTCATTTATTTATGTTTTTCATTCAATTATTTCATATATTCCTCTTTCTTATTGAATTTTATCACCAAACATTCCATGTGCTAATATGATACATTACCTAGGAGTTCTCATGAAAATGATCCTCTATGTGTATAGGTGATTAACATGTGTATGTAATGGTTATAAACTAGTAAATTATGAGGTTATATTGACTATATTGAATGAATCCATCTCTAGTTAATGAAATTGAATTAATTAAAAAAATTAATTAATCCAATTCACCCCATGCAATAACCTAGGATCAAATAGATTTATAATAATTTAAATTCTCATAGATCTATTAGTTTTAATTAAAAACCATATACACTAAACCAAAATATGGCCACTTCATATCCAAAATAAATCCATAGAATTTATCCATCTGTAGGTTTCTTTTTTAGGTCTCTAAGTATTCAAAAACCCAAGCTACACTACCAGCGGCTGCTTAAACCTAAAAATATGGGTAAATTTTGAAGATACTTGTTATGGATCCCTTTAAAAATAATATCGCTCAAAATGAATCTATAAATGATTAGAGGGGTACAAGAATGGTCTAATTCCACTTTTAATTAAACTATTATAAAAATATTTCTGTTTTTTCATTTATTCCTCTGCTTACTAACTCTAGATAATAAACTCTTCTAATTAACATTTATAATTAATCCATTCATTTAAAATGTTAATTTTTTCTATTCAACCACCTCTAAACCTTCTGTTTTTCTATTCTGATCTAACATCTTCATGTTAAATCCCCTTTCCTTCATGATTCCTTCCCTATCAACTCTTTTTTCTTTTTCTTCTTCTTTACTTTACTAGAAATGTTTTAGCTACCTATGGTTATATATTTCTCAATTTTAACTTGGTAATTTATTATTTTAGGTATTTTAATATTCTTCCAGGGTTCCAATTTCCTTGTTGCGGTGGTTGAACACCATGTGTTGTGGAAATGATGTGTTTGAGGTAGGTTTATCCATGCATAAAATTTCAAACCTAAATCCATGGATATTTTTCTTATTTTAATTAATTATTTGAGATATTTTTTATTTATATAACGAGCATATAATGATTATTTATTATATAATTTATTATCATCCTGGATTTTATTTGGTGAGATGCTTATTACCCATTTTTCTTTTATTTCAATGTGTTTTCAAATAAATTATTCCCACCAACTATTTTTTTAATTCCTATGAGGTTACTTCTAAAATGATTTGATTATAAAAATAGGTTTGATTATTTATTTATAAAAGTTATTTTGTAATTCATTGTTTATTTGAGTGTCTTTGATGATGATTATGTGATTTGGTTTAAACAAAGGCTTTATAAGTTCATTTAATAAATCATATTCAAGGCCTAGTTGGAAAATTAGATTTTTTTCTTGATTTAAATATACCCTTGAAGTGTGACCCTTCTTTTAGTTATGTAAATGAATGGAACTATTCTGGGTAGGAGAACTATTTTTTATATTAATTTCTCAATAAAGGGGATTATTTTATAGTGGTTGTTTAAAGGTGAGAGTATTATGCATTTACTAACTAGTATACTTTGCTGTTGTACATTTGATGGATCACCTTAATTTTATATATCATGGGTAAGCAAGAGTAATTAGGTGGGATATTTCGGTACACATGTTATTATTGTTCATGATTTATTTCTAGAATGTGGCCCCAAGTAAGGGTACACCCTACTTGATGGATTTCCCCCTTGATCAAGCTATACGTGGTAAAGATTAAGGGTTAGGTTAATTGGATCACATCAACATAGAAAGGATGGATTCAATTTTAGTCGTGTCCTAGATTTACCCTAGATCTCTAAGGTGATCCCATGATGATTTTTTATTTATTATATTATAGTGAATATTATTTCTCTATTTCCATGATTAAAAAATAATAATTATTTCCTACTGATCATAAATTACAATTATTAGTGTTACTATGATTTTTCTTTATTACTATTGGTATTTCTATTTTATAAGAAAAAATTCATCTTATTTAGTTTAAATAAATCAATTTATAAAGGATTTTTATTTTCTTCTATTTCTCTAATATACTGGTGTTTAAAATTAATGTTTTAAAATGATTTATTCTATCAAAATATTTCTTTTTATTAAAAATAAAAAGGGATATCTTATTTTAAACACTGTAACTCCCATTTATTGACAAAAATGGTTTCAATTAATGATAATATGTCATTGGTTTTTAATAAAAATGAATATCTTATATTTAGAGTTGTATTTAAAACAATCATGAAATGTATTTTATTTTAAAGGATATATATGGGGTGTGAGTAGGATACCTACTAGGAATTTTTGCTCATGCATATCATATTACATGTTCATTTTAGGTTCTACATGATGTGGTAGAAGGTTATTGGATTCTGATTTGGGTTTGTTGGAGGTAGTAAGTAAAGATTCTTCACTTGGTGCATAAGGATGGGTGGTTATGGTCTTTGTTTTATTTTTGGTATAATGTTCATCGATTATACCTTTCCATGTTAGCATTTCCATTTGAGATTTATTTTTTTGATTTGTATTGGAGATGCATAAAAGGTTTGTTTTATTAATATAAAAATGTTTATTGGTATTATTTTCTATTTTTGAGTGGTGTTTTCATGTTTATGTAATTTTTTGTTTTTTATTTTATTAAATTTACAAATTCTCATATATGTGATTATTAAACATAATGAATGGCCATACTAGACTTCCTGGTGGAATTCCACTTTTTTGTTATTGTTTTATTGGAAAAAATTGTTCTCGATGGTATATATTTGATGACTGAACACTAGTTTCTATACCGTAGTGATTGGGAACATGACTCAATCTATTTCAAGGGATGACTCGGTGAATCATATTAGGGGGACCCTAGGTGGGTTTATGAAAAATTATATGAAGGACCGATTTTTATTTTGGTAATATGTCTGTATAGAGATTAGATTTTTAAAACCCAAGATGCAGGTTACAAATAGGTTCTAAATCTCCACCTTTTATGATAAAACATGAGTTACCTAGTTTTAAACCCTATCCCCACTATGAATCCTGGGGGGAGGGGTGAATCAGGGTGAGAAAACATCTTCCTTTTATTATACTAAATTAAATATCATATTCATATTTAAGAAATACACCTTAAATCTGATTAATAATCTTAACCAAATGAAAATATGTAAAGATCCTGAGAATATGACTTTTTTTACTTGGTTCACCTATAAAAGGATACTATAAGGATAACATATCAATGATGTGTTTATATTTCAGATAATAAATACATTACTAGTTTGTGATTTTAACATTAGGAGGATCTCACTACTCAACCATGGACTATGACCTATTTCTCCCTTCCACACAGTTATTTTCAAGAGGTAAACATAGAGATGACACATATGTAAATCTTAAAAATATTTTATAAAAATATAAGTAACACCAATCAGTAAAATAATTCTTCCATGATGATTCAATTTTTTAATTCTAGATCTTCAAGAACATACACAATGGGTTATTATTTTAAACCATGTCTTTAACATAATTTTGATCTGATCACATTTTTTTAAATCCTAATATTAAATAAGTCTCCACACACTATTCTATCTGTGAATACTTATAATTTTTACACTAGGAATATTCTTATTCAAAATAGTTATAATTTTTAATTTTAAATTAAAAAAGTAATAAACACTCAAAATAATTTTCCTAAAAAATATCTTTAAGATCACATAACATTAAATCATTACCACTGGATTTGAATAAGGTCTTTAGAAATCTGAGCTGTAATTGGAAAGTAGTTTTTGGAGCTCTATGACCTCATAATTTTCCAAAAAATATAGATTTTTACATGTTAAGACTAAAATGATATTCAAAATAGAATGATCCTAGAAATAAAAGCATTGTATGATGAATTTATAAGTGAAACATCCATCTTCATGCTGGGCAGGTCATTTTGGATATCACTGTAGAAAACCAATACACATTTTCCATTTTCCACAACAAACACATCCACCAAAGGTTGCACAATTCCTATTTTAGAATCACTAATTTTTATAGGTAGAACTCAATTTAGAAAACATTATGTAAAATGTTCAACTTTTTATAACCATGGTGTATAAGTCCTCTTCATTATTCATTTCATATGTGTCCACCATGGAATTCAATACACCCATACATGGTATCCTTTTTCTCATAGGTGGACTGAAAAACCACCACATGTGCCACTGTGACATGGTCTATCCCATCTGACCATTTTTATCTCCACATGATCCCACTATGGCCATGTCCACTACATAACCTCATACAACATTTCATATAAGAGAAAATTTTTGTTGAAATGAGGATCAAAATTCTTATTTCATTTTCATTCCAGTCATTTACAAAGTCAAAATGACATCACCAGAGTCACCATGATGTCTTACAAACTCTGGTAAAGATTTTATTCACCAAAGAGTCATCTACCTTCAGATTCATCAAGATAATTTAAAAGACATTCAAAAAAGTTCTTAAAATATGAAAAATATAATTGTAAAAAAATACGATAAATAAATATATTTGGTTGCAAAATCCCCCTTTTCATTTAGTTTTAAATTCCCCAGACTTCTCAAATATTTATCAAATACTCTAATTTTTTTATTTTTTATTATACTCCCATTTTCAAAATAAAATAAAGTTGTTCATAAATATACCACTACTTCAGAAATTAATTAAAACACATTAATATTTTCTCTAGGTCTATGTGAGACATATCATGGTGTAAAAAATAAAGAAAAATAGCATGTACTTATATGTGGTTAATTAAATTTTCGATAAGACCTTATATTTTTAAATTTCCCCTAAAAAGTAAATCCTCATATCATTGAAACCCAATACAATATATTATCCTAAAATAATACACAACCCAAAAATATGACATTATAAAAAATGGGGTGAGTGGGTCACTCCAAACATTTTTAGTTTGAGAGAATTGGTTAAACACTATGGTTAAACCTATGATTTTAAAATACATTAGATTCCAATGTATTGTGATTATTTCATCCACCTGATATTGAGTTCATACAAATTCCAACCTCACATTATTTTTCTACACTTTCTCCTTTATAAAATGGTAATAGAATTCAATTTTGTTCACATGAGAGTGTTGAACCATTATTTTTGAAAACTCAATAGAAATTTTTAATTTAATTGAATCATCATTGGATGATGCACTTATTATAAAATGTTTTATAATAGTTTCTTCATACAAATTAGTTTTTTACAATATTTAGTGACTAAAAAATATTCTAATTACACTATGCATAATGAAATTCAATATTAATTATTTCTTAGAAAACTAATACAACTATTCCAAATGTAGAAAGAACCACTGATTTTAGATTTTATATCATCAATTTCATTGTCCCAATTATCGTCTAAGTATTCTGATAAATCTATCTTCTTTATATATTTAGACAATAAGACATAATGTAAAGTACCTTGAATATACATGGTAATTATTTTCAACACCATGATATGTTCCTTCTTAGTATATATCTGAAATATTACCTCTAAACATGTATCAAATAAAATATTTATCCTAGTTGTATTATTGTAATGTAAAATAAAAATGATTATTCTATAGATGGTTGATTCAACCACCTTTCTATTCTAATAAGTACCCAATTTTGTTCCAGCCAAAATTTGAGTTGAAATGGGATTTCACTCCTCCAATATGAACATCATCAAGACTTCCTTTGTATAATTTATATATAAAATGAATTTTTTCCCTTTACACTTGCTGAACTTTTAACACTATAAAATATGTCGACTCACCAATAATTGAAATTTCAAAATATGTACTCACCATTTTTTCAAATTTATCAACTTTATTTTACATGATAACACCAAATATAATGTCATCAACATACATAAATACAACAAACTGATATTCTTCAAAATATTTCATAAATAGGTTGTGATGAACCCCTACGTTTTAGAACGCAAAATAACTTTGAAACATTTCCAACTATGAATACCAAGATTTATGCACTTGATTTAGGCTATACAATTATTTTCATAAAGTTCACACTTTAGAATCACCATTTCCAATAACAAATCTGACTGGTTGTTTAATATATACCTCTTCATTAAGTACTCCACTGATAAATGTATTCTTTAAATTAATCTAAAATAATTCGAAATTTATTTAAACAACCAATTATAAGGAAATTATAATATACTAAATCTTTATACCTCATGAAAATGTCTCTTCAACATCAAAGCCTCCAAATTTAGATTAACCTTTTCAAAAAAATCATACTTTATTCAGGATAGCTATTCCATTTTAATATAGTTTATTATTGGAAAACCACTTTGTATGAAAATAAATATGATTTTAGGTTTATAAAAAACATTAGATATAATTTTTTTTACCATTTTTATCATGTTATGAATTCTTGAATTTCACTTATGACTCATTCATTGGAGCTTCTTCAAATGATGTAGGTCAAATCTCAAATAATAAAAGTGTGTGTTGTATTATTTTCATAATTCATGTTTGAGTTGGAGAAGATATGTCTCTAATGATATATCTTGTATCAACTAAATCCCTTTCCTTTTATGAATTATTCATAGTTTGACTCACCTCTTCACTTTGGTTCTCTATAGATTCAATTTTAGAATATTTTTCTACCTAAAAATCTTGAGTTTCTCTCAAATCAATCAATGTTTATTAACTTTCTTTAAATACTTATTTACAAAAAAAAATAAAAAAATTAATCCCTTTCAATCAAAAAACTTTTACATTCCTACCCATAATTTTTTTGAGTATTTTATTCAAAAATTTTTATGCCTTAGTCTTTGATGAGTAGCCCAATAAGATATTGTTAACCAATACATCACTATACTCACATTAACCTCATTCAATATTTTTTGTGAAACACATTCTTATATATCCTCTAAGATTCTTCAAATAATGTTTACTTATATTAAAAATTTCATAAGGGTTCTTATCTAATCATATACTAAATAATACTATGTTTTGAATATAGGTATCCACTTGAATCACTTTTTTACAACAGTGACATGAGATATAACTATATGTCAATAATGTTGTTCCATATTTTGACAGTGTGATTCATTATTTCCACATCCCTATTTTGTTGATGGGTTATCACTGATAAAAAATTACTTTTAATACCATGTTTTTAATATAGTTATTAATTTCATAAGATGTGTATGATATTTCATTATATGATCTCACAATTTTCAGTGTTATTTTTTTTCCAGATCTTATTCAAAACTTCTACATGAAATCCATAAATTTAGTTTTTGAATGAATATAAATTTGACATACCATCCTAACATGGTCAACTATAAATAAGATGTAAAAATTATAACCATAGGTACCTACTTGAAAAATCATACCATACACATTTATGTCAATCAAATTCAACAAACTCGATTCTCTCTTTTTCTTTAGAGGATATAGGGTTCAAAACATTTTTCATGGTATGCACAAGTCAAAAATATATTTATGATATCTATTTAAATTATGAATATCAACTTATGATTTTAATCTTGATAAGTTTTATATACTTTGTTTATTGGAATGTGTTAGTCTCTGATACCACAATATGTTTTCCTCTTTGACTATTAATTAAAATTTGTTTTCTTTAATATCAACATGACATAAATTTCTATTTATTTTCTAAGATTTTATCAAAGAATTTATAGATTTTACTTTGATTTAGAATCTATTATTAATATATTTGACCACAAAACTTGAGTTATATAGTTGAATAACACATAATATATAATTTTGTAAACCATAAACATAAAGTGCACTAGTGTTCCTCAACTCATCTCTAGCCAAAAAAGTGGTTCAACTTCTTTTTATTTTTAATGATCCATTATTTCCAAATCATATAGTTCCATAAAATTTACCTTCATAATTATTAAATAAGTTAATATTGTCTATTTAATGAGATGAAAACCTTATTTCCATAATCTAGGCATTACTATTATTTATTTTTTCCAAATTAATTTCCACCACATTTTCCTTTCAAATATTTCTCCTTTCCTTTTATAAAATTCCTGAATACTTTATGGCCTTCAGTTTTCTCTTCACATAATTTCCAAAACAATCCATCCGTCAAATTATTATTCATCAATAGGATATAATATATCATTTAAGGAAACTATATGTGATTTTATTATATCTATTTTTCTTTTTCTTGAATATAAAGATCTTCCTCTTTTATTCTTGGAATTAATTACTTTATGTACAAACATTAAACAATTAAAATAGTAACAATAGAAATTATTACATCCATAATATAGAGAGTATTTTCCAAATCTATTTTTATGTCTTCCACTATCTTATTCTCTTAAATATATTTTTACATCACCATAATAGAATGTAGTCTGGTAAAAAACCCAAAAAACAAACATTTCATTTATATTTTATATATCCTCTCTACCTATCTATATATATTGAATAATCCATTGATTGTTGATAATTTTTTGTTGATTGAGTAATTTTTACCTTAATTAGCTTTCATGTTTTTACCATGCTTACAAATTTTTGATTTTATGTTTCACCATCAAAATCAGTACTTTTTCCAATAATATTTGGTCTTTGAACAGTCTTCATTTTTAAAAATTTTTTATACCTTGTGAAGTGTTTTTTGTCAACACTTCAACATAAAACATAAAAAACTATATTTTCTTATTTGAACCATCTTATTTAATTTCTTTTACAATCCCCACTCTCAAAGATATCACCTCTTAATGAGTTTCAATCTTCTTAACTTTCTCTTTGATATATTTTTCATGATCATCAACGATATTATAATGTTCTTCACACTTTAACATGTAATTCATAGCTTCTTAATTGTTTATATAATTATTTTTATATTATTCCATAAATTTCTAAATATTATCAATTTAGTTTTAATGTTCATCCACATATATTGAAAACTCTATAAAACCTCCATTTGTTTTTCTTATTCCATTGTTAATGATGATTTTCAAGATCTACATGTAACTCCATTTAGAGACCAAAACCTCCCTCCCATTTACCATATTCTTCAATAATATTTTTTCTTGTTTTTAAAAATATTATATTATAAAACAATTCTTATTTAGAAAAATTCATCTTCAATAAATTTTAACATATATTCCTCCACATCGTATTCTTTCTTACTCATGATCACTTTCCTTTGAAACTTCTTTCCACTCATATTTACAGAATTAAAGTTTTTTATAGATAGAAACATCTTCTTATGTTTTGGGGAAAACTCATACCCATAAACTTCTTCATATAACTTCATTAAACATCTATAAACAGTGTTTCCAATCTTACCATAATGAAAACAATATAGTGGTAACCATCCATAAAAATTTCCTTTTCTTATTTTACCCTTTCTTGTAATGAGTGGTATTAAATCCTCACTTATGTCATATTAATTTTCAATAACCTAAAATCCATTATTATAAATTTATTGGAATGCTATTTATATTTATGAATGTCTGAAAGATATTTCCAACTTCACCCTCATTTTATAAGAATCCAATTTTCTATATAACTAATAAAGAGATAATTCACCAAGATCTATTTCCTACATAGATAATACCTTCTGTAATACCCAGATATTTTAGGATATATTCATCTTTAAATAATTTAATGTTTTTAAAATATCGCTTAACAAACACCATCAAGAATTAATCGAACTACTTTATGTTATAATAAAATTATTATTTAATTTTTTCTAATATAAAACAGTTATTAAATTTGAAGTATGAATATGATTACCCAAATTATGAAAAAGATAAATGATTTATATAATTCAAATTTATTAATTTTCTATAGAGTCATTTTATGTTTGAAAAGTATATTTTCTCTTAAAAATTGGTTTTATTTATTGATGAGTAAATAATATAATTAGTTTCTGCCACTTTTAGAAAGTGTATTTAAACAAATGAACATAATTTTAGAAATAATCATTTCAAAATTATATAAGATTATTTTTTTGATAATTTTATGAATGGTTTTATTTTTTGATGAATAATGAAACATACTAATTTTTATTGAAATATGTCACTTAGTTACAAAAATTTAAAAAGTTACATTTAATTTTATAATAGTTTTAATGAATAATTAATTCATTTAAATTATTAATAATCTAATTAAGGTCATTTGAATTAATTTTATATTTTATTTTGGTATATAAATTTTATCACTTAAGAAATCCTATTTATGGAAAACCATTTTTATCATGTTTTAAAGGTTTAATTTTTTATTAAATTATTCAACTTATATGAATTGAATTTTATAGAACTGATTCTATATTTTTAATCATCATAATTTATATTAGGTAATATTTTCAACTTAATTTTTGTTCATAAGGAATAAAAAATCGGTCAAGGTTAAAACAGAATTACCAGGGGTTAAACCAAGAGATAATGGTAAGTTTGATAATTAAAATTTTCGAAATAATTTTCTATGGAAATATTTAAACCTTATCCCATAATGTTTTTATTAACTATACACTTGGAAGATTGTTTTCTTTAGTATTATAGTATTAGTATTAAATCTTTTATGAAATTCCCTGTGTGTCCTCTCTCCCATTTATAAAAGGACACCCATCTTCAATCTTATTTATAGAACTTTGATCTATATATCTTAAAAACACTAATTAATTATTCTATAAACTACCATATACTCAAACTAGTGGTTATGGTATTATTAAAATACCATTACAACAACCCTTGGTAAGGGATCTAAAGGATTCCTACAAAAGAATAGGTAATCATCTTACCCAACCTCCTTCACTTTATTTCTTATTCTACTACCTATAAATATATTGTATTCATCATCAAATAATAAATTAAGTTTCATAAATATATTTTATTTTTATTATGATTATGTAACCACCATTATTAACCCAATTTTCCATCAAAGGTAAAGTGAAATTTTCGTTCATCCGTACGTGTGGACTATCACGTCCTCGCAACAATACAATTAAGTTCACATTAAAAACATTCACATATGGATGTTATGATGGTTTTAATTTTTTTTATGATATTTATTAAATAATTATGACTCTTTAATAATAATATCATGTCTTCATTCTTAAATTCTCATCCATTGGAAAAATATAATGTCGCTCATGTGTACGTTTGGACTATAACCTCCACAAAGCGATGCGATTCATTTATATATTTCAGTTTACACTGATGGTAATAAAGATATATTTAATGAATATATATGATATATATGATATAATAATTATTAATTAAAGGTTAATAATAATTTAAATATCTTTATTTCCATTCATTGAAAAGTGAAAACAATATTCATGTGTTTGTACAACCTACCATGTCTTTGAATGGTGTAACTCATTTTTCTATCTATACCATTCATGGATGATTTTAAATATGTAAACAATGAATATATATTATATTTATATAATTTTTATAATTCTATAGATTATGTAACAGGGATAAATTGGAAATGATTAAAATAACCGAACTAAAACTTTCATGAAAAACGAGTCACTTAGTACTCAAAAAATGAAAATTATAATAATGAATTCTTAATAAACGGGTGTTTAAATTTTATTAGTGGATAATATTTGATATTATAATTATTTATATGATTATTTTAGAGAATTATAATAAATTAAAATTTATTTTACAATATTTTAAAATAATTTATGAATAAACTCGTACTTGAGGTGAAATTTTATTTCACAACCTCATCATTATTCAAGATTTTTTATATTAAACTCACAATTGTGGGAATTATATAATATTTCAATATAGAAAAAAATTTATTTCATTATCCTCTACTTATTTCTATAAATCACATGTTCTACTTTAATTTTTCTATATTTCATTACTCAAGTGACCAAAATAATTTCTTATTGGAAAGGCGACTTTGTTTTTTTCCTTCTATCAAGAATCTATTTATCTCATGTACCTATTTTATTTAAAATGCTTTCAAGAATTTTATTTGTTTTATAATATTAATTTTTAGATTCATTCTTACCCATGTTTTAATTCATATAAAAACATTTCAATGTAATCTTCTTGAAATTTTACAAACACGGTAGTTTTGACTTTTAACAAAAAAATATGAAAGGAATCCTTGTTTTAATATACCTGAAATGAATAGAATTATCCACCGTCATGACTGATCATTTTTTTAAAGATTACTTTACTAATTTACATGTTTTTTTTCAAATACTTTTATTCTAATATTTAATTTTTTTATATTTTTGGAATATGTGATTTTAAGATGAAAAGGGTATTTTACTCAATAAAGTTTCTAGTGATATTTACAAATTATGTTAAACTATCTCGACATACATTATTAAATATTATAATTTAAGGAGGATGTATTATAATGATAATATCCAACATTTAAATTTTTATGGTTTAATATCAATTTTTCAAGGGAAATTATTGAAATTCTGTATTTATAGTTCTTCCAATATGGATAGTTTTTGACTATTAAGTCATGTTGACTAGCCTTTAGGCCATTCAGAAAAAAAGTCATGTTGCTTATGTGTATTATATATTCCTATGATGAATGTGTTAGACTTATTAAATGATATTTGGGGTCAAAAATTACATAAACAATAAATTTATTGGTTTGTATCATGAGATAGAACATGTTGGGTATTTAGGAAAAGGGCTTACCCATTTATCAATGATGTATTAGCACGAGGCCTCAACAATAAGTTTTAGATGCTCAAATTTTGGATTCCATTATTATGAAGTCATATTTTGATGTTAATTTCATTATTCTAATAGTTATTTCACCCATGGATAAGTTGAAATATCATGTGATTATATATATGAAAATATTTAATCATTATTTATATTTTCCATATTATTCTTGCCTTATGTATTCAGTGATAGATTGTGTTGTACACATTCCATTAATAATCATATGAAATCACCCATTTATTATGTTTCATTTTACCAGGGTTTGGGTATTTACACCTATGGGGTTTACATAGGATTAAATCTTCAGATAATCTTCTTAAAAATGCCATAATATATTATTTCTTGACCGAAACCTCGGATGTAACTAATAAATTATGTAATATTGTTAAAGAAACCACATATGTTTTCATTGAAAATCATATTGAAATCATCAAAACTATTTTGTAATACACATATATTTTCATAATATATTGTGGAATCACCTTTATAATGGTTATTAATATTATCCCTAATAACTTTAGCCAGGAAGAAATCCATCAACCTTAAATAAATCTTATTTGAGAGTGCTCTAAGTAAAGCATGAGGCGCCTTAGCATCATTATTCATCAATATTTATTTAGATTCCATCATTGAAATTCCCATAGGGTCACTTTAATCCTATGCAATACAATAGAAAAAATATCTATCATAAAATATCTAAGATGATATATCATTATATTTTTATAAATTTGATAATTACATCCATTGAATAGTATAATTCTAATAGAATTTAAAATATCTTCTATAACAACATATTTCTCTCAATATATTGAATAATAAACCTATAGATCTGATATGATTTGTTATACCCTTGTCCCACTATACACCGTAAGAGTGGGGGCGTGGTGAATTAGGATTAAAAAATATATTCATATCTTTAGAAAAAATTAGATATTTTCTTCTTGTATTGAAAATAGACATTGAATCTGATTATTAATCATAACTAAATAAAAGTAAGTAAATAGAATGAGAAACCTTGTTTTGGACTTATTTCACCTATAAAATGATAATACAAGGATCTCATATAAATGATGTGTTGATATGAAAAATAATCACTAACTCCCTATTATGTGACTTCAACATTAGGAGGAGATCACTATTTATCCATGGCTGATGACCTATTCCAATCTTCTACACAATAGTTTTCAATAGTGAAAAATATATATAGATGGCATGTAGGTCAATCTTGAAAATATTTTAGAAAAAGATAAGAAACAACAATCAATGAGGGTATTATTCCACAATTCATCAATCCTTAAATTCTAAATATTCAAGAATATACACAATAGGTTATTTTTAAAAAATTTCTTCAACATACTTTCAATAAGATAACACTTATAAGAATACCTATCTCCAATAAGTCTCATGATACTATTCTAAGTGGGATACCTTCTATTTTCAATAGTATGAATATTTTTATCAGGTATAGTTTTAATTTTTAATTTTAAATTCAAAACATAATGGCTACTAAACTTATTTTTTTTAAATTGTACTTAGGATCATATATCATAAAATAATGACCACTAGATTTGAATATGGTTCTAAAAATTCAATTCATAACTACTAGATAGTATTTTAACTTCCAAAACCTCAAAAACTTCAATAACATCAAGAATATTAAATATTCATGCTGAAATTCCCTTCAAAACGATTTGATACATGACACTATGGTATGTTATGTGAATATTTATGTGGAATCGACTTAAAATCACTTCTCTCTAGAACCTTTTAGTTGTTTTAACTTTCACTTTAGAAACTTGATACACCATTTACATTGTCTACAGCAAATACCTACACCATGGATGACACCACACCTGTTTTGGGCTTACTGTTACTCATAAGTACAAATCCATTTCAAAAATTCATCATAAAATTCATAAACATTGGACACCATGGTGTTGATGTCCTGTTCATCAATTAATTAACATTATTCCACCATGAATATCAAAATTCCTATATTGGGAAACCTGTTTCTCATAGGGGGACTGCAAAACCACCATTGATACCACCATAATATCGTCTATCCCATCTCAACTTTTTTATTCACATGATTCCACCGTGACAATAACCATGAAATATCCCTTTTCTCTATTTCATATAGTTTGAATTATCAATTGAAGCAAGGATCAAAACTCCTACAACATGTTCATTCCTACCATACACAATGTCAAAATAACTTAATCAGAATCACCATGGTGTATTCCAAGCGGGTATGGATATTTTCTTCACCAAGGTATCTTCCACATCCAAAATCATCAATATATATTATAATATTTTAAAATAGCATGTAAATAATGAAAAATAAATATTTCAAACAAATACAATTATCAAATAGCTCTTGTTTCAATAACACGGTAGTTCAACATGTGTGTTCCCTGAATTTATATTTGGTTCTAAACTATTTTCAAGGATTGTTAATATTTATTTGAGAACATGTATTTTTCATTGATCATTTGTGAGTTATTTTTAGAAACTCTATATTTTGGGTAGGAAATTTGGAATATCCCAGGGTGCACTTAATTTGTAAAATAATGAGTAGATCATGTTTCTTTATTTGGAGACTTTTGGTGTACTTCACTTGGTTGCTGCATGTTATTACAGATTGTATGACCAAACCACAAGCAGTCTTCTATTTTTAAATTTTAGAGATTTTAATCATTGAGGTTAAAAAAAATTTATATTATTTTCCATTAAATATTTAATAGTAATTTAGGTGTTTTTTATATTTATTGATTTTTCATTCCATTGTTAAATTTATATTTTTGAGAATTTTTTTAGTTTTCTTATAATTTTGGTGTGTTTTATAATTTTAAAGGGGAGTAACCAAGTGGTTTAACTTTTTTTTGAGAGGTTTAGATTTAAAAAAATTATTTATAATTTTTTTTGAAATTTCATAAATAGTTTTATAAAATTCTATTGAGTTTTTTAAAGGATGGTTTTGTTGTAAACGTTGGTGCTTAGACCCAACTTGAGTAGTAATGTTTTATTAACATAACATGTATATCTAGATTTAAAGAATATTTTATCTCACCATAATAATTATAATAATTATAAGTATACTATTTACTTGTTAATGTAATTGGATTACATGCCATATTGATAGGTAATACGAGTTCACATCTATAATCATAAACATGATAACTATGATAGTAATTTTAAATATTTGTCATATGGTGTGAATACATAATACTGACTAGACAAAATTGATTTCTGAATATTAGGTGATAGGGGATTATAATAATTTATAATTTTTTTCATGAAGTTCACACTTAGAGATATTCATTAGAGGAGATCAAGAGGATGAACCTTCTATTAGTAACACCATATATTCTAGGTGTCATTGGTTTTTCTTATTTATGATTGTATATATTCATATCATTGTTTGAGACCATTAAAAATGTTTATAATTTGATAAATTACTATGTTTCATGAAAAAAAATCAATATTTATGTTTTGTTGTGGTATCTTGCATCAGGTGTGTCATTGGTGGGATGACATTAATTGAATATTCAAGGTAGAATTTTTTACTTCAAAAAGGAAGACATATCTATAGAGTAGATGACTAGGATGGTAGTACATTTACTAAATCCATGACCATGGTAGAATAAGGAAATTCCATCCAAAAACAAGAATGATTGATGATAGAATGTATATGTCCCGCTTTAGGAGATATCCTAAGACAAATAAATTATATTACCCAACATGTGTTCATATGATTTTTTCATTTATATGAATAAAAACAATCTCCTTAGGGGACATGATGTATTCATAAATACTACTCTTGTTATATTATTATGAATTACTACTATCAAGATATGGTCTTAGAGGGTCACAATCAAAATGTATCAACATCTTCCACATATTTGGGAGAATAATATTTTAGTACAAAGTGGTCCCCATGTGTGTGGGTAGTGAATGCCCAAGTGAAAATGACCACAAGTAAATAAATTCAATTATATTATTTTTGTTTAGGATAATAATAATTGAATTAATTTATCAAGGTATTTACAAGTAATTTAATTATAAAATTGAATACTATAAAATATTATGTTTTCAACTAACATAAAATGTTCATGGTTCATAAAATAATTATAGGAGCTAATGAGCTGATTAATCGATTACTATTTTATCATGTGACATGTTAAAATTTTCAAAATACAGTGATAAAAATATTTATAATTCTTATAATGAGTTAACTAATTCGCAAGTGTCTTTTAGACAATTTTTAGGGATAGACTATTTAAGGGATTTAAGGGAAAATTAGGAAACATAAAACCTACGTACAAAAACCAATATTACACCAAAATTGGGTTTTTATCACCATCAATTAATTTGATAGTAGTTCTATCTTCTCTCACAATCTATCATGTTTTGAAGAGTGAATCCAAGAGAATAACTAGGCAGGTTTGATCTCGCTTCCTTGAATTAAGTATACATTCTTCACATGATCTAAAAACGAAGATCCAAGAGATATAGTGTATATAAGTATGATTTAGAGGATGCGTATCTTAGAAAATTCAAGCTATGACATACTGATGATGATCATATCATATCACTATTGATGAATGAACACATTATCATTTATGGTTTCACTCTATTTTTTTCATTATTAATTAAATAACATGAGATCCTCAGGTTGATAATTGAGTTTTGGTTATACTGGAACAATATTGATCATGGTGTAAAATTTTAAAAATTTCCTACTTTTATGCTTCCACTACATGCCCAATATCAATATGTTTTTTTTGTGAAAAAGGAATTTCCATGAAATTTTTTTATTTTAAAATTATTTTGGTAGTTTATTTTGAAATGATTTTTTAATTTCATGGGGTATTTTATATTTTTTTGATTTAATTAAATATTTTGGATTTTTTTGGAAATTAAATTAAAATTTTATTAAAAATTTAAAATCCTTATTACAGAGGTTGGAATTAATAATTATTGAAGTGTTGTGAGATGGATTTTTTTATTTTTCCAAATAAGGTGAAATATTTTTAATATTCATTTATTTTATTAAATGAGCTTTAAAATTTCATTTATATGCTGGTGTTTTAAAATGGAATTTGTTTTTAAATATATTTTTGTAGATTTATGCTTTTGAATTCTTCCATTGGTCTATATTGGGATGATTTTATTTGAATTCGAAAAAATGAATAGATGGATTCATGTTTTTTATTATTTAGTGTGTATATATGGGAAAATATGATATGAAAGGTAGAAATTATTTCTACAGGGATAATTTTTTTAGTGATTCCTCAAGTTTTCTAGGAGTAACTCATCTATAGATTGAATTATTTGACGAATAATATTCCTTAGTGTAACTTAGATTTGAAATGTTAATGGTTTTTTTAGAATTTTGTTTGTTAAGTTGGAGTAGTGAAATATTTTGAGGTGATCCTTGTTTAATGTAATTATTTGGTTATTACATTGATTATTCGTAAATTCTTGTTGATTGTTTGGGTAATGATTATATCTTAGTAATAAATTGTGAATTTTTGTATTAACGTGATTCTATCCATATGATGATGTTTTTATTTTGAGTTTTTATACATGGGAAGCCTTGGGTGTGTGATTCAAGAACTGTAATGAGTACTACACCATCCTAGATTGCACCATAATTAGTAAATTTTTTAGATTCTACAGGGTTCACCATAGTCTGATGCTCCATGAATGAGGTCCTTGGTTGCTTATCGTTTAGTTTACTTACCCAAGGTTAGAGCCTATGATCATCCCTTATTGAGGCATATTGTTTCTTCCGATATTTTTTCTTTTGACATGTCTTCTTCTCTATGGGCTATAAGGATTACTTTTATTTGAGGTAGTATCCTTTCCAAGATCTTTATTTTTATGAAGTTTTTAAAACCTTATATATATGGTATCCTATTATTATATTATTGAATTATTAGTGAATTCCAATTTATCCATCTATATTTTCCTCAGTCTTCTTCATGTATAGAGATATTTTTCCGTTTCATGTTCATGGAAGTTAATTGGGTTTCCATTGAGAATAATTGCATTTTTAAATTTTTATATAGTGAAGAGGCCTCCATGTATGATATTTTCCTTATCAATTTTTGGATGTAGTGGTGTATGATTGCTAGGTGAGGTGTCTAGTTTCCTTGACCTGACCCATACATATGATGGGTTATTTTTTTATTGGCATTGAGTCTTTTGAGAATATGATTTAGAGGCTTTTATTCATACTCTTATATTAGGAATCTTGGTTCTTGTGGTATACTCCCAACATCCAAATTCATGGTATAGTATATTGTTTTTGGTTATGATATTTGAGGTTCTTTAGAAAAGTTAATTGTGTTTAGTTATATAATTTATATAATTTTGTGTCATGAACATGGACTTGGAATAAATCCTCGAGTTCCCTAGGTTTTGGAATTATAATATTTTTAGAAGGTTTATCCTCATATTGTCATTTATTGAACCTTTATTTTTCTAATTCATTCTGGGGGTAGAATTTGAGATAATGTGGGTAATTAACACACCTAAACCTCTCATTTCATTATTATTTTTATATATTTATTGGTTTATTTATTTATTAACTTATCTATTTTCTAATAACTTTTAGCTTTAGAAGGGGGATATATTTCTAGACACTAAAAGGTCACACCCTGCCACTGCCAATGTAGTGGGGGTGGGTTTTCTGAAGGTGTGTCACATTACGATGAAGAAACGTCATGTAAAAATAAATGTTGGTCACTCTATGATGTTACCTTGATATCAGAGCCTCCTTTTAATTTGATATGAGATTTAAAGTCATTCCACAACTAGAGGAGTTCATTTTGAAAAGCTTGATCAAGGGAGTTGAGTTGCACCTTGAAATGGTAGGTCATTCCATGAATTAACTTACCCATATTTTAAAGTAGTGAGTTTTATTTTTTCCTTTATGTGATTTTAACCCCTCCCTACCTATTTTATTCCTAATTCATCCAACCTAGAATCTCCATCTATGAATCGATATTCTTTAAATCTCCCTGGGCCTTATCTCTTGAGTTTTGGTTGGATTCATCAAGGTCAACCCCATTTCAGTAATTATTTCTTCATCCTATCCTCTACTAATTAATTATATTCTTCTTTAATTTCCCTAGAATGGTCTTACTGACCATGGGTTCTATCTAGATTGATTTTAACTTAGAGATTTCTTATTTTAGGTCTTATAATGGCCTTAAAAAGGTTCCACTTTATTTTTTTTGGTATTTTAACATTATGCATAGTGGAATTGATGTGTTGTAGGTAGGTTCCTCTACTCATAAACTTTTAAACAAAATCCAAAGATCTATTGAATGTTTAAATTCATGATTTTATCTCTTTTAAGTTTATATAAAGTGTTTATAATTATCCTTTATTAAGAAAGTTAGCTCTTTTTTTGTTTCAATTTGGTGTATGGGGAATTACCCTTGTTTATATGCTCTAATCCATTTTTATAATTCTGAACAACTATTATTTTCTTAAATTCCTAAGAGGATCATTCCAAAATTATTTTATTATAAAATAGGGTGTGATTAGTTTTTTTTTAAAACTATTTTGGGCTTCTTTTTTTATTTGATTGGATTTGATGATGATTATGTGATTTTTAAAAGGACTATAGAACATGATTTCTTAACAGATATCCCAGGACCAGTTTTGAATTTATAAAAAGTTTTTCTTGATTTAAATATACCATTGGAGTGTTCCCCTTATTTTGGTTATATAAATAAATGGAAATGTCATGGCCATGGGAACTGTTTTGTTTATTTATTTCATGATAATAATGGGATACTTTTGTTAATGTTTTTATAATGTGAGGGTGTGTTTCATTTCTATATAGTATAATATTATATTAGGATTTTTATGGATCACTTCTTTTTTATATATCACATGGAACCAATAGTAGGTAGGAGGGATATTCAGGTCACATGATGTGCTGGTTCAGGAATTCACTTGGGCTAGTGGTCCCAAGATAGGGTACGAACTACATAGTGTATTTTCCTCTTGGATAAGGATGGTAGGGTAAAGATCAAGTGTTAAGGTTACTGAATCCCATCAAGATCTAATATGATGGATTCTATTATTTTTTCTGATATTTTCAAAAGAGATTCTAGGTGTTACCATAATGATTGGTTCTTGATTATATTATAATTACTATGATTCATCCATTTACATGATAATTAATGTAATATTATTTTCAATTGATCTTGTAGTACTATTATTATAATAATTATTCTTTACTACCATTGGTATTTCTATGTTAAAGAAATAAATACATATTTTTTACATTAAATGAAAATATGATGCCCTGGAACCACATTCCCATAATCCCCTATGAATATAAATACTATTATATATATTATCTTTAAATAAAAATAAAGAAACCCAAACATAACCATTCATTATTGAAATATCAACAAAAAATATTGAGACACTTACACACCAATTATGTTTTATGTTTAGTGTTTTTGATAGTTAAGAAAAACTTTTGTCCATCAAAACCCACATATTTCCATTCCAATGGAAATTTTTCCACTTTAACAAGATTTTTTTATTCTAGAAAAGTCTTTAAAATATTCCAAAAAATTATAAACAAATGATACCCTTATAGAAATATAATATGTATTAATATTCTTCTTAACCTAAGGAAATGGAAACATTAGAAGGGGGAGCTCAAACACTCAGTAAAGGGAAAACATGTATCAGAAGATGTCATGTAATAAAAAATGCAAGAATTATATGGATTGAATAAATATATTGAATAATTATATATAACTAATAACATGAACATAAAATAAATTTATGGACAACATTACAATAAAAATACTCATATAGATAACAATAACTGATTTTGTGGAAGTGAAATTCATAATGAGATACATCTTAATATTAAATCCATGATATAATGTTATTAATGTTAACACCTCATTCCAAGGCTTCATGGTCTTAATATTAAGGCCTCATAATTATCATCAATAAAACAACCAAGATATCCTTTATAAATAAGTAGGCATACCTTAAATATTCATACTTGTTTATCTCATGTGACCTATAAATGCATCAGGGGATATATAATTCAGAGAGAATCTTACCCGTCAATTAAGTCTAGTGTGTTCACCGTATGAAAGGAATAAATATAAATACAATTCATAATAAAATTACCTTCTTAATTAATAAACATCCGTATTGAAATAATAAATATATAGGATTTCAATACATTCCTTATTCAATAAATGGAATAACATGATCGTAATACACCCAGAGAAATATGGTGGATAGTATAATTGGAGAATATCCCCAGTGAAAGATGAGAATATTTATGTAATAGTAATGTATATAAATAACACCTATTTGAGAATATCAGATAATTCACTTTTAAAAACAAGAAGAAATATCCATTTTTTAAATGATTGAAAACTCCTTTAAAATTTTTATCTAAAATGAAATAATTTTGTCTTGATAAAATATTTTGAAAATAAACCATTAAAACAAAAAATTGTTTTCAAAAAACATGTTAACAAAAAAAACTTTAAAAAACATTCTTTAAGAAGACATAAAAACACTTAAGAATTTTTTTAAAAAATAAAAACCTTAAAAATCACTTTTAATATAAATAATTCATTTTTAAAATAAAAATTTTACATTAAAAAATATAATAATATTTTATTTTCATTTATAAATCCTTAATAATTAAAATCATTTAATATATAATTTATGATAAAATAATGAAATATTTTTAAATTTGAATGCTCATAAGAGAAAAAGAAACTCTTTCGACGTTGGCCACTTTTAAATAAAAATCTCTTGAAAGAGGGGAATTGAATTGTGAATTTAAATATAATTAATATAATGAGAATCAGGATATAAAATTTCAAATAGACAGTGTATACATAAAAAAATGGTGAATATGAAATATGTATCAAGGAATGAAAATTCAGATGGGAACCCTTACCTTGGCTCCTAGATTCTTGAAGCATAGTTTAACATCCCGTATAAAAAGAATAACTGTATTAATAGCTCATTTAAAAACTTGTTAATTTATATTAACTTCCAAAACAGTTAATTATAATAACTCATTACACATGTATTAGTTAGTTATTGTTTTTGTTCCTTATCAGATGCCAATAATTTTGATTATTTGATGCATTTTTTGTAACAGAGATCTTGAACCCCATTAGTTGATATTAATAAAATAATTCCCAGATTAAAAATATATTTAATCAGTTTTTTCAATCATTTATATATACCTATGATCATTTTATGAAAACTATGGGCATTGTTTTTAAGAATGAAATCCATTATAGACTTATTCGAGTTAAATTATAAATATGATGGAATTACATTATAAAGAACATTATATTTTGTTTCATAATTTCAGAATCATATTAATGAAATATATTAATCCTTAATATCATATATATTCATCAGATATATTTTAAAAACATCCATTTAACATAGATATGAAAATTTAACATGTTGATCTATGGAGGCGGTAGTATGCACGTAGACACAATCAGTGTTTTAGTTTTCATGAAAACAGAGATACGGATTAGATTTATTTATATTTAAATAATAAAAAATGTAATAAATATCATATTTATTCATTAAATATAACTTTTAACCCATCTATTTAAGGAAGTAATGAAAAATAAAACACACTATTCATGGAGGTAGTACTCCGCATAAAACATGAACAACGTTCTCATTTTCTATGGGAGGAAAAGGTAGAGAATGATTATTCCATTATCATGAAAAAAATGAAAATCTATTAATAATTATTATTTCATTATACTATAATGGATAACATATTTTTGGAAGTGAAATATAGATAAGAAAAAGGTTAGTGAGTGATTAGTACCTACATTGGGGATTTGAGACTTCTCTTGAAAGTATTTTTGGAATTTGAGGACTTCAAAAAATTTAATGTAACCATGGGATGCCAAAAATATAAAAAATTATAATAGCAGTAAAATATGTATAGGTTTGATGGAATTTTAAACTGGTAATTTGGTTTTAAGTGGTGGAAGGTGCCACCTTTTTATATGTGAAAAAGATGGACTTTTATTTGGAATTGAATGGAAGGCATGGTGTAAGAATTAAATATCAAGGGAGTTGGGTTAGATATGAAATTAAAGTTTTACGGTACATGTATATGGGAATTTAAAACCTAAAAATGTGTTCTAAATGGTCAATGTGACATGTAAACTTAACAAAAATCGAGTCACCTTAAGTTACCTTTTATTATCCTAACAACCTTGATTAAATATATACCATGGTAATTATCTTTTTTTTAATATAAGGTGGATCCTTTAACCTCATTTCAGTGAAATGAATATAAATTTTGACTCCATTTAATATAATATATTTTCCAAATATGTGGTAATACCTTCTAAATTAAAAAATAAAATATATATAAAATCCTCTTTTGTAGAAAAAACATCTCTTTAATATTTAAGTGATTTAAACCTAATTTCATTTAAATTACTAATTAAATGTCTCTTAATAGGATTATATATATATATATATATATAAGAATTACATTAGTGTCATAATTTAAAATAAATAAATTTAACTTATTTACATACACATATATTACAAATCTTTGAGATTTACCCTTTTACCATTACCATGGCAATTAACTTTTATCCTTGGAAACATAATTGTATGTCTAAAAATGATATTTACCTTATTTCCTAAATTAAGAATTATGATTTAAAATATGTAAAATATGTTATAATATTAGATATATATGAGTGATAAAAAATAATTTCAAGATAAAAATGAATAACACATAAATAATTTTTTTTAATAATACATATTTTTATGTAGAAAATAATTTTATTAATTATTTAACTAAAAAAAATTTCTTTAATAAATTAATATTTAAACTTACTAATATTTTTACTTCTAATTATATTTAATAATTTAGTTACCAATTTTTATACCCACCAAATCAACGACTATATTACAACAATTATATTTACAACATATAATTTCATCTTAAAAAAATATATTACTATTAATTTCTGTTAAGTGTTTCATGTGGAACTATATATTCAAAATAATATTTATTTAATGGAAAAAACATATAAAAATATAAGGGAAATAAATTCTCCACATTGATATAAATTACATCCTCATAATTTAATGATCATTTACTAATTTAAATAGTTGAGCGTATCTATAATATACAAATAACTCAAGATATAATTTCCCACTCACTATAGTGGGTATGACTAAGAAACTAATAGTTTCCTTTATAATTAGAATATATTTATATTATAAAACATTTCTTCCAAGTATTCATCCTTATCTATCAATAATTCCCACAAGTTTCTAGAGACATACCTTTCAAAAATTTCATTTTCAGGAACCACTTCCCAACGAAATACTAAATCCAAAATAGGTATGATAATATGTAATAAAACAATATAAAATCCATAATATAAATAATAAATCCTGACATGTATCATTCATTTTCAATATTATTTCAACCTATGAAAAATTAGGGTCATTTTCTTGTTAGGTTATCTAATCATACTAGTTAAATATTACATCATCAAATTCCCAAAAAAATATTTCATAGTGGTTCATATAGATCATGTGATTCACATAAGTATATCCCATAGGAGTTTCAAAATAGGTTTTCACTTTGGTCCACTTATTCTGTGTAACAACCATAACTTTTAAAAGTGAAATTCATTTTTTAATGAATAAAATGAATTATTTAGTAATGTATTTATAGGAAACACAAACACTAATTTGGTTATTTTTTACTAATATAAAATAAGTCTTTTGAATTTAGAATATTATTTATAACATTAAGAATTAATAATATATCCATTTTTATTTGTATTTCAATGATTTAATCTCCACCCAATTTATCAATTTTACATGAACTTCATAATTTTATGATTTTAGGGATGTTTTTAACTTAATTGTGAAAATTTCATACTTTTGTAATTTTAATAGTTTTCTTCCACTCATATATTTCAAGAATATATGTTTCAATATTGATGAAAATAGAACATTTTTTTTGGATTCCCCTTTTCATGGTTTTAAAATTATTATATTTTACCAATTTCAAATTCATACTCTATGGGACCTGAATACATCAGTCAATGTGGTAAATAATTTTGGCTGATAGAATGGACTGATTTTTATTAAATGAGAAATATATCAGGCTAAGGTAAATAGAAAGATATTATTATATTTTTATTTTGAATAATAATCAATTTATCATTTTTAAAATTAAATTTTATATAGTAATTATCTTATTAATGTATATTTTTCACATGTAAAATTAGAGATAGATTAATAAAATTTTGGGAATAAAATGTTATATTTTTAATTTAGGAATATCTTTTTTTAAGTGTCTAAATTATTTTTAATATCTAGGGTGGATATGAAACCTAAATTAAAATAACTATTAATAAGGAACATTGTTTATTTTTGGCCTTCTATTTGAAAAATATGGACATCTATCATGGAAGACATTTTTTGGAGCAGAAATTTTCTACTATACATTTTATTTTCTTTTTTCCCTTAATTTTGTAATGTCTTCCTCTACCGACTTATTCTTAAGTAACCTAAACATGGAATGGAAAATATTTTATGGATTTGGGGGGTATTTTTATCATGCTTGAGTTCCCATGCTTCATTGAATAAATCTTTTATTTCCTCTATGAGGTTAGTTCCAATATTCTAATATCTAATTTTATCATGTATTATCATATTTGTTCTTAATTTTTATCTCTATGTTAAATGATTTTTATCTACATATACTATATTTTGGTTTATATATAGTAGAGTTGACCTGTTCTTAGTGGCGAAACACTCGAAAAGGATCAGTATATGTGGGAGGGGTAGTGGACGTTCTTAATTGTTTGGTATAAAAAATTATTGATTGAGAATTGATTATGTAAATTGATGGGTTTTTCAGAAACACTATCACATATAGGAATTATGTTATACTAAGATTATATTTTTACAATGTTTATTATCATAATCACTATTTGACAAAGAGACTAAGAGGATGCTATTTTGGAGTCTAACTTTAATCAGATTAATGGAAGAAAGTTGGATAAATTTAAACTGTGATTACATTGAATTTGGAAGACTAAACCTGACATTGTAAACCTTATCATATCAAATTTTCAATCAATTTATTAATTTACGTATCACAGTTCCTTTCTTTAATTTGTTTTTAAAATGAATCATTTTCAAAACACCCCCCATTTTCCTCTAATTTAAATGGAAAACATGATTATTGTGTGCTCCTCTCTAGAGACAACCTAAGATAACCACTATACTACATTTTAAATTTGGAAATAAATTTTTTTCTATAACCCAAGATATTCTTGTTTCCATCATACCATATAAATTCAATGTATCATAGCTTCTAAGGGAGAATGAACCGATGTGATCTTCCAGCATCCTCTATTTCGTGTTTGCAGCTCACCCTCCTACTGTGGTTCAAGCTCGGACTCTATGGCGCTTCGGTTCCCGATACTTAGGTGTAAGTCCGGTTTGTGATGATGTTTCTTTATTCACCGGCTCACTCTTTGGTGCACTCGTGGGATCGTGGTTTCCGGTGGCGCGATGTCATCCTGGTTTGCCGAAGCTTGAGGGACGTGGTCATGATACGAAGGATTGTATGCTTCAAAGTTTTGTGCTGGTATTCACCGGTCGGACTGTTGGAGGTGATAGGTTATGGTTGATCTTTCGTGTCTGTGCTTAGTGATAGGTTTTCTCTCTCGACCTTTTTCTTCTTTCTCATTTTTGGATTCTCCTGTTGCTGTTGATTCGATTCTTCGGTTTTCTGGTGGTTTGATTTGGATGAATATCTATGGGAATATTGTTTTTTTGTGCTGCGAGACGGTCACCTATGATTTTTTCGGTCTATTAGGTTTGAAGATTTTCTTACTGGCCTTGCATTTCAGCTTTGTCCCTGCTTGTTCTGAATCTGATTCGGTGCGGATCTGGTGGTTTTTTTGATCCTGTGTGAACTCGATGATGTTGTTGATTTTTTTCTGTGGAGCGGATGATGATTTTATGGATGATTCTTTTGAGGGTTCTCGCTAGTAATGATCAACGACGGTTTTTAGCTGGCTCTTTGCTCTGGTAGAATGATCAACAGATGGATGGGTGAATCGAGGCGGCGGTTTGGGTGTGGTCTTCAGTGAAGTTCTAGACGGCGTGATGTCTCTGGAGGCTCTGGAATGATGACGGTGGGGTTCTCGCTGGCATGGTGTGATATCCTATGAGGTTATACAGGGATGCATATGGTGCAATAATGATGTTGGCGACATGCCTTTACCAGTGGCAGCGTGATTTGCGGGATTTTTTTGTGCGATGGATCCCACGGATATGCTACAGCCTTTTGGTTTTTGAATTTGTATTTGGTTTGAATTTTGAATGTGTAAGGCGTAATATGTGTGGTTTCCACTTTTTAATCAAAGTGGATTTTTATGATAATTAATAAAATGATTTGGCGTGCAAACCACCCCAAGATAGTGCTGCCATTACACACCATAGCTTTAGGGTGTACACTGTTGTAATAAGGGGTTATGTATCTAAAACCTAACAGTATGAATTTTTATATTTTATTCCAAATAAAATAATTAATATATTTATCTATCTTCATTATTACTTTATATATACAATTATTTATGAGTTTAATAAAATTAGATTTTGATACCCAGAAACCAAAATTTTATTTTGGGAAAATATATATTTTTAACAGTATATTTCATAAATTCAATAATTTTGAAATAAATTTTAATTACATATAATATTATTTTTTAATAATATTTATTTACATAAAAAAGATTATATAATTTAATTAAGTGCAATAAAATATTTATATGGGTTATACAATTTCTATATTCAAAAAAAGTATTTTCCAGTAAATAAGGATTATTATTTAAAATAGTAATTTATAATATTTTATTATTTTGGTAAAATAAATATAAAATTTGAAATCAGAATTTTTAAATTATCCAATAGTGAATTATTCATAATTTTCTAAGATAGAAATTTTTTTATGTATAGAATAAAAAATATATATATTATAACCCAAAATGGCCCAATAATAATGTAATAAATTCTATAAAAGTCATCAAATACTTAATATCTATTTCTCATATAAAATAATTTTTTTGAAGTTATTTCTCTAATTTTATAAACCATTAATTAATCCCTCATTACAAATACTATATTCTATGGTTTAAAAAGTAATTCTTTATGTAAATGACTCACTTCCACATCACAAATGGTATTATTTTAATATTTTTAATTCTTTTCTTTATAAAATATTGGAAACTAAACCTCATTGGTATAAAAAATGTGTAAAAACCATGTTAATGTTTTTATTATATAGATTCAAAAACCTATGTATATAAATTAATAAATAAATACCCTAAGTTTTTCTATCAATATCCTCCCAACCTCCAACTTATATTCACTAAAAATGCATTTACTATGAATTGAATCTCCCTATTTCTCTATAAATACCTCCAAAGGTGGTATTAATCTCATAAAAAGATCCTACCTATATTTTAGAAGAATCCTCTCAAGGTAAGTATATTATTAACTCCTATATACTCAAGTAATTTCATTATATTATTCCTTTTTTATTTACAATAATTAGTATTTTCATATGTTTTTACACATCCCTTTATTTTTATTATGACTCCCAAGTAATCATTTACCAGCTTCCACTCTCATTATACCTCTCAATGAACATTAATGTACACCTATTATTCTATTGAAATTATCCCATGATTTTACAAAACAAACTTTTGTGTTATGAATACCATTCACCATTTCCAATCAATGGTATTAATTGTGATGTAACTATCCTTTATTTATCAGATACACACATGTATATAACCCACACTACTTAATTATGGAAAAAAGTGACTAAAGATATTATGATGTTGTATGATATACATGTTACACAAATGTATGTACACAATATGAATGTGATGGGTGAGCCCAAACTTTATATCCCTAAAATGAATTGGGTAATGTTTTTGTTTCATGAGATAAATTGTATGGTTCATGGGTAGTTTTAATAAGAACATTATGTTATATTTTTTATTGTGGTTATCCTCAAATTATTATTACGATGAAATGTTTTATATTTATTTGACATTCTTATGTTGCCTTGATATGTCATCTTATACTATGCTTCGATGTTGATGATTTTGATCCTAACTTTTTTGTGTCATCATTTTATTCATCTTGAATCACATGTACTAATTTACCTTATCCCATTCTTTGATTATTCCCTTAGCAGTCTTTATTGATCACCCCTTTCTTATTTATGTCCCTAGGTTTTGCAATTAAGTATTTGAATACCAAAGGGTTTTAAAGGAATGTGATGGTTTTTTAAATAAATTTATTGTATCCATGTATCAAGTTATTTGAATATGTATCTAATTACTGAAAAATAGTATGCCTTTCTATCTTTTAGGGTTGTATTATGTGTTTCTTTAAGTAATAAATCATGAATTAATTATTATAAAATATATGGGTTTTAATATTGTACACCGAGTATCGATCAAGTTAATACTCAACAATGTTTTGAGGTTATTACCCCTAGGTTCATCTATGTCATATCCTATATGAACATATTTATATCCATACAGGGATTTAATTTCCAATAAACCATATACTCTATATTTTACCGAAATTTTAGAATATTTTTCTCCATATAGATTTATCCCAAGGGTTTCCCCTAACGTATTTTAGTCCCAATTTTTAATAATAATTAAATAAATATCTTTCTTACTATATCCTAAACCCAAAAATTCATGGAAATTTATTATCATATAATTCAACTTAATCCTTATCACATATTCTATCAATTTAAACCACAATCATGTATATTACTAATATGTATTAATATTTTCCCAAACTCTCTAAAATTTCATTAACATTAAATCAAATACCAACCTTAAGGGATACCTATAATTCAATTATTTACTCTTACTAATATATATGATTATCCAAACCATACTTTGATACCAACAGTGACACCCTAAACCCACACTCTATAAATTCGGCGTGAATAAGAATACTCTTTTACATATCGGTATTGAAATCAACTAAATCAACCCAAACATAACCATTCATCATCTCAATAACAAAAATAAATATTGAATCACTTACATGGAAATGAAAATTTATGTTTAGAGTTTTATTGAGTTAAAAAATACATTTAAACATCAAAAACCATATATTTTCTATCCAATAAACATTTTCCCCAATAAATCAAGAATTACTTATTCTATAATAATTCATCAGCATATCTAATAAATTTCTCCACAGATGATACCATTCTAGACATATCATATGTATTAATAGTTCTCTAAAACTAATAAAATGGATGAATAAGAAGGGTGAACTTAAATTCATAGTAAGAGGTGGAGTATATCAGAAGTTATTATATAATAAAAAAGGAATGAATAATATGTCCATAATAAATAATCTGAATAATACTATATAACCAATCACGTAAGATTGAAATAAATCCATGGAGAATATAATAATAAAAATAACCACATGTATAATGACAACTGATTTCATTGTAATGAAATTATCAATGAGGCACATATTAACCTTGATCTAAGACATCATGATATTACTATTAAGGCCTCATTATAAGACATCATGATATTCCCACCATGACCTCATACTTACTATTAATACAACAACACATACTCATTTAACAAATGGTAGGCATACCGAAAATATTCAAACTTATTTTTCTCATGACACCCAATAATGAATTTAGGGATATATACCTTCAAGACCCACCCATTAATTAATAAAATACAATGCATTAACTATTTGATTAAATGAAAAAAATAATAAATTTAATTACTAATCAATATAAACCCATATTAGAAAAATAAACACACAGGATGTAAATATTTTACCCACTTAATAAATGCAATAACATTATTATAATACATCTATAGAATAGAATCCATGCTCTTTGGATTTAGGGAATGGTCTTTTCATCTTTATAATGTGTTATATGGGAATGCCGAAATAGATGAATACAAGGAAAGAGTTAGTATTATCTATTCTTTAATATTCATATTTTTTCATTGGTTGAGGATTTGGGTGACATTCTTCCTGAGATATATGAATTAGTTTCTAGTAGTGGATTGCTTCTCTAGGAATTAAAAGTTTCTTAAGGAAGGGACTTCAAGCCTCAAGTCTAATGGGTCAAGTGGATGGCCCCATGTGCTAGTTTTAAGCTGAATGTTGATGGATTCTTTCACTAGGGTGTCATGAGGGGATATGGTTTTGTTCATGATAAAAGGGGTTTGTTGACGCTTGGTTTGATTTTTATTTTGGGTTTGGTAATTCCATGGAAATCAAAAGTCAGATCCATGATCAGCACTCTCTCTCTTTGCATGCGGTACAACATTCAGATTACCTCTATTGAGTCAAACATCAAACTTATTTTTAGTTTTTTGTGTTGCAATGAAAATTTCCCATGGTTTGTGGTGTATGAAATTTAGAAGTTCATTCCGCTTTTAAGTAATTACATAGATATTTCTCACACTTGGAGCGAGGGTAACTTCACTATGGACAAGATAGAAAGTAAGGTATGACATTATGATAGTCTTATTATTTTTTCATGATATAATATATCTTCCAAATGATTGTAACTTAATTTTCATATGTGATTTCCAATGAATTCATCATTATAGAACCCTTGATTTCAATATTTTAATAAAAACTATGTTAAGAGTGATGGTATCCTTAGATAATATCCCATTTCAAAAAAGCTAAACATTAATGGATGTTAATATTGGTGAAAAAACATTTTCCATATTATTAGATAAAAAAATTTATAAAAAAAGAACTATCCACTTGTAAAATTTTTTGAACCTAGTAAAAAATGTTATATTCAGAAAAAAATATTTTTTCTAGATGAACCATTTCAAAATTTTCCTTTAAAACCTAAAATCCATTCAAAAAATAAATTACTAAAGTAAATATGCTTTGAATTTTTTTTTGTGAAGAAAAAAAACTGAATCCCACTTTATTAATAATAATAACCTTTAAATAATTTATAAAAAACATGATTCACTTTAATTTTATTTAATTGTGAGAAATATAAAATATTTAATTGTTTTTTCAAAATCCTTGATAATTGAAATTATTGGGAAAACTATTTTAAAACATGGAAAGGAATATTCATAAATATGAATGCTCACAATGATTATGAGAACTCTTACTACATTTTTAACTTTTAAATTAAATTTTATGAAAGAGAATAGATAAAATGGGACTTTAAATGACATTAATATAGAGATAATAATGACATAATATGTAAATATGTATTATAAACACCACACAAAATAAAACAATTTGTCAATATGACATATATATCAAAGAAAAAAATGATATGAGAACCCTTATTGTAACTCTCATATTCTAAGAAATATCTTTAACTTTCTATTTAATAAAAATAACTATATAAATAAGTCATTTCATAAATTTTTTCCATATCAAATTTCTTTAATATCTATTAACTATTATCACTCACTTCACACATATTAGTTTGTTGATGTTTATTTTTGTAATGGGATGTTATTAATTTCAATTTTTTCATTCATGTTATTTAATGGTGTCATTGAAACACATTATTTAATAATAATTTCATTATTCCAATATTTGAAAAATATATTGAAATAATTTTGTTATAATGATTAATACATTCCAATTCTAATTTTATAAGAACTATGGGAATAGTTTACAAGTAAAAAATTGAGAACGTGCTTGTTTTATGCAAATTGCCTATATCAAAACATTACTTTATAATGATTGTTAATTTTTCAGTCATAATTTAATAAAATTATTTATGAAATATATTACTACTTAGTATCATATATATTCAAAAACTATATTTTAGATCCAACTATGAAAGGTAGTGATGAAAAAAGAACATGCCGCTCCATAGAAGAGGTAGTCAGCACATACACATGAACAATGAATTCATTTTCTATAGAAAATAATGAAGTTAAACATTTATTTATCTTTATAGGATCCTACTAATATTATAAATATCATATTTATTCATTTAATACAACCTTTTAACCATCCAATTAAGGTAGTTATGAAAAATAAAACATGTTTTTTAAAGAGGTGGTAAACCACACGTAACACGAAAGATGTTCTCATGTTTATAAAGGAAAAGGTGGATAATTATTGTTCTATTATAAAAAAATCAGTATAATAGTTATACTAAATTAATTATAATATAATGAATAAGTTAGGTTTTTAAGAGAAATATATAGAAGAAAAAGGGTCAAGGAGTGACTAGTGCTAAAATTGTAGAATATAGTCTTCAATTGAAAAACTTAATAAAATTGGAAGACATAGGGATATTAAATATAACCAAATGATGAAAAAATTGATAGATATTCTAATAGAGGTAAAAAATTTAGAGTTTCAAGGGAATTTTGAACTTGGATTATGGATTGAAGTGGGTGAAATTGGTCTCCTTTTATATTTGGAATAGAGGGGATTTTCTTTTAAAATGAATGATGTGTAAGGGTTAAGAATGAAATATCATGAAATTTAGATGATTTATACGAATAATAGTTGGTGAGGAATTTATTAACGAATTAAAAATCTAAAAAAGTTTTTCTAGGAGGCCTATGTTTCATTTAAACTTAATAAATTTTAACCCACCTTAAGTTTCCCTTTATTATTCTAATTTACCTTGATTATTTTTTTACCATGTAAATTATATTTTCATTAATAATATAAGATTAACTATCTTACAAAATTTCAATGTGGTGAATCCTAATTTATAATCCATTTTATATAATTAAATTTAAAAACATGATAATATCATCTTTTAAATAAAAACATGTAATATATAGAAACACTCTTTTTATAGAACTAATTGTGTTTTTAATATTTATGTGTTGCAAACAAAATTTCTAGAAAGGAAAAAATTAAATTATTTTTAATATATATATATATATATAAATTAAATTAGGTTCATAATTTAAAATATAAAAATTTAATTTTTTTAGATAAATGTATATTAAAATTATTATAAATTAATCCTTTTACCACAATCATGGTAATTAACTTTTTACCTTTTTTATTATTCTTATTTATAAAAATGATATTACCATTATTAATTAATTTAAACTTGATTATCTCATCTATTTAAACCATTTTATAATATGTTATTTTCAAATTGTGATAAAATTAATTTTAAATTAAAAATTCACAGCGCCTAAAAAAAATTTAATGAAATATATTTTTATAAATAAAATGATTTTATTAGTTTTTTAGTACAAAAAATTCAATTTCATAAATGATTTGGTTTTAAAAATTACATTTATTTTTCTTTTTATATAAATTTCATAATGCGGCTACATCTATTTATATCCTCTAACTTAGAGGCAACATTATAATAATTATATTTACTACTTATAAATTTATCTTAATGAAATGTATTTTGGTTCATTTGGTTTGGACATTCATGTGTAGAAAGATATTAAAAACATTATATATTTAAAGATTAAAGTGTAAGAAAATCTCAGGGTGTTATAGAAATGTCTTACAAATGTTGGAAATTTTACATTATTTCTATTCTACATAGATATTTCAAATTACAGTTTCAAAATTATTTCTTGTATCCAATGATTCCATTTTATTTAAAAGTTTAATGGATTATTTTATTTTGAAAAGTGCACTTCCCATTTATTTGATGAAATGGTTTCAAATAATGATAACATGCTATTGGTATTTATTAAAAGATAAAATCTTATGTTTATAGTTTTATTTCAAAATAGAATGAAATGTATTTTCGTTTAAAGTATTTGGATGGGGTGTGGGAGGATAAATATCAATAATTTGTGATCATGACTATCACATGGAATGTATATATCAAATTCCCTGTGATGAGGTGGTGAGTTGTTAGATTTCGATTCAGGTTTTTTGGAGGCCCTAAGTGAATATGTATCACATGGCGCATGGAGATGGGTGGTTGTGGTCATTGTTTTATTTTTGATAAAATTTTCATCAATTATACCATTCCATGTTTTTATTTTTATTCTAGATTTATTTTTCTAATTTCTATCATATTTATATAGAAGTTTATTATTATTTATGTATCAAAAGTTTTTTGGTCTTGTTTACTATTTATGAGGTATGTTGGTATATTTATGTTATGTTTATTTATGTTATTTTATAGAATTTATAACTAATCATATCTATGATCCATTGAATTATTGGATGGTCATTCTAGGATTCCACGTAGATGTACTCTTCATGGTTATTTTTTTATTGGGATAAATGATTCCCAATAATGTATGACCGAATTACCAACAGTTGTTTGTTAATCAATAATGTGATTCGGGCCATGTCACAAGGCGACTTGGAGACCTGGATCAAGTGTTTTAGCATTGGTTCATGAAATGGATAAAAAAAACCTTCTCCCTTGTGGAAAGAAGATGGCTACTTTGTATTTTGTATCTCATCCCTGGGGATACATATATATATTGTAAATAGAGGAAATTACTAAAATTGAACACACACACACACACACCCATAAACCTCAGTGGGTTAAGCCTCATCCACCCACAAATATTGGGTGGCTCCCTCTATACCTATTTTACCACATATCAATAGACCATATATACCTAATAAGTTTAAAACTTGAAGTCCATATAGCCTGATGCATCAAAGTATGCAACTATTATTGTACACACATACATAATGGCCAGCCTATCTATGCCATCTTTCATTTATTTGAACTTAGGCTCCAAGATAAGGTGTCCCACTTGGTATCATCATGCTTAGTACCATGCTACGGTGTGATGTGGGTATGTGTAGCCTTCACCAAGGATCTATCGATGGGACCCCTAAAGGGGAGACATGATGCCCATGATAGCATTGTAGTTCCATGTGTATCATCCTACCTATACCCGTAGGGATTCCTGTGGATCCCCTAGGGATAAACTTATTAGATTGATGATCTTTTTTTAAAATTACAAGATATTTATCTATATTATGTATTTACCTTTACTTGACAGCCTCATCTAGATAGGGAGATGCAGTTTGGGTTCAATGTGTCTTATATATACATTTAAAGAATTATGCAGTGCCTGTCATATTGATAATATGTACATTATGGGATGTTTTATTCTTATTCAGTTTTGGGTATTAGAGTTCCTCCCGCACTTCACTTATCTTGTTCATATTCTATTGAATATAGATATTATGCAGGGCTACACATGTGGCTGATGGACTGTTTATCAACCATTATTATGTGAACTTAAAATTTATATATTTAGATTATGAGACTATAATTTCAGTAATGTTATTTTTAGGTGGATATAGGACCATACACATTTATATATTGTCAAAAATGATTACCACACTTATATGATTATGTTTTATAGTCTTTATTTGAGTAATGTACAAGATTCTTAATTATGTACTTAAATTGTATTTATATGTTATAAATGATTTACTTTATTAATTTTATATTCTTTTTTTTTCAGGTTTCATGAATTTAATATGTTGGTCCTATTATATAGAGTCTGCCACCTTACTATATGGTAATTATTACTTTCAACACATTTCTAGCTCCACTTATTCATTTTCACATGGTTGAGTGGCACTATATCAATCAATATAGTAAATTCAAGTTCCTTCATCCTATTCCTAGACAAGCCAGTTTCTTAGATTCACTTCATTCCGTAAAAATATTATGGAATAGGGACTTATAATGGAGGAAATAATGTGTGATATATATTTATATGTGGGATATTGTTTAGGAGTCTTGATTATAAGGGTAGTCGCGATGCACTTGAAATATATGCTAAAAAATGAGGTAGATAGTTTGTATTTCTAAAAGATGAAACTAAAGGTTGTAATGTTAGTTTTTTTTGTAAAAAAACTCTTTTAAAGGAAATTGGATGTTGTGAGAATATATAGAACTTTTTTGAGAAGATGTGAAAATATAGTGATTAGTTTGGTTAAATAAGTATATTTTATGTTGTGTGAAGTTATTGAAAGTTAGTGAGCATTTTTTTGAATGAATCATATTTTAAGGATGCATTCTTGAATTTGTGAGAATGTTGGTCTAAAAAAATAATGATAAATTTCTAGGTTGTACATTCGAATTATTTTTAGCCACTCATCAAATGTTCTATGTTGTCACTCATATGATGAAATAGGATGATGTTAATGTATTTTAAGGGATAATATTTTTTTTGGAAATACCTATAATTTTAAGGAAATGTACCAAACTTCATGACCTTTATCTTTATTTTGGCATATTTCAAATGTGTAGAGACATTACAACCAATATATCTGATTCAATATTGATGATAAACATTTGGTTATTTCCATGAAATAACATTATATCTAACAAACTCTATACTCACTTGATGATGGTCATATATCAATAACATAACATGGAATTTCCTAATATGGGTGTGTATACAAGGCAGGAACCAAATCTATGATACAGTGTTCTCATAATCAATAATGGTGATTAAAATCTAGACATTATTATAATTAATATCCTATGAGGGTAAAATGAGGAGTTCAACTATATATTTACCACAAAAAAGTTCTGTCTCCATTAATTAATTGTTATCAATAAGTAAATGTGACAATACATGACCTAATGGGCCAGAATAGCCAATGGAACTTCATCATTATTTGATAAACCCAATTACCCTAGTACGGATAATTAACAACATCAAGATGATAAATTATCAGATTTTTGAGAGGAATAAATCCCAATAGTTGTAGAAAATAATTATATGATTCATCCAAATGAACATACACTTACAATTTATTTTTCTTTTCCTTACAAGCCCTATCATATGATATATCATATTTGAAAAATAGTTTTATTAACTTCTAGATGAGGGAAATAATATTTCCATGGAATGTTCATATAATATCAAAAATAGCAGTAAATATAAATTACACATATAGTGTAAAATGATATTTTGATAGAATTAGGTGCACAAAAATATTCATGCCATAAAACATATATATTTTCTAACATGGAAAAGTTTTATCATAATTTCATACATGTGAAATTTATATTCTAACCTATATTATCACAATAAATAATTTATTTTCCATTTTTTGAATCATCAACCATGAATGAAAAATTTGACTAATGTGATATTACTTACCAACATTTTTTAATAAAATTTTACTTTTAAATCCTCTTTTAATATGTAACATTTTATTAGTTGAGGTATATGTGTTAACTATAATGACTATGAATTTACTAGAAGGTGTAATGAAATACCAATCAAATTAGATCACATGACATTCCATCTACTGAATAATTCAGTAACAGAGTATGGTTAAAAATCCTCGGTTCTTGGATACCTAAAAAAGGTATATCTTAAGGATTATTGACCACATATTCCTTAACTACCTCATTTCATGTCACATAATATGATACTTATTCATCTAAGAAAGTCTCATTAATTAAATTTAGAGTATCAATAGGGATGGTACCTATATTTCTATTGATATTCTAGTCTCTATGTTCATAATTATAATCATTTTTATTTCTCACCTTACAATAATTTTATTTGCAGTATCTGTTACTAGACTCATATGATAATACAATGAATCATACTATTGTGATGAAATTACTTAAAAAAATATACCGTAGAAGGGTTTTATAGCCGTATGCTGGACTTCATCAACATTACAAATGACAACATACAAGTCCCCTAAACCATTATTACATTGTTTCTTTAACAATGATATTACTTCCACCCAATCCACTTCATTGAAGAGAGGATAAAAAAATTTCCATCAATACTCAACATATTTAATATACCGATATGTGATTGGTTTTTATTACCCGATTGACCCTTGATTTTAAGCTACTATGAATCCTCATATGAAATTATTAAACACTTATACAAGCATGAATTAGAAAATGTTTTTGGTGGTAAACTATAGCTAGGACTCTATCAATAAAGAAATACTTATGTATTTCAATATATTGATGAAAGAAATGATTACCTATATTGAAAATTAAGTAATATGTTATATATCTATTTACATTGCAACATATAATGCCTAAAATTTTTTTATTATTTATTTTTAAATAAATGTTACTTTATCTATTGATTTTTTTCTACAGATTGGTTAATCATTTTACTATAAACCAACTAAGACCTTGTGGAAAACTCCCAAATCTTATATTTTCTTGGATGTTAACAACTATTGTTATCCTTTCATTCATGGTGTGTAAATTCTTCATTGAACATCTTCACTTCTTGTGGAACCTCCTTTATTAAACTATTACTCACATGAAAGTGTGGGGTTAAAATGGGTTTTGATACATTACAATTTACTATGTACATGTATGTCCTTATATTCATTGAGAGTGGGATGACACAAATGTCATAAATAATGAAATTAAATGTAATTATTAGAAATTATCTAAATAATATTAAAATAATTATAACATACAATTTGAATCAAAAAGTAGACGATCATCTCAATACTAATAATCATAACATCATATACATTTTTTACTAATAACTATTATTTTATTCATATAGTAATATAAATTAAACCATTATTGACGGAAATGTATTACCTATGGGATATTAAAAACAAATTCACATTAAAATTACATTTAATTTTCTCATATATCAAAAAAAATACTACATAAAGTAAATTTAATATATATTTTAAAACAACTTAAATTATTTTTAAACTTTTAATTGAAATACAAGTCCAAATTTGTTAAATTTGAAAAATTTAAAAATTTGTAATGAAATTATTTTGAACTTTTATATTAATAAATATTTACTTTGAAATAATTAATATTTTTCTAGAAAATTTACTGAACATTATATTTTTTCAATTTTTGAAATAAAACATGTTTAGATTTTATGAAAATTTATTATGATAATATTTTTACAAAAATGATACAATATGTTTATTTGATTTTTTTATGTTAATTATTTTTTTAAAAAAAGATATATTGCATTATATAATCTAAAAAAATTAGAATATTGTATTTATTTGATTTTTAAAAAACAAATCTATTGTTTATTTTCAAATTGTATATATAAACTAATTTTGACTTTTAAAATATTTTATAATTTTTTTAAATTAATCTTTTAATTATTTTAGTAATATATATGTATTCATGATTTCTTAAACCTTTATTTTAATATTACATATTTTTATTAATTTATAATAAATTAAATATTTTAAAAAAAAATTTAAATTTCATTCTATTTTATATTCATTATTAATTTTTCTATATACATTCATAAAAAAAATAATTAAACGTTATCATTAAACCATTCGACAACATTTAGATCACCCAAAAAACTTAATATTTAAATCATCCAATATATATATATATATAAAGTAATATAAACTGAATAGATAGTATAAATAAATTAACAAAAAATTAAAACGTATAGAAAAGAATTTTAGAATCCCAAAAATTAAAATAATAATTTGAGAGTGATATTCCAATCTGTTAGAGATTCACTGAAAAATAATGGATTGGAATGAGATATCGGAAAATTTTCCCCTTTTCTAGAATGTGGAACTAGGAGGTGTGAACCCCATTTACGCCTCTTGTGAAAGATGCAAACATGAGGCATAAACAAGCCTCACACCTCCTACTAGGTGGCATAGGTTGCGTGAACCACATTCAAACTTCCTAGATAAACTAGCATGAACATGGTTTTCACATCCATGAACGCATTTTTCTAAATACGTTAAACCCTAACCCCTTTTCATTAAAAAAATGAAAAAATGAAAAAATATATTGTGATTTTTCATGACTTTATTTTATTTTTTTTGTTTCATAGTTTTATTTATTTATATGATGCACAATTTATTTATTTTCTTATTACATGAGACCACATAATATAAATAAATTAATAGGCATGTGTGAATAAAATAAAATAAATATTATAAGAAATATTTACATATTTATTGTTAATTACTTATGTAGGGTCTCACCTAAAGTAATTAAGAAGTATAAAATGGATAAAATAAGATATCTTATAAAAATAAAATTAATATGTGTAAACTATTTTATCAAACATGGTTTATTATTTATATAAGGTTCATAAAAAATTTACAAGAATAAAAAGAATAAAATAAAGTATATATATATATATATATTTAAAAAAATCATTCAACTAACATATTATGTCATCAAAATTACTTCTATAATTTGAGTTAGAATATATCTATAATTCGATGTTATTGGAACCAAGGTGATCTGAGTTGGTGGTTGATATTTATTTTATTTTAAATCCTTTTTCTGGTTAATGTACCTTGTTAAATAATGATCTATTTGATTGGAGATAGATTTTTTCACAGTAGTTTCATTTAGAAAAAAGATTATAGTGGTTAAATAATATTCACCGATCTGTTGAGAAGAAGAATTTTTTGTGTGAGTAACATAAATGTTTAGGGTGTTTCGAGAAAAATGATTAGTTTTCAATAATTTTGGAGGTTTTATGGAGTTTAGTGAAAAAATTGGTGCAAAATATTATTTTTTTCATAGAAATTACACAACCTTGTTGATGTTACATGAAAGCTGGTTCACGAAACAGTTGCATGACCAAAAATGAATCATGAACGGTAGGTTGTTTGTAAAGAAATAATATAAATGGTTTTTGATCCATAAAGGTCTTACTCACATGAATCTATGAAATATGTTTGAGAATGAAATTTTTTATTGTTAGTAATCTCAAAAAAGATATATGATAACTAAAAAATATTTCTTTTGTGAAGGAACTATAATACCTCGCTCTCTTTGGCAGTTTTAATAATGAGGAACAAAAATGTTTATAAAAAAATTATTTCATGGATTGTAGTGTTTATATTTCACAAATTCTTATTGGTGAATGTTCATATGAACCATGGGATCAATAGGCACATAGAGGCTGATTTTTGGGGATATTGCTGGCTTGATGAACCAAATACCTAATGGGAAGGCACTGGAAAACTAGGGGAGAAATATAGAAGAATATTTCTCTATAAATATCTTCTTGTTGGATTTCGGTAGGAAACCATCTAGACATTGGAATACCACTGGCTCATCAATGAATCCTAGACAACCCAGTTGAACCCCATGAAGTCAATAAGCTATCCATTTACTCCCACCTTCTACCCAATAGACATCAGATAGAAACAATAGTACTATTTGTAGTTAACTTGGTGAATAAATTAGTCTTTAAATGAATCTCAATGAACATAAGAGGAACTAGAAAAATATTAATACACTTATAGGATATAAATACACCTTATAGAACGTTTGAAAGTGATTCTTACTCTAGAGATTCATTTTATAGATCAATTATGGTTCCTTTATCTAATTATCCAGCACTCTTAAAATGTTCTCACACCCTCCCTCAATTTATTATTCTTAATTATTATTAGAGTATTGTGAGTGAAATTTAAATTGTTTACCTAATAATACCTATTATTTTTAATTTTCATGGGTTCTCACAACCATTGAGTGTGAGGGGGATGGTGAACACTTATGTGGGGATTGGGTTTCTTGCCCCAACCACTCAGAGGCTATTGTATTAAATGGTTTTCATCATAAAATGTCTAAAAAAGTTGTTAAATCATATAAATGGGGTTCTTAACTATCGATAAATCCAATGATTAATGATAAATATCAAAAAATTCAGAGGAGGAGAAGTTGGGATCCATTTTTTAATTTTTGAAAAATCTTTTATCAAAGTGTTATGAATTAAATTTTATTTTATATTTCCACTTTGATTTAACTCTTATATTTTATTTATTTTTATTTTTTTATTCCAGTTTATTTAGTTTTAATTTTTATAAAATTTTAAATTGAAATTCACCCCACCTTCCATCCTTACATGGACCAACAAGAAGGGTGAAAATAAATTGTGAACCATGAAGTATGAAACTTATGTGAATGGCTTACAATTAGTGAGTTTTTAGGAGGGTTTTTTAAAAAATACCCCAATAATAATTTCATTAATCATCAATGAAAAATAAAATTTATGATTAGGGAGTTAATCACAATGTTTTTTGGTTTCTATAATTTCCTGGGAAGTCGAACCGTTCATTGAAGAGTTGCGATCATGAAGTAGAAACATTTGAAAATAACAATACCATGAACTAGTTTTTGAAGGGAGAATGTATTGAAATAGTTCATGAAACATAGTAACTTGAATGAGTTCATGGATATACTTCTCAAATAATTTTATTAATCATAGTAATGCGATGTGCATAAGATTTCATGAAGCGAAGACCATGAAATAGTTGTACGAAGGGAAGAGTTGAGTGAAGTATTTTTCATGGGGACTAGTATCATGACACCATCCTATTATTGATAGTTTTTATATTATTTTAATTTAATTTGTGATTATTTTTTTTTTAAATGTCTTAGATAATTTTTTTTAATTTTTATAATTTATGTACTTAGCATGAGTTGTGTGTGCTTAGAAGTAACAATGTGGAAACTGTTCATGTGAGTCTACTAATGGGATAATGACAATTGTAATATTTTGTGAATGGGTATTAGGAATATTTGGGTTCTTGAAGAATACCACACTATATGGTATTTAGGGTCTCGTGTGGGCATCACATCTTCTGAATAGTTTGTAAAATCATGCCGGTAAATCGTATAAAATACCCAAAAACGTTTTTTTTTCAAACTTTTCAGTTTTTTTCTTTATTATTTTAGGGAATCATCCCATTTTTTCACCCACTCCCTCACATTATTCCCCATCTACTAAGAGCCCCTTGTCATGCACGAACCCCCTCTAGAGAACCTCCCTCCCTCTTATGATTCCATATACTTTCTTGGGGTTTCATGGATGATTCTTCAAGGTATGAAATTCTCTCCTATCTCATCCGCTTTTTCTCACATCGTCACCACCCATCATATGGTATGTGATTCGACTAAACCATATGGATTTTGGGTTTCCCAATTTTGATTCATATTATTGTCTCTAGGTCTTTTATGTGTCTCTTTATTCTTGTTTGGGCATCCGCTACGCAATTCTATACATTTTAGACTATTTTAGCTCACCTACCATTGGTTTGAGGTGGGTGTTTATTTGGAACCTCCTTATAATTCACGTTATAATTGTATTGTGTTACTGAATTCATTTTTATGAATATTAAATTTTATTTTATTCCCATTGTAGGTATGTTTCAGCATTTGATGAGAATTTTCACTTGAAATGGGGTTAGGATACATGTCATGCACTTATAAAAATTAACTGAGTGTCTCTTTTAAAATTAATTAGGAATTATAAAACTTATCTGATTGAATTAAATGCCATTAAAATTCCCATTTTCATTAATTGATTTTAAAAATATATTATTGACTTTTCATGTACCTTGGATGCATTCCAAGTGTTGATTTAAAGGGTCACTTGTATTTATAAAGGGATTTATATATTTTTATAAAATTTGTTAGATTTCATTCCCATTTTTTGAAGACTATTCATTTTATTTTAAGGGATCTTTATATAATTTTGGGAGTTGGATCTCTTTTGAAATGATTTTGAGACCATGGGTATCAGAATGTTTTGAAATAGAATTTAATATGGGAATTAGTGTCATCGTAAAAAGGTTTTTCGAAACAATTGTTTTCTTTAAAAGAGAAATATGTATAGAAAAAACTAAATTTCATGGAAAGAGTTGAATTTACAAATCTTCTTTCAAAGTGTCATGTGATAATTTGGAGTTAAAAGGATTTTTCATGGTGGATTTCAAAATGGGTTTCCAAATTTGATTCTGAGCAATGTATTTCAAGTATACATTCACCTATATTTGAAATATTTCTTTTAAATTTGTATTCTAAATGATATTTTAAATGAATTCCTGAAATGGGTGTGTGGATCGGCATCCCATGTTATGTGTTTTAAAGGATTTTTTAGCACTTAAAATAGTTTTATAAATGGGTGATAACCCATTTTATCCTTGTGTATTTATCATTGTTTTTGTGAATTCTGACCCTTTGGGGGATGCTTTATATTGATATGCATATGGAGATTTTGATGCTTGAATGTGTGATTGGGTCTACTTATTATGAGGGCGCGGGAGGTTAGGTAAACATTGTTTTCAAATGATTTATATTTTATGCATGTAATTTTTAATTACTCAACGCAAATGGAATTTTCCTGGGATTTATCGGGATATAGTATATGACCTATGTGAGGAAATACCCTAGATTAGATTTTTTGATGGAAAGGGTGTGTTTCTTAGCTACTCTGAGATAGTTAGACTAGAAGGAGTATCATGCCATTATGATATAATTTCACTTTGATCTTATGGATAATGGAGCTCCATGGATATTTATTTCTTTGATGTTTGATGGGAATTTTGATAATGTGATAAGTTTAGTTTTACAAAACTAGTTTCTTTATTTCCAATTCTGGAATTTTTTTATAGAGCCCAGGGATAATGTCAACAAAGATTGGTACTTTTTTAAAAACTTTAGGGTTTTTTGTGATTCTATTACATTCCCCTAACTTGTTTGACCATTGAATCTATTAATTTATTATATTATTTAGAATGTGTTTCCTTGTTACTTGGTGCCTATGTTTTATTTATGTATCACATTTTGTGTGTGTGTTGGTTTACTTTCAAATAGGTTATTTTTATATGGTTTGAAAGTGTGGTTAATAAAGGAAAATCGTTTTGGTTTTATTAAATGAGTTTTTAATAAATCTTTTTTCTTGATATAGTCTATAAAAAATGATTTTTCTTGAGATACTCAGAAAGGGGTAAAATTATTACTTTCTTTGTTTTCCATGGTTTAATGGATCCTTTAATTTTTTTAAAATATTAATTTAAAAAGTTTTAATAAGTATTTCTTATATGTTATAAAAAGGTTTGTTTGTTGGAAAATGTGCATGTGGGTTTTTTATAAAGCATGAGAAAACCTATTTTTACCTCTTGTTCAAAAAATAATTATATAAAATATTTTAATAATAATTTCCCATAGATTAAGTGGGTTGTGGTGTCCTAATTAGTGAATTTTTGCTCATGCCTATATTATATTAGTTGAAATATTATGGTTTAGTTTTTGACCACTATTGGGAGAATTTATTGATTATGGTATGTGTGTTTCATTTTTTATTTTCCTTTTTTCATGGCCAATTATGATTTTACTGCTTTTTATGGATGAAGATTAGTTATATCTGTAGGAGGATAAGAGGTAATTGGTGGTATATATTGTTTTCTTTGCCAGGTATGTAATTTGGGGTAGTGGAGGAATTTATTACTTTATAATATTTTTTTGTTTTATTTAAAACTATTTTTATTTATGAATATTTGATTTGGAATGGTTGTATAACATAGAGATGGGTCATTCTGGTATTATATTAGTTTTATACTTCTATATTTTACTATAATTATTGGGAGAAACCATTCACAAGTTTGTTTATGTGATAGAAAAGAACTAATTTCCAGCCTATAGGATTGAGAATTCTCTTTCGTGTAGTGGTGGGTTGATTAGGAATTTGTTGAATAGACTACCTTGGTTGGTTCCTTACAAAAAATGGTATCATTGAATTGTATTCAATAAATAAGGATCTAGGATTTCTTATGTGTATATATCATGTTATTTGGGGTTTTTTCTTATGACCGAGTTATATTTTGTTGTATGAACTCAGATGTATGGTCATGAATGAGTGATTTATCACCACCCATCATCACGATGCCTGAAATTCCATACAAAGCTCGTTTGAATTTAAAATATTGAATTTAATTAGAATAAACATTAATATTATGTGGATAGTCACTATTATAATTTATTTTCCTTGGGGGGACATATTGGATTTTTGGTTGAAAAAAATAATAGATCATTGGCGTGAGGATGGTTTTCATGGCATGATAAATTGATGCATCAACTAAATTTCTTATCATGGAAACATTATAGGGACTATCATAATATTGTGACATGAACCATCAAACCATGTGGTTAATTTATGCATGATTCCACATCCCAAAACTCTTTTTTATTTATTCATATCTTGAGAGATCCATATTGGAGAGGGTTGATTGAAGGTTGGACTTGTGATATGTTGATGTAGTGGATTTCTTTTGTAAGTGTGGTCTACCTCATTTTTTGTGTGATTTTTGTGTGAAATGCTTTTTTTGACAAATTACAACTTTATGGAAAATGATTTTGGTTTGAATGTAATCCTCCTAGAAGTTTTAAAAATGGATTTGAATTTTATGAAAGAATTTTGTCTTAGAGTTAAGCCTTTATAATTTTTATAATGTTAAATTGGTTTTCAAAAAAAGTTTTGGGTATTTTTGTTTTAAAATTAAGGATTTGGTTTTTTTTAATTATTTTGTTTTAAATTCCATATGAGGTGATTTTGAAATTTTAATTATTTTCATTTAATGGAAACGAGGAAATAAATGAATTTGAAATTTTTTAAAGATCATGATTTTAGAATCTCAGGTGCATTATTTATTTTAAAAAATAGATTGTAGTTTTAAAAAAATTAGTTTAAATGTTTTGGAATTTCATTAGGGGGTTGGTTGCCTTTAAAATATCACATTATTTTGGAAAATGTTTTTTTCCTTTTAGAATGTGGGGGTTTTAAATTAATAAGATTTTTGACATGTGAGTTTCCTTATTTTCATTTTACATTAGACTATGTCTGATCATGTGGGTTGGGATTATTTAATATGAGTTGGGGAATACGGATGAGTTGGGTTCATGTTCTGTTGTAATAGTGTATGACTCATGCAAAGGTCTCGATAAGCATTGAGTGTTTTCATTAAGGGGTAGTTATTCCTTTGTTCTTTTGTCTCTTTCCTAGACTCTAAGTGAAGTGGAACATGTTTTTTGCCTTTCAGTGTTTATTAGATTATCAATTTTGTTTGGGCAACTAGTATAGGCGAGTCTTAAGTAATCAGTTGGGATTAATACATGCTATTTTATCTATATGATCTCTTGGGATGATTGTTTTTATTGAGGATTTATTCTCAATGAGTTTAGTGATGTAAATAAATAGAAATTTTAAGGAATTTTTTTAATTTTCCTTGTAATTTTACAAGAACGCAGTTTCTGACGGCGCCTGATTCCGAGGCCCGGTGTGCTCGGAATCTATTTCCAAAGTTTAGCTCGGGTATGTTCAGTGAACGAACGAGCGGGTTTTTCTAACTCTTGAACCGGTTCTTGGAATCGAATTCTTGGGGCACCGATGGAATCGCTGCGCTCGTATTTTCTTAGAAACATTTTTTTCAGAGTTTCATTTTCTCTGGTGTGGTTTTTAATTTTTGGGGTTATGTTAAGAAATAAAATAATGTGGTGCGACAACTTTATTTTATTTCACTTAAAGCCACTTAAGCTAAGTTAAGCGGATAGGGTGGAACCCAAAATATCCTACCCACTTGGTAGGATATTTTTTAGGTGGGGCCCACACGAGCCCCACTGTTTCTTTCCTCCTAAGTAACGCACCTGCAACCCCCCTCTTAATTGAAAGTCAACCATGCGTTTCTCTGATTAAGAAACACCCCAATTAATTGGGCAGTTAAGTTGTTACCATTAATTCATTGAATTAATGGTTCGTTACTTAAATTTGTTTTTCTAATTGTTGGCTTGAGAATAAAATAAGACCAATACTTGTTTCACTTGAGGGTTGCTTGTTGAGAGGATTAGGAGAAGCTCTCAAGCTTGGAGATCTTCATCCTTCTTCGCGAAGAACGCGAAGAACATGAAGAATGCCGAACCCTCGGAGATCGACGACGTGACGCCGCGTTCCGCGACGCTGATGATTCTTCTTCTGCGACTCCCCTTCTGCGATGCGACGATCCTCTTCTTCCATGACGGTCAATTCCGCGACGAACTCGCGTTCGACGACAATGTTGAGGTAGGGGTTTATTGCTTATTGTTTGTGAAACATCCTTTGTCATTCCTCGTCTTTTTTTGGGCCGCTTGTTATCATCTTAACGGGAGGAGGTCAGACCACACGAACACGGCCGACCCTCCTCCCCCTTTGTTGTTGTGTTGTTGCAGTTCGGAAGATGGAGGCAAGGTGGGACGACACTGCGCGAGAACCTGGAGGAATGCGACAAGGATGTGCGGCGCCGTCGAGGCCGAACGAAAGTGTGGTCGTAATTGGGACCGCGAAGGCGAATGGAAGACTCTGCAGTTTGTTCTTTTGGCGTGCGGAACGACAGGCATTGACGAAACGGGCCGCAGAGACGATTTGATGATTCTGCAATGAAGAACGGGACCCACGATGAGTATCGGCACAGACGGAATTAAAAACGGACCACCGAAGCAACTCTGGTGGCCCACGGACACCACCGGTGGTGCCGGCGGCAGGAGGCACCAACGCCCAGGTGAGCCGCCTGGAGAAACCGCCGCGGCGGCGAGCTGGTGGATCCTGCGGCCGCGTGGGATCTAGGGTGGGGGATGCGGCGCGCGCCGCGTCCGCGGAGCACCGGCTCGCCGGCCGAGCCAGCGAGCCACCCGGCCAAGCTGGGACGGCTTGGGAAGACAGGGTCGGGCCGTGCCCAGCCAGGCCGGACCCGGACCCGGGTCGGGTTGACCCGATTCGGGCCGACCTAGGGGGGTTGGGCCGGGTCGGGCCGGGCCCAGACCCCCCATTTTCGGATCACTTTCGGTATTTTTCCCATATCTTGGGCTACGGACCTCCGATCGACGCACCGTTATTTGCGTAGGGATCCTTGGATCAAGATTGTCGTTCAGGTATATTACACTCAAAGTTTCAGAGAACTTTGGGTTCGGCCGGGTTGGTTCAGATACGAAACCAACCGGGCCCTTGGAGCGGAAACGCTTATATCTTGAGCTCCAGATGTTCGATTGATGTTTTGTTGACCTTGTTGGATTCCTCTTGATGAGACAAATCTTTTGTCTTACTCCGCTCGAGGTTTGGACGCCGTAAGAGTGCGGTCATGTTGGTTCGCTCACGAAACCAACTGGGCCCCTGGAACGAAAAAGCCTACTACTCACAGACCAGGTGCCCGATTGACACGCCGTCTGTCTCGTTGATTTCCTCTTGATCAGATAGAACTTTTGGCATACTTCTCTTGAGTTTTGGAAGCAGTTGGATAGTGGATGGGCTGGATTGCACCCGAAATCCAACCGGGCCCCTGGAACGGAAAATCTGATAACTTTCAAACTGGATGTCCGTTTGATGAACCATCAGCGGAGTTGGTGATCACGTGGAGAAACGGTACCTATGACTTTACCTTATGAGAGTTTGGGGTACAGCTGAGATACGGCCGGATTGGTTCGCACATGAAACCAACCAGCCCTCGAGGATGAAAAGGTTAGTAACACACAGACCGGGCGTCCGATTGATGCACCGTCTGTTGCGTTGAGACCCCTTTGAAAAGGCGATCCTTTGAGTTACTTCTTCATGTAACTTTGTGATACTTGTAGTATCGACTAGTAGCTCATGGAGTGGACCCTCATGGAGACGATCGTGCGGAGTACGGAGACCGTGTAGCCGGCTGAGACCTGAAGACTACTTGACCGATTGAATCGGTGTGTTTCGGATAGCCCAGTGGGGAGCGCTTGGTTATAGCGGCTGACCCATGGTACTCAACAGAAGGAGTAACTATGGAGGCTATAAGGGGGAGTTCTTGGTTGTAGCGGCAGACCCACGACGGAGCAGCACTTGGTTGTAGCGGCAGACCCGCAGTACTCAACAAAAGGAGTACCGCTGGAGGCTGTGAGGGAGAGCGCTTAGTTGTAGCGGCAGACCCATGGTGGGAAGTGCATGGTTGTAGCAGCAGGCCCACAGTACTCGACAGGAGGAGTACCTCAGCAGTCTTAGGTTAGTGAGCAGTACCTCGGAGTCGTGACAGGACCACTGTACACTCCAGAGATGGGACTCTTCAGCAGTTACGGTTTTGATAATGAAAATCCTATTTTGAGATGAGACTTGACCTTTGTGTTTACCTCATGATCGAGATGGGTCACTTGATAACTTAAGTATATGTATGGGCATATACCTGGGTAGTGGTTATCTGTTGATTTCATAATCATTGTGTTTCCTCATGATTGAGATGGGTTACTTGATAACTTAGGTATATGTATGGGCATATACCTAAGTAGTGTTTATCCGTTGAGATCTTCTTTGTAGTTATCCTTGTTGGTTTTGGTGAGACCTTGAGGGTCTCGGGGTCCCTACTTTGTATCATTATACTCACCCCTGCAAGTGCTATGTCCGCACCTCGTTGTGTTGGCTGCAGACGACGGGCAGTGTTGACGGAGGCCGAGTGTTCAAGGACTGGATGGTACACGGAGGTGGACCACCCGACGAGTCAGTATCTAGAGGTGGACTTCACGGAGAGACCACACACGGAGGAGGTTGACAGGCGATAGCATTGAGGAGCTGCGCTATCTGTACCTACCCTTCAGGTAGGATCCGTGGTGGATGATCCAGGAGCTGCGCTATCTGTACCTACCCTTTAGGTAGGATCCGAGGAGGACGACCCAGGAGCTGCTTCCATTCTTCCAGCTATTGTCTTTTCGGTTGTACTTTCGTTCAGTTGTATTTGTACTTTCAGTTGGGTTTGTATTCTGGCCCATTTACTTTTCAGCACTTTCTTTTGTACTCAGTGTTTTACTTCCGCTTGTACTCTGTGGTGTTTAGTTTATTTTTTTTAAAGGAAATGCTCTCCCAGTTATCGGGATTTAAACCTTTGGTGCTAGTCGCCAGCCCCTGGCCTATGGACGGTTGGCTTGGGGTAGTCATGGGACGGGCCTCGAGGATAGGTCATGACAAATTGGTATCAGAGGAGTCGGTTCTACCGCAGAACATATAACTCTGATATTTTTCTTTTGTGAAGCAATAGTGTTAAGGGTACCGAGTGTGGTCTTCAGTTCAGGGAGTCCAGTGTTGGTGCGGGCGGCCAACGTATCCATACACCAGGACCCTGACAACTAATTTATGACTTTGTTCACGAAAACACTGATTGCATGAGTGTTTTCAAAGGTTTTCCCTTAAAACAGCTCAAATCAGGTCAGCTCACTAGGTATAATCATTTGACCGTGTCACGTTGTTTCTTTCAGGATGCCTTTTCATGGACGACCAGCTAGAGCCCAGAGGGATGTGTGTACTGACAGCTTGCCGAGTGACGAGGATTCGGTACAGGGCCCTCTTGCAGTTGAGGCACCAGCGGAGGCACCTGCGGTACTACCATTCGTTGGGGCGCCGATGCCATCATCCCAAGCAGTAGGCGATACATGCCACTTGAGCGCATTACACGAGTTCCAGCGCCAGAGGCCACCCAGGTTCTGGGGAGAGACGAACCCGCAGGCGGCTGAGGATTGGCTGGAGGAAGTGGTGAGAGTCTTCATGCTAGTGGGGACACCTACAGACTTCATGGTGATCTTTTCTACCAGCCTTCTTTAGGCAGCAGCAGGCAGGTGGTGGAGCAACTTGTTCCAGTTTTGTGACCGGATGACCTTCACATGGGATGACTTAGAGACCTTCTTCAGGGTGGAGTTTGTGCCAGTAGCTCTACAACCCGAGAGTGTACAGGAGCTTCAGCCTTTGCCGTTGGATTTTTGATTAGTAGCCGAGTCATCTGTGGGCAGTAGACAGATGATATAGAGGTACAAGAGGACCAGAGCCAGCCATATGAGGAGCAGGAATTGTTATGAATGCGGGAGGAAGGGTCACCTGGCACGTGACTGTCTGACCCCCCGCACAGTCGATCCACAGGCATTAGAGGAGCCACCGAGGCGGAAGCAGCGACAAGTGCTTGAACAATAGCCGAGCAGTGGACAAGGCAGTAGAGCACCGGGAGCAGGTGGACAGGAGCATAACTAGTGGATATGTCCCTTGTACTTCTAGTTCCACGTTGTCGTTGTATTCTTCTCTTTGTACTATGAGCTGCAATAATAAAAAGACACTTATCTTTGTTTTCTTTCCCGTCCTTTTGTTTGGTTGATACTGAGTGGTCCTGGTTAAGACTGTTGACTTGACCCTCACTTTTTGAGATTTCTACTAGAGGAGACCCGGTGACCTCACACAGATCCCGATAGCGTGACTCGACCCTTGGAGGCGAGAGTGATAGTTGGATCTCTTGGTAGTTACGTTGAGGCCTTACGACGTCATCCATGGCATGAATGCATCATTCATGCAAGGATTGAATATATTAGGCAATGGGCATGATTCATCCAGGGGATGAGACCGAGTTTCTCTTTTCGGCAAAGGAGAAATTTTAGCAGCTCTTTCAGACCGTAGGCAAGGAAGGTGAAAATCATCCAGGGACAGATGAAGACTGCATCGTGCAGTAAGAAACGGGAAACCGACGCTAGTATTAGAGACTCTGGCGTGTTAAATGTTTCAATAAGAGGAAGTTTAAAGGAGAGATGAGTCTGCGAAGTAACGGACGTGGAGGCAGAGCTAGGAGAGAAGCATGAGGTGGTGTACGTTTTAACATACTACAACCACCCGCCTTAGTTGTCCCCGCCAGGCTGAGGGAGCTGGAGGGCGAGGGAAGAGAGTAGCTGCATGTGGTCATGGAGAGTGACCCAATGGATCTAGGAATGATTCGAGGGATATTCTGTGTTCACTACTAGCTGCCTTAGTAACAGACATTGATACAAATCATTCATTCCTTCCACGAATCTTGTCCCAGAACTAGAGTTTCCGGTAAGCCGTAGACTTGACCCTCACGTCTGAAGATACCTTGGGAGAAGACTCGATAATCACACTTACGCCGACAGTGTGGTCAGATCCTTGAGGCGAGAGTTTCGGTTGGAATCTCTTGGTGGTAGCGTTGAGGCCTTACGATGTTGGTTTGAGTATGGACTGGGAAATCACAGTTAATACACAGATTGACAGTATTAGGCAAAAAGGTTGTGGTTTAACTACGACGTCAGGATGAGTTTTCCTTGGTCGGCGAAAAGGAAATCCCAGGCAGCATAGGATAAACTCATGCACATGAGGGTGTGACTGATCGCTATTGAGTCGGTCAACCTTACCCTCATGGAAGCAGTCGTTTTACGTTTCAGTTCTAACAGGAATTGGAGACCTCTAGAGTTCGAGGATGATGATCACGTCCTTATATGGGTCTCACCTTGACGAGGTTTACGGAGATGTGGTCGAGGTGGCTAGTTATCTCTGAAGATCAACGGACCTTTCTAGGTCCTCAACTGGGTAGGTGAGGTAGTTTACCGCTTGACCCATCCACCTCAGTTGCACTAGGTGCACGATGACTTCCACGTATCTCAACTGAGGAGATACGTGCGTGATCCTTCACATATCATCGACCATGGGGAGCTGGACTTTGCCGATGGGGTGACTTTCATGGAGGTTCCAGTGGGAATTGAGGATCGATAGGAGCAGATTCTACGAGGATGGTCGATTCCCCAGGTGCGCTTTCACTGGAAGTACAGGAACCTCCAGGTGAGCACATGGGAGCGGAAGGCTCAGATGCGTTCTCAGTATCGCGTTTGTATCCCTAGTTTGTGTTAAATCTTTACGGGGAAGTAATGTCCTGAGGTGGGAGTAATGTAAAGACCCGAAAATTTCATGGAAATGTTTTTTATTTTCTTTGGAATTTTACAAGAACACAGTGTCTGACGGTGCTTGATTCCGAGGCCCGGTGTGCCCGGAATCAATTTCCGAAGATTAGCTCGGGTACGTTCAGTGAACGAACAAACGGGTTTTTCTAACTCTTGAACCGGTGCTCGGAATCGAATTCTGAGGGCACCGATGGAATTGCAGTGCCAGTATTTGCTTAGAAATTCCTTTTCCGGAGTTGCATTTTCTCGGGTGTGGTTTTTAATTTATGGGGTTAAGTTAAGAAATAAAATAATGTGGTGCGACAACTTTATTTTATTTCACTTAAAGCCACTTAAAGCCACTTAAGCTAAGTTAAGCGGATAGGGTAGAACCCAAAATATCCCACCCACTTGGTAGGATATTTGTGAGGTGGGGCCCGCATGAGCCCCATTGTTTCTTTCCTCCTAAGTAACACACCCGAAACCCCCCTCTTAATTGAAACTCAACCGTGCGTTTTTCTGATTAAGAAACACCCCAATTAATTGGGTAGTTAAGTCATTACCATTAATTCATCAAATTAATGGTTCGTTACTTAACTATGTTTTTCTAATTGTTGGCTTGAGAATAATATAAGACCAATACTTGTCTCACTTGAGGGTTGCTTGTTGAGAGGATTGTGAGAAGCTACCAAGCTTGAAGATCTTCATCCTTCTTTGCGAAGAACGAGAAGAACGCGAAGAACTCGAAGAATGTGAAGAACGCCAAACCCTCGGAGATCGACGACGCGACGCTGTGTTCCGCGACACCGACGATTATTCTTCAGCGACTCCCCTTCCGCGATGCGACGATCCTCTTCTTCCACGATGGGCAATTCCGTGACGAACTCGCGTTCGATGACAACGTTGAGGTAGGGGTTTATTGCTTCTTGTTCGCGAAACATCCTTTGTCGTTCCTCGTCTTTTTTTTGGGCTGCTTGTTATCATCTTAATTGGAGGAGGTCGAACCGCACGAACACGGCCGACCCTCCTCCCCCTTTGTTGTTGTGTTGTTGCGGTTCGGAAGATGGAGGCAAGGTGGGACGACACCGCGCGAGAACCCAGAGGAATGCGGCAAGGATGCGCGGCGCCGTTGCGTCGCGCCATCGAGGACGAACGAAAGTGTGGTCGTAATAGGGACTGTGAAGGCGAATGGAAGACTCTGATATTTGTTCTTTTGGCGTGTGGAATGACGGGCATTGACGGAATGGGCCGCAGAGACGATTTGATGATTCTGCAATGAAGAACGGGACACAGGATGAGTATCGGCACAGAAGGAATTGAAAACGGACCACCGGAGCAACTCCGGTGGCCCGCGGACACCACCGGCGGCGCCGCCTGGAGAAACCGCCGCGGCTGAAGCCGCGGTGGCGAACTGGTGGATACCGCAGCCGCGCGGGATCCAGGGTGGGGGATGCGGCGCGCGCCGCGTCCGCGGAGCACCGGCTCGTCGACCGAGCCAGCGAGCCACCCGGCCAAGCCGGGCCGGCTTGGGTGGACCGGGCCAGGCCGCGCCCAGCAGGGCCGGACCTGGACCCGGGTCGGGTTGACCCGGTTCGGGCCGACCGAGGGGGGGTTGGGCCGGGTCGGGCCAGGCCCAGACCCCCCATTTTCGGATCACTTTCTGTATTTTGCCCATATCTTGGGATACAGACCTCCGATCGACGCATTGTACGTTGCGTAGCGATCCTTGGATCAAGACGGTTTTTCAGGTATATTACACTCAAGGTTTTAGAGAGCTTTGGGTTCGGCCTGGTTGGTTCATATACGAAACCTATCGGGCCCTCAGAGCAGAAATGCTTATATCTTGAGATCCGAACGTCTGATTGACGTTTCGTAGACCTTGTTGGATTCCTCTTGATGAGACATATATTTTTTCTTACTCCGCTCGAGTTTTGGACGCCGTCAGAGTGCGGTCGGGTTAGTTCTCTCATGAAACCAACTGGGCCCCTAGAACGAAAAAGCCTATAACTCACAGACCGGGCGCCCGATTGACACGCCGTCTATCTCATTGATTTCCTCTTTTTGATACGAAACTTTTGGCATACTTTGCTTGAGTTTTGGATGCAGTTGTATAGTGGCCGGGTTGGATAGCACCCGAAATCCAACCGAGCCCCTGGAACGGAAAAGCTGGTAACTTTCAGACTGGATGACCGTTTGACGAACCGTCAGCGGCATTGGTGATCACATGGAGAAACAGTCCCTACGAGTTTACCCTATGAGAGTTTAGGGTACAGTTGAGATACGGCCGGATTGGTTCTCACACGAAACCAACCGGACCTCGGGGACAACAAGGTTAGTAACACACAGACTGAGCGTCCGATTGACGCACCGTCTGTTGCGTTAAGACCCCAGTGACAAGGCGGTCCTTTGAGTTACTTATTCAAGGAAAATTTTGATACTTGTAGTATCGACCAGTAGCTCGTGGAGGGGACCCTCACAGAGACGAGCGTGCGGAGTACGGAGACTGTGTAGTCGGCTGAGACCTGATGACTGTTTGACCGATTGACTCAGTGTGTTTCAGATAGCCCAGTGGGGAGTGCTTGGTTATAGAGAAAACCCCGCGGTACTCAACAGAAGGAGTACCTCTAGAGGCTATGAGGGGGAGCACTTGGTTGTAGCGGCAGACCCACGACGGAGGAGCGCTTGGTCGTAGCGGCAGACCCGCGGTACTCAACAGAAGGAGTACCTCTGGAGGCTGTGAGGGGGAGCGCTTGGTTGTAGCGGCAGACCCATGCTGGGAAGTGCTTGGATGTAGCAGTAGGCCCACAGTACTCGACAAGAGGAGTACCTCAGAAGTCTTAGGTTAGTGAGCAGTACCTCAGAGTCGTGACATGACCACTGTACACTCCAGAGATGGGGCTCTTCAGCAGTTACGGTTTCGATAATGAAAATCCTAGTTTGAGCTGAGACTTGACCTTTGTGTTTACCTCATGATCGAGATGGGTCACATGATAACTTAATTATATGTATGGGCATATACCTGGGTAGTGGTTATCTGTTGATTTCATAATCTTTGTGTTTCCTCATGATTGAGATGGGTTACTTGATAACTTAAGTATATGTATGGTCATTTACCTAAGTAGAGGTTATCTGTTAAGATCTTCTTTGTAGTTATCCTTGTTGGTTTTGGTGAGACCTTGAGGGTCTCGGGGTCCCTACTGAGTATCGTTATACTCAGCCCTGCACGGGCTATTTTTGAACCTCGTTGTGTTGGTTGCAGACGACGGGCAGTGCTGACGGAGGCTGAGTGTTCAAGGAGTAGACGGTACCCGGAGGTGGACCACCCAACGAGTCAGTATCTGGAGGTGGAAATCACGGCGAGACGACACACGGAGGAGGTCGACGGGTGAGAGCATTGAGGAGCTGCGCTATCTGTAGCTACCCTTCAGGTAGGATTCGTGGTGGATGAACCAGGAGCTGCGCTATCTGTACCTACCCTTCATGTAGGATCCGAGGAGGAAGACCCAGGAGATGCTTCCTTTCTTCCATCTATTGTCTTTTCAGTTGTACTTTCGTTTAGTTGTAGTTGTACTTTCAGTTGGGTTTGTATTCTGGACCATTTACTTTTCAGTACTTTCTTTTGTACTCAGTGTTTTACTTCCTCTTGTACTCTGTGGTGTTTAGTTTAATTTTTTTAAAGTATATTCCTTCTCAGTTATCGAGATTTACGCATTTGGTGATAGTCGCCGGCCCCTGGCCTATGGAAGGCGGGCTTGGGGTAGTCACGACACGAGCCCCGAGGACAGGTCGTGACAAATTGGTAACAAAGGAGTCGGTTCTACCGCAGAACATATAACTCTGATATTTTTCTTTCTGTGAAGCAATAGTGTTAAGGGTACCGAGTGTGGTCTTCAGTTCAGGGAGTCCAGTTTTGGTGCGGGCGGCCGACGTATCCATACACCAAGACCCTGACAAATAATTTCCGACTTTGTGCACGAAAACACTGATTGGATGTGTGTTTTCAATGGTTTTCCCTTAAAACAGCTCAAACTAGGTCAACTCACTAGGTATAATCATTTGATTGTGTCATTTTGTTTCTTTCAGGATGCCTTTTCACGAACGACCAGCTAGATCCCAGAGGGATGTGTGTACTGACAGCCTGCCGAGCGACGAGGCTTCGATACAGTGCCCTCTTGCAGTTGAGGCACCAACGGAGGCACCAGCAGTACTACCATACGTTGGGCCGCCGATTCCATCAGCCCCAGCAGTAGGCGATGCATGCCACTTGAGCGCGTTTCACGAGTTCCAGCGCCAGAGGCCACCCAGGTTCCAGGGAGAGACGGAGCCGCAAGCGGCTGAGGATTGGCTGGAGGAAGTGGTGAGAGTCTTCATGCTAGTGGGGACGCCTGCAGACTTCATGGTGATCTTTTCTACTACCCTTCTTCAGGCAGCAGCAGGCAGGTGGTGGAGCAACTTGTTCCAGTTTTGTGACCGAATGACCTTCACATGGGAAGACTTCAAGACCTTCTTCAGGGTGGAGTTTGTGCCAGTAGCTATATACCCCGAGTGTGTACAGGAGATTCTGCCTTTGTCGTAGGATTTTCGATCAGTAGTTGAGTCATCTGTGGGCAGTAGACAGATGATGTAGAGGTCCAAGAGGACCAGAGCCAGTCGTACGAGGAGAAGGAAGTGTTATGAATGCGGCAGGAAGGGTCACCTGGCACGTGATTGTCCGACCCCCCGCACAGTCGATCCACAGGCTTTAGAGGAGCCACAGAGGCGGAAGCAGTGACAGGTGCATGAGCAACAGCCGAGCAGTGGACAAGGCAGTATAACTCCGGGAGCAGGTGGACAGGAGAAGAACTAGTGGATACATCCCTTGTACTTCTAGTTCCACGTTGTTGTTGTATTCTTGTCTTTGTACTATGAGCTGCAATAATAAAAATACACTTATCTTTGTTTTCTTTCCTGACCATTTGTTTGGTTGATACTGAGTGGTCCTGGTTAAGACTGTTGACTTGACCCTCACTTTCGAGATTTCTACTAGAGGTGACCCAGTGATCTCACACAGATGCCGATAGTGTGACTCGACCCTTGGAGGCAAGAGTGATAGTTGGATCTCTTGATATTTACATTGAGGCCTTATGACGTCATCCATGGCATGAATGCACCATTCATTTTAGGATTGACTATATTAGGCAATGGGCGTGATTCATCCAGGGGATGAGACCGAGTTTCTCTTTTCGGCAAAGGAGAAATTTTAACAGCTCTTTCAGACCGTAGGCAAGGAAGGTGCAAATCATCCAGGGACAGATGAAGACTGCACCGTGCAGTATGAAACAGGAAACCGGCGCTAGTCTTAGAGACTCGGGTGTGTTAAATGTTTCAATAAGAGGAAGATTAAAGGAGATATGAGTCTGCGAAGTAGCAGATGTGGAGGCAGAGCTAGGAGAGCAGCATGAGGTGGTGTACGTTTTAACATGCTACAACCACCTGCCTTAGTTGTCCCCACCAGGATCAGAGAGCTGGAGGGCGGGGGAAGAGAGTAGCTGCATGCGGTCATGGAGAATGACCCAATGGCTCTAAGAATGATTCGAGGGATATTCTGTGTTCACTACTAGCTGCCGTAGTAACAGACATTGATACGAATCATTCATTCCTTCCACGAATGTTGTCCCAGAACTAGAGTTTCCGGTAAGCTGTAGACTTGACCCTCACATCTGGAGATACCTTGGGAGAAGACTCGATAATCACACCTACGCCGACAGTGTGGTCAGATCCTCAAGGCAAGAGTTTCAGTTGTAATCTCTTGGTGGCATCGTCGAGGCCTTACGACGTTGGTTTGAGTATGGACTGGGCAATCACAGTTCATACACAGATTGACAGTATTAGGCAAAAAGGTTGTGGTTTAACTACGACGTCAGGATGAGTTTTCCTTGGTCGGAGAAAAGGAAACCCCAGGTAGCACAGGATAAAATCATGCACAGGAGGGTGTGACTGATCACTCTTGAGTTGGTCAACCTTACCCTCATGGTAGGAGTCGTTTTGAGTTTCAGTTCTAACAGGAATTGGACACCTCTAGAGTTCGAGGATGACGATCACGTCCTTATACGGGTCTCACCTTGACGAGGTTTACGGAGATGTGGTCGAGGCGACAAGTTTTCTCCTAAGTTCAACGGACCTTTCTAGGTCCTCTACTGGGTAGGCGAGGTATTTTACCACTTGAACCATCCACCTCAGTTTCATTAGGTGCACAACGACTTCCACGTATCTCAATTGAGGAGATACGTGCGTGATCCTTCACATATCATCGACCATGGGGAGCTGGACTTTGGCGATGGGGTGACTTTCACGGAGGTTCCAGTGGGAATCAAGGATCGATAGGAGCGGATTTTATGAGGATGGTTGATTCCCCGGGTGCGCTTTCACTGGCATTATGGGAACCTCTAGGTGAGGACATGGGAGCGGAAGGCTCAGATGCGTGCTCAGTATCGTGTTTGTATCCCTAGATTGTGTTAAAGCTTTATGGGGACATAAAGCCCTGAGGTGGGAGTAATGTATAGACCCGTAAATTTCAAGGAATTTTTTTTAATTTTCTTTAGAATTTTACAAGAACACAGTTTCTGACGGCGCTTGATTCTGAGGCCCGGTGTGCCCGGAATCAATTTTTGAAGTTTATCTCGGGTACGTTCAGTGAACGAACGAGCGGGTTTTTCTAACTCTTGAACCGGTGCTCGGAATCGAATTTCGAGGGCACCGATGGAATTGCAGTTCCAATATTTTCTTATAAATTCCTTTTCCAGAGTTGCATTTGCTCAGGTGTGGTTTTTAATTTATGGGGTTAAGTTAAGAAATAAAATAATGTGGGGCGACAACTTTATTTTATTTCACTTAAAGCCACTTAAAGCCACTTAATCTATGTTAAGTGGATAGGGTGGAACCCAAAATATCCTACCCACTTGGTAGGATATTTGTGAGGTGGGGCCCACACGAGCCCCACTATTTCTTTCCTCCTAAGTAACGCACCCGCAACCCCCCTATTAATTGAAACTCAACCGTGCGTTTTTCTGATTAAGAAACGCCCCAATTAATTGGGTAGTTAAGTCGTTACCATTAATTCATAGAATTAATGGTTCGTTACTTAACTTTGTTTTTCTAATTGTTGGCTTGAGAATAAAATAAGACCAATACTTGTTTCACTTGAGGGTTGCTTGTTGAGAGGATTGGGAGAAGCTCTCAAGCTTGATGATCTTCATCCTTCTTCGCGAAGAACACGAAGAACACGAAGAACGTGAAGAACGCCGAACCCTCGAAGATCGACGACGTGACGTCGTGTTACGCGACTTCGAAGATTCTCCTTCAGCGATGCCCCTTCCATGATGTGACGATTCTCTTCTTCTGCGACGGTCAATTCCGCGACGAACTCACGTTCGACGACAACGTTGAGGTAGGGGTTTATTGCTTCTTGTTCGTGAAACATCCTTTATTGTTTCTCGTCTTTTTTTGGGCCACTTGTTATCATCTTAACGGGAGGAGGTCGGACCACACGAAAATGGCCGACCCTCCTCCCCCTTTGTTGTTGTGTTGTTGCGGTTCGGAAGATGGCGGCAGGGTGAGACGGCACCGCGCGGGAACCTGGAGGAATGCGGCAAGGATGCGCAACGCCGTCGAGGCCGAATGAAAGTGTTGTCGTAATTGGGACCGTGAAGGCGAACAGAAGACTCCGCAGTTTGTTCTTTTGGCATGCGGAACGACGAGCATTGACAGAACGGGCCGCAGAGACGATTTGATGATTCCACAGTGAAGAACGGGACCCGGGATGAGTATCGGCACAGACATAATTTCAAACGGAGCACCGGAGCAAATCCGGTGGCCCGCGGACACCACCGGCAGAACGGGCCACCGGCGGACAGCACCGGCCGGCCTCCCGGAGGCGGCGGCGCCCCGGCACGCCGCCTGGAGAAACCGCTGCGGCTGAAGCCACAGCGGCGAGCTGGTGGATCCCACGGCCGCGGAGCACTGGCTCGCTGGCTGAGCCATCGAGCCTCCCGGCCGAGCCGGACCATCTTTGGTGGAATGGGTCGGGCCACACTCTGCCAGTCCGGACCCGGACCCGGGTCGGGTCGCCCCGGTTCGGGCCTACCCAGGGGGGGTTGGGCCGGGTCGGTCCGGGCCCAGACCCCCCATTTTCGGATCACTTTTGGTTTTTTTCCCATATAATGGGCTACAGACCTCCGATCGATGCACCGTCAGTTGAGTAGCGATCCTTGTATCAAGACGGTCGTTTCGGTATATTACACTCAAGGTTTCAGAGAACTTTGGGTTCGGCCAGGTTGGTTCAGATACGAAACCAACCGGGCCCTCAGTGCGGAAACACTTATATCTTGAGATCCGGACGTCCGATTGATGTGTCGTCGACTTAGTTGTATTCCTCTTGATGAGATGAAACTTTTGGCTTACTGCGCTCGAGGATTGGATGCCGTCGGTGTGCAGTCAGGTTGGTTCTCTCATGAAACTAACCGGGCCCCTAGAACGAAGAAGCCTATAACTCACAGACCGGGCTTCTGATTGACGCGTCGTCTATCTCGTTGATTTCCTCTTGATGAGAAGGAACTTTTGGTGTACTTCAATTGAGTTTTGGATGCAGTTGGATAGTGGCCAGGTTGGATTTCACCCGAAATCCAACCCGGCCCCTCGAACGGAAAAGATGATAACTTTCAGACTGGACGTCCGTTTGACGAACCGTCAGCGGCGTTGGTGATCACGTGGAGAAACGGTCCCTATGAGTTTACCCTATGAGAGTTCGGGGTAGAGTTGAGATACGGCCGGATTGGTTCGCACACGAAACCAACCGGGCCTTAGGGATGAAAAGGTTAGTAACACACAGACCAGGCATCCGATTGACGCACCGTCTATTGCTTTGAGACCCATTTGACGAGGCGGTCCATTAAGTTACTTCTTAGTGGAACTTTGTGATACTTGTAATATCGACCAGTAGCTCGTGGAGCGGACCCTCACGGAGGCGAGCGTGTGGAGTACAGAGACCGTGTAGCCGCCTGAGACCAGACGACTGCTTGACCGATCGACTCGGTGTGTTTCAGATAGCCCAGTGGGGAGTGCTTGGTTGTAGCGGCAGACCCGCAGTACTCAACAGAAGGAGTACCTCTGGAGGCTATGAGGGGGAGTTCTTGGTTGTAGCGGCAGACCCACGGCAGAGGAGCGCTTGGTTGTAGCGGCATACCCGCGGTACTCAACAGAAGGAGTACCTCTGGAGGCTGTGAGGGGGAGCGCTTGGTTGTAGCGGCAGAACCATGGTGGGAAGCGCTTGGTTGTAGCAACAGACCCACAGTACTCGATAGGAAGAGTACCTCAGCAGTCTTAGGTTAGTGAGCAGTACCTCAGAGTCGTGACAGGACCACTGTACACTCCAGAGATGGGGCTCTTCAGTAGTTACGATTTCGATAATGAAAATCCTGGTTTGAGCTGAGACTTGACCTTTGTGTTTACCTCATGATCGAGATGGGTCACTTGATAACTTAGGTTTATGTATGGTCATATACCTATGTAGTGGTTATCCATTGATTTCATAATCTTTGTGTTTCCTCATGATTGATATGGGTTACTTGATAACTTAGGTATATGTATGGGCATATACCTAAGTAGAGGTTATCTGTTGAGATGTTATTTGTGGTTATCCTTGTTGGTTTTGGTGGGACCTTGAGGGTCTCGGGGTCCCTATGGAGTATCGTTATACTCACCCCTGCACGGGCTATGCCCGCACCTCGTTGTGTTGGTTGCAGACGACGGGCAGTGCTGACGGAGGATGAGTGTTCAAGGACTGGATGGTACCCGGAGGTGGACCACCCGACGAGTCTATATCTGGAGGTGGACTTCACGGCGAGACGACACACGGAGGAGGTTGATGGGCTAGAGCATTGAGGAGCTGCACTATCTGTACCTACGCTTCAGGTGGGATCCGTGGTGGACGATCCAGGAGCTGTGCTATCTGTACCTACCCTTCAGGTAGGATCCGAGGAGGATGACCGAGGTGCTACTTCCTTTATTCCAGCTGTTGTCTTTTCTGTTGTACTTTCGTTCAGTTGTAGTTGTACTTTCAGTTGGGTTTGTATTCTGGCCCATTTACTTTTCAGCACATTCTTTTGTACTCAGTGTTTTACTTCCTCTTGTACTCTGTGGTGTTTAGTTTACTTTTTTTTAAAGGCAATGTCTTCCCAGTTATCAGTATTTACGCCTTTTGTGCTAGTCGCCAGCCCCTGGCCTATGGAAGGCGGGCTTGGGGTAGTCAAGGAACGGGCCCCGAGGATGGGTCGTGACAAGTGACATGTACCCTTGAGGTGGATTTTTCCTTGGTTTCTCTTTTTCAAGCATCTTTGGATCATGGATTAGTGTTTTTCCTATGGTATTTTGTTTGATCAGTGATTTTTGGGGTTTGTTAACACCTTGTGTGGTAGCTATTGGTCATTTTGGCCATGTAAAGAGAGGATCACATGAGTTTCATGTTGGAATGGTGTAGCTTAGTCCTTTTGGATGAATTTGGGATAAATTATTGCATCCCAGATTATACTCTAGACTTCCACCGCATATTTTAACCTATGTTGTGTCATTTTTGGGGGTTTTAGGGGGAAAACACCTTTTTCTGGGGGTTCCAGGGCCAAAGTCCCCCATCCCAAATTTTTGGGTACTGTAGAAATGGTGACTAAATGTACAAGAGATGATGGGAGACACCTTCATGGTTATGTAATAGTGTGGAATCATTGTAGTAATATGATATATGAAACTATAATAGTGGAAACATTGGCACAAGTCATTATACCCTATAATTCTACTCTTGATCATAGCCAATTTTCTACCTATTCATGGATTTAGGGATTATTTCATAAACCATGTAAATATCTGTGTGCTGTTATCTTCTTTTCATTATTTTGTTTATATCTTTTCTTTATCTGCAAAAATTTTGTTCACTACAAATATCACCATTTTTTACCATATTTCACTTCATTTATTATATGTGGGATGACCTTTAGTGAGTGATTTTTGTAGCTAAGAGTAGTATGTCATGTGTTGTGATTATGAACTGGCGTGTGCTATATAGGTTTTAATAGGGTTCAATATGTGAGGGTTTCCTAGGTATAAGAACATAGTTTACATCATGGTCTTTTGTTTTGTGATCTAAATTTAGAGTCCATTTCATTTCATTTTTTGAGTCATGTGTTTAACAGTTTCTTGATTTGGGTGTTTTGTGAGGTGATGGTTTTGGTGACCTGATCTCGTAACCCTTGCAGGGTTTGGATGTTTCAGTTTTGGTTCATTTTGGAGAACCAATCATAGGATCTTGTATGTTCTGTGGCTTTAGGGTCTTTTAGGTGTTTCTAGGACCATGGTCCCTTTTTGGAGATGGGAGCGTTATGGATTTATATCATAGTGAAATCTTGTGGTATCTTTTAGGTATGATCAAATCATGGCTATCTTGGTTACACAACCTTTATAGAAGTTTATAGGTACATATTTTCTATTTAGATCAATTATAAATAGAGAGGATACCTCTATTCGGTCTCCCTATGTCTTGAGTCTCCAATGTATGGTTAATAAAAATGGTTATTTAAAATTATTATAACTGTTCAAGGGATATTAGTGGTTCCGTGGAGCATGGATCATGTTTTAGGTTTCCTTGGTGTTAGGATCCCATGATATTATCATTCTGTTTGTGCTTATTATAAAGGAGTACCATGTTATCCACTTGTATATTAACTTTACCTTTACTTGGGAAATTTTGTGGAAAAAGGGGTTTTATGGGGATAATTTTGATGCCTTCCTATCATTTATAGTTTTTATTTTATATTATTTTAATTTAATATTGTAAAATTAAAATTTTCAAAAGTCACCAACCTTGGGCATTTTTATATTTATGTACTGTTCATATGTTTCACATAGTTCGGAGTAACCATACAATAACCATGTGTGGGGGTATGTTAACCGAATAGTACCAATTTATATCATTGGAATATGGGTTTTTGGACTATTATGAATCCTAGGGAAAACATTGTGCCATGGCTTTGGGTTTCTAATGTGGGTAGAACATCTTTTTTATGGTATGGATGACTGTGCAGGTAAACCATGTAGGTAAACTGTGTGAAATTCCCAAAAACATTTTGTTTAATGTTCTTTATCATGTTCTCTTAATTATTTTAGGGATTATTCTCCCTTATTGCACCTCTCCCACTCACATCAAACCCCCCCTTCCCAAGACAGCCTTGGTGTGTGTAATCAACCCATTCGATAACTCCCTTAATCTTGTGATTTCAACTGATTTGTTGGGATTTGTTGGTTTATTTTATATGTAATAAACAACCCCCCCTCTTATTCCCTTTTTCTTGCAGCTTTCCCCATATATCATACAATTTGAGATTCATTCAAACCATAGGGGTTTGGGGTTATCGAATTTTGATTATGTTTCTTATTTATAGGGATTGTGTGGGTCTCTTTATGATTTTTTTTGGGAATCTTCAATCGAAGGGAATGAATTTTAGACCACTTTGGATTTCCCTCCATTAATTTCAGGTAGGTGGTTCTTTGGATGTCCCTTATAATTAATTTTATAAATTTCACATGTTTTTAACTTACTTATTATAAATTTTAAATTATAAATTATTCTAGTACTAAGCTTATTTCAAAATTTAAATCCATTTTTTACTTAGAATGGGCATAGGTTTTATGAAAAGTCATTTTCAAATTGAATGAGTGGTTCTATTAAAATGTCTTATATGTTTTAAAAATTCTCTTTGGAATTACATGTAATAGAAAATACCATTTTGATTTTAATTGGTTATCATTTTTTTTGAAGATTTGTAATGGACCATTTTCATATTCTATGTGTTTATTTAAATGCATGTTTGTATTACTAAGGGGATTTAAATAATTTAATAAAATATGTTTTATTCTGGTTATATTTTTTACAGGGGTGAAATATATTTTAAAGGATTTTTTTATAAAAAGTGGGTAGTCGAACGTCTTTTGAAATGATTTTGAGACCATGGGTGTCAGGGTATTTTGAAAGAGCCTTTTATATGGGAATGGGTGTTTTTGTAAAAAGGGTTCTTATAACCATTTTTCTTCTTTGAAAGTTTATTATTTACTAAAAAATTTATTTTTTAGAAAGTGTTATATTTCATAATTTTCTTTCAAAGTGTAGTTTGATAATTTTGAATTTAAAGGATTTTTAAAAGGAAGATTTTCAAACGGGTTTCCAAATGTGTTTGGGAAAAATTAAATTAATAAAAATTTCAGAATTATTTAAAATATTGGATTTAAAGTGGTATTTTAAATGATATTTCAAATGAATTTATGAATTGGGTGAGTAGATCGGCATCTGAAGCAGTGTATTTTTGAAGACCATTTGGTACATTAAATGATTTTATAAATTATTGAGACCCCATTTTATTCCAATGTATATATCAATATATTGTGTTGTTTTTATCCATTATGGGAATATTTATATTTATATACACATGGTTAGGCTTATTCTTGAGTGTGTGATTGAGGCTAGTTCTTGGGAGGTGTTAGTTATTTTCAATTGATTTGTAATTGATGCGTGTGATTTTTGATATCTCATACATTCTGGACTTGTAATGGGAGTCCTAGGGATATAGTAGATAATGCATGTGAGGTTAATCCCAATTTGAGATATTTTTTGGACTTGGGAGTGTTTTAAAGCTACTTTGATATAGTTATAAGAGAATGAGTAGTATGCCTTTATATGAGGAAGGTGTTCTAGTGGTGTTTATTTCTAAAAAATTCTATAGGACTTCTAGGGAAGGGGAAAGGATCCATAGTTCAGACCTTGTTTACCTATTTATAGTTCATGTATTTTATTAATTGATATTATAGATTATTCTAATGAAGTTAAGTCCTTTTTGGACACTTTAGGGGATTTCATTTTTTGATTCAATTTTATTCCCCTAGCATTTTTGACCATTGACACCATTACTTGATTATATCATTTGGATTGTGTTTCCTTGTTTACTAGTTCCTATATGAGATTTACATATAACCATATTTCTGTGTTGGTTTAATTTAACAGTTAATATTTTTATAAGACCTGAAAGTGTGGTTTATTAATGATTTTTTTGGGTTTTCTCAAAATAGAGTTTATGAAATCGGTTTACATGAAATAGTTTTTGAAAATGTAGTTTTTGTGAGATAATCAGAAAGGGGGAGAATATTGACTTAGTTTTTTTACATGGTTTAATGGCCCATTTCATTGATTTAATAGTTTAATTTAATATTTTTGATAATCTTTTTTTTATAAAAATCAATGGTTTTGTGAAAATGTACATGTATATTTTTTACAAAGCAGGTAAAAACCTATTTTATGCCTTATTATCAAATTATAATTTTATAAACTATTTTACTAAGGGTTTTCCATAGATTAGATAGGTTTTGGTGTCCTAGTGAGTGAAGTTTTTCTCTTACCTATATTATCTTAGTTTCTAGTTCGATGTTTAGTTCCCACCTTCTCATGTGAGAGTTGATTAATTAAGGTAAGTTTGTTTCATTTTTTGTTTCATTTTTCACTTGGCCAAATTGGCTTTTATAACCTTATATAGATGGAGGGTATCTATATGTACTTGAGGCCTGGAGGGTACTAGAGGTGAATACTATTTTCATTGTAGGGGAGGGAGTTAGGGGTAGCTAATGGATTGTTTTCTTCTGATTTTTATAGTTTTTTACTTTAATTTAATTTCATGTTTATTTTTTTTGATATTTTATTTGGAGTATATGTATGACATATAAATAGGTCTTGCTAGTATTTTTTCTTTTTTTTTATGTTGCAATTTTTCTCTGATTATTAAAAGGAATTATTCCCAAGTCAGTTCTCAGGACTCCCAAAAACATAGTCTTCAGCTCATACTAATCAAGAATTACATTAGAGATAGTGGAAAACCAATTTGGGTGACCATCAATTAAAGAAATTATGCCATCTTGTTTCAATTATATTGTATAAAACTTATATGTTTCTTATTTGGGTTATAATTAGTAATATGGAATATTTTAGAGCATCATATTCTGGCCTTCATGATGAAAATAAATATAATCATTCTAGATAATTTGGAAGATAGTGACATATCACTTAACTAATAATACATCCTTCCAAAAAATTATTTGAAGAATGATATGGTGGAAGTGTTTTGAGGGAGGAAGTTTTATATTCATTAAACTAAATTATTTGTGCACTAATTTTGGCACAGAGTGACCCTGGAATAAATATTCTATCCTCAAAACATGTGAATTATAGTGGATTTTAATACAATAATACCAAACCAAATTCTTTGTTATTTTATTATACCTTTGAAGTGAACCCTGTATAATTACTTTGGCATGTTTTAATTTATATATTTTTTAATTGAGGTGGATGTGTGATTAATTATGACTCATTTAATCAGTTTATACCAATTTGAGAATATGATCCAATATATTGAAATAAAATATTCACATCTAGATTTACCACCACTCTCAATGTGTACTGAGTTACAAAAAGTGGTATAAGAGAAATAGTTATAGGAATTAAATCTATTATCTAAGGGCCATCAATATAGAGAACATTATGAATGCTAAAGGGGAACCTTTATTCAATGGTGATAATTTCCCGATCCAGAATAATAGTATGAAATCTCATTTATGGTATCTTGGGATAGAAATTTTTTCAACTTCTATATTTTGGAAACATGTTAGTGATGTTTTTGAACCATATATGACTTATGTAGATTAAAAAATACTTGATACTTCTTTTCACGCTCCAAATTATTTATTTAGATATCTTTAAGAATATATTTATATGATTTTTTTAATTCAATAATTTCAAGGCCATTTAGGATAAATTGGATAGCATATATTAGTGTGATAGTTAGGTGAATGAATCAATTCTTCAAGTACTTCAAAACTAATTTTGATGACCTGAATATTTTCCATGATGAGAATATTGATGAATTCTTTAAAAAAATCATTGATATTTTTAAAGTTATTTTGGGGTTTAGATAATATATAAAAGAAATTGATAATATGAATAAGATCATGCAAAAACGTCCATATATTTATAATATAAAATTATCATTTATTGAAGATAGGATCTTGAAAAACATTCATTGGATGAACTAAAAATAAGTATTGTTTCATTTGATATGTGTGTTACGTCATAATGAATTAAAAACCACTCAAAATCAGGAGATGGATTTTAAATCTATGAAATATTTGATAAAAAATATTTTGAGATGAGAAATAATATGTAAGAAACTAATTTCAATCTATTATGGTAAGGGAATTAAAGATTGGAAAGGGTATATTTGGAGGAAAGAAACCATTTTTAGGTTTCCAATGTAAAAAATGTGTGTATAATATAACATAGTTTCCCAACAAATTTGATAATGATGTAGGTGAAGAAAAAATGTTATAGAATATATGAAAAATATTCCCTCTTCAAAACAAAAATAAAATCGGAAAATTCATATCGAAATAAGTTTTAAGGGATGATATTGGGATGTAAAGAATATAATGGTAATGATGATTATCTAGTGGAAGTGGAAATATAGTTTACGTTTGATATAAAATATGATATGATGGATATGTTTGAAAAATAAAAATTTCAATTAGAGGAAGATAATCAACCATAAAGAATTGTTGATCTCAAGAGGAAACTTTATAGAGATCTTGATGATCTTGCTGCTTAAAGAATGAAAAAAAAAATTTTAGTGGATTTTAGAAAATATTTTACAACTATACATACGTGATAAAAGATAATATTTATCAACTATAAAAAATAAAAGATAAACAATCATTCATGTGACCTTATAAGGATAAGAAAACTTCAAGATGATGATTAAAAAAAGATAATGTGAGTGATGAACATAATAATTTTGTAAAGGAGTAAACACATAAGGTATAATACCACAAAGAAGAAGTTTTGAGGTTATGAAATAAATTTGAATAAAAAATAATATTAAGATATTTAAATAAGAATATAAACATTGGGATTTTCATAGATAAATATCTACTAGAAAAGGGTATAGGATACTCAAAAGAGTTTGAGAAAATTTTCAATGAATAGAGACCTAGGTTCGTGGGTAAAAGTTGAGTTGGATTTTTTTCTGAGACATCACAAGTATGAATAGTAAAAAATAATAACACGGGGAAGTATAAAGTATTTAATTTTTGTTTCATCAATAAAAAACATGAAACATGGACAATGATATATCCAAACAAATGAAAGAAGTGGTTTGGAAATAATCCTAAATCTTCAAGTCTTAATCAAGAACCGATGATCTATTTTAAGGTTGGAGACATGTTGAGGAATGAAAATGAGTTGATATTTTTTCTTATGAAGTGTTCATTTTATTCTATCTTGGTCAATAAATGTCATATTAAATTGATTAAAGGTTATATTTAATTGGAGATTCACCTGAAATTCAAAAACAAGAATGATACAATATCCTACATATCATAAAAGAAATTATTTATATGTATAGTTATTACATTATTATAATTTCAATCATAATGATGTTTACTATAGATAAATAACAAATGGTGATTGCCACAATAGAAGTAAATGATTATGAATGTAAAAAAACCTAAAAATATTTTATTAAGTAATAGATACTCTCTATTAGAAAAAGATTATGAGCATGATTACAAAACCTATGTTGAAGAAAAAAAGGTTATGATATCCTATGCCTCAAATCATCCAAACATATTCAGGATGGAAAAGAAGAGGATTGGGAAGGATAATATGATTGAAATTGGTTTCAAAGCTTCAAATAATAGTAGCACCTGTTTCATTTATAATAGGTGTCTGTCCCATATGACTAAAAAATGAACCTCTTGAAAATGTGAAGGGAAGTGTTAATAGAATGGTTAATTTCATAAATGAAATTTTTTTAAAGATCAAAAGTAGTTTCAATAGCCGATTAGCAGTTAATGGGATGAATAAGTCTTAAGTTATCAATTAGTATGGTTTAGGGAATAATCTCTTAAGTGCGAGTCAACTAGGCGACTCTATTATTGAGGTTATATTTTATTAAATGGTGTGTGTAAATAATGGAAAGGAAAATAAATCTCTCTTGATAGGATAGAGTACAAATGAAAATTTGTACCAGGATGATAGTAAATAAAATACATCTATTGTAACAATTAAATAGGATAATAACTTGTGGAATCAATGGATTGGACACATTCACCAAAATATCATAGAGAGATTATCCAAGGTAAAAATTGAAGTGGATATTCAAAATCTGAAGCGATATTATGTAATGTCACGAATTTATATATGTGGTAAAGGATGTTAAAAACGATTTATTAAACAATGATGAAAATAAAATACTATTTAATTGATCTAGATCACACTAAAATAAGTTGTCTGGTAATTTTACTCTGAAAATTTGTTGAAATTTATTTTATACCTTTTTTTATTATTATAGAATAATGGTTTGTTTATATAGAGAAATACTGAATTCATGGATTGCATAAAGGGTAATAAAATGAGATTCTAAAATGATATGGGAACTCAATAAAAATTTGAAATTCAATAATGGAACAAAGTACACATCTATTGAGGAGGAAAAATACCTCAAGAATCATGGAATTAAGAATGAAGTATCTTTAGTAATAAATTATAAATAGAATGTAGTTTTTGAGTGATGCAATATAATGGAGGACAATATGGAAATTACATTGTTCATATTTAGTGGAATTCCTCTCTAATATTGGAAAGAGGAAACACAATTTGTGGTCTAAACTAAAAAACTAGTTGTGCTAACCCATAGTAAATAAAGGAAACCCTATAAAATGTGACATGAAAGTAAACCCTTTATAATTTTTTGGGTATTTTTATGTATATTATATTTCTTGAATAAAGATGGGGATTAAGTAAGGCATGGTGATGAAAAAAATGAATTAGTATTTCTAGGATAATCGATAAAGATTCTGACCTATTAATGGTACAAATAAATGCTAAATTAATTTATAGAAATTTATGATGTTAAAGTAACTAAAGAAAATTACAGAAAGGATTATATAAGTTATTTTTTTTGAACTATTAGAAACGATTTAAATCTTGGTACATATTTTTATATTGCATAGTTAAACCAAAATGATAAAGATTTTGAGGTTGAATCAATGGAAGAGACTATTATAGAAGATAGTTAATTTCATTCAGAGGCTAAATTGGAGAGTATAAGTTGACCCATCCAATATAATTAGAGATAGAACCGTCCTTTCACTGAAATGAATGTTGAGGAATGTGTAGAATTATACTTTATTTTCAATGGTAGAACAAACATCATTTAAAGATGTGAATAAGGATAAGTCATGGGTTAAATCCATGAAATAATAATTTGATTAAATTGAAAAGTGAGAAACTTCGGATCTTATAAAGAATATTGGACATCACAATGTAATCAAATAAAAGTGGATTATCAAGAATAAATTTGATTAACTTGACAATTTAATTTTAAATAGCGAACATCTATGTTTCCCTCGGAATTTGGGGATGACCTCCTTGATTGAAGGTTCAAACATTCCAATCCGTTTCTAATGGGTTTGTTCGTAGAACTGGAAACATCCAATGATTCCACATCCATTTGGACATACTTTCCAAAGGTAGGTGCTCATTAGTTTATGGACTGATGAGGCTTAGGAATTTGCATTGGTCGAGAAGATGGGAGGTCGGACTCATCACACCTTTTTTAAGGGAATTATTGTCTACTCCGGGACTCTCTTTATAGATTTAAGTTATGTTCATGAATACTTATTACATTACCAAGTATAAAATGAGATTTCCTTCAGATCTGACAATCAATGATTATATATGTAGGAAATTTAGAGAATCTTTTATATGTATTCGAGGTTCTTCATCGATAGAGAATCATCCGTATTTATTTAGAGGTTCTTGATCAATGGTATCATTCGACACATTTATATAGAAGTCTCTTGGTCATTATGATGACCATTCTGGGTTTAAAGCCACTCAGTGGGGCACATGAAGTTTATTTTCATTCAAAAGGACATGGATTATTTCAGAGTTGGGATCGAACCTGCAGATGGGCTACCTACGTATCCTTTGTTTTAGAAAAGGAATCATAACCCACGTAGTTCGAGTAAGGGAGTATGATGTTCATGATTGATGGCTCAAAAAAGGATGTCATAATTACTTTTACACTCTAAGCTCACGTGAGTCATGCTCTGTGTGAGAAACAAGAGGTATTGGTAAAAATCAGACAATTGTGCCATGAAATATGCAATCATAACAAATAATATGGGACTTATGTATGTATGACTACCCAAATAAATGAAGATTTGAGTTTAATTCAGGGATGAAATCCAGGAACATGGTCTATAAAGGTATATGTGCTTCACAGAGATTAGAATACTCTAACTTGGGGCTTACTCCTGAAAAGCAGGCCCAAATTATGAGAGGACTTATGATTAGGCTTTTACTCCTGAGAATGAATCCCAGATCAAAGTTAAATTAGGACTGGTTAAGAGGAATTAATACTGGGTCTTACTCCTGAAAAGGAGGCCCAGGTTAAGAGACTTAAAAAATTAAGGTACTTGGGGCTTACTCTAGTAGAGGATTCCCATATTTGAGATTGGGGCTTACTCTGGAAAAGGAGGCCCAGGTTAATGAATTATGGTTGGGGTTTACTTCTGAAGAGGATGACCAAATTAGGGGACTGGGGCTTATTCCTAAAAAGAAGGCCCAAATTAATGAGTTCTCTCATCTTAAAGGATGAGTTTAAATGAATGAAATCACAATCTTTAGTGACATAAAGATGTGTAAAACACTAGGTTTTGAGAGATATTCCACAGAATTCCTTTCAGATAAGGAAGTAAAATCAAGAAATCATACCATAAATGGATTTGAAGAGTGTCTTGAAGACTGAATCTTGAATAGGAGAGGTGGAATGGATTAAGAGGGGTGAAATGGGTAATAAGGGAACCCAAAAAGGCAGGGGCGCACAAGTCCTGGCATGCGCGCAGGTACTGCATGGGCGTGCAAGAATACCTGCGCGACACATGGGTACGTGCGCGATGGTTAACCAACAGGGTAATATTTGAGCGAATCTTGGTTAAAGCCTTTAGAATCATCTTGAGGTTCTTCCAGAAGAGGGGTACGCAAGTTCTATTGAAGGAGTAAGGTGGCGCGCAAGTGCGGCCATTTCCCTTAAGGGCTGTCCACTCAGGCGTGCAAGTGTTGATGAGTTTTAACCCTTAGGCCTTTCTCCCCCTCTTTAGATCTTCATTTCTAGTTAAGAAATTACCTTAGAAGTGTTTCAGAAGCTTTGAGAAGAGACTAGGGTGCCGGGAGCTTAAATCTGAGTTTCTGGAAAAAAATTCCTCCTTTCCCCAATGGGGGGCCCACAGGGTCTATTTATTTGATGAAGAAGACCCAGGTGGTTATCCTTTAGGGCACGCAAGTCACTTGTGCGACCATTAGGTGTCGTGCATGTTTACTTGCGTGACCATTGTAGAACTTGTGCGACCCTTGTGCAACATTCTTCTTATTCCTTCCTTTTTCAATTTTTGATATTTGTGCAAGGTTGAATCACTTTGAGCTCAAATATTCTCCTTTTCCAATCTTTAGAATCTGTGATGGAAAGGACCATCAACAAAAGTCCCCTCTAAGAGTTGGATCCAGAGAGAAAAGAGGATTTGACTCTGAGGAAAAAATAGAAACCAGGGGTCTTTGTGGTTATTGGCAGTTTAAAGTCATGCATGTCAGACATAAAAAGGATAATGTTTAAGGTCAAAATATCTTTGACCGAATGAATCAGAATTGAATCAATTCCTTGACAATTTATCTGAAAATATATTACCATACTCAAGTATGAGGGAAAAAATGTAAACTATGACTTTAGAATATTTGGATCTGAGGAATTATATGAAAAAGAGCTAAAAGGTATTAGAAGAAGTAGTTCCCAAGAATGAAGTTACCATTATTTAACAAACCCATTAGGGGGTTTAATTATGAAGGGCCACCTAAGGGCATTGGTTGTATAGTCAAATAAATAGTATCTTTTGGCTAACAAGTCTGTTATGTAGATTGTTTATGCAAGGCCACCTGTGGGAACATGCTGCATAGTCAGGCAAAAGAACTCTTAGAAATTTACCTTCCTAGTTCTAAAAGACAGTGAAAGTTTATGGAGATTCAAATTTCCCAAAGTATAGAGTTTGTTGTATGGAAAGAGTTACTTGAATATGGAGAAGATATTTCCAAACAAGATTATTGAAGAACTGAATAGATATCACTCCTACGAAGGTCTGACCCAAACGTAGGGAAGGAGAATATAAACCATATACTTGAATACTTTCAGATCATGAAAAAGGATGTGGGACAAATATGTTAAGGATGGCTATTTTTGCGGATCCCTACATACTATCATTTAATAACAATAACGACAAAAGATGCTTTCTTCCCATGAATGAAGTTACCATTATTTAACAAACCCGTTAGGGGGTTGAATTATGCTGGGCCACCTAAGGGCATTGGCTGCATAGTTAAATAAAACAGTATCTTTTGGCTAACAAGTCTGTTATGTAGACTGTTTATGCAAGGCCACCTAAGGGCACATGCTGCATAGTCTGGCAAAAGAATTCTCATAAGTTTGACATTTTTGTGACTAGAAGTCATGAAAAGGGTTATGAAGATCTGAAAATATTTAAGGTTAGGATTATGACACATAAATATGGGTATTGTCTAATGTATACAGAGATACACAGATCAGTGCTGACCATAATCATGTTGTGGCTGGGTCCTGAATTGAAATGTTGGACTTCACTACGTATCCCATAAGGATGATAATAAAGCCATATATAGTTCTTAAACTACAGTTTAACATCGTTTGGGACAAAAGGATTAGAGATCTTAATTTAGGGTCATAGAGCTTGGACCATTATAAGAAATACACAGTGTGTGTTTTCATGGGGACTTTTCATCCAAGGGACTGAAAGTGGAATTTGGGGTTAGGCCCAATTACTTGGAGCTGGATTCGAGGGACACCCGAACATTCCTACGTATACCATAAGGATGGGAATCAAGCCCACGTAGTTCTAGAAATACCCTTTGTACAAATTTGGTTCGTACATGTGAAGGGTGAAAGGGGACTTTAGTACAATGATGTTTTAGTCCAAGATAAAAGGTTTGGGCATTTCCATGTATGCACGTAGTCATTGAAATGAAACATGATTGAAAAATCAATGTAAATAATGGTTCCATCTCAAGTGAGGGTATCAATGAATATTATAGTTTATTGTCATACTGGACAAAAGTGTTGTCTAGTTTAACGTCGTATAACATGGACAAAAGTGAATCAATGTAATGATATTGATTCTAGGGGCGGTTTCACGAATCAACATCGTATGAGATGGAGGTGAACCAATGTGAAGAGATTGGTTTTGGGTTTGAACCTTGGGAGGTTGCCTACATACCCAGCCTAGAAGGCAAGTATCAAAGGCCGCGTAGTTCAATTAAAGAATGAATTAATGATCAAGTTGTTCATGGGGACAACGACCTAAAAAATGATGTTGGGACATACACATGGTTAGTATCCCAGAGAGAGTGTTATGGTTGAGGTTTTCTCTAAGATCACAAGAGTCATACTCGGTGTGAGAAACAAGAGGTAACAACAACGTTAACGATGCACAGTTTAATGTCATGTAGAACATATGAATGGACTATGCAGTTTAAAGTCTTGCAGTTAGGACTATTGGCACTGCACAATTTAATGTCATGTAGCAGGGAAAAAGTACAGTTTAATGCCATGTAGAACGTATCACGGACTTTCTGTACAGTTTAACATCATGTAGTTAGGACGACAGGGACAATATAGTTTAATGTCATGTTGGATGAAAGGGGGACTGTTCAGTTTAATGTAATGCAGTGAGGACAAAAGAGTACACCATTTAATGTCATGTTGGATGCATTGGGGACTTTTTTTCACAGTTTAATGTCATGTTGGATGAAAAAGGGACGATACAGTTTAGCGTCATGTTGGACGAAAGTGAGAATAGTTTAAGGTCATATGCATGGACCGTGGATGGTGCAGTTTAATGTCATGCTGGACGGTGGTGTAGTTTAAGGTCATACATGACCTTTGATGATTATGTAGTTTAATTTCTTTCCAGGCATAAGGGACTTTTATACAGTTTATCGTCATGTAGTTAGGACGTCATAGTTTAACGTCTTGCTAGATGTAAGGGACTTGCAAATAGTTTAGGGTCATATGCATGGACCGTTGATGATGCAGTTTAAGGTCATACTGGACCATGGATGTAGTTTAAGGTCATACATGACCTAGTTGCAGTTTAAGGTCATACTGGACCATTTAGGGAACTTTTTCACAGTTTAACATCATGTGGGACGAGAGTACAAATAGTTTAAGGTCATATGTATGGGTCGTTTCTGCACAGTTTAACGTCATATAGCAAGGACGATGAAGGGGACACAATTTAACGTTGTGTGGGATGAAAGTAAAAATAGTTTAAAGTCATATGTATGGACAATTGGTTATGAAGATTAATGTCTTGCTGGACGGTTGTGCAGTTTAAGGTCATACTGGATCATTTATGACGTATTTTGTGTTTATAAACAATACTTCTTAAAAAATCTTGCATTGGTTGGAGTAGTGATGTGTTCTCCATCCATCGAGATTAATGAATAATCTCCATTGGAGTAGACCTTATGTATTGAGTATGGTCCTTCCCATTTTGGATCAAAATTGGGAGGTTTCTTTCCTGGTATCATTGGAGTTCTGAGAACTAATACCAATTCTCCCTGAGTGAATGAACGAAGACAAACTTTTTTTGTTAAAAGCTCGTTCTATTATATTTTTATGGACTTCCAAGTGGTGCAAAGTGCACAATCTTTTCTCATCTAACCGTTTCAATTCATTCAATCACTTTTGAGACTGTTCATCTGTAGATGACTGTTCACAAATGGATACTCTGAGTGAAAGAAACTGAACTTCAATGGGAAAGATGGCTTCAATTCCATATACTAGTGAATATGGAGTTGACCGAGTTGTAGTGCGAGTGGTAGTCCGATAACCCATAAAGCATGAAAGAGTTTATCAGGCCATGAACTCTTATCTTTATCCACCATCTTTTGCAGTATATTTGAAAGAGTCTTGTTAAAGGCTTCTATCTGGCCGTTGTCTGCTGCATGATACCGAGATGAATGGTTGGATTTGATGTTGTATTCTTGATACAACTTCTTCACCTCGGATGAACAGAAGATGGTGCCATTGTCCATCAATATGGTATGAGGGACACCAAATCTGGAAATGATGTTAGACTTGATGAAGCTAACAACGCATTTAGAACCAACTTCCTTGAGAGGTATTGACTCTGCCCATTTGGAAATGAAGTCAGTAGCAGTAAGAATGTATTTAAACTACTTGGCCGTAGCCGAAGGGTAAGGTCCCACCACATCCATTCCCCATGTGGCAAATGGCCATGAGTATTTAGATGTATGAAACAACTATGGAGGTTGATGAATGAAGTTGGCATGTACTTGGCATGAATGACACTTCTTTGTGAAATCAACACAATCTTGTATCATTGAAGGCCAAAAGTATCCAAGCCTTCGAATTTGATCCGACAGTCTATGTCCAGACTGGTGGGCACCACAGACTCCTGCATACAATTCTTTCATGACAGCTATTGTCTCTTCACCATCAATGCATCTGAAGAGAACTCCATCAAAACCACGTTTGTAGATAATTTTCTCTAGGTGATCTGGGCTATCATAAAGAGTAAAATTGACCACACGTCACCAGATTTGTTCTTTCTCAGCTCTATCAAGTGGAAGTGTTACATTTTGAAGTTATTCTCCGATAGGTGACATCCATCCTGTAGTATGAGCATAAAGTTCTGGAATAGGACTAATTTCATTAATTTCCTCTGTTCTGATTCGAACATAATGTGAAATTTCATGACAGTGGTCAATACTGATGGTTGTCTCGTCTCGATTTGGATCTTCCAGAGCTGTGGCTATATTAGCCAGTGCATCAGCTTGAGCATTTTGTGATCTTGGGACATAAGAAAATGTCGGTTCCGAAGGGAATTACACCATTAACTCTCTGGCGTAATCATACAAAGGGATTAGTTCTTCTTTTCTGATGGCATAATCTCCATTGACTTGTTTGATTACCAGGTCTGAATCACCTTTCACCTTTAATTGATTCACTTGTGCTTGAAGCGCTAATTCCATCCCGACGATGAGAGCTTGGTATTCGTCTTTATTATTGGTACCACCTTCCCACAATAAGAAGGAATAAGGTAACACTGCCTTTTCTGGAGAAATGAGCACAATTCCTAAGACAACTTTGTTGAATTTAGGATTTTTCATTTTCCTCCCTGTTGGACTTCTGGAAGCACCATCAAAATACATTTCCCATGCCTGAGGACATTCTTGAATAGAAAAGACTTCCTCATTAAGGAGTTCAATATCGGAAGATGTGTCCTCCACTAAAGGGTGTTCATCAAGGAAGTCAGCCAGAGCTTGGCCCTTTATCACCTTTTGAGACACATATTGAATGTCGAATTGCTGAAAAATAATTGTCCACCTTTCCAGACGTCCTATAAGCATTGGACGACTAATGATGAATTTGAGCGGGTTATTGCGAGATACCAATTGGACCTCGTGATGTTGCAGGTAGTGTATCAACTTTTGAACTGCAAAGATTAATGCCAGGAAGCACTTCTCAATACTTGAATACCGGGTTTCTGCTTCAAGCATAGTTCGACTGAGATAGTAGAGGCTGTTTTCATTCCCAGCATTGTTCTTTTGAGCAAGAAAGGAACCCAATGACCACTCTAGAGCTATCACGTAGAGGATAAGTGGTCTTCCTTCAATAGGTGGCATGAGTACCAGTGGAACCAAGAAGTATTTCTTGATAATATCGAATGCTTATTGACATTCTTCAATCCAGTGGTAAGTGACTCCATTCTTCATCAATTTGGTGAAGGTTAAACTTTTGCCTACTAAATTGGTGATGAAACGCCATATATAGGCTATGTGTCCTTGAAGTCCTCTTAATTCTTTCAAATTTTGAGGAGGTGACATACCAAGGATTGACTTGTTCTTATCAATATCGACTTCAATACCATGATGGCATACAACAAAGCCAAGAAATTTTCCTGAGGTTACCCCAAAAGAACATTTTAAGGGGTTCATCTTCAAATTATGTTGTCGAAACTTTCGGAATACGACTTCCAAATCATCCAAGTGATTAGAACGTTGTTTGTATTTGACCACCAAATCTTCAACATAACATTCAACACACTTCCCTAAAAAAGGATTGAAGATACGATTCATGGAATGCTGATATGTTGCACCTACATTCTTTAGGCCAAAGGGCATTACCCGGTAGCAAAACACACCCTGAGGGGCTCTGAAGGCTGTGGATTCCTCATGTTCTGGGGCCATTCGGATCTGATTATATACGGAATATCCATCCATGAAGGAAATGGCTTCATAGCCAGCTATTGCATTAATTAAATGTTCTGTAATCAGAACTGGGAAATCATCCTTAGGACAATGCCGATTAAGATCTCTAAAATCGATGCAAACTCTAATTTGTCCGTTCTTCTTCTTTACAGGGACAATATTAGCCAACCACTTGGGATATTGAACTTCCCTAACGAAGTAATCTTTGATAAGCTTATCCACTTCAGCCTCAATTTTGGAAGCATAAGTTGGGTGTGTTCTTCTCGTGGCTTTATTAAATCTTCGATGTTCTTCTGATAAACCCAAATAATGAGTAGCAACATCAGGATCATGCCCGGGCATCTCTGTATAGTTCTAAGCTAATATATCTCTATTTTGATTTAGAAAATAAATATAAATCTCTTTCTCTTCAAGAGTCATGGCCGCACTGATTAAAGTGTGGCGTGGATCTTTTTTTGTACACAAATTTATTTCTCTGAGTTCATCCACAGTGGTAGAGATACCCTCTTCAAATGCTGGAGGAGCATCTCTGAGATCTTCGAATTATTCTTCATCATGTATTATTTTTTCCATTTCTACTTGCATAGTAGATGATAAAGCAGAATTTTCAAGATCAGAAGAGATGTCAAAATTTGAATATCATGAAGAATAAGCTTCCATTTCCGACCCGATTAATGATGAAGGGTCTTATTTGGGTAATAAAGAGGAGATGATGGATTGAGAATCGACATCATTGTTCACCTCCGATGTTTCTATAACTTCTTATGGCCTAATTGGTGATGTATAGACTTGTTGGATTTCAGCAGATGAAATGAAGACGTCACCATTTGTGCTTTCATTACTGCTTGGTGGGTTACCAATTTCTCCCATGTTGTCTGGCTCGATTGTCGTAACTGACATTATGGATCATTCCATAAGATTATTTTGATTTGGGTCTATCTTTTCAATTTGACTGATAGGGAACACATAATCTATACTCACATGTGTAAATGGATTTACTGGAATCTTCTCCAAACCATATGAAGCATTAACTTTGGTAATCTCCTTTGTTGTGGATTTCTCCCTTCCCTTCATGTGATAGAATTCAGCCTCAATGTATTGAGACTCACATGTCTTGAACGAGGCCTTTTCACCATACAATGTCCCAAATTGACCATCGAAAAAATATTTGAGACATTGATTGTAGGATGAAGGAATAGCCGCATGTTGATGTAGCCAAGGTCTTCCAAGAAGGATATTGAAGGCTGAGTCTTAATCAATAACCATGAAATCTGAATTGGATACAAGATCTCCAAACTGAGTTCTGAGTGTAACTTCACCAAGTGTTTCTTGTTCATTTTTATCATATCCTTGTAGCATCATGGTAGAAGGAGATAAATCAGATTCTGTGAGGCCCAATCATCAAAGTGTATGAATGGGCATAAGGTTGACTCCTGAACCATTGTCAATGAAAGCTCTTCGAACGTCTACACCATTGACCTTGCCAGATAAGTACAAAGGTCTAATATGCCCATGCACAACATCATCTTCATCTTCATTAGTAAAAGATATTATTGCATGTCATTATGCAGGATTATTCTCTATGTGATAGACTTCAGCTACAACAATTTCAGTTTCAAACTCCTAAGGACTTGACAAAGCCTTGATGAGTGCTTCCCAAGGATCTTTTGACAGATTTAGAGCATCCAAAATTGATAACTTGGCTGGTACTTGGGTTAAGTGTTTCAATACATCATATTTTTGATCCAGAGTTTTGCGTTTCCCAACAGAAATATGTGGTTTAGCAGGTATATTGGAAGCCGATGTTTTGAAAGTTGATGCATCTTGTATCAGGATAAGAGTTGGAAATATCCCTGGTTTTGGAAGATTAGACCGATTAGACCCATTTACTTGCTGAGAGGAAGAAGATGGAACCTTCAAATGGTCTTCAAAAATAACTATTCCAGGACTGAATTTGCTCTTGGAAGAAGAACTTGCTTGTTATTTCTGAGCTCACTGAAGGGCTCTACCATGAGTTTCTGCTGCGTACACAGTTTTAGCAGGGGTAGAATTGGAATAGTGGCTTCTGAAAGATCCATGTCTTCCCCTGTATCCTGAGCCTCTGGAACTTCCCCTGATTCCCTTATTTGATACAGGGAATTTAGGCTCATCGAAATCGAAACCGTGACTGGCATATGGATCTGTTAATTGAATCATATTAAAAGAACCTAATATTAATTCTTCATTTGATGAAGACTCTGCCTGATTAGCCCGTTTAGGCTGTGCCATTTGGTGGGGCGGTGCCCGTGGCTTTGAAGTAGATGGAATAAAGTTTTCCATAGTCAAAGACAACTTAGGCTTTGACACATACTCATCTTATTCTGATTCTTCTTCTTTCTTTGAATCATGCCGTTTCTTTGAGGACTTTCCCTCTGAAGAAGAGGGTTTTGCCGCAAAATTAATGGTAGAAGACACAATCAGTTTCTTTAATTGTGTTCGTAAAATAGCATGAGTTCGGTTGATTGTCTTTCTGAACATCCAATCATCATACTTATGTGCATTTTTTCTTTTGAAATCATTCCATTCGCCTTCCTCCTCTCGAACTGTAGCAGTAACACATGCTACCTGAGATGAAGAACCTTTAAGTTTGACTTGTCCTGAGTTGACCATATTTTGGAGGAGGTATTTGAAGACAAAACACTCCTGGATGGGACGCCCCAACATTTGATGAAATGGGAAATAATTGGGATGGTCTTCATCTCCTTCCTTGTTTGGCATCTTGGGGATTGGCAGCTGAACCAAATTATTCTCCAGAGCCGAAATGAAGTAACCATGAACTTGTTTATTTCAAAAAGAGTATGTTTTTCTCTTCAAATCCTCAAATTGTTTTCATATTTGATTTATTTGATCTTCTTGATGAAACGACCTTTGTTGTTGGTGCTCAGAAGGTGGAGCCCTTCGATAAGATGACGGTTTTGAAGTAGAAACAGGTACAGGTGCTTGTTTAAGCATAACTGTAGCAGTTTCTTCTTTACCCATTCTCTTTCCTGGAGCTGATGTAATTACATGAGATTTAGCCTTAGCCTGTATAAGGGAATCTTCAATCTGCTGAGAGATTGAAGTAAGGTCTCGAAACCCTCTTGTGTATTTCACAGGGATCAACGACGTGTGTAACTCATCACGCAAATGTTCGACACATATTGGCAACAATTCTTCTTGAGGGAGTGCTAATCTTAGGGAATATGTTAATCCCTTTCAGCGAGCAATGAAATATGAGACCCTTTCATTCTCCCTTTGCTTACAGTTTGTAAGATCAGAAACTGTTGTCTTTGGAAAAGTTGAGCTGAACTGAAGAAGGAATTGTTGATGGAGATCTTTCCATCCAGTAATTGACCGGGATTGCAAGCATGTATACCAGAAAAAGGCTGGTCCTTGCAAGGCCCGTACGAAGCATCTGAGTTTTACTACTTCTTGCTTCTCCAGAGTTCCCATCTTTGGATCAAAACAAGATACGTAGTGGGTCAAATGCTGTTCAGGGTCGCCTGATCCATTGAAAATAGGGTATACAGGATTTCCAAAACTGGATGGAGGAGAGATTGAATCTACCCATTCAGGGTAAACATTCTTTTCTAGTTGAACTTGCACACGTTTCCCTTCCATAGTTTCTAATTGAGCTGTTAATGACTCAATGGTAGTTATTAACTTTTGACAGACATCCGGTTGAACTTGGACTTGAGTAGGTGTAGTGACTGGAGCTTGGACAGATGTGGTGGTTGGTGCTGCAACTGATGGTAGAACTGCCAACTATTGTTGCACTTGACCCGTAAGATTAGACCTGTGAGGGTGTACTGATAGAGGAGGATATTCTTGATCCATCTCAGTAGTTGCAACAAATTCCTTTGGCTGAATGACTCCAGCACACTTAAGAAGAAAACTACTCTAAAGTAGTTCTGCATTCAACATTCTTAATTCCTTCATTTCTTCCTCCTGTTGTGCAAACGTTTTCTCTAGTGAGAGCGATTGGACTTCTCCAGAGGAAGGATATGTAACCTGATTCTTTCCCCTCCCTTTTTTGGATCCTTTTCGGAGAGGGGTAAGTGGGTTACTCGATGTATTACCTAGGTTCTAAGTAACCCTTTGATTTTTTATACGCACACCTTCTTCATTTGGGTCGGTGCGTACATCTTCTTGAGCAGGAACCTCTTCATCCGAGTCCCCTGAGTGATCCTCATCTGGTAGATCAGAAACAATGACATTGATGACATTTATTGATGCATAACACATTTCATCCATTCTATCAGCATTTCTGTGATACTGTCTTCTTCCATGTCTTTGATGAGACATTTCCTTTTTTTTGATTCGACCCCTCAGGAACTTCTTGATGAACTGTAATTTGGAGGGAATCTCATGATAATTTGGATCTTCATTCCTCTTGAGGATTCTTCCCGAATCGAGAAAAGACCGACTTTCTATGAGGAGGGGATTGATGATTTGAAAAAGTCCCCAGTCCGGTGGACTGGGACTGTTCCTGCTGTTCCCTCTCAACTCCTCGAATCTTATTTGTTGATTCCGAGGGTTGTTTTAAAAGAGTCCCCAGTCTGGAAATATGGTGTGGCACTTGACATGCTATGTATGAGACTTTATTAAAATCTCTCCTGATCTTGCAAACCATAGTGCGAAAATTAGCTGGATGCATTAACTTGTACCCACTTTTATAACCTGGTTCAAAAGACCGTTGGATGATTTCCGACACTTCTGTCACTTGCTGATGTGCTTGCTCCATACAAGATTCCTATTCAATAATCTTGTTTTCTTGATGCAGGAGTAATTCAACAACTTGTTCTTTGTATGCTTGATTTTGAGAGGAACTAGTTGAAGATTGTTCTTGGGAAAGCTTTTGATTACAAACAAAGCCCATTGACTATGGCCATCCATGGGAAATAACATTGCATGATACCATTTTCGGTGGGATTTGCTGACTAGAGAGCACTGTGAAATGTAGTGCTCCATGAACACCCCATCCTCTGACATGACTACCAGATGGGGCATTGGAAAATAACTAACACAATCTTCTTAGTGTGCCAAAGCATGAACATTGAAGGGCTCTCTGCTGCTTTTCAGCCTTTGGATATCGAGATACTGATAGAGATGCCAAATCAATCTGACGTTGTAACCCTTCTATTATCTTAATATGATTTTCATATTCATCATAAGATAATAATTTCTTTTTCAATTGACAAAGAGTTTTCAATATGTTGAGATGAATATCATGAATTCCATCTTCCGTCAACATTTCTGGAATATCATACTGAGAGTCAGCCACAGGCAAAAACATAACTGGTACTTCACTTTTCACCAGTTGTTTTCTCATGTTCAGCATTTCCTCTTTATCATTTGATGAAGATTCTTCTACCCATTTTGATCAGAGCTGGTGCTTCCTTGTTGCTTCATTGGATTCGACATGATTGGTAGAGATATCACTGATCAAACTAGAAGATGCATAACTTAGGGGTGGTTGGGATAATGACCTACACCCTTGTCTATCTTCTGATTGAGAAAGTATTTCACCTGCTAGCGATGAAGCATCAAACATGACTGGTTTCGCATATGCAATTGCCTCAAGATAAGAGGGATTTCTCGGCACTACATCGTCCACTGAAGCATTTTCCGGGAAATGTGAATCACTACTATAGAGAGGTCTTTCACAGAGAAATTCATCATCTTGGGGAGGACTACCATGGTGGGTTACAGCAAAAGATGAGATCTCTTGCTCCTTGGTCTTCTGACCACACAGAGGGTTCCTGTGGATCTCATCCGAAGATGAAACTTCGAGATCGACCGAATTGTCATGAAGCAAGACTACATGAGGAAGTGTCTGTTGAAGACCTTCAGAATTAATGTTCCAACTATTGGGAAATGAGGGAGTAGAATCTTGAATTCTAACAGATAACTGTCTGAGGGCTTCATGAACTCCAGGATCGAGAAAGGCCTTGTTACATATTGGCTTTTGATCTCCTGACTGTGCTGGGCAGGTCTTTTTCTTAGACGCCTTCTTACTCACCTTGGAAACCACTTGTTGACGAAAGTGGATTCTCTAAGCAGGTGTATGTGCCTGATCAGGAAGGATGGCCAGGTTAGGGTGACGATCTCCACTCAAATTAGGTGTATGTGCCTGACCTGGTTGTCCGTATGATATGAGGGAGTATTCCCCACAACCCTCTTGGACTAGAACAGATGTGTGTGTCTGTTCCTGAGTGAATTGTTGATGTGTCACTACACTAGTAGGGATTGATTTATGTGTCTTTCCCTGAGATGCTGCTGAAGTTGTTATAATATCCTGGAAAGCGTCCAGAATATGATCCGGGATTTTCTTCTTCTCTTTCACCATTTATAAAATATGCTTGGTGACTTCAGCTGCCGGAACGAGGATATACGTCCATTCTGTGCTTGGAGTAGGTGTATGTGCTTGCCCGTGTCCTCTTTTTCCTGTCAGTGAATCCTGACAGTACTCAAGTGTAGGGGAAGAGAGTTGAGTCTGCCTCCTGTTTGTCATCGGAGATTTCTGACTGACTTCTCTGAATGCTACCAAGCGAGACTGTTGGTAGGATTGATCAATACTAGCAGGTGTATGTGCCTTCTGATTGCACTTCGCAGAACGTGGTTAATGAGATCTATCATATGTAGTCAGATGAGCCTTCTGACTAGCTGGTGATGTATAAACAGGTGTATGTTCCTGTCTATAATATTCCGCCGGAATTGCCTGATAGGATTGGTGTGCTACTGCCAGACGAGTCTTCTGGACATCGAAATTAAAACGGGTAGGTGTGTGTTCCCGCTGATTGCTTACCTCCAAGTTAGGTTGGTGGACTTCTCAGAAGATGGAAGAGATGAGAACCTGCTCATTGTTGACCGGATTCCGCCTCTGGCGGTTTGTCTTGCTTGCTCGGGTTCGAGGAACCTAAACCGAATGCATGGAGTCGGTACCCTCATCATGTTGAGGGTGCACTGCCGCACGAGTTTTTCGGTGATTTTTGATGAGATCCCTCAGGAAGGACTCCTTTATACTTGAATTAAGGCCCTGAGGGACCAGATCATTCACCTCCTCCGAATAAGGGAGCAAATGGTGATTGCATTCTGGGGATAATGACCTGAAACGGTTGGAGATGGTAGTCAGCACCGCCTGCTTCTTGATCACTGGTCGTCATTGTCCGGTCGACTGATGTGAGTTGTTCACTTGGAGGGCTTGTCGGGCAGCCTCCAATGTTGGGATGGTACCGTGTTGACGGTACTCCTTAACCAGCACATTTTATACCCAGCGTTGAAGAGGCAGAGTATGTGATGTCATCCTTAGATCGGATGACGATCTAGAAGGAGTAGTAGCTGTGGCATTTGTAGAAGTAGTATTCACAGGTGTGAACTTGAGAGCAGCCATTCTGGAAATGCAGATGATCTTGGAAAAGAGTGTCTGTTTGATATAAAAGACGTAATCAAGATAAATTCAGCAACTACAACTTTGGGATGAGCACATATGTCAATGATTGTTTTTTTGTCATCCCTCTCATTGAGTTTTAAATAGGGGCCTAACAAATAGGTAAAAAATAATATTAACTTTGTTAATCTCTTCATGTCAGGTTCACCATTTTTTGTTTCCCTTAGAATTTGGGGATGACCTCCTTGATTTAAGGTTCAATCATTCCAATCGGTTTCTAACAGGTTTGTTCGTAGAACTGGAAACATTCAATGATTCCACATCCATTTGGACCTACTTTCCATAGGTAGGTGCTCATTAGTTTGTGGAATGATGAGGCTTAAGAATTTTCATTGGTCGAGAGGATGGGAGGTCGGACTCATCACACCTTTTTTAGGGGAATTATTGTCTACCCTGAGACTCTCTTTATAGATTTAAGTTATGTTCATGAATCCTTATTACATTACCAAGTATAAAATGATCTTTCCTTCATATCTGACAATCAATAATTATATATGTTGGAAATTTAGAGAATATTTTATATGTATTCAAGGTTCTTCATCGATAGAGAAACATCCGTATTTATTTAGAGATTCTTGATCAATGGTATCCTTCGACACATTTATATAGAAGTATCTTGGTCATTATGATGACCATGCTAGTTTTAAAGCCACTCAGTGGGGCACTTGAAGTTTATTTTCATTCAGAAGGAGATGGATTATTTCAGAGGTAGGATCGAACCCGCAGATGGGCTACCTACATATCCTTTATTTTAGAAAAGGAATCATAACCTACGTAGTTCGAGTAAATGAGTATGATGTTTATGATTTATGGCTCAAAGAAGGATGTCATAATTACTTTTACACTCTAAGATCACGTGAGTCATGCTCGGTGTGAGAAACAAGAGGTATTGGTAAAAATCAGACAATAGTGCCATAAAAGATGCAATCATAAGAAATAAGGTGGGACTTATATACGTATGACTTCCCAGATAAATGATGATTTGGATTTACTTCAGGGAAGAAATCTAGGAAGAGGGTCCATAAAGGTATATGTGCTTCACGTAGATTTGAATACTCTAACTTGGGGCTTACTCCTGAAAAGGAGGCCCAAATTAGAAGAGGACTTATGATTGGGTTTTTACTTCTGAGAAGGAATCCCAGATCAAAGTTAAATTAGGACTAGTTAAGAGGAATTAAGACTGGGGCTTACTCCTGAAAAGGAGGCCCAGGTTAAGAGACATAAAAAATTAAGGGACTTGGGGCTTACTCCTAAAGAGGTTGCCCATATTTGAGACTGGGGCTTACTCCTGAAAATGAGGCCCAGGTTAATGAATTATGGTTGGGGCTTACTCCTGAAAAGGATGCCCAAATTAGGGGACTGGGGATTATTCCTAAAAGGATGACCAAATTAATGAGTTCTCTCATCTTAAAGGATGAGGTTAAATGAATGAAATCTCAATCTTTAGTGACATAAAGATGTGTAAATCACTAGGTTTTGAGAGATATTCCACAGAATTACTTTCAGATAAGGAATTCAAATCAAGAAATCATGCCATAAATGGCTTTGAAGAGTGTCTTGAAGATTTTTTATTTCCCTCGGAATTTGGGGATGACCTCCTTGATGGGAGATTCAATCATTCCAATCGGTTTCTAACGGGTTTGTTCATAGAACCGGAAACATCCAATGATTCCACATCCGTTTGGACCTACTTTCCAAAGGTAGGCGCTCATTAGTTGTGGACTGATGAGGCTTAGGAATTTTTATTCGTCGAGAGGATGGGAGGTCGGACTCATCACACCTTTTTTAGGGGAATTATTTTCTACTCCGGGACTCTCTTTATAGATTTAAGTTATGTTCGTGAATCCTTATTACATTACCAAGTATAAAATGAGCTTTCCTTTAGATATGAAAATCAATGATCGACATGTAGGAAATTTATAGAATCTTTTATATGTATTTGAGTTTCTTCATTGATAGAGAATCATCTGTATTTGTTAGAGATTCTTAGTCAATGGTATCATTTGATACGTTAAAGTCTCTTGGTCATTATGATGTCCATACTGGTTTTAAAGCCACTCAGTGGGGCACTTAAAGTTTATTGTCATTCATAAGGACATGGATTATTTCAGAGTTGGGATCGAACCTGCAGATGGGCTAACTATGTATCCTTTGTTTAGAAAAGGAATCAGAACCCACGTAGTTCGAGTAAGGGAGTGTGATGTTTATGATTGATGGCTCAAAGAAGGATGTCATAATTACTTTTACACTCTAAGCTCACGTGAGTCATGCTCGGTGTGAGAAACAAGAGGTATTGGTAAAAAACAGAAAATTGGGCCATGAAAGATGCAATCATACGAAATAAGGTGGGACTTATGTATGTATGATGGCCCAGATAAATAAATATTTGGATTCACTTTAGGGAATAAATCCAGGAATAGGGTCCATAATGGTATATGTGATTCACAGAGATTTGAATACTCTAACTTGGGGATTACTCCTGAAAAGGAGTCCCAAATTAGGAGATGACTTATGATTGGTTTTTTACTCCTGAGAAGGAATCCCAGATCAAAAGTAAATTAGGACTGGTTAAGAGGAATTAAGACTGGGGATTACTCCTGAAAAGGAGGCCTAGTTTAAGAGAATTATGGTTGGGACTTACTCCTGAGGAGGATGCCCAGGTTAATGAGTTCTCTCATCATAAAGGATGAGGTTGATTGAGTGAAATCTCAATCTGTAGTGACATAAAGATGTGTAAGTCACTAGGTTTTGAGAGATATTCCACACAATTCCTTTCAGATAAGGAAGTCAAATCAAGAAATCATGCCATAAATGGCTTTGAAGAGTGTCTTGAAGACTGAATCTTGAATAGGAGAGGTGGAATGGCATAAGAGGGGTGAAATGGGAAATAAGGGCACCCAAAAAGATAGGGGCACACATGTCTTGGCAGGCGCGCAGGTACTGCGTGGGAGCACAAGTCCTGGTCACGTAGGTATACCAACACGACACATGGGTAATTGCGCGATGGTTAACCAGCCGGGTAATACTTGAGTGACTCTTGGTTAAAGCCTTTATAATCCTCTTGAGGTTCTTCCAGAAGAGGGGCACACAAGTTCTATTGAAGGAGTAAGGTGGTGCGTATGTGTGTCCATTTCCCTTAAGGACTGGGCACTCAAGTGCGCAAGTGTTGATGAGTTTCAACACTTAGGCCTTCCTCCCCCTCTTTAGATCTTCTGTTCTCGGTAAGAAATTAACATATAAGTGTTTAGGAATCTTTGATAAGAGACTAGGGAACCTGGAGCGTAAATATGAGTTTTTGGAAAAATTCCCCCTTGAATCTGGGGCCCATAGGGTCTATTTATAGGCTGAAGAAGACCCCGGGCGGCTATCCTTTAGGGTTCACAAGTCACTTTCATGACCATTAGGTGTTGCGCAAGTGCACTTTCACAACCATTGTAGAACTTTCACGACCCTTGTGCAATATTCTTCTTATTCCTTCCTTTGTCAATTTTTGATATTTTGTCCAAAGGTTGAATCACTTTGAGCTCAGATATTCCCGTTTTCAAATCTTTAGACTCTATGACGGAAAGGAGCATCAACAATCTGGTGTATAAAAAAGAATCGTATATTAAAGGTGTCTAGGATAAAGAAACACTATCATCAATAACTAGACATTAATAGATCCGGATCATTTTAGAGATGGAGATTTTAAGTGGATTAAAAATTTATCAGAAAAATTATAAAAATAATGTTTTTAATGGAGTACTTTTAGAGTAGTTTTATATTAATAAACTAGTGGTTTTATTGATTGGTTATGATGAACCCAAAGTGTGTAGATTATGGAATTTCCATTAAGGTATAAAATAGATACTAAATGCAGGGTATGCTTGACTTGTCTCATAATCAATGAATATAGAATTCTAAAGAGGCAATTTTGATTAAAAATTATTGGCTATTCATAGGATTAAAAATAGATTCATGTTTTTGGAAATCACCACTAGATATCCGATGAGGTAGAACTAGGTAACCAGTGGCTTCTTGGTCAGCTCAAAAAAAATTTAAATCTAAAATACTAGAAATAGAAAAATAAATTTTGATCATTTAATTTTCAAATATCAGTAAAATTTAACATCATAAATTACACAAATTTTTAAATAAAACTAACCTATAAAATTAAATAATCATTACATTATAAAAAATTTGGGAAATAATTTTTTTATATCTCCTAAAATAGAAAATGAAAACAAATTAGATGATAAATTATTGACCTTGAATTTACTTTTCAAAATAATGGAATGATATTTTTTAATTTACAATTTAAATTTCTTTTAGAACAATCACATTTCAAAAAATTTAGGATATTTTTAAATGGAGTTATAATATATCTATATCATTAACATGAAAAAAAAATTAATAAAAAAGTTTCCGAAAACATACTACTTAATGAAGACAATTTGAAAATATAATTTTTTATTTAAATACATTTTATTGAATTATTTACTCAAAAATAGTTCATCAAAAATAACCATACAAGTTTATCAAGCACCCTTCATTCATGTACAATGTACCACCTTAGGAATTTCTCTTGGGATATTTTTTGATAGAAAACAATTATGAAGTGATAAATTTTGATACCCACAATTTGTTTCCAGAAATTTTAGATAATATAGAATTTGGAAAAAAAAATTCATAGGATATGTATTTCTATTATAAATATAATATTTTATATAAAAAATATTTGAATTAATATGAATATATTTAGTTGAAATATGTCATGTATTTTTTCAATCACACCCAAAAATTATTTTCCCAATTTTCTTAAAATAATTAAAAAATAAATATTATGAGCTACCTCTTATAAAATTTCTATTTCAAATACTCTTTGATGATCTTAATTGATGATAGTAACCAATCCCATTATTACCTTTGCAATACCACTAGTAACAAAAAATCTAAATCAAATTATCCTCACCTTGGGTGAACTTAGAATGAAATTACTTACAATCTTTAATTGTATTTTTCAAGTTTTCATCATTGGGTTGATCATTTAAATAAAACCCTTTTCCCTTTATTAAATTAAATTTTCAATCTTTAATTTTTATATAATGTCAAATTGAATTTTCTTTATTTAACTTCATCATTTTTTGAAATAAAATCTTTGTACTTTTAATTTTTCTCTTTTATTTTCACTTTTTCTTTGGTAGGTTTATCTTAAAAAACAACATGATTATATTTATTTTTGAGTTATTTGAATTTTTTGGTAATAAAAAAAAAATATCCTATAATTTATTCCTATAATAATTAAGATATTCATTATTTAAATGTCTATATTAATAAGAAGAAGTGGAAGAATAAGATGAAATTGGTGAATTTACCATATTATTTACCTCAAAATGAGCCATGAGACATTTAGGGATTCTATAACTTTAGGTGATTAATTATAAATATTCATTCATTAAATTAAATGTCGGAACATTGAGATCCCCTAACATTTCTTCTTCTATTTTTAATTATTTTCATTTAATGGGAACTTTGGATTAATATGACCCTTTTTATTACAATTGTAAAACCTTATCTATAGTTCACTTTGATTCTTATATTTCTTTTCATAATGGTCAGAATTATTGTTTTCTATTGATTTTCCTAACTTCTTTTCTAGGTTCTTGATTTCATCATCACTTCTAGAGGTTTCCTAATCAATTTCTATAAATTCAATGGTCTTCTTTTCCTTAAATTCTATGGATTTTTTCTATTCTTTACTTATTATTGTAATGTTATAGGTCTTGAGCTGCCCAATGAGTTCTTAAACTAGTAAATTCATTGTGTATTTTTCTTATTGTATTTAGGAAATACCTAAGTGTCTTATTCACAAGAATCTATATTGAAAGATCGTCACCTAAATACTTCATTCCATTACAAATACCAGTGAAAAAGGTAATAATTGTAGAAATAGACTCATTAGGATGCATACTAAAACATCCAAAATAATAGATATATATATGAAGAATAGTATCCTTTACTTTATTGGTATCTTCTTGTATATGTTTTAATAATTTCCAAATTTTAAGAAAAGTTTTACAAATAGAGACAACATTAAATTAATTCTTATCAAACTAAGAGGTAGATTAATCATAGATTTTCCACGAAGTTCAAAAGGTTCTATATTGACGTGGGTGAACTTTTCTTTATTTTATTGAGTATATGTATAATTATAAATTATAATTTTACAAATAAGATATCCTTTACTTCTATGAAATTTAGATATACTAGTTGTCCAATAACCATAACAAATTCCATCAAAATAAGTGGATATTCACATAGAGTGGCCTTTCAGAGAACCTTTGGAATTTTAGGTAGAGGTTATCCTTAAATAATAATTCCATGAAATTCATTAAGTTTTTAGAAACCAATATAGGATCTAATGTAATTTTTTTTGGTCTGAGTTAAGATGAGGGGGTGGGGGGGTTAAATTACTTATAAAACTATTTAGAAATTAAAAATAAAATAGGTGTAATTGAAATAAATAAAGTTAAAAACTAACATATAAAAGTGAAATCATATTGAAATTATAAGTATAAAATTAAATAAAAAAATATTTGATAAATGAGTCTATCCAAACCCGAAAAGGGATTTCTACTTCACCTCCCCTCAGGTTTTTAATATGTTTTTGGTTAAACCGTAAGATTTAATGGTAGCTAACAAACCAATTAAAATTTTAATACACTTGAATTTTTATGGGTTTATAAAGAAACCCAATCTACATTGAAATTTAGTAGATTTAGAAAGAAACCTACTTAAATTTTTTTAGTGATTATACTAGGAAACCCAATCTCCCTTGATTTATAATAGTTCTAATAAGAAACATGAATTCTCCATACTTCGATGGTAGTGTGAAAACCCCCTCAAAATCAATAGTAGTAAAAACACATGAAATTAAAAAAGGATATACTATATATATTTAAAATCTCATCAAAGAACACACTTACTTCGCCATTAATATTTAACACAAGAAAGAGTAGGAGAATTAGATATAAGAGTACACGAGAGCTTGAGAATAAAATAAAGCAGCAAAAGAGATCTGTAAAAAGATCTTCAAGGTACCCAAACACATCAAATAACCTTATGGTGTGTATTTATAGTCTCTAATAGTCATAGTACTATTATAAAAACTTTGAGGGACAAAAATATCTATTGGGAGTCTAATTATGTCATCATAAAGTGATATTGTTTTTCCTATAATGGTAAAACTAGATAGTCGGTGGTACTTAGACAGAACATGTGTTTTTTGATTACATAGGCTACCTAGTGGAACTTGGGAAAAATTCTTGTTATTTTCATATGCCACTATCCATCTGGTGTGGTCCATGAGTTACTAGTTGGTACCCATAGGTCAAGGATTCTAAAAATCTTCTCCACAAGCCTCTCAAACCATCCATTTGTGAAGGACCATGTAACACCCTGAGATGGGAGGGGTGAATCATGGTGTCAAATTTTCCTTTTTTTGAAGATGTGGATCTTGTTCCCACGTTGGTAGGAACTTGTCAGATCTATCAAACAAATAAAAGATGGAAGTTGACACAACACTTTTACTTGGTCCACCACAAAGGGCTGTGTCCAAGGAAAATATTCCGAAAGTGTGTCGGTCGTACCTAAATCCACTAGTCTTCACTAGTTTATGGATTACAAGATTTGGTCACAGTCACTCTGTGCCAGGATCACTGCCGTTACAAAAGTTCATAGATAGCTTACTGCGTCTCTCGGGTCACTCCAGTTGACTCCCCGTAGCTCACTACCCTTGGTGAAGTCCAAATCAGTTTATAGACGTGAATGTCTCTTCAATAGATTCACATTGAATACTTTGCCTCTGCTTAGTAGGAGACTCTTCTTGCATCGATGTCTGGAATTTATGCTCTTGAACGCACTGAACCACTGAACCAGATAATCGGAATGTGAAAATAGGTTTCACTGACAATTACACACAACACCTACCCTTTGCGTGTAAGACCTCACTTTTGCACGCAATATTTTATTTTCACACGGAAAAATATTTTGCACAACAAAACCCTTTTCACGCACCTGGAACTGTTACGTGCAACCTCAACTTTTACGCGCAACTTTTCTTTTTTCGTGTAGCCCAGAATTTTTCACGCAAGCTGGAATTTTTTGCGCAACATGGAATATTTCATGCAAGCCAGAATTTTTCACACAACTCGAAATATTTCGCGCAAACCGGAATATTTCATACAACGAGGAATTTTTCGTGCAAGCTAGAATATTTTTCTCAGCTCGGAATTTTTCACGCAACTCCTATTTCGCGAAGCTTTTACGTGCACCTGATCTTGGATATTTTCTATGTCCTTAGCCATACGGAATAAGGGGGTCAAATCTTATTTATAGGTGTCTCAGACCCCCATGTGCAAAACCCCCTTTGGTGTGAAAAATCTCTAATTTGGAGTGTAATATTTTTTGCAGGTACTGTTTTTCACGCACATCTCCATGTTTTTCGCGTAGCCCATGCCTTTGCCATTTTTCGACTTTCTGATTCCGGAATACTACTTGCCTGAAAAACCTCGCTCCACTATTTTGCGCACCATTCTATTTTTCATGTACAACTCAAATATTTTGTTCACAACTCAAATATTTCATAAACAACCCATGTTTTTTTTGCACACCACTTCCTCTTTGCACGCACATCCTTTTACCAACAATCCATGTCTTCATTTTCCGATTTTCAGACACAAAAAAATGGCAAACACTGGGAAATGACACCACCTTCAATATTGTTGTCTTCTTGAACTGTATGATCATTTTACTAGGAAACATTCTGAACAAACAATGAGTATTGACAACAAACACAAACTATACTCCAATTATTTCATACAATGGCCATGGTTACAACAATCTCCCCATTTGGATTTGTCGACAATCACCAAAAAAATTCAATAGAGTATCATCCACATGAAAATGAAAAGAGTATGAATCACCTCAGCCAACACTATAAGTCTACATGAGCAATGATTGGTGTAAAAAACAAGAGATGAATATTGAATTGGGTTCCCGTGTTTTAGAATTATTAATGACGCCCAAGTAATTCTCTTATAATGTCATAGAAGTATTATATGTCCAATGTATTCCTTCCCATCCTTCTCACCCTATCACCGATACTGAATTATCATCCTGTCACAGAAGCGTTACATGTCCATGTCATGCATGAACATACATGAATTTATTCTTTTCTCCCCCATTAACAATAAAGCCAAATACCGGTAATTGTTCATTGTTTATCTCAAAACCCACTCCCCCTAGATAGTATCTCCCCCATAAACCTGCATCACATCCATAAACAGATTAAAACCAGTTAACACAACTAGAAAGATGGGTATTTCATAACCTCCTTATGCACATGGAGCTGGCTGAACACCAAGGTTCAACCGATGCTTCTCAAACACAGCCGCTGACAGTGTCTTGGTAAGGATATCAACACCTTTCTCATCAATTCCCATATTATCCATTCTAATCATGCCTAGGTCAAAAATTTTATTGATAAAGTGATACCTGATTTCAATATGTTTTGTATGAGAATTATGAATAGGATTCTTCATAAGATCAATTGTGCTCTTGTTGTCACAATAAATTACCATTGGTTGCTTCACCTCATCATCAATATCTGTTAGTTGTTGCTTCATCCATAGCAGTTGAGTGCATGCCTTTGTGGCAGAGATATACTCAGCTTCAGGAGTACAAAGAGAATTACTTTCTTGTTTCTTGCTCAACCAGCAAACACATTTATTCTCAATATAGAATGCTCCACCACTGGAGTACTTTCTCACTACTACATCGCCAGTCCTATTAGCATCAGAAAATCCTAATAATTCACTGTCCCTTCAATCAATAAAGTATAATCCAGAATTGTGAGCACCTTGAATATAACTCATAATTATTTTTACTGCTGCCATATGTTCCTCTGTTGGATTACTCTGAAAGAGGGCCACTATACATGTTGCAAAGACAATATATGGTCGTGTCACTATAATGTATAGTAGGCTCCCAATTATCCTCCTGTACATGGTAGGGACACCATATATCCCATCCAAATTTTTTCCATGTTTGGTTCTAACTACAATAGGAGTTGACATTGGTTTGGAGTCTTTCACATTAAACCTCTTCAGCAGCTCTCTTACATACTTTTCCTAAGAAATAAAATGGTTATAGTTTTTTGAATCACCTGCAGCCCCAAGAAATATGTGAGCTCCCCAATCATAGACATTTCAAATTCTGATTTCATGTGATTGGGAAATTTATCCACTGATTTCTGCCTTCTGCCACCAAATATAATGTCAAAAATGTATAATGGAACCATGAACCGATATTTTGGAGAATTCTTCACATGTAGATTGTGATATACTCCCCCTCTTTTGAATTCAAGCTTCTTTAGATAAGAGTCCAACTGGGAATACCATGCTCGTGGTTCCTGCTTCAAACCTTATAGAGCTTTATTTAGTTTTCAAGAATCTGTTTCACCATTACTAAGAAGAAAACCCACTGGTTGTTCAATGTAGACTTCTTCTTTGAGTACACCATTCACGAATTTTGTGTTGACATCCATTTGATATACTTTATATCCTCTTTGGAGTGCCATGACAAGGAAAAGCCTGATTTACTATAGTCTTGCCACTGGAGAAAAGGTTCTTTCAATATCAACACCTTAAATTTGAGAGTATCCTTTACATACCAGTCATTCATTGTTTCTAATAACACTTTCATGCTCATCAAACTTGATATTGAAGATCCATTTTGTACTAATCACATTTTGAACTTCGGGTATCTGGACAAGATCCCATGTCTGATTCTTGTCAATATGATCTATCTCTTCATTCATGGCTTTAATCCAAGATTCATCCTTTACTAATTCTTAAAATGAGGATGGATCCACAACTGAAATAAATTCAGATTATGTGTTATTCTTCATCCTCTTTGCTTTTGTGGGTTCACTCTTATCCCTAATTGTGTTAGATGGATCAATATCAATTCTTTGATTTCTCCTGTGTGGTTCAGTTTCATTCTCTTCGGCCAAGGTTTCTTCTTCAGATTATTATTCTGAGTCAACATCATGATGTGACTAATGAGTGTTTTGTACATCTTCCTCTATTTTTGTATTTGAATTTTCTCCACGTTCACTTTCTTCCTCACTTTCTATCACATCAGCATATGAAATCCTTGAATCAATTGTGGTTTTCTCTTTAATGATCTTAACATCAGTGCTTTCCACAGTCCTTCCTAATCACTGGTTGAAACACTTGTAGTCTTTTTTGTTCATTGAGTAACCAAGGAAAATTTCTTCGTCTTCATTGTCACCATAGTTCCCTTGATTTTCTTCTTTGTTCCGGATGAAGCATTTACTTCCAAAAACATGAAAATATTTCAAAGAGGGCTTCCTTCCAAGCCACAATTCATATGGTGTCTTGGTCTCACCCTTATAAATTCATGATCGATTTTGAATATGCAATGAATCTTGAACAACCTCTTTCCAATAATGTTGTGGAATTCGACTCTCAATCATCATAGTCCGTACCATGTTGTTCACTTGTTGATTCCTGCATTCAACAACTCCATTTTTTTGCGGAGTTATCCCTGTTGCTACCTCATGTTGTATCCCATGTTTCTCTATATATTTTTCAAATTCAATGGACTTGTATTCCCCTCCATTGTCAGATCGTAGTACTTTAATTGTTCATTCAATATCATTCTCGGCGATTCGACGATATGTTTTCATGTAGTCATGTACTTGTCGTTTCCTATGTATAACCATTACACTAGACATTGTACTGTAATCATCTATAAAAAGGAATAAATACATTTCTCCATGAGTTCTAAAAACATTTATCGGGCCACATACATCTGTATGAAAGTGATCAAGAAGATTCTATGCCCTTTTCTTCTATGGCCTATATGAACTGCAGACAAGATTCCCACGAATGAAATCATCACAAGAATTTTCACATTCACCCTTTAGGTTGGGAATATCTATAGAAATACTCAATGTTTATATTTTCTCCATTTCTTGTTGATTGAGGTGCCTAAGTATCTGATTCCACAAATTTGTTTCTTGATCAACAATCATGTAACAAACATTTTCTTTAATATCAAGCTGATAAAAGTTTTCTTCCCTTATTCATCCGTTCATAAGTGAATTAACTGTATTTCCCTTGATAGTGCAACGTTTCTGATTATAAGTAACTAAATGTCCCGAGTTAAAAAGTTGACTCACACTGAGGAGATTATGACGTAGGCCATCTACATAAAGGACTTCAGTTTTTTCATATCCCCATTAGTTAATTCAGTACATCCAATGCCTTTGATTTTCAGAGCTCCATCATTACCAAACCGTACTATTCCATCAAAACTCCTTTTGATATCTGTTAATGGGCCTATATTACCTGCCATATGAGATGAACAACTGCTATCTAGAATCCATGTACTATTTCTTTTTGTTACTTTGAGGGCCACCTCTGCAAGGTTGTATTTTTCAATTTTCTTATTTTCATTCCATGAGACATTGTATTGAGTATAGAACAGTGATGGCCTTTCAATTCATTCTTCCATGTACATTGGTTCTTCATAGACAAAATCTTTTTCATGATGAGAAAAACAGTTTATAAGAGAAATACTATCTTGTTGATGGGATTTGACTTGTCTTGAACTTTGGTATGAGGTGTCTATGTCCCTCCTCTGCCTGCAGTTAACAGCCTTATGAACAAAGTTAGAACAACGAAAAAAATTTCCATAAAAATTCTTTATTTAAAAAGAATTAGGATATGAATTTGTTTTCCTATGTTTAACTCTGATATCATCTTAATTAAGTTAGATTCTTTCCTATTTGCAATAAGTCATGGTATAGCCCATGTATCCACAGAACTGACACTTCATGAGAAAAAATTTCTTCACACTTCATTTTTTCCCATTACTTCTTCTGTGGGATAATACTTCAAGGGCTCCTTTTTCTAGGAGGCTTGATGATAATATTATTTTCTTCTTTCAGAATGAATTGGGGGTTTCAATTTTAGTTCTTCAGATGACTTTTCCACATCAACCACTTTTAGATTGCCCTTATTTTGGTCACATTTATTTATAGCATTTGATGACTCTGCCATACAACTGATTCCACTATTTCCCATATAAGCAGGTCTTTGATCATTCAACATTTTTTCAACTCCATTGGAACCGCGTTTTTCTCTTTCCTATAACTCAGCATCTGAGAACCTTCCTAACCATATTTTCCTCCTTGATTCTTTTGAAATTTATTCACTCTCAAGTTTTCTTCTAAGAGTAACAACTCCCTCTTTACGAATCTTAGTAGTCTTGGTCTTTTCTTCCAGTCCATTGGTGAGGTCATTGATGACCTTTGGTTTCCCGTAAATTATCAGATTTAGATACACTACATCATCAATGCTTTCAAGAATTTGAGACTGCACATTCACAAATTCTTCCATTCATTCAATTTCTTCTTCGAGCTGATAAACATAATCAAACGATTTTTCTACAATTTATTTCCACTTATTGAAACTCTTACATTTTAACTTAAGCTTACTAACAGAATCTTTAAGTTGAAACTCTATATTGGAATTAGTTGTCAACTGATTGTATCGACCATTATCCTTTTATGGTTTTGATTTTCCAATATTGGCCATCATGTAAGCATGGTTTCCAGTTTTAAATTATGGTTCTTCTTCTTCACAGAATTCACTATCATCATCTTCATTTTCACTGATAAAACTCTTCTTCAACACTTTCATTGTAGATTTGAAGTTTCCCTTTTTGAAAAACCTTTTTTGAGGATTATCAATGCTTTCATCTTCACTATCTTCATCATTGATCTTTCTTTAGCACTGAGAGGAAATGTGCCCAACATTTCTACAATGAAAGAAATCAAGAGGGAACTTTCCTTTGAATTTAACTTTTCACTTCTGGAACTTCTTTTCTATGAGAGAAAGAATTTATTTTTCCTAATAATCATCACCAATAATTTCTTTTGAAATTTTCAGTTTATCCATGACCTTTAATGACATTTCCTTACTCACTCGAGTCGTAGCATCTTCTGGTTTGACTTTGATTTCATATGCTACCAAACTACTCAGTAGATCAGCCAGAGAATGTTTGGAAAGATCTCATTCCTCAAGGGCTAACACTTTTTCATTGTACTGGGATGGAATCCTTCTTAATATTTTCATTACAATATCATTGTATTTGATTTATTCGCCTAGAACCTGAATTTCTCCAACCACTCCAGTAATTATATTGAAGAACAGGTCTGTATTCTCATTTGGAGGGATCTTCAGATCATCAAACCTATTGTGCAGGACTTGTAGTTTTTCCTCCTTCACTTTCTTATCTCCTTCATAAATATTTTAATGTTTATCCCAGATGGATTTTACTGAGGAGAAACTCATCGCCTTTAGATATATCTGATCGGAAAGAGCTACAGTGAGTGTATTTTGTGCTTTAGCATCTACATCAAGAATTTTCCTGTCCACGTCAGTCATTGTCAGGCCTGTTGGATCAGTGACACGTATTCCATGCACAATAGAAAAAGGAACTTCTATTCCAAGAGATATTAGATGATATCTCATTCTATTCTTCCAGATCTAGAAATTTATTCTATCAATGAGAGGGACTCCCCTGACATTGGCTAAATTGTCCATAACAATAATTGACAAATCAGACACCACTCAAGATCCCTCTGATACCACTTGAAGAACCCTGTAACACCCTGAGAGGGGAGGGGTGAATTAGGGTGTCAACTTTTACTTTTTTAATGCTGTGGATCTTGTTGCCATGTTGGTAGAAACTTATTAGATCTATCAAACAAATGAAAGAAGGAAGTTGACACAACACTTTTACTTGGTTCACCAGAAAGGGCTACGTCCAACGAGCATACACTGACAGTGTGTCGGATGTACCTAAATCCACTAATCTTCACTAGTTTATGGATTACTAGATTTGGTAACAATCACTCTATTCCATGATCACTGCCTTAACAAAATTTTAGGGATAGCTTACTACGTCCCTCAGGTCACTCTTGTTGACTCCCCCGGGCTCACTGCCCTTGGTGAAGTCCTAATAAGTTTATACATGTTAAGGTATCTTCAATAGATTCACATTGATGTCTTTTCCTCTTCTTAGAAAGAGACTCTGCTTGCATTGAAGTCCATAATTGATGCTCTTGAATGCACTGAAGCACTGAACCAGATAATCGGAATGTGTAAATAGGTTTCACTGACAATTACTCACAAAACCTATCCTTTGCGCATAATCCCTCACCTTTTCACGCAATATTTTCTTTTCAAGTGGAAAAATATTTTGCGCAACAACACCCTTTTCATATAGCCTCAACTTTTATGTTCAACTCTGCCTTTTTTGCATAGCCCAGAGTTTTTTGCGCGAGCTGGAATTTTTCGCACAACTCAGAATATATCACGCAAGCCATAATTTTTTGCTCAACTCCAAATATTTTTCTCAAACTGGAATATTTCACGCAACTCAGAATTTTTCGCGCGAGACAGAATATTTCACGCAGTTTGAAATTTTTCACGCAACTCCCTTTTCACAATCCTCTTACACGCATCATCACGTAGACTTATCTAAGTCTTCAGCCATATGGAATGAGGGGGGTCACCTCTTATTTATAGGCATCTCAGACCCCCATGCGCAAAACCCCATGTGGCATGAAAAACCTCTCATTTGGTGCATAATATTTCACATAGGTACTGTTTTTCATGCACATCTCCATGTTTTTCATGCAGCCCATGCCTTTCCCATTTTTCGACGCTCTGATTCCGAAACACTGCTTGCATGAAAAAACTCTCTCCACTATTTCTCACACTACCCTATTTTTTGCGCACAACTCAAATATTTCTCACACAACCCATTTTTTCACGCATCACTTCCTCTTTGTGCGCACCTCCTTTTACCAATAATACAAATCTTTATTTTCTGATTTTCATGAAAAAATGGAAAACAGTCGGAAACGACGCCACCTTAAATACCGTTTTTTGCATGAACTATTTGATCACTTTAGAAGGAAACATTCTGAACATCCAAATAGGATTAACAACAAACACAAACCATACTCAAATTATTGTATAGAATGACCATGTTTCAATAGTTTGGTCATAAAACTCCATAGTAAAATTTAAAATATATAAAAACTATAATATATCAAAATAAATTTTTTATAATTTTTTTTTGTGTTTTTGATCATTAAAACCACTTAAGACAGTGAGGTATAACATCAACCATAGTGTAGTGAGGCCCGGAGAACCAAAAACACATTCTCCAACCACGATCCTCTCCAAAAATTCTTGGAACTAACCTAAGAAACATCATAACATTAGAAATATAATAAAACACAAAAAACACAAAAAATTCAAGGTGTCAAATTATCCCCACCATTAGTATTTAAATCCTCCGAAATATGGAAGTTTATGGTGTCTAAATAGATGCTCATAATTCTGGTCTAGTATAAAACTATCCTTAAATTTCTCACAAACCCAATGATTATACTATAAAAAACATACCAATGGTACCTATAAACCTAATAATATCTCACCACTCCCATCCTAGGATATGATATTGAGTATAAACCTAATATAATATCCAGACTGAGAGAAACAATATTCTAAACTCTTACATAACAGATTTAATCTCATACATTTGAAGTTGAGATATGTAAAAGAGTAACAGATTTCCAAATCAGGTGATTAATGCTTCGAGATAAGTAGCCTAACTAATGTGTTGACAATATCAAGGTTCTCAATGCACCATGGAGCAGAATATCCTTTGTTACATAGAAGATAGATCCTAATTCATTGAAATTACAATAGTAAAACATGATCCTTCACAACCAATGATAATGAAATACAAAATTGTTCCCAATAAAACACCAAATTGATCAAATCCATATCCCTAATTCTTCACACTAATTAGTATATTTAGTAGTCTATTAAAAGAGACTCAGTCTAGGGAAATATCTTATATAAATATCCACTCAAACAATAGTTTAGACATGAAGGTCCATACAATGCTCCAAATAGAGATATATTAAACATCTTCAAATAACTGAGTATATAATAAAACTATAATAATGGAAGATAAGACTCTCATAAACCACAAAAGTTCATCAAATACTTATTATTATAATAATGATCACATCATCTATGCCTTTGATATAGAATCGTACACTATGATCATAATTAATTGGGATTCCATGGAATAATGCAGTAGACACCAACCTGCAGAGGAATCCAATGCCTCTGTCAGATATTATAGTTCTAAATATTCCATTCAAGGTCAAAAATTCTAGGACATGAACCACTACCATAACATTAGATAATTTTTCCCCAAACTAATGTGCAACATTCTGAATCAATGAGTTGGTGACTATCACCTTGAGGAAGAGTTTCTTTTGAAGGAAATCATATTCAATGGACAATGGGAATTCAGTCCCAATACACTAAAGGTATATGAAACACTGGAAACATACGAACAAGTCAGTGTTCAATGTTCGGGAACTTATCTATCATCCTAATATCGCAGTGGAATAAAGTTTTCATGGAATATTGAGGAATCAAAATTGGATCCCAGAATAGAAGAGATTATTTCCATCCACATCCCACTACTTAGTGATCCCAATGATTGTGGTTTAACCTAATTATATTGAACTCTAATCATCCTCAGACTTGGACACCCAAGTTCATATTCAGAGTCACCTAGTGAAAAACATGAAATCATCCTAATATATTTGACCATAGAAAATGTTATAAATTCAAACCATATATCAAAAATGATTCAACATTTAAATAATGCATCACCTATAAAATTGTAAGATAATGTATCCACTTCCCAATTAGTAATGAACTATCAAACCAAGTGAAATAATCCCCTTATTGAGAATAATCATGAAAATTAAAGAGCAAGGGACTAGAAATAACCCACCAAACATTGAGTTCATGAGTCCTAAAGTGTCTAGAAATGATACCATTCAACCGTATTAAGAAAATAACTCATATATTAACAAAGTTAGAGAAAAGACCATGTAATCACCCATACTATAGAAAACATCAAAATATGTTACTAGTATTCAAACGAATCCTGAAAAACTCTACATTACAAAGAAATTTGACCTAGTTTGGTTCTCAAAAACGAAGGTGGAACTTATTTCCCAATTCCTACTATCTAGACTACCAATTTATAAAATTTAGTTTACCATTTAAAATAGAAGGTTATAACCTATCTTATCTACCACTACTAGATTCATGTCCCATATTCATTGAAAAGTTAAATAACATCTCTATAATACATGAGAGTGAATTTCTAGGTTTATCAATCAATATTACATTAAATACTTTCAGCCTATTTATCCCTTATATTATAACAAGTTCCTTTATAAGATAGAAAATTCCACCAAATTTTGACCATGTTAATGTTAATTGAGCATGGTAACCAATATAGATCCCATAATATCTAGTTACCTATGTTATTTATACCATAAGAGAACAATAACGAACCCATCAAACAAAGCAATGGTAATAACAACACAAGAACAAGAAACACAATAAGCATAACAAACACAACTAGCATGACAAATATGAACAACACATTAGCCTCCTAAAAATATATCCAAAAAAATTATTCCAAAGAATAATAAATCACTTATTCCCATTACAACAAGACACAATAATGTTTTTATCCATATATTCATCAAATTTCAATATTTCTTAAAAACCATACTAAAAATTCTGGAGTTTAATTTTTTTAAGGTTTTCATTAAAAACATTTTCTGAAAAACCACCACAAGAAACATTTTAAAATTTGAACAATAGTAAACACATTTAGATAATCAATTTTCATAATATATATTTAAATACCAGTGTGTAACAATTACACTAATATACAATAAAACTTACTAACAAAATTATTTAATTTGAATTGTTTTCCAGAAAACATGTCCTTATCAATTCAATATCATAAACACCATAAAACAAATCTTGTAAAAACTAATAAGAAATAATTGAACTATATGTATTAATAATTTCATATATACGAAAAGGTTTTCGACTTCATTTTCAACTTATAATTAATAATATAGTTTAATAAGAAGACTCGTTACCTAATGTTATAAAAATATTATCAATGTGGAATTAGTTTCAGAAAAAAAGATTACTCGAAACATACAATACTTCCATATTTTATGCCATTAAATTATTAGGTTAAATATTTTACATAATTAATTATTTCTTCAATCAATCATGCTGAATTAATGAATAAATAACTCAATTATTTTTAACATATAAAATAACTCATCATTATTTTATACCCAGTGAACTAATATTTTCATTATTCACTAAACACATTAATCATTACATCGTGTTATACCTTTACATCATATAATGATTTTTATTTCTATACTACACATTGTGGTAAACAAGCTTTGGTATTTATGATCATATCATAGGGTTAAAAAAATATGTTTGGATTTTAATCATGTCTAGAAATTTACCAACAATAATAAAAAAATGTTCTAGAATCATTTTTGTATACTATGAATCAATTTTTTTTGAATCATTGAATTTAAATAATGACATGGTATTGTCACAAAAAGCATACGATGTAAGGCTAAAAAATAATAAATCATATGTAAAGATTTTCTATAGTGTTAACATGGATTCAATAACTATGAAAATAATATAGTAAACATATAATTATGATTAAAAAACTTATTTTGAAACTGTTAACAATATATCAAGATATCATGAATTTTTATTATAATTAATTAATTACCTTATGGAAAATTCATTAATAATTTTATTTTTAATTCCAAACTAATTCCATGTTCCTTTAATTAATTAAAAAAATAGGAAAGTCATCAAAAACCTAAATATAGCAAGAATTAACACAAATTAAAAATCAAAACCATATTAAGAATGTTTTGGAAACCATTTTATTGATATTACTAGTTTCATATAAATCATAACAACCAATTTCCAACAATAAAATCCATCATGTTACCATTTAAAAATACCTGAGAAATAAACAACCATGAGAATGCTGGAATCTTAGTTAGAATTATCTTTACCAATGCACGATACATAACAATCATTGGATAAAATCACAACTATGAGGTGATGACAAAAATTGAAGTTATTTAAAACACTTTTCATACCCAAATTACCCTACTAAATTTATGTTCAGTATAAATAGGTTAGACACACATTTTTGTACTCAACATTTCAAGTCTCAAAAAATCACACCTCTATCCCAAAAATACCAAATGATGGACTGTACGAAAATTATACCATTTGTAACTTATTAACTATGATCCATTTTCTTGGGAAAGACAAAAATGAAACTAACCTTAAGTAAATACCCTAGACACAAAAGGATGTAATTAAATTCCAAGTGAATCAAATTATATTAAAAAACCTAAAAAATTCATATCCAATAATATATATAAATATATAAATATATATATATATGATAAAATGAATAAATATATAAACAAACAATAATATATAACATCACTAAACCAAAATCAGAGACACAATAGAAAATGAAATATTTTAAAAAATAACAAGACCAAAATACTAAAAGGAAGAAAATGTGACAAAATGATGCACTCGCATGCTCCATAAGATTTCTACTTCCAATCTCACAACCCCATCAGCCAAGACCACCACATCTATATGCTCTATTAGAAATTAAATAGGTCTACCCTAACCTATATTGTGATGAAGGACCAATGTATACACACCAATATACATATGAAGGGGAGAGTATACAATCAAGTAGAAAAGATATTAAATAATTCCCATACAAGAAACTTAAACAAGAATACTTTAGCTCATATTTTATATAAAATAGGAGGGAATCTCAATATAAGAAAAAAAAACAAGAAAACCATAAAGATAAATCGCATAAAATAACATCATATCTTATTAAATACACTATTCACATTAAATAACTAGGCCATTACGCCCACCCATGATAAGAACGCACACACCCATTCATGAATCCTCTACAAAATTATACTCCCAATGAACATACCAAATCACAAGTAGAAACCCATTTAACCTTTCCCAAGACATAACATTGTGGTGTAATTTCACATTCTTATAAATGCATCCTCTACAGCCAAGTCAGAAAAAATAAGTCCTTTTAACATGCATTATGAACACAAAACAGAAACATTTTCCCTTAAGTTTGGCACTAACATCCAATATAAGTCAAAAAATACTCAATACAATCCATCTTAAACACACACCATAAACCACCATTTCAAAAGAAAAATTCCAAAAAAATTAATATCATATTACTATTTTTAGGTAATCCACAACCCCTATTTGGATCATTATTTGCTTTGTTATTGTTTAGTGATTCTTTGGGTGAAAATTTGAAAATTTTGGGAGGCACTTGGGCTATTCATAGTTGGCACATTGTTTTCAAAAAAAATTCACCTTTCTAGTGAAAATAGTGAAAACCTAGACAATGAGGGATTTCATGATTGGTAAATGGTTGAAAAATAGTATTCTAACTAATTAGAAACCATGGTATCCCACCAGCATGGGTTTGTGGTGAGGTTATATGGTTTGACTAATCATGCGCCCTTACATAATAGCTCTGTGCATGAGATTTAATTATTCTGATTTAAAAAAAAATCATGAACCCCTCTTTTATATATCCCTCTCAGACCTCACATCCCATATAACAATTTACAGGGTTTAAAAGCCTCTTAAGGAGCCTTTTTGGCTCATCCAAATCCCTTTATAGGTGAAATGAAGTGCGGAGAATCTCATTAGATCTCCTCTGGGTGTGTAAATATTCTCTCATTTGTCTCTCCCGATCTCTTACTCTCTCCTCCTTATGTTTTTAGGTAAAATTGTTGTTGGAATTTATAATACCAATTATTTTATATCTTAAATCTATATGTGATTATTGGATCTCCTTTTTTGACATTCGTCATTGGAATTTCTCATCGCGAGCTTTGTGAGACGTGATCACTCTGTTTTAGTAGGTGTTTCCGTTTAAGTTTGGATAATTGATTTAACCCAAAATTCCATGATTTAAATTAATTTTTTTACAATTATTTTTTTTAAAAAATAATTTGATATGAACAAGGATTTTAATTTTATTAGGAATGAAATTTGGGGAAACCCCAAAATCCAATTGATTGGGGTGTGCTTGTGAAATTTGATGGAAAATTGTGAAATTTAAATTGTCAAATTGATTTGTGAAATTGATTTTAATTATTTTATTTAATAAAAATGGATTAAATTATTTTGAAAATAAAACATTGGTTTTATCATGAGAAATTCATGGTTTGATAAAAAATCTATTTTTTGTTTTACATGAAAATTGGAATATTGAAAAGGAAAATTAGGTTAATTGTATTTTGAATAGTTTTGACATAAATTTACTATTGCTGATTGTTGTTAGGGCACCTAAAAGACTATGTAGTTAGTGATTTATTATGTAAAGTGTTTATTTACACTTTAAAACTCTAACAAAACACAGTGCAGAATGTCACATCCATGATGTGATGGTGATGAGTCCTCTTTGACCAGTGTTTGAGGGATTTGTGTACACATATTACCATGATCACCTATTCGTGTTTATGAGGATCACATAACATGAAACTACAATAACTCTAGGAAAATGACCATGTTACTCATTTTTGATAATTTATATACAAATATTTAATTATTTTAATACTATTTTACACATTCCTTGTTATTTTTATAAAATTTTTTATATAATTTTTTTATTAATCCCTTTTTTGAAGTATTTACATAAATTGAAACGTAAAGAATTATTTTTCTCAATATGTTCATGATATGTCATTCCTATTTTCTTAAAAATTGAAATATTTATTTATTTAATGAATCTGGCTTTATAATATGGAATCCTTGGTGATACCCTACTCGGATTTTAGATCACACCCTACCAATGCCTTTGGGTGTTTTTAGATTGTCTTCTTCCATGATTGAGAAAGGGTAATGAACCACATGGAGGTGATTATTTTTGTTGATACTTGGGACTTAGATACATTTTTCTAATGGGAATTAGGATTTTCTAAATATTTTCTGGTACATTGTGATGTACTTTATTTTGTTTATACTTATTTAACGTCGTGTACTATTCTCCATGTGGAGTTTTCCTTTGAGGGTACTGACTTGTTTCTTCTATTTCGCTATTTTTTTGGAGAAAACTTTATCAAATTATCTTTTCTGATTCTAGGTGATAGTATCCAACCCCTTGGGTTCAGGAACTCCCTTCAGGTTATGTCTATGTCAGCTCCGTTATCATTGTATCAGGGTATCCGGGCTAGTTCGTGATAGAGTGGTATCAAAGGTTCAGGTTAAGAATCGTTAATTGATGTTAGTATGAAATTGTGTAATAGGTTTGGGATATAGGTGGTATTAGTTACTGAGTTCATGGATATCTCTCCATGAAATTAGCCTTATGTTACCAGGGGTGGGTTTAGAAAGAAATCTTGAGGATTAGTTCTAGTATTTCCCCTATTTGTAATTTGGATATATTGAAATACAATGCTTTTTTATCTATCTATTTGGATTATTTTTACCAATTTATGTTGTTTGATTGTAGATATGAGTAATTAATGAGGTCTTAAATTTTTTATAACGATGTTTTATAGAATAATTCCTCTGACTAGATGTGAAAATCATACATAGGAGGAAGATGAAGATGATCCACAATGGGAAAACCCTCCCTTGGACTAGAATATAGTTGAGGTTATCATGCGTACAATCCATACACTAGGATAGGAACCCTAAACCATTCTCATTTAGGATACTACTATGGAATATCGAAGGGAAGCCATAAGGAATCGTGATGAGGAGTTCCTTCAAATAATTTAACAAAATTACAAGGATCTAATAATCCTCAGCTAGTTAAGTACTGGTTGATAAATATTGATTGTTTATTTGAGTTATTGATAAAACCTAATGAGTTCAAGGTAAAATGAGCCAACTTCAAGCTTGAGAGACCTAGAAGGATGTGGTGGGAAATGCCGATGATGGTGATGAAGGATGCGATATTAGGTTGGAATAAATTCAATTTTACTTTCAATACCCAGTTCTATCCAGACTTTATGTTTTGGCTAAGGCTAATGAGTTTTTCAACCTTGATAAGGGCCATAGAACCATTGTAGAATATGAACATAATTTTGTTGAGCTTGTATAGTTTTCACCTGAAATTGTGTTGAATGAGAAGATGAATCGTAGATGGTTTATGATGGGAATTTGATTGAATATTAATTCTCAGGTTTTCTTACTGAAAATTCCTTCTTATGATTATGTGATGTATAAAGAACCGATGGTTGTCAGGGTAGATGTGAGATCCTTTTTCTCCTAGTGGTATTTTTCTTGAGTTACTTAAAATGGAAGTGAAAGAATTATAATTATCATTATGGTTCTCGACAATAGGGTTTTTCTAGAACTCATGGAATGTATGTAAGTTTCACTTTGATTTGATACTAGTGTTTAATGTTAGGGCACTCAAAATGGGTTTTCACTGAGGCACCCTATGTATGTAATTTTTTTGGAAATCCATGTCACTTGTAGAAATTATTTCATGTCTATTATTCTTCCTATTGTGTACATAGATAATATAAGCTAAAATGTACCATGGTGTGGTAAGATGCTTCATGAACAAAGAGGTTCCAGACATAGACATCCAGAATATAGATTCTTCACAAAATGGAAGAGTCTCCAGAAGAAGAATATGCGGGTCCATTGACCGTGGGAGGTACCATCACTATATATTCATCTATAGCAATTTATTTATTTATTGTTAGTGTATCTCATTCATTCATTTCTATTCATTTTGTTAATATACTTATTCTTCTTATGAATCTTTTATCTTCTATGATGGATATTACTACACCCCTGAGAATGAAGGGGGGTAGGGTCTTTGTAGTCCTACTTGTGTTTTCACATTATAGAATGTCGAGCTTACATAATATTTAGTAGTTCTCAAAATTAATAATGTTGATTTCATATTCAAAATAGTTTATCTCATTTAAAATCAATCCTAGATTGATTTTTACCTTTGGGAATCTTTTACTATGCCCAATAGAGTGTGTCATCTGTTTTAGGGAGAATGGGACCCACAGTCAAGTAGATCAAGATATTTTTATCCAGAGTTGGAAAAATTAATATCTGTGTTTGATTTGGATCTATAGTGAAAATCATTGTGTAGTGATATTCCTCCAGTTTTCATTTATTTTCCTGATGTTTTTCTTTATAACTTTTCTAGTTTTCCACCAGTATGTGAGGTAGAGTTATCTATTGATTTAGTGATAGGTACCTAGTCAGTATCCATTACTTCTATCCACATGTAACCAGATGAAGTTATTGAGTTGAAGGCTCTATTGGGTTGTAATGACCCAAAAATTCATTAATGAATATTATTATTGGTCTATTTAAATGTCTTCTGATTGTTATGTAAAACATATGCACTTATTTTGTTTTATATTTTTGGATTTTAAAATACCATTAAGAATTGTGACCGTTGCTAATATAGTTTTTGAATAGTGATCGCATGATTAGTATAAATACATGGATTTATTATAACGACATGCACTTATTACATATATAATATTGAATTTATTCAAGAAAAAACTTACTTTAACATTGAGGATCTTTTCAAGTTTATAGCTTTAGAGAATTAAGACAATAAAATCATAACATTACACATTGTTACACAGTGGATACCATTAAATCATTTTCCATTTTTCTCAGAATATAAAACATTAAAACATAAAACAAGACTCCTGGACAATTATTCAACATTTAACATGTCTTCCTTCCTTTTATTACTCATCCATTAACCTGTGAAAAATCATTTAAAAACATGGTATGATAACAAAAGCTCAGTAAGGTATGAAAAAGAAGGAAAAATCACATTAGTCCATGAATACTCATAACGTATGAAATTTTTTAAAAGACATGCTTTTCATCCATAAATACTTACTTCATGTAACATGAGATATACCAAGATCCAAAAAAACATAAATATAATAATAGAGGTATCTTGGGGAATTACTTACATAATCTTGTAACTATCTTGGCTACCTTAAAATTTGTAACCCTCACGACTACCTTACTTTGTGTAACTATCACAGTAACACTTGGAGTAACCATACGGCCGACCTCCAACTTACTCATACCCCATGCATTGGGGGAAAATATAGGTCCCACCCTTCATCATAAACAATTCCAAATAACCAAAACATAATCATACGACATAAATAATAGCATAAAAACAGTGCTTTTGAATCTTGTAAAACAGAATTTTAAAAGAGGATTTTAAAAGAAAAGTCCCTTATAAACATCATATACTTGAAGTGAGACTTAATAGAGTGGATGGAATATGTGTATAATATGTAAATACACATAATTAAACATAATATAAACAAAACCCATCACACAAACAATTTAAATAGCCCATAAATAATAAATTAGAAGGTTAACCCAAAGAATGGAAATCGGGTTAAGAATTCCCTTACCTTAGGCTTGTCTTACTTCAAATTTGTTTAAACCACCTGTATAATGATTAAAAGAGTGTTATTAGTATTTTACAGAAACATTTTCATGTTTATAACATCTTATATGGTCCTTTCATCAGCTTAGTTCACCCCTTAATTGTTAGTATTTTGTTCCTTATATTATTTTGGGAGAGTTCTTTTGTGATTTTTACGATCGGTTCATGATGAATCGTTCTAGTTGATTGGAAGTGAAACTCCAGAATTGGAATGGATTCGTATTTACATATTTCCAGTACCATAAATTATACCATTTATCACTTTGATTCTTTATATGAGGATGATTCATTAGATAAAACATTAATGATGTTCGTTTAGATCATTTAAGTGGTTCTTTGATAATAACAACCTCTTTTTGTCCTTTAAATTCGAAACATGAGTAAAAAAGAATTCCAGAACCTTATATTATTAATAAAACATATATTATAACCTGGTTCAACCATATAAATTGTTTCATGACCAGACTTTAAAGAATTAATGGAAATTGAAAATACATCGTCCACGATGTCGGTAATTCGACATAAATGGACAATGTTTTCTTTGATTCTTTAAATAAGTGGAAGAGGAGAAGAATACTGGTGAGGAATTTTCCATAAACATGAAAACATAATTCATATACATGATTCTATAGATTTCATGCCTCTTGGACAAGAGGGATTGAGGAAATAAGAAAAAAAATCATTAAATAAAAGAAAATCATGACAAATTTCTCGTGAAAATTCAGCAGTCTAACGACGTCTCTTAAAATTTCATAAAAAACAAGATTTATGAGAGGAATGGAATATCTCATCATTCATAAAAAATTTGGACAGTAAGGGGAAATATTTAATGAAATATCCCAACAAAAAGACAAAGGGAATGGAAGAGAATAACATAAAATGAAAGAAAAGAAAGAAAATAAAAGAGGTTATTTACCTCTTGATCTGTTCTCCTTGAGATCCTTCTTAAGGGATTTGATTATGGTATTTTGGTGAGAACAGAAGCTATAGGACGTGGGGAAGAAGATTGGGGAGGGAATTTGGCAGAAATTAGACAATTCTCAAGTCTTGAGAGGTGTGGGAGGAAGAGGGGAGTGAGGGTGGTATTTATAATGGAGGTGGGGAGGTATTTTAGATTATTTTAATCATTATTTTAATATTTTTATCAAGACTATGAATAATCTCAAATCAAGTGGCCCGAAATAGTGATTATATCATGTGAGTTCTAAGCAAGTGTCCTTGCATCACTTATGATGTCATAAATAGTGCATTTTTACTGATAAATTGATTATACGTTATTTTATCATATTTCACTATTCACCGAAAATTCAAGAGTTTCAGAAAAATAACAAAAATTTACCCCAACCATTTTTTGAAATGAACTCCATTTTTCAAAAATAATTTTTGAAATATTATTAATTTAATTTTTAAATAAGATCACAGTTAATTCGAAAAATAACAATATTGAAGTGCAATTAGTTGTATGTGACATTGGAAAATTAATTAAGATCCCATTATCCTATTGCCTTGGGAAAATAAAATAATAATATTATTTACTATTCATGAGGTCATATTATTATTCATATTACTATTCATATTACTATTCATAAGGGTATGTTACTATTCACCAAAAAAACAAGTTTGTTTCATCAGACTCTATATAACATACTGAACACAATTGTACATGACAGTTTCTTGAAATTAAAAACATAGAAGAAATAAAATTATGTTTAAAGGATACTTATAAATATATACCTTAAACAAAATTTCAAGAATTTTCAATTTATTTTTAGAAAACATTGGGATGTTAAATTATCCCCACCTTCTTGAAATTTCGTCCTCGCAATTTTATTTACTTATTAAACAACTGAGGGTATTTTTATCTCATAGCATTTTCAGACTCCCATGTTGCTTCTTCAACCATGTAGTTTCTCCACAAAACCATTACCTAGTGGATTACCTTATTCCGCATTACCTGTTCTCTTCGATCAAGAATCTGAACCGGTTTTTCATCATAAGAACGGTTCTCTGCCAGGTGAACTGCTTCCGGGATCAAGACATGTGATGAATTTGGAACATACTTTCTCAACAACGAAACATGAAAAAAATTGTGTACCTGAAACAAGCTCGGAGGCAAAGCTATGCAGTATGAAACTATTCCAACTTTATCCAAGATTTTAAAAGGACTGATGAACCGTGGACTTAGTTTCCCTTTCTTAACGAAACACATCACAATTTTCCAAGGAGATATTTTAATGAAAACATTGTCACCTACCACGAAAGAGAAGTATTTCCTTCTGTTATCTACACAACTTTTTTTCCTGTTCTAAGCTGTCCTCATGTGTTGCTGGATCATCCTCACTTTCTCAGCCACTTCTTCTACTAGTTTTGGCCCAATCAACTTTCTTTCACCGACTTCATCCCAAAACGTAGGAGTCCGACACCTCTTTCCATACAAGGCCTCAAAAGGTGCCATATGAATACTGGAATGAAAAATTTTACTATAAGAAAACTCAACTAAAGAAAGATGATGATCCCAACTTCCCTGATAGTCCATTAAACAAGCTCAAAGCATATCCTCCAAAGTTTGAACCGTTCGTTCTGACTGCCCATCTGATTGAGGATGAAAATATGTACTAAAATTCAACTATGTGCCCAAAGACTTCTGAAGTCCCTTCAAAAATTTAGAAGTGAACCTGGGATATTGGTAAGATACAATGGAAATAGGAACTCCATGTAACCTGAAAATCTCCTTGAGGTACAATCGAGAAAGCTGATCCAATGTCATTGTATCTCGAATAGAAAGAAAATGCGCAGACTTTGTTAGCCGATCAACAATAACCCAAATCATATTGTTACCTCGAGAAGTCTTTGGTAGTCCCACCACAAAATCCATGGATATATTTTCCCATTTCCACTCTGTCACAGGAAAAGGCTGAAGCATCCCCTTTGGTAACTTCCGCTCTACTATAACCTGCTGACATGTAAAACATTTCATTGTAAAATTAGCAAAATCTCCTTTCATCCCATTCCACCAATAATACTCTCGAAGCTCTCTGTACATCTTAGTAATTCCAGGATGAATAGAAAATGGAGAAAAATGAGCTTCACACAACAATTATTTCTTCAACTGGGAATCACAAGGAACACACAAACTTTTTCCAAATCTTAAAACACAATCTTTATCAAGATTAAATTTTGTCAACTTACCCATTTTAACCAATTCTACCTTTTTTTGTAGCTCACGGTCTTCCCTCTGCGCTTTCATAATTCTGTCTGACAACGAAGACTGCACTGAAACCTGAAACAAAAAAAGAGGTATTCCCTGCACCAACAACTTCCAATCCAAAATTCATCAAATCATTAATCAAGCGATCATGTTACAAACGTGGCATGGTTAATGATGCATGATGTTTCTGACTTAAGAAATCCGCTACTTTTTTTGCTTTTATAGGATGGTAATTGATCGTGCAGTCATAATCATTTATCAGTTCTAACCATCTTCTCTGCCTCATGTTTAATTCCTTCTGAGTGAATATATACTTTTACTTTTATGGTCAGTATATATTTGGCATTTGGTTCCGTATAGATGATGCCTCCAAATTTTCAAAGCAAAAATCACATCTGCCAATTCCAAATCATGTGTGGGATAATTTCGCTCATGAGGTTTAAGTTGTCTTGAATCATAGGCAATTACCTAATCATTCTGCATCAAAACACAACCAAGTCCCTTCAAAGAGGCATCACTGTAGATGAAAAACTCACCATTCTGGGAAGGTAAGGCCAAAACTGGAGCATTCAACAATCACTTCTTTAGTTCCTGAAAAAAACATCACATTCCTCTTTCCAAACAAATTTAACCCCTTTCCGTGTTAACTTATTTATCAGGCTAGATAACCGTGCAAAGTTCTTAACAAACCATTGGTAATAACATGCTAATCCCAGAAAACTACGAATCTCTATAACATTAGTGGGTCTTGGCCATTCATAAACTACTTTTGTTTTGGCAGCATCAAATGTTATTCCATCCTTATTTACAATGTGCCCAAGGAAAGAAATCTATTGCAACCAAAAATCACACTTGCTGAATTTTCCATATAGTTTCTTTTCTTTTAAAGTTTGTAAAACAACCCTTAGATGTTTTTCATGCTCCTCTTTATTTTTAGAAAAAACCAGAATGTCATCAATAAATACAACCAAAAACTTATCCAAGAACTCATGAAATACTCTATTCATAAGATTCATGAATACAGTAGGTGCATTAGTTAACCCAAATGGCGTAACAACAAATTCATAATGCCCATATCTAGTACGAAAGGCTGTTTTCGGGATGTCATCCTCCTCCACCTTCAGGTGATGGTATCCGGATCTCAAGTCAATCTTGGAAAAGTACTGAACTCCCTGGAGCTGATCAAACAAGTCATCAATATCAGGCAAAGGATACTTGTTTTTAACAGTTATGTTATTCAAAGATCTATAATCAATGAAAAGTCTCATGGAACCATCTTTCTTTTTAACAAACAAAATAGGGGCTCCCCATGGTGATGTGCTGGGACGAATGAAACCTTTGACAAGTAAATACTACAACTGATTTTTCAATTCAAGAAGTTCTATTGGAGCCATACGATATGGGGGTTTCGAATTTGGATTAGCATCAGGAACTAAGCCAATTGTGAATTCGACTTCTCGTTCAGGTATGACACTGGGTAACTCCTCAAAAAAAACATCAAGGTATCCATTTACCACTGGCACATCATTAATTTGAATAGTTACCTTGTTTTCAACAATATGAGTAAGATAAATTTCACTTCCATCTTTCAGTAGTTTCTCAGATTCCTGATATGTTATCAATTGTATGGGTTCATTCTTGTATACAAACTTAAACTCTTTCTGAAAAACAACTTCTTTAGCTCTATAGTCAATCTTAGCATGATAATCAGAAAGCCAGTCCATCCACAAAATATCATCAAACTCGACTAAGGGTAAAACAACAAGGTTTGCAGGTAAAGTCTTTCCACATACCACAATAGAAATATTATTGTAATTCCTCTTTGCTATAACATTTCCCCCGATGTTTTAACAATATGTTCAGGTCTCATTTTTTGAGGTGATATTTCCAATTTACTGGATAATTTCTCAGAGATGAAGGAATGTGTATACCCCATATCAAACAAAACTTTTGCAAAATCAGAATGAACAAAAAAAGTACCTGATACAACTTCATTGGATGGCCCAACACCTGCTGACGTAGTCGCAAAGGATCTCACTATACCTTTCTGCTTGTAGCCTGGCTTCTTTGCAACAATTGGATCCCTCTTTGGACATGAATTTGAATAGTGACCCATCTCACCACATTTAAAACACATTACAGTTTTCTTATCAGGATTTGTTTTTGGGTCATTTTCATTAAAATCCCGGACCATATATCCAAAATTACCACATTTAAAACACTTCCCAATTTTGATAAGACGTTCCCCAGGGTGCTTCTTGCCACACTTTTCACAAACTGGAAACCTGATTTTCTTACCATCAGATTTCTTTGGTTGATTCATACCCATTTCTTGCCAACTGGACCTCTTCTTCACTTTGTTTCCAAAATGCATGTGATCGTCAACAAACTCCATCTCTACCGTCTCAGTACATCTGACAAGTTTCTCATAACTTTTGAATTCACAGGAAGCCAATGCCCTTCTATACCTTGGCTTCAATCCTGAGTAAAAGCGGTTGATTTTCTATCGAGATCCAGAATAAGATTTGGAGCATACCTCGCCAGTCGAGTGAAGATCGCCTCATACATAGCCACTGAATCTTCCTCCTTTTGTTTCAATTCAAGGAATTGCTTCTGCATTCTAAGTCACACCACCTTAGGAAAATATTTTTCAAGAAAAAGACTTTTAAATTCATCCCACACTAAGGCATCAAAATCATATCTACCCCTGATATTCCTTACCATTGACCACCACTGATCAGCTTCCCCTTCAAAACGATAAATAGAAAGACTTACCTTTTGATTTTCCTAACATCCCATAACATGAAATATCTTTTCAAAGGAATTAATCCATCCTTTTGCTGCCACTTGGTCAGAAGATCCATTGAATACAGAAGGATGTTGTCTCATAAAATGTTCCACCACTATCATGTTCTGTTGGGGTACCTCTATTTGTTCTCTTGCATGGATGCCACCACCATTTATTGCCTGCGTTAGCTGAGCCATTACTGTCACAAACTGCTCGGTTCCAATCCCTACCATTCCGGGCTGTAGATCCGGAAGGATGTCATTCTGTCGGTTCCTATCCTCTTCAACATCCATATTTCTTCTTTAGACAACCATTCTAAAAAAACATTTCTTAGATGAAGCAACATGGTAATCTTTAAATGCTATAACAAATTAAATATAGAGTGAAAATCATTTATGGTATTCTATTAGCATCACTCTAACCCCTAAAGTTATCTTAACCATCCTATGATACCAACTATAACGACCCACACTTATTACATACATAATCTTGAATTTATTCAAGAAAAAACTTACTATTACATTGAGGATATTTTCATGTTTAGAGCTTTAGAGAATTAAGACATAACATTCATAACATTACACATTGTTACATAGTGGATACCATAAAATCATTTTCCATTTTTCTCAGAATATAAAACATTAAAACTTAAAACAAGACTCCTTGAAAATTCTTCAACATTTAACATGTCTTCCTTCATTGTATTAATCATCCATTAACCTGTGAAAAATCATTTAAAAACTTGGGATGAGCACAAAAGCTCAGTAAGGTATGAAAAAGAAGGAAAAATCACATTAGTCCATGAATACTCATAACGTATGAAAACATTTTTAAAAGACATGATTTTCATCCATAAATACTTACTTCGTGTAACATGAGATATACAGAAGATCCAAAAAAACATAAATATAATCATAGAGGTATCTTGGGGCATTACTTACATAATCTTGTAACCATCTTGGCTACCTTGAAATTTGTAACCCTCACGGCTACCTTACTTTGTGTAACCATCACAGTTACACTTGGAGTAACCATACGACCGACCTCCAACTTACTCATAACCAATGCATTGGAGGGAAATATAGGTCCCACCCTTCATCATAAACAATTCCCAATAACCAAAACATAATCATACAACATAAATAATAGCATAAAAAAAATTCTTTTGAATCTTGTAAAATAGAATTTTAAAAGAAGATTTTAGAAGAAAAGTCCCTTATAAACATCATATACTTGAAGTGAGACTTAATAGAGTGGATGGAATATGTATATACTCTGGAAATACACATAATGAAACATAATATAAACATAACCCATCACACAAACAATTTAAATAGCCCATAAATATTAAATTAGAAGGTTAACACAAAGAATGGAAATCAGGTTAAGAATTCCCTTACCTTTGGTTTGTCTTACTTAAAATTTGTTTAAACCTCCTTTATAATGATTAAAAGAGTTCTATTAGTATTTTAAAGAAACATGTTCATGTTTATAACTTATTATAAGGTCCTTTAATCACCTCATTTCACCCCTTAATTTTTAGTATTTTGTTCCTTGCATTATTTTGGGTGAGTTTTGTTTTGTGATTTTTACGATTGGTTCATGATGAATCGTTCTTGTTGATTGGAAGTGAAACTCCAGAATTGGAATGTTTTAGTATTTAAATATTTCCAGTACCATAAATTATACAATTTATCACTTTGATTATTTATATGAGGATGATTCATTAGATAAAACAATAATGATGTTCGTTTAGATCATTTAAGTGGTTCTTTGATAATAACAACCTCTTTTTGTCTTTTAAATTTGAAACATGAGTAAAAAAGAATTCCAAAACCTTATATAATTCATAAAACATATATCATTACCTGGTTCAACCATATAAAAGGTTTCATGACTAGAATTTAAAGAATTAATGGAAATTGAAAATACATCGTCCACAATGTCGGTAATTCGACACAAATGGACAATGTTTTTTTTGATTCTTTAAATAAGTGGAAGAGGAGAATAATTATGATGAGGAATTTTCCATAAACATGAAAACATAATTAATATACATTATTCTAGAGATTTCATGCCTCTTGCATAAGAGGGAGTGAGGAAAGAAGAAAAACGAATCATGAAATAAAAGAAAATCATGAGAAATTTCTCGCGAAAATTCAGCAGCCTAACGACGTCTCTTAAAATTTCATAAAAACAAGATTGATGAGAGGAATGGAATATCTCATCATTCATAAAAAATTTGGAGAGTAAGGGAAAATATTTAATGAAATATCCCAACAAAAGACAAAGGTAATGGAAGAGAATAATAAAAAATGAAGGAAAAGAAAGAAAATAAAAGAGGTTGTTTACCTCTTTATATCTTCTCCTTGAGATCCTTTTTAAGGGATTTGATTTCGGTCTTTTGGTGAGACCAAAAACTCTAGTACGTGGGGAAGAAGATTGGGGAGGGAATTTGGCAGAAATTAGACAATGCTCAAGGCTTGAGAGGTGTAGGAGGAATAGGGGAGTGAGGGTGGTATTTCTAGTGGAGGTGGGGAGGTATTTTAGATTATTTTAATCATTATTATAATATTTTTATCAAGACTATGAATAATATCAAATCAAGTGGCCCTAAATAGTGATGATATCATGTGAATTCAAAGAAAGTGGCATTGCATCACTTATGATGTAATAAATAATGCATTTTTACTGATAAATTGATTATACGGTATTTTATCGTATTTCACTATTCACCGAAAATTCAAGAGTTTCAGAAATATACCAAAAATTTACCCCAAAAATTTTTCGAAATGAACTCCATTTTTCAAAAATAATTTTCTAAATATTATTAATTTAATTTTTAAATAAGATCACAGTTAATTCAAAAAATAATAATATTGAAGTGCAATTAGTTTTATGTGACATTGGAAAATTAATTATGATCCCATTATCCTATTGCCTTGGGAATATAAAATAATAATATTATTTACTATTCATGAGGTCATATTACTATTCATATTACTATTCATATTACTATTCATAAGGGTATGTTACTATTCACCAAAAAACAAGTTTGTTTTATCAGACTCTAAATAACATACTGAACACAATTGTAGACGACAGTTTCTTGACATTCAAAACATAGAATAAATAAAATTTTGTTTAAAGGATACTTATAAATATATACCTTAAACAAAATTTCAAGCATTTTCAATTTATTTTTAGAAAACCTTGGGATGTTACATTTCTCAAATCCAATTTACTCAGACAATGGAAGCAATGCCCTCATCAAGTAGACATGCCCCATAGGAAGCCCATTTTTAGAAGCTCAGAAAGGAGGTTGCATCATTGGGCTTCGCTTCTAACCAAGTCCAAGCTGAGCTTGAACACGTTAAGCTCGAGCAGAACCACCTACAAGAGAAGTGGAAGTTGATAGAAATTACCACCCGAAAGTTATTATCTGAGCCACCCAAGAGTCCGTTACCATCACACACATTACCCTTTGGTCTTATGCAGGTGTTATAAGTGGTTATGTAATGAGACCCTATGACCATGACTATGTACGTTATTCTTTTATAGAGAATATACATTCTTTTTATTGTTACTTTGTAATTTTTTTTAAATGACAAATAGTATTTTTAGTTAATATTCAAATGAGAAATATATTTTGATGAATTAATGGATTTATGAACTAAATAATATTTTAATAAAATAATAATATTATTATTAAATTAATATTTATTAAATATAAATTATTATATAATTTTATGAAAGCAATTGTCATTTTTATTAAGGTTTGAAAGCTGTATTTGTCAAAACCCATGAACTTTCAATAAATATCGATTATAATTTTAAATGTAAAAATTCACATTTAAAAAAAAATATTTATATAAAATGATTATTATTTTTTCAATCATGATATTGAAATTATCCAATGGTGAATTTTTCATAATTTTCTAAGAGAGTTGAATTTTTGGGTAAAAATTAAATACCCTTTTAATATATATTGTGTTTTATGACATACAAATGAAATAATAGTAATGTAGTAAAATAATATAAACATTATTTTGGGCCAATATATGTTTTACCATTAAAATAATGTGATTTTGGGTTTGTTTGATTTATTTTAGAAATCTTTTTCTGAACCTTCAAGGCTTATAAAATATTTTGTCTTTTTAAATTGTTTTCATTCAGAGTGTGACTCCCCTCCACATAAGCAACCCTATTATTTTAAAAATTTAGGCTCTTGGACTTATAAAATACTATTTTCCACTCCACTTTGGAAAAATACATAGGCCAAAAACATGCGATGGTTTGTGGTTTTGATTAGTTTAATGTGAGGTGTCCCAAACCTAAATAACTAAGAATTCCCTCTCCTTTATTATATAAACCCACCCAAGCTCCTACTTCCTCTTCCCTCAAATCCTATGGAGTTCAACTATCCCCATGAATCCTATCTCTGTAATACTCCCAAGGTTACCCAAGCTCCCAAGAATCCTATCTCAAGCCTCTCCCAAACTTTTGGGATCTCACTTCCAAGTAATGTATTTCTTTCTTTCCCATTTTGTCCAATTTTCATTAAGTTGTTATTCCCTTTTGTTATCAATTAAAAATTTCGGGGTTTAATTTTTCACCTTCCACATATTTCACTCGTTATTGTTTTTATGATAGGAGACCCATTTCTCTCTCATTAATGCCTCCCATGTACACCCATTACCATGTTGAAATTCCGTGAGGGATTTCTCTCTATTTATTTACATCTAAGTAATTCTTTTGTATTGTGCATATAAATCCCATTAATTTTGTTGGGACATGTATCTATATGACCCCTTACTATCTATTTAATTTAAATATTATGATAAAATCCTTTCACTCTCAATAACCATTTTTTATGAGTTTTTATTTCACACTGTTATGCTGCCTAAATTGCACTACGATTTTCAAAGCCAATGTCATTGTGTAGTGAATACCGTGCCCATTTATCTATCAAGGGTATTAAACTTTATGAAAATTTACTTATTGGTTATAAATTTTCATGTATATATTTCACATCCTTTTATCATGGAATAAATGATGGCGATTGATTCCACGTTGTATGATCCATGTGGCACACTTATGTATGAAATGAAATGTATAAGAAGGGTGTGCCCTGATCGCACTCCAACGCATTGGGTAAAGTATAGTATTATGATAAATCATGAGAAATGAGTATTGAATCATAAAAATTAATTATCAACTAGGGTTTACTCCTACTTCATGTGCAATGGGGGTTTACTCAAGCTCCATGTGCAAGGATCCTTCGATCATGCTAAATTCCATGTTAAGAGTTGTTTCCACATTTCCATGTTATGATTATCATTCTTTTTCATTCCTTTATGTTCATGTTTCTCTTGAGCTCCATTTATATTCCTATTGTATATGATTTATTGTATTCCTCATGTTATTCCATGTTTATTCCCTTATGGGGCTTTATAACTCACCCTTTCCATTTACATGTCCTCAGGTTATCCTATGAAAAGTACATGAGAATGTAGTGGTCATGTAAAGGAAGTTTTAAATAAGATGTTGTTACTATGCTTTACATTGATATATAATTTTCCTAAGCCCCAAATACACTAGACCTCTCAATATTCTTTGTTGTAACATGTTCAGTTTTTATGTAATAAATCATGTTTAAGAATGTAATAAAGAGCAGGGTTGCATAGTTGGTATCTGAGGATAGGTTTTGTTATTATTGGGATTAGGATTAGAAAACACAAGTAAAATCCTTAGGGATAAGACTAAGTATAATAAAAAAATCTATAAGTTTTGGTGAGTATTGAGTAATTGGTTTTTCAAGCAAATACATCCTTGTCTGGATATGAGCATGTAAAGGTGGCTCCGACATATATGTACCTAGGAGTAAAAACTTCGATAAGGAGTTTCAGGCTTGACCCGGGGTATCCTAGTACATGAAAATGGACCTTGAATCACAGTTGTTTATGACACTCATGAGGGATACACATTGGTAAATTCATAGGCTTAGTATGAATCATTATTAAGGAAATTTAAAAAAATCCCCTAAGAATATATGTAATATAACATATATTGAAGCCTATAGATTCATAAGATAAGAAAATAAAATCTATTTATAAGTAATATATTTTTTCCTTATATTACCCTTTATGTGTTACATCCATCTTTCCTTTTATTCCATCCAATGGCCAGTAATAGGAGGAATCAGGCCAAAAACCGATGTGAAGATCAATGTGATGACTGTGCTAATGAGAAGCCCAATCCGATGGGAGCGGGAATCACGAACTTTGTCACGATTCTCTCTCAGTTAACTCAAGATTTGAATAGAAACATGGGTCAAGAGGAACGTTCAACCCCACTAAGAAAGAACAAGTCACTATCAAGAGCTTAATGAGACAAAGGCCTCCTACTTTTAATGGATCATCTGATCCCTCAATCAATGAGAAATGGATCAACTCTATTAAAAAGATCTTCTCCATCCTTCAATGTTCCAAATAAGAGAAGGTTCTCCGGGATGCTTATTCTATGGAGTGTGAAGCCTATCAATTATGGACATTTATCAAAAATACAATGCATGAGGAGGTCATCAAGGTGTTTGAATGGAAGTATTTCAAAAATATGTTTTTTGATAAATATTTTCCATGCACCCCCAGTCTTAAGATGGAAATGGACTTTCTTGGACTCAAGAAAAAAAAAGTCAAATCTTTCAGAGCATATGAGGAAAACTTCACAAGTCATGCATGATACACTTCTGGCTTTGTCATTACCCCTGAATGCAAGGTTGGCCACTTCTTTGGTTTGCTGAAACCTAGCCTGTGGAAGGCCCTGACGATCCACAACATCGATAGTTATGAGGAAATTGTCCGATGTGACCTCATGGTAGAAATGGAGATCATAGAACCTAAACGGTATCATGGGGATAAGAAGCATAATATGCAATTCAATTAAGGAGGTCTGATGGATAAATCCAATGGTGCAATGATAATATAGTACCCCACTTTCCAATGGTGCGGATAGAAGCACCCTTGAAATTGTCGGAAGGGGACAAGGAAATGCTTTAGGTGTGGAAGAGAAGGATACCTAGGAATTAACTGCTGAAAAAAACCCGCAACTACGACAGATGAGAGGAAGGATATGTTTGACTCTCAATGAATTATTCATCGCTCCAACTGCAAAAAACCAGGAAATCTTTCAATGTAGTGCCCTAACACAAGGGTTTTCAAAGGCAACCAACAACCTCCAAGGCAGCAAGGGCGAGCTTTTTCCATCACTACTGCAGATGTAAACCCCGAAAATTAAGAGTTGAAAGGTATTCTAGTTATTCATTCAAGAATAGAGAATTCCCTTTTTGATTATGGTTATATTACTTCTTTTATATCCCTAAATTTTAGTAGAACTATCTCAACACCACCACAAATAATGGATGTAAAGATGTCGGTGAGTATAGAAAATGGGGCAATCATTTTATCCCATGAATAGAACTCCTCCCCTATCATAATTGGTGGATTGAACTTCCTGGTGAACCTCATCACACTCCTAATGGTAGAATTTGATGCATTTATATACATGGATTAGATTTTCTTATATAGTGCCAACATAAATGGTCTTGAGAGGAAAATCACTCTCTATGTGGAGAATCAACCCCCGATTCTGTACAAGTGCAAGGATGAAGATGAATATTCTTTAACTCCATCATCTCAAGCATAGATATTACTTCCCTATGAGAAAACATATCTAGCTTAGATGATTGAGTCTAATGAGGCAACCATCCTAGAAGATATGCCTATTGTGAGGGAATTCTATGAAGTATTTCTCGAGGACTTAACTGGTCTTCCTCCTAGAAGAGATGTTGAATTCTCAATTGATCTTATACTTGGGGAGTTTCCAATATCCAAGACTCTGTATAGAATGGATTTTGTGGAGCTTGATGAGCTGAAAAATCAACTACAGGAGAATCGGGATAAAGGGTTTATACACCCATGTGCTTCACCATGGGGTGCACCAGTCCTCTTCGTCAAGAAGAAGGATGGGTCAATGCACATTTGCATCAATTATAACAAGCATAAAAAAATAATGATAATGAACAAGTATCCTCTACCAAGAATTGATGAATTGTTCGATCAACTGCATGGATCACAATACTTCTCCAAGGTAGAATTGGAGTCAGGATATTATCAAGTAAGGGTGAAGAGGGAAGATATCCCAAAGACTGCTTTTCCTACAAGATACGAGAACTATGAATTCATAGTAATACCTTTTGGACTCACTAATTCTTGAAAAATCATTATGGAAATGATTAATAGAGTCCTTAGATATTAACTCGAAAAATTTGAGATAGACTTTATAGATGATATTCTAATATACTCCAAAACTAAGGAGGATCATAAGGTGCATCTAAGGACTGCACTAGAGACCTTACGAAAGAATAAGATCTATGGAAAGTATAGAATGTGAGAATTTTGGTTGAAGGTGCTCTCATTCTTAGGTCATACCATCAAAAGAAATGTGATATATACGGATTCCTCAAAGACAACTACAATAGAGGGATGGATGAGGGTAACATGGGTAACAGATATATGTATCTTTTTGGGTTATATGGATATTATAAACGATATTTTATAAATCTCTCACGATTATCCAATCCTGTAACCAAGATAAATCTGAAGGAAGTAAATTTTTTTTGGAGCGATGAATGTGAAGAAAGCATCAAGGAGTTGAAAAGGAGGCTGATAACTACGCCCGTTCTCACATTACCCATAAGTGGATAACTTTTTGTTGTATTCAGTGATGCTTCAAAGAAGGGAATGGGATGTGTGTTGATGAAAAATGAAAAACTCATTGCCTATTCTTCAAGGAAATTGAATGTTCATGAGAAGAATTATCCAACACATGATTTGGAGATGGCTATGGTGATCTATGCTTTAAAAATTTTGCGGCATTATCTCTTTGGGGAGAAGTGTGGAATATATACAGACCAGAAAAGCCTCATATATATATTCACACAGAAAGAGTTGAACATGAACCATTGAATATGGTTAGATATGATCAAAGACTATGACTTTTCAATCTATTACCACCCTAGGAAAGCGATCAAGGTGGAAGTTTCTCTAAGTATAAAGTACCCAACAATTCTATCATTTATGAGAATTGAAAAGGAAGTAATCTTCATAGATTTGATGAAGATGGACATGGGAATCATAAAGAAGGTAACATCATCAATCCTTTCACAAATGATTTCTCAACCATCTCTTTTGGAAAGGTTAAAGGATGCTCCAAAGGATGATGTGGGAATTCCGAAGAATGTGGAAGCTATCAGAAATGAGAAATCCTCGGAGTTAAATGTTAATGAATAAGGAATTGTGATATTTGGGAAAAGATTATGTGTTCTATAAAGTTTTGAGCTAAAGAAATAAATTTTTGATGATGCACATAGTTCAAATTTCACTATTCACCAATGAAACACCAAGATGTATCGAGATATATAAGATAATTATTAGTGGTATAATATGAAGAATGATATCACCGAATATACATCAAAGTGCCTAGTGTGTCAGCAAGTGAAGGAAGAGAGGAAGAAGTCTAAGGGGATGATGCAACCATTTCCCATACCTGCATGGAAATGAGAGAACATCACCATGGACATTGTCACTGGACTTCTGAAGACATTTGAAGGCAAAAATGCAATATGGGTTTTTGTGGATCATTTTACAAAGTTTGTACACTTCATTGTAATTCATGAGGATTTATCATTGGATCAACTGGCACAGATATACATCAAGGAAGTGGTAAGGCTACATGGAGTACCACTATCTATTGTATCTAATCACGATCCAAGATTCACCTCTAAGTTTTGGAAGAGTCTTCAAAATGCGTTGGATAATGAACTAAACATCAATAAGGCCAACTATCCTCAAACTGATGGACAATCTAAGTGAACTATTTAGACACAAGAATATATGTTAAGATCATGTTAAATGGAATTTAAAGGAGGTTGGTATAAACATCTTCCTCTAGTTGAATTATCTTATAATAATAATTTCCACTCGATCATTCAAATGTCACCTTATAAATCCCTGTATGGGAAGAGGTGAAGAGCACTGACATATTGGGATGCAGTTGGTGTGTGTGAGCTATTAGGACCAAAAATGGTCTAAGAAATGTTGGAGAAGGTGAAAACCATTCCACAACATATTAAGGCAGGCCCGAGTCGATAGAAGAGTTATGCAGATGACCATCGACGAGACCTTGAGTATAAATATTGGGACATGATATTTCATCACATATCTTCGTGGATGAATGTCATGAGGTTTAGAAAGAAAGAGAAGTTAAGTCCTAGTCACATCGGCCCCTTTGACATTCTTGATCATGTAGGGGCTATTGCCTATCAAAAAACACTTCCACCTACCATGGAAAAAGTACTTGATATCCTTCATGTATCCCTCTTAATGAAGTACATACAAGACCCTTCACATGTACTCTCTTTATAGGTAGTACAACTAGCGGATGATCTTTCTTACGAGGTGCAACAAGAGAAGATATTAGATCGTAGAGAAAAAGTTCTATGAAATAAGACAATGCCCCTCGTGAATGTGTTGTGGAGAAATCCACATGTTTGAAGAAAAGTTGTGGGAATCAGAGGAAGTGATGAAGCAAAGTTACCCAAATCTATTTTATTGTGGGAAAAGTAAATTTGGAGGGAAACTTTCTTAAGGGGGAAGATTGTAATGACCCAAAAATTCATTAATGAAAATTCCTCTTGGTCTATTTAAATGTATTCTTATGGAAATGTAAAAAGTATGAACTTACTTGTTTATATGTTTTTGATTTTAAAATACCGTTACAAATTATGACCATTTCTAATATAGCCATTGAATAGTGATCACATTATTAGTATAAATATAGGGCTTTGACCAATCCAATTTACTCAGATGAAGGAAGAATTGGCCTCATCCATTAGACTTTCCCTGTATAAATCCCATTTTTCAGAGCTTGGAAAGGAGGTCATGTCATTGGGATTCACTCTTGTCCAAGCCCAAGCAAAGCATGAACACGTTAAGCTCGAGTAGAACCACCTACGAGAAAAGTGGATGTTGATAGAGATTACCACCAGAGCGATGTTATCCATGCCACCCAAGAGCATGTAACCATCACAAAACTTACCCTTCGGTCTTATGTGGGTGTTATAAGGGGTTATTTAATTAGACCCTAGCACTATGACTATGTACATTATTCTTTTATCGAGAATATACATTATTTTTATTGTCACTTTGTAAATGTTTTTTAAATCCCAAAAAGTATTTTTAGTTAATATTCAACCAAGAAATATATTTTGATGAAATAATGGATTTATGAATTAAATTATATTTTAATAAAATATTATTATTAAAATTAAATTAATTTTTGTTAAATATAAATTATCATATAATTTTATGAATGCAACTGTCATTTTTATTAAGGTTTGAAAGCTGTTTTTGTCAAAAACCATGAATTTTTATTATATATTGGTTGTTATTTAAAAAAAAATTAACTTATTTAGAAACTTATTTAGATAAAATGAATATTATTTTTGGAATCAGGATGTCGAAATTATCCAATGGTGAATGTTTCCTTATTTTCTGAGTTAGTCGAATTTCTGGGTAAAAATTAAATACCGTTTAAATATATAAGGTGTTTTATGACATCATAATGACCCAATAGTGATGTCATAAAATAATCTAAAAATTATTTTCGTAAAATATATGTTTTACCATTAAAATAATTTAATTTTTGTTTTGTTTGATTTATTTTAAAAATCATTAGTGGACCCTTCAAGGTTTATAAAACATTTTGTCTTTTTAAATTGTTTTCCTTGAGAGTGCTAATCACCTCAACATATGAAACCCTATTATATTTTGAATTTAGGCCATTGGCCTTATAAAATATTATTTTCCACTCCCCTATTTCAAAAACCATGGGAAAAAATCTTGGGATGGTTTGTGGTTCTGATTAGTTTAATGTGAGGTGTCCCAAACCTGAATAATAAATAATTCCCTCTCCTTTCCTATATAAACCCACCCAAGCTCCCACTTCCTCTTCACTAAAAGAATTTATAGTTCTACCAACCCCTACCCTCCTTTATCTATAATCCTCCCAAGGTGACCCAAGCTTCCAATAAGCTTCTCTCAAGCCTCTCCCACGCTTTTGGGATCACACTTCCAAGTAAGGGATTTCTTCCTTTCTCATTTTTGTCCAATTTTCTATTAGTTGTTATGAACTTTTTTCAATTAAAAATTTTGGTTATTATTTTTCACCTCCCCATACTTCCCTATTTATGTTTGGATAATGGGATACTTCTTTTTTCCTCATTAATTCCTCCCATGTACACCCGTTACCATGCTGAAATTTAGTGAGATATTTCTCTCTCCTCATTTACATCTAAGTAATTCTTTTGTATTATGCATCTAAAATCCATTACGTTTGTTGGGAAATGAATCTATATGACCCATTACTGTCCATTTAATGTAAATATGATGATACACCCCTTTATCTCTCATCAACCATTTTTTATGTGTTCTTATTTCACGCTGTTATGTTGCCCAAATTACACTATGATTTTCCAAGCCGATGTCATTGTTTAGTGAATACAATGCCCATTTCTCTATCAAGGGTATTCACCTTTATACACATTTAATTATTGATTATATAGCTTCATTTTTGTATTCTACATCCATTTATCATGTTATAAATGATGATGATTGATTCCACATTGTATGATCCATGTGGCACACTTGTGCATGAAATGAAATGTTTAAGAAGGGTGCTCCCTGATAGAGCTCCAATGCATTGGGTAATGTATAGTATCATGATACATCATGTGAAATGAGTATCCACTCATGGTAATTCATGTGAAATGAGGGTTTAATCATGATTCATGTGAAATGAGGTTTTACTCATGCACTATGTGCAGTGAGACTTGGCTCATGCTAAATTCCATGTTAAGCGTTGTTACCACATTTCCATGTTATGATTATCGTGATTTATAAATCCTTTATGTTCATGTTTCTATTTTTATCCATTTATATGCCTATTTTATAACATGTATTGTATTTATCTTGTTATTACATGTTTATTCCCTTAGTGATATTTACAGCTTACCCTTTTCTTATGCATGTCCTCATGTTCTACTATACAATGCTTTGTACGAGGTAATATAGTGGTCATGTAAAGGATATTTTCAATAAGATGTTGTTTCCATGGTTTATGTTGTTGTGTAATATTTCTAATCCCCAATGACACTAGACCACTTGATCTTCTATGTTGTATCAAGAAAAGGTTTTATGTAATAAATCATGTTTAAGTATGTAATAAACAGCATGGCTGTTATATGGATAATCTTTTAGATAAAGGATTTATACAAATGAGTTTGTCACATTGGGTTGTGTCTGTTCTCCTTTTTTAAGAAATCCAATGGGCCACTTCACCGTTTATTGATTCTCAAAAACTCAATAAAGATATAATAAATAAAATGTATCATTCTACAATGATAAATGCTTTTTTACTTGTTGAATGGGGTTATATGGTTCTCAAATAATGATCATCGATCTAGTTACCATTAGTTTAGAATAAAATAACCTGAAATTCATAATAATTCATTTCAGAGGGAGTATGGACACTATGAGTACCTTATCATTCCATTTGGTATAACCAATGCTTATATACTCATTATAGATTTAATAAATAGTATCTTCTATGAGTATCTTGATACTTTTATGGTGGTATTTATGGATGACATGCTAGTATACTATAAGTCTAAGGAGGATCTTCTGCATCATCTGAGGGTAGTTCTAGAATTTTTGAGAAATCCCTAAATTTATGAAAAGCTATCAAAATTTAATTTCCAGATTAGGATAGTGATGTTCTTGGGACATGTGGTTTTGCAACATCGTATATTACCTGAACTTAATAAGGAGAAATATATTATGACATGGGAACCACCGTCAAATGTTTTTTAGATTCAAATCTTCTTTGGTTCAGATGGATGTTATCATTGATTAATAAATTACTTCACAAAGTTAGATTGTACGATACCTATTTTAACTCAAAATGGAGTGAAGTTTTCTTGGTATGAAATATTTCAGAGTACTTCTATTGATATGGACAATATTTTGATAAATGCACTAGTGTTGACACTTATAGAGGCCAGAAAGGGAAATGTGGTCTTTAGGGATGCATTAGGTTTAGGTTTGGGTTTTTTCTTATGTAGGTTGATCAAGATGTATCCTATGTCTCTCAAAAGCTTATAACACATGAAAATAATCATCCCAACCATGAACATACAACCAGATATATGATTTATACTCTTAAGAGAAGGCGAAAATACCTTTATCGATAAAGTTTTACTATATATTCTGACCACAAGATCTTTAGTTATATCTTATAATAGAAATGATTGAATCTTTGTGAGAGTATTTATTTTGAGTACATATAATCTATTTATTTAGACATCTCCTATACCCTATGGAATGGTAATGTCATAACATATGATTTGAGCATGAAACTTCCAACCCTGGTCATGTAAGAATAATTAGAAGAGGGGATCATGATATATGTTTTTACATAGTTATATATAGGAGTTCATGAATTAGAGGATGATTTTTTTGGACATTTTTTAGTTGAAATCAGCTCTTATCAAGTTTATTCATCAATATAAACAATTTGATGATTTGTTTTATAAAATTAAATACTATATTTATGATGTATAGACTATTATAGAGGGGACGTTCTCAATGGATGTAATTCTATATTATCATAATAATTTTATGGTACCATTATCATTCAGAAAAGCTTTGATGGGTAATTTTGATAATTCTATGTGGGCAGTGCATCCGGGATACATGAAGATGTTCTATGACATGTAGTGACCATTCTGGTGGCTAGGTATGAGATGAGGAATTATTGATTTTTCATCTCAATGTTATACTTTCCAATAGGTTGAGGCTGAGAACCTGAGACGTTTGTGTTTTCTTCATCCACTAGGAATTATGAAATGGATGTTGGATTAGATCTCAATGGACTTTATGTTTGTGTTAATAAATTCCTAGAGAAATAAGAATAAAATATGGGTTGTGATTGACCATATAACTATATCAGATCAAATTATGCACATTCATGATAAAACCATAGTTGAAGAGTTGTGAAATCTATATTTAAAAGAGACCATTCTTTTTCATGGAGTTATATCTATATAGTCTCTGACAAAGATCCCAAGTTCAATTGTTTTTTTGAGGAGGCCTTCAAGAGGAACATGGATCTCAAGTTTGTTTTAGTGTGACATAACATCCATATTAGGATCTACAAAAAAGGGCTCAGCAGATTATTGAAGATATGATTTGTACCTATGTCCCAGAATTTAGTGGATCTTGGGATGACCATTTGGGACTGGTTGTGTTATCTTATAAAAATAGTTACTAGTCCATGATTATAAAGTCTATTTATGAGGCCTTATAAGGACATACATTCAAATCACTATTATGTTGTACAAATATTGGTGAAAGTTTCTTGGTTGGATTGAGCATGGTTCAAGAGATGACTACAATGATTTAGTTTCTTCATCAGGGAATGTTTTTAAAATATAAATAGTATAAATCTTATATTGATTGTCACTACAGACTATTAGAATCATTATTTGGTGATATGTTGTTCTTCAATGTTTCACCTCGTTTGGGTCGTTGATGGATTGGGCCGAATGGGAAGCAAGATAATCATTTTGTTGGACATCTTGAGGTTTTTGAGAAGGTGGGTAAAGTTTTATATCATCTATATCTTCCACTAAATTTGACATAAAAATTTAATATATTACATGTATCTCAACTAAAGAAAATATCTTTATGATCAATATGATGTTTTTTTGTTTAAGGGATATTGATGTTGAGCTTGATTTATCCCTGACTGAGCATCTATCTAGGATAGTTTATTATGAAACCAAAGTAATTTTTAGATGATAATACCTTTGGATCAATTTCTATGGATTCATGGTTCTATTACTTATGAGACTTGGGAGAGAGAGGTACTGATTACAGAACATCAACCTTATCTTTTTGAAATATAGATGCTTGTGAACATGATTTATGGTTATATAATGGTTCTATAGTGTGGAGGTTTTACCATAATGTTACTATTTTTATGTACCACTCAACCAATATTTTTATAATTCTTTGGATGGGTTTGAAATCGGGATATATAAGTGAAAATATAAAAATATTATGAGGCACTTGGGTTATGCATAGTTGGTGCACAATTTTCGGAAAACGTACACCCTACTAGTGAAAACAATGAAAACTAGGAAATGAGGGTTTATACAGTTGGTACATGGTTAAAACATTGTGCACCCACCAAGGATAAACAATGGAACCCCACCATAAGGGGAGAATAGTTAGGATGCACAGTTTGACTAATAATATGGCCCTAGCCTGCTAACCATGTGGGGTTTATTTAACTATTCTGATTTTTTTTAAAAGCCATAGAACCCTCTTTTTTACAACTTTATTATCCCTAATGTTCCATATCATAATTTACAAGGTTTAGAAAGATCTCAAGACCCTTTTTGGATCCTCTATACCCCTTTCTAGGCATATCTAAGAGTAGAGAATCATGATTGATCTCCTTCAGGTATGTGAATCTTCTCTTCTCAGTATCTCTAAATATATTACTTTATCCTCTTTAGGGTTTTTAGATCTCCATATTGTTAGAGGATCTAATCCTCATTTTTTTAAATCGTGAATATATGATTTATTCTAAAATCCCATTTGTTGACATTATTTTTTGGAGTTTATTGTCATAGGTGTTGTGAGACGTGATATCTTTGTTTTGGTAGGCAGTTTTGTTTATGTTTTTACAATTAATTTAACCCCAAATTTCTTTATTTAAATTAAATTTAGTTCAATTTTATTGTGAAAAACTAATTTAATGTGAATTTGGATTTGAATTTTCTTTTGCATGAAAATTGGGGAACCCCCCACTTCCAATGAACTGGGGTGTGTTTATAGAATTTGAGGGAAAATTTGGAAATTTAAATTGTGAAATTGATATAGAATTTTTATTTTAGAAAAATATATTAAATTGTATTAATGTGAACCCATTGTATTTATCCTAAAAAAGGAATGATTTTATTAAAAACCTGTTTTGGTCTTTAGATAGAAATTTACCTATAAAAGAAGAAAAATGGGTTAAATCTATTTTGAGAGGTTTTAACATATATTTCTAATTACTGATTTTTGTTAGAGTGATTGCAAGAATAGGTAGTTAGTTATTTATTTAAGAAAACACTATATTAATTATTTATAATTGTATCAAAACTAAGTAAAAGAGGACACATCCCCAATGGGATGGTGATGATTCCTCTTTGGCTGGTGTTTAAGGGACATGTGTACACATATTGTCATGATCAACTATTCAAGTGTGTGAGGTTAACATAACCTAGAACAATCAATCCTCTTGGTAGATGACCATGTTTATCTTTTGTGATTATTTTGATATATATTCCATCGTTTGTAAACTTTTTTTCACATTACCTATGAATTTATATGAACTATTTTCTTTTAAAAATTTATTAATACATTGTTTAAAATATTTCCATGAATTGAAATGTGAATTATGATTTGTTTTGAATATTCTCTTAAACTGGCATGCTAGTTTTATTTAAAATTTAATTCATTATTTGGTTAATTAATGAGGAATCTTATTATAGAATCCTTGGTGAGACCATTCTGGACTTTTAGCTCACACCCTACCCATCCCTTTGGATGTTTTTAGATTACCATCTTCTAAGTTCGAGCAAATGTAAGGTGCCACATGGAGGTGGTTCTTGTTGTTAATCCTTTGGACATGGAGAGAATTTTCCATTGGGACTTTAGTTGTTTGTATTCATATTTTCTTGATACATTGTGATGTATTTTGGGTTGTTTATACCTATTTTACTTCTTGTACTATTCTAACTGTGATGTTTTTTTGGGAGTTCTAAATTTTTCCTTCTCTTATGATGTTTTTGTTTGAAAAAACCATTACTACTTTATCTTGTATGATGACATATGCTATTCTCCAACCCATGGGAATCATAATTTCCCTTCGGTATATGTCGGTGTCTGCATGGGTATCTGGGTACTAGGGTACCTAGGCCGATTCTTGACAAAACCATTTTGTTAAACCATGTGTTCCAAATACACACCCATACCAATTTCACATAAACCAAGTAAATCACATGATAAAACTACTCATTTCAAACCAAGATATTAAATATAACTTTTATCAATAGTTTGTAGGATTCAAAAAACAACATTCATTAAAAAACTCACCCATAAGTAAGATAATAATTTAATGATGTTTCCCTATAGATTTCCCACCAATAAATAAAATAATCTCATTTTAAAACCATAGCCTTTATGTTCTTTGAAAAATGAGAGTGAAAGATAATACACTTACTAAAAACATGTCAATAAAACATAATAAAACATATTAATATCCATAAGTAAATAACCTCCCTATGTTACAACACAGAATCATCTAGTTAGAGATCCCTAAGGAGGATAAAATTATTTGAGAGACTAATGTTGTTCCAACATATCTAATTTTTAATGTGTTATGATGAATCAAAAAATACATATTTTTATTCTATCAATTTTATCATAATTGTATAATTTTTTATAATATTTTTATAAATGATCTATATTTTTCAAAGGAGTTTATTCTTATCTTACTATATGTTATTTTCTTTGACTGAGTAAAATTTTCAAATCTGTAGAAAATTATTTTGTCTTATGAAAATATAGTTTTGAGAGTTTATCTTCTATTTGATCAAGGCCATAAAATACATGTTGAAAATTTATCTTATTCTGTATGATATTTTCTTATGTACAGAATAGATTGGAAATCACATGTTCAAAGACAAATATTTTAGTCAGAGAGTAGTTATAAAAATTAATTATCTTACGTAAAGGATAATTATGAAATATTATCTTATGATCCAAAAGAAATGTTTTGAATGTTTAATATCCCACATCCGAAACATAATTATATTATATGGAAGAGTTATTCTATGAAATGTTTAATTTAGTTAGTATTACACACCTTACATGTCAAATATCTATTTTATATTGTGATGTTTCTAAAAAATTTATTTTACAAGAAGAGTAACATCAATTTTTTATCATATAAAATGATGATGTTCAAATATTCACGATTTATTTCATAAGGTTTTTATAATCTATTGATAAGTATTTTTATTTATTTTATGTATATAAAAAAGGAGTTTTCTAATTAAGGAATGATTGATTTGTATAAAGTGTAATTTTTCATGGAATGGAAAGATTTAAAGAAGCATATTTTTAACATTACCATTATAGAAGTGTATTCTATATTTAAAAGGAATGGACACATGAAATTAAAAGCCTATCTCACTAAATTTATTTTATATTATCCAGTTGACCGCTTATATATACAGATACTTAGATAAAACTAATGAAGAATTCTTATACATAGATAAAATCTCATAAAATTATTACATTATATGATTACAAGTTTATCATTTGAAACATTAGATAATCTATAAATTTTATATATAGATCCTGATTTTCTAAATATGTATATTTGTATACTCTCAGATTCTTCAAAAATACATTAAATTTCATTCATATCTATTTTATCTAAACTTAGTGTATATGAGTATATTAAGATCTTGGATAGGTCTTACAAAGGGATAGACTGATTGAATGATATTATAAATTTTTAACAAGTAAAACTGCTTGTAATTAGCTAAGATCCCCTAGAAAAGGGGTGTGACAGTGAAAATCCGCAAACTCATGGAGTAGAGTGTTCATGAACATGACTACAGATTGTTTGGTCCCTGAACCACTATAAATATATTATATTCAATATATTTCGACTAAGATTTTATATTTTCACTAAATTTATTTATTAAGTAAAAGTATGGAACTCACATACCTTTAAGAGGGTGGTTCTAAAGTAATGAAAATTTTAGGAACTTAATTCACATCTTGAGATTTTAATTAGTCATTCTCTGGAAAAAAAGCTGTATCCTATCCAGTTAATTTTGAGTTCACACCTATGAAAGGTTTAAGACCAATTATATTCTTTAAAATGGATTCTATAGATAAATATAGATATTATATAGTGATAGTTAGAGAACATTACTTTAATGGTAAGAATAATGGTTGCTGGAATGCATGAATGGAGATATATTTGAAGAACATTGGCTTAATGGTTTATCATGGAGTAGTGAATCCATATAAAATTCAAAATACAAAACCAAAAAACATGGGAAGTTGATACTGGAAGAATATATGATCTGAATTATAAAGTTATGAATGTTATATTATGTAGACTGTGTCTTGATAAGTTTAATCAAGTTTCTAAATGTCAAATAGCTTAGGAAATGTGGACTACTTTTACAATTAATTATGAGGGTACCGATAATGTGAAGGCCCTAAGATATGATACTACCAAACATATGTTCAATAGCGTCACAATGTTTTAAGGGGAAATAATAATTTATTTGAATAGAATTCTCATTAAGATTTTGAATAATGATGAAACTCTAGGGTCAAAAATTATTATGCCTGATAAATCATTGATTGTTCTAAGAGTTTTACCACATAAGTGGAGTGTAATATCAAATTCCATCAGATAGGTTACAAAGGTAATTCTTTTAAAATAAATGACATCATTATAATTATTATGATTCAAAAAGAAGAAATGGAAGTTAATGCTTGGGAATATAAAATGGTTAAGAAATAAAATTCTTATTTTAAGGATTATACTTAGAGATATGCTAAAATTAACAAGGGTATATAGTTCTATAAATTATTTGAAGAAAGAGATCTTTTAAGAAATTTTTGATCAACTCATGAACTTGTACAGTTTTCCTAGAAGTTCATAAAATTCCATATAAGAGAAGAGGTTACAGAAGACCCTTCAACTAGTAAAGAATTCATGGTGAAAATTATAAATTGGTGAGATACTATGATTGAAATAATCTACCTATCAAGACTTAATTTCCACAATTTCATGAAAACAAAAATTCAGAGAAAAATTATTTTATGAAGACTACATATAATAATAAATATAAGAAATCTATGAAGGCTACATGGAGTGTTTCTTAAGACTATAGCAACTATAAATATTCAGAATCATAATTTGAAGTATTTAGTCAATAGTCCAACATGTGTTTAATGACTCATTTGATTTAGGTACATTCTTATTGTTAGATCGAGCATGATGATTGAATTAAAAAATGAAAATTTCTCATATAAAGAATTCAGTAAATATTATATCATGTTAGTTAATAAGTATTAAATCTTAAAAAAGAATATAAAATCTCTCAGGAATTCCTTAAAAATAATTTATTGAATAAGAGGGCTTAAGAAAATATTTTTTGATTTGAAAGTTAAATTGTAAGGCCCATTGTATCATATATTAAACAAGTTAACCCAATTAGAAACCTACAAAAGGAGGCTAAAAACATAAAATATTCCTCAAGTATTTTTACCAAGGGGAGGATTACCTAAAAAAATTCTTTGTTAAAACCAACAAAGAAAATGAAAATTGAAATATGAAGTTAATGTTAGTTGCATCAATTTTATGAAAAACATTTTCAGTCTAGCTATAAAAAAACTTCTCCAATGTTATTTGTTATTAATATATTGAAATATATAATTATGATAATATCTATAATATGAAAGATTCATCGATTTATTTGAATTAAAAATTACTTTCCTACAATTTTTTTTCTAAATTTGATAATAATTTTAACAGAAAATAGAAACAGATTTGGATCCCCATTAATTTTATAGCTAAAATTTATAGACCCATGAATATTTGGATACCAAAAATATTTTTGTCTGATTTGTAATAGTAGGGAACTAGCCACATAGATAATAATAAAAACCTGTTTATGTATATTGGAAATTCAAGGAATATGATTGAATATTTCTCAAACATTCACTCACTATCCAATATCGATTGATTTTATGTCTCATTTTGTGACAATGAAAAAGAAAAATATTATTTGAATTAGATTATTTAAAAACACACAATATATCTTAAAAAATGACAATTTATTTTTAAGGCTAAAAGAAAAAAATTATAAGTATTTCTTAGCTTTATGATGATGGTTAGTTAGTTGATTTTTTCTAAAAATGCATGTTCAGTTTAAAAAGAAAAATCGCTCAAGTTTAAATCACTAAAAACATATAATGTCTATACTTTTGATTTTAATACATTGTTTATAAAAAATGTAAATTTGTTATATGATTAAATTGAGGAATCATTGATTTTTTATAGAATAAATAGAAATTATATTGTTCTTTATTTAACAAATTTTTTGAAAAGACATTTGATTTTTGATTTTCTAGATCATAAATTAGATAAAAAATAACTATGTGATTCATGTCAAATGGGAAAGAAAAAAAACTCATCCTTTAAAGCAATCGAAGAGTTTTGAACATCTATGCTTCTAGATATTGTCTATATGGATCTGTTCAGACCCACTGGAACTTCAATACATAATGGGAAATCATTTTTTTTTATCATTTTGGTTGAGGATTTTTCAAGATTTATTTTTTAAGACATAAATGTGAAGCATGTTCTATTTTTATTAATTTTAATAAAATTATGAAAAATTAAATATAATGAATAAATTATGACATTAGGAAGTGATCAAGGTGGGTACACTAGTACAAAAAATATTTTTAACGTCACCATTTTTCACATCGGTTTTTTAGAAATGATGTCAAAATATATGAAAATTGATTTATAATGTTGGTTATTATATAACCGATGTGAAAATACATTTTATTTGATTTTTCATGTCGGTTATATATGAACCAACGCGAAAAATACATTTTTTTTCATTTTTCATGTCAGTTATTATATAACTGACATGAAAAATATATTTTCTAGTGTTTATCACGTCGGTTCTAAATAACCTATGTGACAAATTAATTTTTCATGACTGTTTCATATCGATTATTTAATAAATGATGTGAAAAAGGTTTACAAAAATTTAGTTAATTTTTCAAGTTCAATTTGATAGTCCATGGAGCTCAAATGGAGTTACAGATCAAAATTTATGTGCATAGTAGGTTGATCATCTCTAAACAAAGTCTTAGGGAATGCCGATTTCTAAAGGTCATAACCATTAACCCATAACTCCATTTGATCTCCGTGACCTATCAAACAGAAGCTTGGTAAATAAACTACATCTATGTTAACATTTTCCATGTTTGTTATTAAATAACCAATGTGAAAAATACCTTTTAACGTCGGTTATTAAATAAAAGATGTGAAATATCCATGAAAATAGATTTTTCACGTTGGTTATTAAATAACCGACATGAAAAGAGATAAAATTTAATTATTCCCATAAATTATTTGATAACTGATGTGTTAAAGGTTTAAAGACATGTGGTTCATTTCGCATGCTTTGATTTGATAGGCCATAGAGCTCAAATGGAGTTACGGATCAAAAGTTATGAGCATTAGAAGTTGATCATCTCTAAACAAAGTCTTATTGAAGTAGAATTTACGAAGGCCATAACATATAATCCGTAAATCCGTTTGAGATCAGGGACCTATAAAATCGAAGATTGCGAAATAAAATACATGTTTTTCAACATTTTTCACATCAGTTATTTAATAAACAACATGAAAATACTTTTTAACATCGGTTATTAAATAACCGTCCTGAAAAAACCATTATAATTGATTTTTCACTTTGGTTATTTAATAACTAATGTGAAGCAGAGATAAAAATTTATATTTCACATCGGTTATTAAATAACCGAAATGAAAAATAAGTGAAAATGTTAATATCTTTTCAAAATGGTTATCATAAAACTGACATGAAAGATAATTTTCATATCCCGCCAATGCAAAATTTTAAATTTTTTTACATCATGACATCGACATTTCCAATAGTCGGTTAAAATATTTAATACTGTGTTTTCATTTATCATATCAATTATTTGTTTTCATTATACAAATATCCTAATTTAATGATCATTTCTTTCAACCATAATCATTCCTCCAACTAGACTCATTTGATATTCAACGTGAATCAATAATTTCTTCTTTCCACAATCTCGTTAAGTTATTTTTAATTTTTTATCCATTATTTATGGTTTTTGTGATTTTTTTCTTAATAGATATACCATTTAACAATAATTTCTTCCAACCATCATCGTTCCACCAATTGAACATATTTGATCTTCTAAGTGAATTCATTATTTCATCTTTCCACGATCTCGTCAAGGTATTCATAATTATTATTTCATGATTTATAATTTTTATGAGTATTTTTCTTAATTGATATATGATTCAGGGATTATTATTTTATTATAATGATATATAATTCTTTATATCATTGTAACACTACAAATCATCCCCAGTATTCTTAAATTTATTCTAAAATGATGCTACGACTGGCTCATTCGATCATTCCTTGAAAAAATATATCTATATTCTGATGGTCATAACTTTTGATCTGTATCTCTGTTTGAGATCTACGGCCTATCAAATCAAAGATTATGAAATTATATACAAGATGGTAAATATTATTTATGTTGGTTATTAAAAACTGATGTTAAAAGTCATTTTTAACGTCAGTTTTTAAATAACTGACCTAAAAATTGGCTTTTTTACAGCATTTCCAGAAGGGCTTTCACGTCGGTTTTTTAAAAACCAACTTTAAAAACCATAAAAACTCATTTTTACATCAGTTATTAAATCATAGAAATTAAAAATCATATTTTTTATGTCTCTCACAATAACATCGCCTCAAAAACCGACGTTAAAAATCTAAAAAAACCAATGTAAGAAACACTTTTTGTACTGGTGATAATCTAATAATTATGAATTAATTAGTACTTCTCAATAAAAAGTATTATACATACATTTTATTACCCTAGGACACCTAACTAAAATGGTGTCGTTGAAATGAGTAATAAGTCCTTACATTAAATTTCCCAAACAATGTTATGTGAGTAAAACATGTCATCTTATTTTTGTATTAATATATTAACACACAGTGTTATGTCATTAACATAGTCCTAAAAACTACAATCTTGAATAAAACTCCCAATGAGTTATGGAATAATAAAAAACCAAAGGTAGGGTACTTAAATTATTTGGATGTAAGGTTTACTTCATAAATTCCAAGGAAAATATTAGTATATTTGATCCAAAATGTGATGAAGGTATATTCCTAGGATATTATACAACTACCCAATATAGTGTTTTATAAAAAATGACTTGGACTGTTGACTAACCATCTCATGTGAAATTTTATTAAAGTGATCATTTCAATCACAAAATGAACCAAATATATGAGATGAGTGATTATCTTAAGGGAATGATATAGAAACCCTTTTTAAAAATAATAAGGATGATGATTTTGAACTGGATTATTTTGAAGCAAATACTATAAGGGTTTATACTAGTGAAATAAAAAGTTTATTTCCAAATAAACCTAAAAACCTTAAATATCATCCTCTATAAATAGTTATAGGAAGTTTAGAGGAAGGAGTTTGAACTAAAATAAATATAAGAAATATATTATAATTATATACCTTTTTTCTAATCGAGAAGCCAAAATTGTAGAAGAAGATTTAGCTGATGAAAGTTTGTTTTTAATTATTCAAGAAGATTTAAACTTTTTTTTGTAGAAACATGGTTTGGGAATGTTTAATAGACCATATGACTATCCTATTATAAGAACATAATGTTTATATAGGGAAAAATAGGATGATAATGGTGTTATAAGTAGATATAAATCTTGATTAATTGAAAAGTTTACAATCAAGAATAAAGAATAGATTGTAGAGATACATTTTCTCCTGTATCTATGTAAGAATCAAATTAAAATCCTTCTATCATATGCATATTACATTAATTTAAAATTTTATTATATGGATGATAATTCTAAATTTTTAAATTTATTTTTAATGGAGTGTGTTTAAATTGAGAAACCTCTATGTTTTGATGACCCTCACATTAAAAGACTATTTTTAAACACATTAATGCTCTCTTTGGACTTAAACAAAAACCTAGAGAATGGTAAACAAGATTATGTTCTGTTATTCTATAAAATATGTTTTTGGTAAGAAATCCAGATCCTACACAATTAAATAAAATTTCATTATTATATATTTTATGATAAAAATATATGTTTACAATGTTCTTTTATAGACAAAAAAAACAATATCTGGGAAATGATTTTTCAAGACTCATCAAAATATAAATTTAAATAAATATAATGGATGTGTTAAACTGATTTCAAGGATTTCAAAATTTTCAAAAACATTTTAAAGATTTCATAAACTAAATAATATACATACGCAACTTACATAAAGAATTTGGAAATGAAAATAGTAGGCCTTATTTATGTCCTGTGTGCTCCAATATGAAACGTGTCATTTATGAGGCTGGAAATCAAGTTGAAATAAGTTGTATAGCGGAATCATTGGAATATTAATTTATATGACTACTTGAAGACCAAACATTATGTTTTCATAATATATATATATTTTTTAATATGTCAATCTCATCCAAAAGAATCTCATTTAAATGATTCCAAAATAATTCAAAGTCATTTAAAAAGAAATATATATCTTTCTAATCTTTTCCAAAAAATCCTTTATTTGATTTTTACTTCATATTAAGATTTTGACTTTGATGGATGTGGACCTAATATAGAAAGCATCTTTGGATCTTTCTATTTTATTTGTAAATATATAGAATAATGGTAAACTAAGAAACAATACTTTGAATCATTATCAACTATTGAAGAAGAATATATTACATTATGAATTTATTGTGTGCAATTAATATATTTTAAATTCACCCTAATGGATTTTGGATTCCATTTAAATTGTTTTACAATATTATATGATTACAAAAGTAATATAAAAATTTCAATGAATCCAATTAACCATTATAGAAAAAATCACACCAGTTAAAGAAAACATTTCTTACTAGACCGTGAAAAAATGGTGATAAATCCATTGATTATTTTTTCCTAAAAAATAAATTGGAATTCATTTTTACAAAATAATTTCCTACCGAATTATTTGATTTTATCAAATCCAAATTAAGACTTTTTTAATTTGGTTGATTTTACCTAAATTCTACTTATTTAGTTGCGTGAATTCATAATTACGTAAATATTTTATTATCATTAATTCATTCTATATTTAGTGTAACAATTTTATGTATTAGTCAGATAAAATTAAGTCAAATAAGTTAGATTATTTATGATTACTCTACACATCACACTTCACAAACCTTCAATTACAATAAACCAAAAAAAATATAAGTTATTTCTATGTATAAAATCATTGTAAACCTATGAATATTTGCCTTTTTTTCCACCTAAATCTCACTCCTAACCCATAAAATTATTCCAAATACATTAAAAATGAAAAAATTTGAAATAAATTATATTGATACCTCTAAAATAATCAATCATCAATGGAATTCCTGAAAATTTTTGATTAGAAAATCCCTAGATCTTAGTTAGAAAGAATATAATAATATGTTAACATAAAATTTTATAAATTTTAGTTCATCGGAATTTGTTTTGAATGAACAATAAACTGAGCTTGTTTATGAAAAATATGTTCTATGTTTTTATGAGATAATTTTATTTCATTTTTGTGATAATGAAGATATGGTTACAAAAAATGTGAATTAGAAATGTTTTTCGATAACATCATTGGAAATGGATGAATATTTCAAATTCCCCCATAATGCATATTCTTACTTAAATTTTAATAGAGTTTATAAAGATGAATTAAGTATACCAGAGATAATGAGGTCTCTATTTGGAATAGAGGATGTTGAAAATATTTTGTTGAAATATTTAAAACCTTATAAAAAGGTTCTTGTAAAATTAATTTAGTCAACTACTATGAAAAAAATAGTTTGTTTGAAAAATATGTTTTTCAAGATGTTACATTATTATATTGTTTTTATGATTTAATAACCTATGAAATCAGAATGATAAATTACGATGAATAAGTTTCATATTCAAAAAATTAAATTAAACTTTTATTCCATAGGAAGGATGTAAACCTTTTTCTTCCATAATGCTAGTATTTTTTTCTGGACAACACTACTGCAACACACTATCATGAAATAACAATATCCGGTGAAAGTGTGTTAAGTTGAATTATTATTTTTAGGATTTTATCTTTAAATATGTTTTTTACAATTAGTTCAGAAGAAAAAAGTGAGATAGACCCCACTACTACACATGTAGATTCGTCTTAAAAGATAATTTCTTGTAAAGTTTTTGATCAAACTCCTAAAAACCTTTCTATTTTTGAGGATGACTAGTATAATTTATGTATGTAATAGATTTTATTGAAAATAAAACAATTGATAAAAGGAGAAAAAGAGTGATTGTTTTATCAGTATGCTTAATGAATTCATCATAATGTTAGTTCATCTCCTGCTCTTGAAATAGTTCAACATGATGTCATTCCTATTACTAATTTTAAATAATAATTAGCTTAAGTCATTACTAGATTGGTTAGTGTTAGATCAGAATGGAAAAGCACAATAATATTAGGTGATATACCCAATTTGGAAGTATCTATGGACTGAGAGACAAGTTAAAACATTATAGAAAAATGTGTTGTTTTTTTAATTAAAATAAATCTTATAGAGAAGAATAATAATAAACAAAAGGTGATACATATCTTACTATAGAAAAGGAGATCCTGATCATAATTTGGAGAAGCATCACATGTAAAATAAGTACTTGATATTGGTGAAAATCAATTGGTTGATGACAATTAGAGTAAAAATGTTCATCATGATAGGTTCTCCCATTTTACTCTAGTGAATACATGTTTATAAATTCCCACACTAATAAAAGATCTCAAGAGTGATATTCTAAATTCAATTTTGAGTTGAAATCATCGAAAAATTATTTAGTTTCATTAATAGGAGAAATCAAGACTCTTCGTAAGAGTGTTGTTTCAAAATATTATGTAAGTGAATTCAAGTTGTTAGTTCAATCAATGTTGGATAAGTTTTTAATGGAATCTACTAGAGAAGATTCAAATCAAATGGATATACTGTTGAAATTTGGAGAGGGTGTCTTATAATATAGATACAATGAGTTACACCATTTCTTCCCAAAAATTCACGCTTCATTCTATGTAACATCCCAAGTAAGTAATGAGTAATAGATATTTTTATCTATGTCTACAAATGAATTAGATAGTGTTTTAGAGGCTTAAAATGAAAATAAATCCAATCGTAAGCATTGAATACACTAATATTTTTAAAAGATTGTTTTACTGTCTTTTGATGGAAAAACATTTTGAAATCTATCTTTTGACAATTTTATAAGCTATGTTTGTCAAAATAAACTTATTCCTTATTATTGGGAGATCAAAATTTACTTTTTGTGAATTTTTGGTATTTTTCAGACAATGTTCATTTTTTAATGAATAGTGAAAAATACTGCATTTTACATCAAAACTGCTTTTTAATCTAATTTATTTATATTATTAGATTATCTTTTTAATTGGTTTTGAAGTTAAATTAGAATATATTTTTTCCATTTAATCCAATGGTGGTCATTGGAATCAATTTCACTTTGAAATTGGACTTAAACTGTTGTCAATCTTTTGATACTTATTGTTTCATAAAAACATGCTATTTGTCATGACAGCGGGAATTAATTATTAAATTAATTAATGTAACTTATACGTTTTGAATTTTTTAAAGTAGACTTCATTTTTGAATTCGGAATATCAAATATAGATTAGGGTGAATTTTTTGTATTTTTCTGAAAAACGTCAATTTTTGTTGAATAGTGAAACCACTAAGTGGTAATTATAAAAACTGATTTTTTCGTTTAAATAAAATTTTACCAATTCTGTGTTTTTAATTTCAAAAATCTGACATACATGGTTTTCATTAAGAAGTAAAATTTTGTTCAATGAGATTAAAATAATTTTTTGGTGAATAGTAACTCTTAAGTTCTTAATCGTGATTAGAGGTAATCAGTGTAGTTTAAGGTAAGAATAATGTTTTAATAAAATGAAATTACCTAGAAACATGTACTACCCTCATTGGATGTGTCATGGCCGACCAAGAAAATCCATTGGTCAACTTGGGGACCCCATGGATCCACTTTGGTTGGGAAATGACATAAATAACTTTTTATTTAATGTAAAAGTAAAAAATGACACAAACATGAGATGTTTTACTAAATCAATTTTTACATGGGGTTATACAAGTAATATATTTGACTATAAATATTAATTGGAAAGCTAAAAATATTTCCTACATCCTAGTAGTTTTTTTATAATTTTTAGACGTTAAATAAATTAAATTATTTATGACATCATGATGATGCAGCGATGACCTCATTATTTAACGATTAAAATAAAATGGAAAGATAATGTAATATCTAAGACCTAAACATGTCCAAAACCTATTGTATGAGTGGATTTATATACCGTATCACCTTATACTAGAATTATATCAAAGTGGGACATCTTAAATCCGAATACCATTTTAAAATAAAGTGACTTTTCTTTACTTTCCAAGAGTGCCCCTCCTCTCCTCTTATAAAAGGCCCCCACATCTACCTCCTTACCCACACTCCCAAAGCCTTTTTCTCAGCCACACCCTGCCCATTTTGGCTCTCAACATCCCTCTCTTACTCCTTGAAGCCTAACTTTGGGCAGACGTCTTCCCAAGGAAGCCTTTGAGCTCTAATCTAAGAGAGTTACCCGATTTTAAGGTAATGTATTCTTTTGAGTCCTTTTGTTTGAGTTTGCTTCTCCAACCCCCTAAAATCTTTTTATTCTTTTCTTTTGTAACAAATACAGTATCCTCAATATACTAGGATGTTTTTAAAAGAAGGATTCGAGCTACACTTACACACACCTACATCTAATGGTTATAGGACATACTGTTTCCGTGGATGGTGAATTTATGCCTCTTGAAACGATGATTGTTCAAAATTATTTTAACACCTTAAAAGGTGGCCATTATGATGTCACTATATTTATATATGATATATAATATGTTTATGTTTTCCTTAAGCTTCTGTATTTTTCATTTTGGGCATACCATTGTGGTTTCCATTATGGGTAAACACAATATCTTCATTTAAGGAAGTGCGGACTACCGCCCCCTCAAAGTGATTTGATTCGTTAAATACCATATGTGGGAAGTATAAAGGATGTAACTATGATATTATATATGATATTATACTGTAATTATAATATACCTTTATATCATTATGATTCCATTCTATAAAATATGAAATAGAAATGAAAGTAGCGTTCATGCGTACGTACGGCTTACCGTCTCCATGAACGGTGAATTTCATTTCTTACCTCTAAATGATTATGTAATATTATAAATGCGTGTATATACTGGATATATATGATATATACAGAATTATTATAATTCTGGATATAATGGATACATGAACAACATGTAATTATAAAGGGTTTATTTTTTACTCAAGTACCAATGATCGTTAAAATGACCGTTATTGACTTAAATAATTACATAGTGTTCATGACATCGAAATAAGTGATATAAAAGGAATAATGAACTTGAAAAAGGTTCTTAAACAAGTAGAAATTAACTCAAGTTTATTATTCAGGAGATTAAAGAACGATCGAGTCAAGTCGGACTCGAGGTATGAGACTTCGTCTCAATCTCCTTTCATTGAGGAATATTTTGTTTTATACACAACCTTCTTTTATAAGGTGTATAAACACCTTTGACTTTTACATTTATTCAAAAGGACTCTTTTTTTATACGAAGCGTTTACTAAATGACAAAAGGGAATGTTTTTGTCGTACGTATGCGGTGAAAACGACTTCTCCGCCGCCGTGACCATTATTTGAGTTTCGGTTTCCTCTACAAGCCATACCTTTTTTTAAAAGAAAAATAAATACCATGTTTTAATTTTCTTTTTATTTTGGTATTGAAAATGGTTTTCATAATGTTTTTATATCAATGTGTTGTATTGATATCTTGTGATTGAAAGGTAGAAATGTTATGTTTCCTTTATGCATGTTTTATGTGATACGATTATGTTGAGGTTCTTGGGAATTATTATGAAGACGGGTGGTTCTGTGATAAAATAAGGGCAGGTGAGCCCGATATAGATCTCTAATGCATTGGGTAATGTGAAGGATTGAAATGTTAAGGTTTATCCGAAGAGATTTATGGAATATACTATGATGGGTATTCCAAACGTAACAAAGAGGGTTACTCCCTACGTAAGAATGTTATGAATACCTCAAGTTACCTTTATGTCTTATGATTTCTATGATTTATTCATGATTTGATGAGGTATGTTGAAGTGCTTATGTTTTATGGGTAAATTATGATTTCATTCTTATGTATATATGTACCCATGTTTCCTTTCCATATATATTTTATATCCATTACTGAGCTTTTTATGCTCATCCCATGTTTTTTTGAAATGTTTTTCACAGGTCAAGGGAAAGGTAGATGATATGATGATAGTGTCAAGGGAGTGTCAAGAAATAATCCATGTTTTATTTTAAATATGTTTCCATTGATGGGGAAGAATAATATTATCTTTATGTAACCAATTTTTTATATGTGGAATGTAATGCATGTTTCAGGATCTAATTCTCTAAAACTCCAAACCTGAAAAGATCCTCAAGGTGTAATCATTTAATAACTCAAGATTAAGTAAGGTTTAAGGCTGGGGCCTTATAGTTGGTATCAGAGGCCGGTTTAGATAACTTTAGGAGTTAGAATTCTATTAAATTATTATCCAAAAATATTTTTTTTGAAATGATATAGCATTTGAAGATTACCATGTTGCTTCATCTAAGACAAGCTTGTTCAGAATGGTTTTCCACAGAGGAAACAGGGAAGTAGTGCTAGGAAGGCATACAGAAGGAAATAACCTTCCGAATCAGCATCCTAAGATGGTCAGAATTGGAACTGAACAGTTTGTTGCAGTAATGGCGCAGTTGAATCAAGCAATAAATGGTGGTGGTATCCATGCACGAGATCAACCAGATCAACCGCAGAGGAACATGTTAGTGGTGGAACATTTCATGAGGCAACATCCCCCATCATTCAGAGGATCATCTAACCCTGTGTTAGCTGAAGGGTGGATTAAAGCACTGGAGAAGATTTTTGATGTCATGGGGTGTTCAGTCAATCAAAAGATTAGTCTTTCTATTTATGATTTGGAGGGTGAAGCAGATCAGTGGTGGTCGATGGTTAAAAATATCAGGGATGCTGATGAGATTGATGCTCTCGACTGGGATGAATTCAAAGGTATGTTTCTTGAGATGTATTTTTCTAAGGCTGTTTGACTTAGGATGGAAAATCAATTCTTGGAATTGAGGCAAGAGGAAGACTCAGTGGATACCTATGAACAAAGGTTCACTCGATTGGCAAGGTATGCTCCAAATTTTATCCGAGACCTTGATAGTAAAATCAATCGTTTTTACTTAGGATTAAAGCCAAAATATCGAAGGGCATTAGCTTCTCGTGAGTTTAAAAGTTATGAAAAGCTTGTTCGATGTGCTGAGAAGGTGGAAATGGAGTTTTCTGATGATCAAGTGTTCTATAAAAACCAACAGAAGAAGAGACCGGGGTGGCAGGAGAAAGGTAAGAATTCTTTAAAAAGTCTGATGGTAAGAAAACTAAGTTTCCAGCTTGTGATAAATTTGGAAAAAGGCATGCTGGGGAATGTCTTCTGAATTCTGGAATGTGCTACCGATGTGGTAAGATGGGACATAAGGCTCGTGATTGCACTGAAAAGGATCAAGGTGAAGGTAATACCAAATTTGATTTACAGTTAGTGAAATGTTATAAGTGCAATGAGATGATTCACTATGCAAACGAGTGCCTGACAAAGAGCTTGAGTGATGGGAAGCAGTTAGACTACAAGAAGAAAGGGGTTGTTAAATCCTTTGCAACTACTTCAGCAGATGTCGGGCCATCAAATGAAGTTGTATCAGGTACTTTGTTTGTTTTTTCAGATTATGCCAGTGTGTTGTTTGATTCGGGGTCTACACATTCTTTCATCTCTGAAAACGTTTCTAATAAAATGGGAATACCACCTCAAGAAATGACACATAAAATTTTTGTAAAAACACCTGGGGGAAATGTTGAGGCAAAAAGAATTTATAAGAATCTTCCTATCCTTATATGTGGAAAGAACCTACTTGTAAACCTTATTGTTCTAACTCTAGTAGAGTTTGATGTTATCCTGGGTATGGATTGGCTCTCTATTTACCATGCTAAGATTGACGGTAGAGATAAAGAAGTTTGTTTTCAGAAAGACTTTCAGTTTGTGTACAAGAATGAACCCTTACTGTTTATAACATATCACGAGGCCGTGAAACATGTAAAAGATGGAAATGAATGTTACCTTGCACACATCATTGAAAATAAAGGAACTGTTCAGATTAATGATGTGCCAGTGGTAAATGAGTATCCTGATGTATTCCCTAATGAGTTTCCTGGAATAATACCAGATCAGGAAGTTGAATTTACTATTGACTTAGTTCTTGATGCTAATCCAATTTCAAAACCCCCTTATCGAATGGCTCAAATTGAACTTTTAGAGTTGAAGGAGCAATTGCAAGATTTATTAGAGAAAGGTTTCATTCGACCAAGCACATCACCATGGGGTGCTCCTATTTTATTTGTTAAAAAGAAAGATGGTTCAATGAGACTTTGCATTGAATATAGAGTCTTGAATAACATCATTGTTAAGAACAAATATCCTTTGCCTCATATCGATGATTTGTTTGATCAGCTCCAGGGAGCTCGGTATTTTTCAAAGATTGACTTGAGATCGGGGTACCATCAGCTGAAGGTAAAGGAAGAAGATGTTCCGAAGACCGCGTTCCGTACAAGATATGGCCATTATGAATTTGTAGTAATGCCTTTTGGGATAACCCATACACCTGCTGTATTCATGGACTTAATGAATAGAATTTTCCATGAATTCTTTGATAAGTTTGTGGTGGTTTTCATTGATGATATTTTGGTGTTTTCTAAAAGTAAAGAGGAGCATGAAAGACATTTCAGGGTCATTTTGAAAAAATTGAAAGAAAAGAAATTGTATGGGAAATTTATCAAGTGTGATTTTTGGTTGCAACAAATTTCTTTCCTTGGTCACATTGTTTCTAAAGATGGGATAACTGTTGATCCTACAAAAACAAAGGTTGTTGAAGAATGGCCAAGACCCATAAATGTAACAGAGATTCGTAGTTTCCTTGGTTTGGCACGATATTACCAAAGGTTTGTTAGAAATTTTTCATAGTTATCTAGTCCAATGACTAAGCTAACTCGGAAGGGTGTTATGTTTATCTGTACAAAAGAATGTGATGATTGTTTTCAGGAAGTGAAAAGAAGATTGGTGAATGCTCCAGTTTTGGCACTACCTTCCAGGAATGGTGAGTTTGTTATCTACAGTGATGCTTCATTGAAAGGACTTGGTTGCATCCTAATGCAGAATGATCAGGTAATAACTTATGCTTCACGACAGTTGAAAACTCATGAGGAAAATTACCGTACACATGATTTGGAATTAGCTGCTGTTGTTTTTGATTTAAAAATTTGGAGACATCATTTGTATGGAGTAAAGTGTGAAATATATACTGATCACAAAATTTTAAAGTATATATTCACCCAAAAAGAGTTAAACATGAGACAGAGGAGATGGATGGAATTAATCAAGGATTATGATTGTACAATTCATTACCATCCGGGAAAAGCAAATAAAGTGGCTGATGCTTTGAGTCTAAAATGTAATGCTTCATTAGCAATGTTGTGTTTGGAGCGTGATCCTTTGGTTAAGGATTTTATGAACTTTGGCATAGAAGTTGTTGGTGCAGGAAGTTCTTTTGTTTTGTTTTAGTTATCAGTGAGATCATCTCTATCAGATAGAATCAAGCAAGCACAGAAGCAAGACAGTGAGTTGCAGAAAAAGGTAGAGCTGGTTCAGAAAGGTAAGTTTCCTGAATTCAACATTGATAATGATTGCGTTTTGAGATTTGGGAAGAGATTGTGTGTGCCTTGTGATTCAAAGTTGAAGAGAGAGTTGTTATGTGAAGCTCATAGTTCTCCATTTTCAGTTCATCCAGGCAGTACTAAGATGTATAGAGATCTTCGGGAGTATTACTGGTGGGATGGAATGAAAAGAGATATTGCTAATTTTACTGTGAAGTGTTTGACTTGTCAGCAGGTTAAAGGAGAGCGGCAGTTACCAAAAGGGATGCTTCAGCCTTTACCAGTTCCAGAGTAGAAATGGGAGAATATATCCATGGACTTTGTTGTGGGATTACTGAAGACATCTCGAGGTAATAATGCAATCTGTGTTATTGTTGATCGCTTGACTAAATCTGCTCATTTCCTTGCTATACGAGATAATTGTTCCCTAGATCAACTTTCCCGTTTGTATCTTAAAGAGATAGTCAGGTTACATGGAGTTCCTCTCTCCATTGTATCTGATCGTGATACCTGGTTCACTTCTAACTTTTGGAAAGGCCTTCAGAAGTCGTTCGGTACTGAATTAAATTTTAGTACAGATTTTCATCCTCAATCAGATGGGCAGCCAGAACAAACAATTCATACATTGGAGGATATGCTACGTTCTTGATCTATGGATTATCAGGGAAGTTGGGACCAACATCTTTCTTTGGTTGAATTTTCATATAATAACAGTTTTCATTCCAGTATACAGATGGCACCATTTCAGGCATTATATGGGAAGCGGTGTCGAACTCCAGCTTTCTGGGATGAAGTGGGTGAAAGGAAGTTGATGGGACCAGAATTGGTAGAAGAGATGGCAGAAAAAGTTCATCTGATTCAGAAGCACATGAGAATAGCTCAGAGCAGGCAGAAGAGTTATGCGGATAACCGGAGGAAGGATCTATCTTTCGAGGTAGGTGATCATGTTTTTCTCAAGGTTTCTCCTTGGAAAAGTGTGATGAGATTTGGTATGAAAGGAAAGCTGAGTCCAAGGTTTATTGGACCATATGAAATTCTGGAGAGAGTTAGATCAGTTTCATACCGGGTGGCTTTACCTCCGAGTTTATCTCAGGTACACAATGTTTTTCACGTTTCGATGTTGAGAAAGTATATGCCAGATCCATCTCATGTTTTGAGTCCAGAGGTAGTTCAGCTGGAAGAGAACCTATCTTATGAGGAACAACCGGTCCAGATTCTTGACCATAGGGAGAAAGTGTTACAGAATAAGGTGATTAATCAGGTAAAGGTTTTGTGGAAAAGCCACATGATGGAAGAGGCAACATGGGAATCTGAAAATGCAATGAGGGATAAGTACCCCCATTTATTCGATAAGTAAATAAATTGCAGGGATGCAATTTTCAGAAGGGGGGAAGGATGTAACATCCCAAGTAATTAATGAGTAATAGATATTTTTATCTATGTCTATTAATGAATTAGATAGTGTTTTAGAGGCTTAAAATGAAAATAAATCCAATCTTAAGCATGGAATACACTAATATTTTTAAAAGATTGTTTTACTGTCTTTTGATGGAAAACCATTTTGAAATCAATCCTTTGACAATTTTATAAGCTATGTTTGTCAAAATAAACATATTCTTTATGATTGGGACATCAAAATTTACTTTGTGTGAATTTTTGGTATATTTCAGACAATGTTCATTTTTTAATGAATAGTGAAAATACTGCATTTTTCATCAAAACTGCTTTTTAATCTAATTTATTTATATGATTAGATTATCTTTTGAATTGGTTTTGAAGTGAAATTAGAATATATTTTTACCATTTATTCCAATATTGTTCATTGGAATCAATTTCACTTTGAAATTGGACGTAAACTGGTGTCAATCTTTTGATACTTATTGTTTAATAAAAACACGCTATTTGTCATGACAACGAGAATTAATTATTAAATAAATTAATGTGAATTATATGTTTTTAATTTTTTAAAATAGACTTCATTTTTTAATTCGGAATATCAAATATATATTAGGGTGAATTTTTGGTATTTTTCTGAAAAACATCAATTTTTGATGAATAGTGAAACCACTAAGTGGTACTTATAAAAACTGATTTTTTCATTTAAATGAAATTTTACCACATCTGTGTTTTGAATTTCAAAAATCGGACATACATGGTTGTCATTAAGAAGTAAAATTTGGTTCAATGAGATTAAAATTATTTTTTGTTGAATAGTAACTCTTAAGTTCTTAATCGCGATTAGAGGTAATTAGTGTAGTTTAAGGTAAGAATAATGTTTTTTTAAAATGAAATGACCTAGACACATGTCCTACCCTCAATGGATGTGTCATGGCCAACCAAGAAAATCCATTGGTCAACTTGGGGACCCCATGGAGCCACTTTGGTTGGGAAATGACATAAATAACGTTTTATTTAATGTAAAAGTAAAAAATGACACAAACATGAGATGTTTTACTAAATCGATTTTTACATGGGGTTATACAAGTAAGATTTTTGACTATAAATATTAATTGGAAAGCTAAAAAGATTTCCTACATCATAGTTATTTGTTTTATAATTTTTAGTCTTCAAATCAATTAAATTATTTATGACATCATGATGATGCAGCGATGACCTCATTATTTAATGATTTAAATAAAATGGAAAGATAATGTAATATCTAAGACCTACACATGTCCAAAACCTATTGTATGAGGGGATTTCGAACCCTTATCACCTTATCCTCGAATTATATCAAATTGGGACCTCTTAAATCCGAATACCATTTTAAAATAAAGTGACTTTTCTTTATATTCCAAGAGTGCCCCTCCTCTCCTCTTATAAAAGGCCCCCACCTCTACCTCCTTACCCACACTCCCAAAGCCTTTGGCTCGGCCAACCTCTGACCATTATGGCTCTCCAAATACCTCTCTTACTCCTTGAAGCCTCAATTTGGGCAGAAGTCTTCCCAAGGAAGCCTTTGAGCTCAAATCTAAGAGAGTTACCTGATTATAAGGTAATGTCTTCTTTTGAGTCCTTTTGTTTGATTTTGATTCTCCAACCCCCTAAACTCTTTTTATTATTTTATTTTGTAAAAACTCCAGTATCCTCAATATACTAGGATGTTGTTATAAGAAGGATTTGAGCTACACTTACACACACCTACATATAATGGTTAAAGGACATACTGTTTCCGTGGATGGTGAATTTATGCCTCCCGAAACGATGATTGTTCAACATTCTTTTAACAACTTAAAAGGTGGCCATTAAGAGGTCACTATATTTATATATGATATATAATATTTTTATGTTTTCCTTAAGCTTCTGTATTTTTCATTTTGGGCATACCTTTTTGGTTTCCATTATGGGTAAACGTGATATCTTCATTTAAAGAAGTGCGGACTACCGCCCCCTCAAAGTGATTTGATTCGTTAAATACCATATGTGGGACGTATAAAGGATGGAACTATGATATTATATATGATATTATACTGGAATTATAATATACCTTTATATAATTATGATTCCATTCTATAAAATATGAAATAGAAATGAAAGTAGCATTCATGCGTACGTACGGCTTACCGTCTCCATGAACGGTGCATTTCATTTCTTACCTCTAAATGATTATGTAATATTATAAATGCGTGTATATACTAGATATATATGATATATACATAATGATTATAATTCTGGATATAATGGATACATGAACAACATGTAATTATAAAGGGGTTATTTTTGACTCAAGTACCAATGATCGTTAAAACGACCGTTATTATCTTAAATAATTACATAGTGTTCATGACATGGTAATAAGTGATATAAAAGGAATAAAGAACATTAAAATGGTTCTTAAACAAGTTGAAATTAACTCAAGTTTATTATTCATGAGATTAAAGAATGATCGAGTCAAGTCAGACCCGAGGTATGGGACTTCGTCTCAATCTCCTGTCATTGAGGCATATTTGGTTTTATACACAACCTTTTTTATACGGTGTATAAACCCCTTTGACTGTTACGTTTATTCAAAAGGAATATTTTTTTATACTAAGTGTTTACTAAACTACAAAAGGGAATGTTTTTGTCGTACGTATGCAGCGACAATGACTTCTCCGCCGCCGTGACCATTATTTGAGTTTCGGCTTCCTCTACAAGCCACACCTTTTTTTAAAAGAAAAATAAATACCATGTTTTACTTTTCTTTTATTTTGGTATTGAAAATGGTTTTCATAATGTTTTTATATCAATGTGTTGTATTGAAATCTTGTGATTGAAAGGTGGAAATGTTATGTTTCCTTTATGCATGTTTTATGTGATACGATTATGTTGAGGTTCTTGGGCATTATTATGAAGACGGGTGGTTCCGTGATAAAATAAGGACAGGTGAGCCCGATATAGCTCTCCAATGCATTGGGTAACTTGGAGGAGTGAAACGTTAAGGTTTATCCGAAGAGATTTAGGGAATATACTGTGATGGGTATTACAAACGTAACCAAGAGGGTTACTCCCTACGTAAGAATGTTATGAATGCCTCAAGTTACCTTTATGTCTTATGATTTCTATGATTTATTCATGATTTGATGAGGTATGTTGAAGTGATTATGTTTTATGGGTAATGTATGGTTTCATTCTTATGTATATATGTACCCATGTTTCCTTTCCATATATATTTTATATCCCTTACTAAGCTTTTTATGCTCATCCCAAGTTTTTTTGAAATGTTTTTCACAGGTCAAGGGAAAGGTATATGATATGATGATAGTGCCACGGGAGTGTCAAGAAAGAATCCAAGTTTTATTTTAATTATGTTTCCATTGATGAGAAAGAAGAATATTATCTTTATGTAACCACTTTGTTTATATGTGGAATGTAATGAAAGTTTTATGATCTAATTCTCTAAAACTCTAAACCCGAAAAGATCCTCAAGGTTTAATCTTTTAATAAATCAAGATTAAGTAAGGTTTAAGGCTGGGGACTTATATTCTAGATAAATGCTATAATATCTTTAAAGAGATCTCATTAGAAGGATTCTTGAATTTTTAATGATTTCTATATTTTCTATTTATAAATATCTGAAGGAAATAAGGTATTTACTAAATAAAAATGTCAAAAAGTCAAAACCATTCAATTCAAGTAAAAAATGATACCAACTACATTATCATAGTGTTGCCAAAAATGAATAGATCGCTAGAAAATAATTTCTATGTGTTAGAGAAGAAGTTTGAAAATTTTCATCAGTTGGTGTAAAACAATTTAATTTAATATTATTATAAAGAATAAGATGATGAAGAGTAATGTGTGTTTGGTGAACCCAATAAGCTTCAATAACACTTAAAAGGAAAATAGATAATTCATATTAATCATCTAGTTGGTTTTTCAGAAAATAATTTTTAAACATTGAAGAAATTAGTGTTTGGCTATATTAGGAAAGAATGATTGAAAATTTTATTTGGAAATTTTCCTCAAAGAGTCTCGAATGATTTTATGTCTCTCTTATCCTATTTCAAGAATGATTCGGTGAAGATGATCAACTCATATTAAGAGGCTTTATTTTATCTTCAAGGAAGATGTTTTCATAGACCTCATATTACTGACCATTATACCTTCACATCTTAGAGAATCAATGATACTTTAGAACCAGTTATAATCAATTTAAGGGAAAATATCATCATTTTAAAATATGTTTAATTTCCTCAACTTTAATTATATTATATTATTTAATTTGTCCCAATAGATAAATTTTATATTAAATAATCATAGAAAATTACTCTCAATATTCAGTTCACATCAATAAGGATTACTTGAGTTGATAGAGCTGGCCTTGGATGATCTTTAATAATAATGGATGATTTTATTGGAGAATTTTCTAATGCTGAAATTCCCTTATCCTTTATACTTGTTGGACAACCAAAATCATTCCAAATACAACTATAAAAAATACTTTTCTGCCTCCTAACTGACATAGTATTGTTATTTTCTTATTTAGTTGAATGGTTCCTCACAACCATTTAAATGGTGTTTCAAAAAATAAATTGAATAGTTGCATAATTATATTTCATGTTTTTAATTCTTTTATTATTGTTATTATTATTAGATTTTATAGTGAATACATTTATCTATGTTCTCAATGTTTTCATATATTATTCTTAGCATTTATTCACAAGGCTTGCTTTATATTTCTTTATTATTTATAGAATTTATTTAATTATTAATGACAAATGATTATCAATACATTTATCGATACAAATTCATCCCAAATCATTTTCACATTCACCAGTGTTAAATATTAATACTTTTTTATATTCCATACTTATTTTATTCTTTTTTCTCATCCTAATTATTTTTGATATCACAAAAAGGGTGATAATAAAATGGATGATACAAATTTTTTTTCTATTTGAAGATTATTTCATTATTTTTTTATTCAATCGTTTTTTTGATCATCAAAAAGTGGAGATTGTTATATTGAATTATGTTTTCCAACTTATCTCAGATGTGATGGGTTTGGATGATTAAAAAGATCCATATTTTTATTATAACAAGTATAAATTAAGTGTTTCAGATTGTATTATGTTATAATATATAAAGAATCTATTTCAGAGGAGTTTATTATATGCTTAATAGAAGTAATTATTTTAATCTACATAAAATGTTCAAATCTACGAAAGATTATTTTATCCTATGGGAATATATTTTTTAGATTTCATATTATTTTTTCTTAGATAAAAGAAACTATTTATTAAAAAATTTATCTTACAACATAAAATATTATCTTATAGAGATAATAGATTTTCAACCACATGATTAAATCTAGATATTTCAGTCAAAGAGTAGTTTTAAAATGTATTTATATTTTTTAAAGGATATTCAAAAAGTATTTTCTTATGATAACCAAGAGAATTTGTTAAAGATTAATATCACACATGAGTAACATAAGTATCTTATGAAAAAGAATTATATTATGCAAAGTTGAATTCAGTTTAACTTTCATACTATAGAAGTTAAAGATCTGTTTTATCAGATCAATAATCTCATAAATTTATTTTATGATAATATTGCTATTTTTTTTGTTCTAATAAAAAACAATATATTATGAATATATTCATGATTTATTTCATAATGTTATAATAATCTATTGATAAGTTGTTTTGTTCCATTAAGCATTTAAAAAAATGAGTTATCTAATTAAGGAAGGATAAAATTTTTAATGAGTAAATTTTCTATGAATGGAAGGATCTAAAGAATACGATTTAAGACATCATCATTGAAGAAGTGTATTCTATATTTGGAAGGCATGTACAGATTTCATTATGAACCTATATGATCAAATTTTCAATGGATTATTCACTTGACTATTGTGACTATCTCATATGATTACGGTTAAAATTGTAGAGGATATATAAATATAGACATATATCTACTTCATGAAAACAGGTAGGTAATAATTCACACACATATATTAATATGGTGATAATTCTAACAAATAACTCATGTACGTAGTCAAAATAAAATAAAATTATCACATCCTATGCTGACAAGTTTATGAGTTTCAATTGAATATCATCCAGAGTTATGCTTTGAAGACCATCATCTTCTCAAGTCGTATCTTTATTTTATATTAGTTGTTTCTTGAAAAGGTGTACTAAGACAATTAAATAAATTTAATTTATCTCTATTTTAACATCACTTGTTGTAATTGAATGTGTTTAGACATTGGATATATCCTATAGAGGGAGAGTTTAGTTGAAAGCTCTTATACCATTGAAATAAGTAACAACTTCTTGTATTTAGTTGGGAGATACTTGGAAAGGATTTTGATTGTGAAAATCCTCAAATTCATTAATTAGAGTGTTGGTTTGGTGGATTAGGGGTTATATAATCCAAAAAACATAATAAATCACTAATGTTTAATCTCTTTCCACAAATATTTTATATTTTCATTATCAGTTTCTATTATGTAAAATATTGGAACCCACATACATTAAATATGATGGTTTTAAAGTAAATAAAATTTTAAGAACTCAATTCTCCCATACTTTAGTTTTTATACACATTCCTTGGGATATTAAGAATGATGGGGGTTTTTAGGGTAGTAATCATGTCAAAATTAGAATTATTAACCCCTTAAAATATCACACATGGTTTACCATTCATTGATCACATAACCCCCAAAACATGGTGTCCGTTTCCTAATTTAAAATAGGTTTTACTAACAAGATGGCTTGTTTCATGATGTAGTGGATCTTCCCAAGACGTTTCATCCCACCACACCAGGGACAACAACATAATGAATTCTCCATTTTCTATTTCCAATTAACTTATAACACTGGATAACTCTACTCCCATGACCCAACACACCCAATTCTATGACCATATAGCTTCCCCTATTTTTCATAGGAGAACCACCCTACATACCAAGCCTACTACCATGTCATAGGGGTAATGCACTCACCATTTCCAATATTCCACACAACTCAACTTTTACAGGCCCATGAACCAAAATGACTGCCACTACAACCATAGAATTGTGGAAATTTTCCATGGGTGAAACCTTCCCTACACTATACCTAAAAACACCAAGTCCCATGGGGTAGAGATATCCTCAACCATGGATAACACAATATTATGTGGCATCGAAACACACTAACCAAAATCACTAACATGGATTCTACAATGGTGAAGTGAATCCCAGAGAACCAAAACCCAATTATCTAACTTTGTTCATATTCAAATCATCTTAGAACCAACCCATGACATCTCATAAATTTAAAATTAATAACAAAACACCAAAATACCACAAATTAGAGCATTTAGAATGTGTATGAAATAATATTTTTTAGAGGTAAAGAAAACTATATAGTGGAGTTTTATAGTATAATGAGTTTAGAAATTGAAATTTCCATGATTGGAGAACATAATAATTTTTTAGGGAAAAAAGTGGATGAAAAATAAAGATACAACTTTATATCATAATCAATATATCTAATAGTGATATTGTGAAAACTTGACATGCCTGATTCAAAACCAATGCCTATTTGGATTATGATTAAAACCAAGCCTGGGAAGAATGATCATGGAATGTTTGTGGATCCTACCTTATATGAGAAAATAATTATGAGATTATTATATTTAACAACTACTCATCTTGATATCATTTTTTAAATGTGTTTAGAAACTATATTTAAAAGTAATCCAAACTAGGATTATATCAATAAAGTTAAATGAATCATAAGGTATATTCAAGTTCATCTTAGTATTTTCTTGTACTTTGATGCAAGAAAGGATAATAAGTTATCCATATTTTATGATTTATACTGGGATAATGATATAGTGGACATAAATTCCATAGATTGTGGACTAAAAGTCCATAGGTGTTTCTTAATTGTTCATTGAAAGTAAATTTTTATTCTAGTTGAGTATAAATCAGTATAGTATATCTCTTATAAAAAAATTATAATAAATTTTAGTAACCAAATCACGCACTCAACTTCTTTGGATGACGAAATAATCGGATGATATTAACAACGAGGTGAAAAACCTGTAGTAATATTTTGTGATAAAAATAGTGATATTTACCTCATGAGAGTTCAGTAAAACAATCCCATAACAAACATATTTCGATCTGTAATCACATTATCAAAGTGAAGGTGAAATAAGTATTGATAAAGTAGATCATGTTGGAATTAATCAAAATGTGAAAGATATCACGACTAATCCATTAGCCACTATAATATTTAAGAAAAATTTATTGAACCTCAGAGTTTAACCATAACCCTCAGTTGGAGGAGGTTCCTATTTTTCTTCATTATTCATTAGAATTTAATACTTTATATTTTGTGTTGCATATTTCTTAGGTTATTTCTATTTTGGTTTATTGTTATAGAGGATAATGAATACTTGTCAATTAAATTCAAGGGAAAATAGTAGAGAGTCACTATGTTTATATTAAGTGGGACTAGGGATTATATTCAATAATTATGGGGGAGTTCATATTATGAATGTTAAGGGGATATATAATCCTCAAATAATATAGTTTGATCATGCTTAAAGATAGTGGAGTTCTGGAATGAGGCATGACATGAAACATGTGATACTCTATTGAAATCTAATTTTATAAAATGATAATTTCTCAGGAAAGAAGTGTAAAATTAGTTTATTAACCCAAAAGAATGGGACTTATGTAAAGGTATTAAGTGTAATATTCAATTTAGTTAGTTTTAATTTGATATTTATTATAAAGACCCCGCAAATCATTTCAGCAAGCATTGATGAAAAAGGAAAGGTCAAGAAATTAATCACATAGTATGTGGTTAGAAGAATTACATGAAAATAGAAACATTTGAGAATTTGTTTATGTCATGATGAATAATATTTTTTGAACCACATTTTTAACTCCCTTTGATTTTAAAATAGGGGTGTTATGTTCGATAGCGTATTCAATATGCTACACTATTCTTAAACAACCCGTAAAATATATAATCACAATAAATTAACTATTAAATTATTGGATAAGAATAATATTAAAGAATGTATGATTAATATATATATATTTATAAATTTATTATTCAATAAAAATTATTTATAAATTATTAGTGAATAATTAATCAATTTTATTTCAAGTAATGTTATTCTTCAAAAATATGTTTTCATAAAAAAAAATTTATTTATTTTTGAGAGAAACTTTTATAATTAATTTTTTTAACATTAATAAATTGTATTATATAAAATTATATTTATTTATGAAATCATAATATCCAAATTCACTTAGGGTTAAATTTTGTGATTTTTCAGAAAATATTTTATTATTTGAATAGTGAAATATAACGATTTTTGTAAAACTATCATTTATTTTAAATAAATTAAATAATTTAAATATACCATTATGTTCAAAATATTATTTCAATTAAAAAAAGTATTATTTATTTATATTTATTAAAATAAATTACTTTTCAATCATATTTATATTGGATTTTATATTTAAGTCATATTTTGGTTTTCAAACATGTTTTTTATAAAAACTATTTTAAAGTGAAAAGGGTTTCCTCATATTAATTAATTAAAAAAATAGAAAGAATAATTATTTGTATATATATATATTTATTATATTATATCTATAAATATTAATGTAAATTTATATAATGATTATTACCAATTACAGAGTTAATATAAAATCATCTCTTTCTTGAAAAATACCATTCTTGAAAACCATCTTTTTCATTGCGTGTGTGGGTATAGTTTTAATGTAAATTTTGAAATTTATTTGAATTTAAGTTATTAAAATGGATTCAATATTTTTAATCAGTATATTTTATATTACCTAAGAATATGAACTTAATTTTCATACCATAATTAATAGTGAAAACAATAAATAATAATTATTGTGGTTAAGGTAAAATTGGATTTAAATGTAGGTTAAACAAAAAATTTAAGGGTTAAAATGACCGAAACAAATTTATAAAATCAATTATGCTTCCATATCTAGACCTTATAAAGTACAATTATCATTCATGGTGCATTTTGGAGCCTTATTACATGTCAAAAACATGGATAAACATTTTTGTTTCCCAAAATTTAATGTGTTCTACTCACCTCACTTATAAAAGGCCACCCACTATCCTATCATATTCACACCTTAAATAGCACGATAGAATTTAAAAGACATAAAAATTTTCCTTCATATATTTATTCCCCATGAAATAGGTTCCCTGGTCTAATTATAAATCCATCTTAAGAAGGATTGTGGTGCTAACCTAATGAGGTTGTCTGAAGAAGATATATCGTGCTTAACCGATTGTTTTTATTTTATTTCTGCTTCAAACCCTAGAAAAGTATTCTAAAATTATTAATTAATAATAAAAATAGTATATTACATATAAATAGATTATATTATACTAACATAATACCCTAAATCCATATCCTCTTCCATAAATTGGTATACAACATCATCATTCATATGTATGATGAATTACCGCCTCACGAACCGATGTCATTCATTTTCAATCATTGCCTCTCAAAGCTTGTTATAATTATGGGTTTAATGTATATTTTTTTTATATAAAATATTTTTATAGATATTTATACTTATATAGTTATGATATCACATATACCTTATTAATTTCCATTCCATGGGTGATATGATAACATCATTTGTGTGTACAACAGACTACCACATCAAGAAGCAATGTGATTCATTTTCACTAATTTATTACATGGAAGGTAATAAGAAAACATATAATGAAAATATTTTATATACATTAAATAATTATGATATTAATTAAATATTTATCATTAAATGAATATAATATATTATTTTATTTTTTACACTAAAAAACGATGACATCATTTGTGCGTACGTGTGGACTACCACCTCCACAAAGCGATGTGACCTTTTCCCTCATTAAATTACAAGGATGATATATATAATTATATTTTAAAAAACTAATAGTTAATTTATTTTATTATAATCATTATTTAATGATATAATAATACAAAACTTCTTTCTATAATGATCATTGAAAAATGGAAACACTACTCTTGCGTACATTTGGCCTACCGTCTCCAGGATCATAATGTAGTTAATTTTTCATAACCATATTTCGTAATTGGTTTAAAAAAATAATAAATTATTTTTAAATATGATAATTATATAATTATTATTTTTTCTAAATATATTTAAATAATAACCTCTTTGACCATGGTTAACACATCAAATTCATTTTGAAATAATGAACCGAACATCCCCAAAAAACATCACATGGATATAACTAATTAAATATTTAAATATATATTAAAATAAAATAAAATAATTTATTTAATTATAAGTTGTTAGACCTAATAATTTATTTAACAAATCCAATAATTTATTTAAACCTATTATACTGGAGTTAACGGACATATATGGAAAGTCAGGACTCAGGGGAAGGTGTTCCCGTCTCTCTTTTACTTCTACGAGACATATGCCATATTCATCACCTATTTTTTTCATATGGAGTATATAATACAAATTAATTTATTTAATTATTATTTTCAAGAAAATTATTTTTATTTATTAATCTAAAGGACTTTCTATCATTCACAATATTCTCATCTAGTGATTAGAAAATAAGTATGGGGCTTTATCCCAATTCTCCTTCATTGAGGCATATTTTAACAATATGCTTCTTATTTATTTTATATGATGTATATAAATAAAATTTTATATTTAATATGCAGAAAATTTAAAATTTCATGGAATTTTGTGTTTTAATTTGAATTAATATATCTAATGGGATTTTAATTTAATGTTACTGAATGGTAAATAATTTCATAAATCAAATTATTTTCATTAGGTTATATTATTGTATTTGATATTATAATATTATGTGTGTAATGAAATTATATTATATTATGTTTTATTTTAAATTGTTTTATTTTTATTTAAATTTGATACACATAATATAATCATTGATTAATTCTCAAATTCAATGGTATGATCTTATTAAGGGCTATTTGTCTCAAATTCTATTTATTGGAGACATAAATTTATGATGTGTAACTATATTTTATTTTCATGTGTATATACTACATTTTTACATTTTATTTAATGGATCTAATCATATTCATTATAATTATAGTTACATTTGATGTTATTAATTTATGGATATTATGATTGAAGATTTAACAAAGTGGAAATGAATTTATGTTACGGTCTTCTTCCTTTAAAGATTGATTAAGTTCAAGGTTAATTTAGAGAAAATAAATTGGTAAAATTTTATTTAACACAATTTATATATTATCCAATGGATGTTAACCATTTTGAAATTCTTAATTTATATTTCTTCCCATATTTATTGAATAGATATCATGAATTTCTTTTGTATGTGATACAGATCTGGTATTTTATTCTAGATTTTGTATCTTTCTCTTCCATATCTATGTTTTATGAAGCATTATAATTTTTTATAAAAATAAAATAATTAATAAATCCAACTTAGATGATATTTTATCTTCTTGTAAATGTTTTTAAAAATAAATTTCTTGTTCTTTTTGAAATGGATCACTTTTTACAACTTTTTCCAAATGTTTAAAAAGAATGATTATTTTTAATATATATGAAATGAATGATTTTTCCAGAATTCCTTTATGTTATTTTACTTGAACTTTCCTTAATATGTTTCCATGTTTTTCAAAATAAAAATAGTTTTCAAAATTTTTTGTGAATTTTTAATTTTTAAAAATGATTTATTAAAATAAAAGTTTATTTTTCTCAAAAATGTTTTTAATGATCTTTTAATTTTATATAAATTCATCAACAGCAAAAAAAACTTTTTGTTAATTATTCTAAAATGGGGATTTTTTTTGAATTATTACATTCTCATTATTTCTATGTATGGATTAATATTGTTTTAAAATGATTGGCATGAAACCCATTTCCTTTCTATTGGTTAATCATGTTTCAAACAGTTTTTTATGAAACATGTTTTATTTCCGCAAGTTCTCAATGTTCTTAAAAATATAATGTTTGTTTCAAATATTTTATGATGAAATAAATTCTCTATGTACATGATTAATTATATGTTTTTGTAATTTTTTATAATGATGGGTGGTTCCTTTATAAACCAAGGATGATTGGTTTCATTATGAACCACAGATTGGCAGTTCTGTTATGAACTAATGATGGTTGGTTATGTTATTAACCAATGGAAGGTGGTTCCATTATAAAAAACAGAAGGGTGTTTTCGTTACAAACAAAGGATATGTGGTTACATTATTAAAAAAGGATAATTGGTTACATTATAAAACAAGGAAGGGTGGTTACATTATCATTAAAGGATGTATGGTTCCATGATAAACCAAGTATGTGTGGGTCCATGGTCTCCATTTTATAAATTAGGTACTCTATATATGAAAGTTGATAATATTGGTTGTTCTATTTTAAGAGTGATGCAAAGATAATGTCTGAAGATACCAATAAATTTTCATTATGATTTTTATGGTTATAAATGTTTACTCTGATCAAGATTTATATCACATGGTTTATGATTAGTTATTATTATATATTTTACCTTTGTTAAAGACTCATGTCATGTTTTCATATTTGATGATTCATTTACTAATGGGTATGAATATTATTATGTTAAGATATTGATCATTGATTATTCTGTCATAACATGAGACACATCTTATTCTAATGGATGACATTAAATTATAAATGATGATGTTTATCCTTACTAAACATTTGAGATCAACCTTATTTTGTATTTTTCTAGGTTATCATGATTGATGTTAAATTAATTATTTCTATAAGGGTTTCATATAGATGAAGATGATGACTGAATGTGGAGTTTGAAAAATTGGGTATAGATAGAAATGATGTTCATCTTTATGAACTAGCTGTTTTTTGATCAAAGATGTTACGTTTTGTACTAATTTTCTAAAACTCTAAAACTAAAAGGTCTTTATGCTTTTAAGTGATCCAATATTTTTTTTATGTTTTTGATTTTGAAAATTAGGTCACCTTCAATAGTATGAAATCCATAAAAAAATATTTTAGTATCATATTTGAGAGTGTGGGTCTGGGAAGTTAAAGTTGGTATTAGAGGAGGGTTTAGAAAACTTTAGAGATTATGATGTTTTCATGTTATTTTATCTTAATAGTTATGGATTCCAATATAGTTTTATATTTTTAAGTTTAACTAGATGATTATTTCTTAGACACCCCTATTGATTTTTATGTAATTAAATTATGATGTGATTAATGACATTTTGGGAGTTTTGTTTGGGTTAGGGTATGTGTTACGCTTAGGTTCAACATGAAGTAAAATTTTAGGTTTAATTATATTTTAATAAGTTAAAAAGTATTGATAACCTCTATGTTTTATATCATCTTTAATGATTAGGGTTTTTTTGAAGGATGTTCTTCATATTTATAAGAACATTATAAGGATATAAATTTAGAAAAAATTAATATCTAAAGTCTGGGTGAAAACCCATCACACTCAGTAAGGCCACATATCTTAAAACCACAATATAAGAATGATAAATGGGTAACATATACCACTTATTTATGTGATATCCTATAAAATATAACTATATTCTTGGTCCTAATAGTTGAATGGTATGAGAGATCCTTTGATTTTAAAGCAATATTCAATGTTTTGGTTATTAAGGTTATTTGGGATATAGGGTTATTTGTTTATGGAATGATTTAGTTTGAACATTGGGTATTTCTATTTAATTTTGTAGATTAATGTATTATTTCATCATAAAATGGTTTATTTATATTGGGAACTAACTTAATTTGTGATTACCATTTTGGTTTCAGTTAATGTATAAATATAGAAGGAATATATTTTAACCCTCTTATGGTTATGTGATTATTTTAATGTTATAGGAATGAGAAAATGAATCTTGAATACTCATCGTGATGAGAAAATATGATATTGTAATTGAAATTGGTAAATGGATTAAATTAAACTTATAAAGTAAGTATATTTACTTATTATTCTAGACTATATGGAGAAGGAATTCCAATAAACTTTGAAAATTATCTTGAAAAAAAATTTCTCTCTATTTCCATCATTTCTAATGATATTAATGAAGTTTTCACACATGTTTGGTGTATGGTTTTTTTGGTTGTTGATTTTATCACGGTCATTCAATTTCATGCGATCAAGGATCTCTGTAACTCTCTATCATTATTTGAATGTTATTATTTTCTCCCATGTACAAATATTCACTTCCCACCTATGTTATCTTATTTGGAATCCTAGTATGTGATATTATATATGACCCTCATACTTCATCTTCTCTCTTATCAATAATAAGTTTTGTTAATTTTTTTTATGATGTGGATGTCCCAAATAAGTATTTTTTTAAAATTTAAACCATTTATTACTAATTTCAACATAAATTTGTGAGGATGAAATTTATTATGGGTGGGGGGTGGGGGATCATGTTACTTCCTGATACTTTAAAATAATATTACTATGTTCGATAGTGTATTATACATGAAACACTGAGCTTAAACAAGCCATTGAATACATGGCCAACCTAACTATTAAATTTACGGGTAATAATAGTATTAAATACTTTTTGAAATATATATATAAATTTCCTATTAAATATTAATTATATAAAAATTCTTAGTAAATAATCAATAAAATTTTAATAAATTAATTTTATTCATAAAAAATACATTTTCTTCAAAAATGATTTTTTAAATTTTGGTGAGGAAATTTTAGAATTAATTTTACAAAATTTTATAATATAATTTTTATAAAATTAACATTTTTGAAATATGAATATAAATGTTAACTTAGGGTTATATTTTTCCCTTTTTCAGTGGATTAGAAAAATAACATATTTTTTAAAATAATAATTTATTTTCATTAAATTAAATAAATTAAACGTTCCATTATGTGTTGAGAATTATTTTTAGATAAAAATTATTATTTATTTATATTTAATCAAAAAAACTTAATTTTAATTATCTTTATATTTTATTTTTGTATATGTTTATTTTTTGGGATTAAAAATAATTATTTTTCATGTATACTATTTTATAATGCAAAATTTCCTCTATTTTAATTAATTAATATGACCCCTAATGAAGAATTATTGAAAATAAATTTATATATAATTTATCTATAAATAGGAATTTAAATTCATATAGTTATTATTACCAATAATAGAGTTAATATAAAATCATTTTTTTCCTTTAAAAATACTCTTTTTAAAAATACTTTATTTTCACTATCTCTAGAGGTTTAATTTTAAATTAAAATTTTCCAATTTTTTGAAATGAATTTGGTAAAATATATTCCTTATTTTAAATAATTTTTTTTATTATCTAAAATGGTCAACATAATTTTTTAGAATAATTAATAGTGAAACTAATATATTTTAATTATCATGGTTATGGTAAAAACAAATTTACCTTGGGGTGAAAATAAAACATTAAGGGTTAAAATGAACTAAAAACTTGTATATAATCCATTAAATTGACATATTTAGAGTATATAATTTCTATGTATAGATAATGGTATATTTTGGATCCTTGTGGCATTTGAAAAACATGGGTACACCCTTTTCTTTTCAAACATTAAGAGTACGACACTCACCTCACTTATAAAAGGAAACCCCTATCCTCTCATCTTAAAACCTTAAAATACATTTGGATCAGAATAATCCTATCCAAATAACATAATAAATTATATAAAAAAACCTATAGCCATTGGTATAATTAGAAATCTAAACCAAGAAGGATTTCTGTGCTATCGTACAGATGTTGTCCAATGAAGAGGTAACATGCTTAACCAACCGTTTTTTTTCTTCTTCCACCTCAAAATATATTTTTAAATATTTTCATATAATAAAATCAGTAACTTATATATGATTACATTTTATTACATTAATTTTATAACCTAAATCAATACCCCCTTCCATCTAATGGTATAAGTAGTTATCATTCGTGTGTACAGAATACTACCACCTCACGAACCGATGTCATTCATTTTTCATCATCACCTCTAAAAAATTGTCATAATGGTGTATTTGTAGTATATATATTTTATTTGTAACATATATATACTTAATTATTTATTAAATCGCATATAAATTTTTACCTTCCATTTTACGAGGGATACAATAATGTCTCCCGTTTGTATGGAAGACTACCACCTCGTGAAACAACGTGATTAATTTTTCACTAACGTATTACCTCAAAGTTAATAAGGATAATTATAATGAATATATTTGATATAGATAATATAGTTATGATATTAAGGAAATTTTTATCATTATTAGAAGATAATATATCATTTTCATTCATTCATTGAAAAATTATAACGTCGTTCATGCATATGTATGGACTACCACATCTATGAAGAGATGTGAATTTTTATCATCATTAAATTACATGGGATTAATATATAAGTATATTAAAATAGATAATATTTTATTTATAATATTATTATAATTATTATAAGATAAAAAAATACACACATTCTTTCTATAATGTCCATTGAAAAATGGAAACATTACTCATGCATACATATGACATACTGTCTCTTTGATCATAACATAGTTAATCTTTTATAACCATATTTCATGATTTATTTTTTTAAAAAATTATTTATTCTATAAATATTATAATTATTTAAAAATTAATATTCTATAGGATAGAAACCAATGAATTCTTTGATCACAATCAATACATCAATTCCATTTTGATACAATGAACCGAACGTCCTCAAAACACCCGATGTGAACTGAACTGAGTATTTATATATTACATTGAAAATAAATAAAAATAAATTTATGAAGTAATTTTATTAAACCAGGGAATGTTTATTAATAAATATAACAATTTATTTAATCTTATTATAAATGAGTTAAAGTACTAACAAGGATAGTTTAGAATTGGGTATGTATTTCTCATCCTACTTTAACTTCTATGTGTCATATTCCATATTCTCCACTTATTTTTATTGTGTGGTGTGTATTATAACCATGAATATATTTTATTAATATTTTCATGAAAATTACTAGGGATTATTAATCCATATGAGATTATCTCTTTCATGTGGTTTTGATCCAGAGATTACAAAAACAGTAAGGGACTACATCTCTATTTTCCATCATTGAGGAATATTTTAATGTTATGTTACTATCCCCTTTTATATTGTGTATATACTACAAATTTTAAATTTAATATCCCAAATAATTCATACATAAATATATTTTGTGTTTTAATTTCAATTATTTTATCTGATGGGATTTGACTCGAATGATATGAAATGGTAATGAATTCTATAACTTGATTTCTTTTCATTAGGTTATATTAATTATTAGCTATATTTGGTATTCTAAAATTTTGTATCTAATAAATTGTTATTGTATTATATTTTATTTAAAATTGTTTATTTATATTCATATTTTATTCAAATAATCAAATCATTTATTAATTAATTAATTAAATTAAATTATATTTGTAAGGGTTATTCCTCTCAATTTATCTTTATTAGAGACAAACGTTTATGATATACACCTATATTAACTTTTCAAGTGTATATAATTACATTTTGGAAATGTTATATCATGTATGTACTTATGTTCATGATATTTAATGTTTCATTTGATTTTATTCTTTTATGGGGATTATGATTGAAGTGTTATAAAAGTGGAAAAGGATTTATGTTATAATATCATTACCTTCAATATTGATTATTTTTAAGTTTAATTTGGGGGAAATAATATGATATTATTTTCTTAAACCACATTTTGTACTTATATTTTGGATATTAATGTGGTTAATATGTTTTATTTCTATTTACTTACTTAGTGATTGAATAAATATCAAGAATTTTGTTTGTAATCGAAACTGATTTTGTATTTTTTTAGATTAGGTATCATTATGTTGCATATAAATGTTTTCTAAGATGTTTTAAAAAATATTATTTTATAAAAACAAATAATTTCATAAAATTATTTTACAAAATCCTTTACCTTCTTTTAAATTATTTTATAAGAAAATTTCAAAACATTTTCTAAATGGGTCACTTTTGGCACCCTTTTGGAAAGTATTTTTAAAATAATGGTTATTTTTATCATTTATGACATGAATAGATTTTAAACCACCATTTTAATTGTATTATATGATTTTTACTTATATTATTACATGTTTTTTCAATGAAAATGAATGTCCCAATATTTTGTGAATTTTTAGTTTATAAAAGTTATTTTCAAAATGAAAAAATATTTTCTAAAAAAATGTGTTCATTAACATTGTAATGGTATTTCCATTAATAAACATAAAAAGGACTTATTTTTAATTATTCTCTAATGGGTTTTATTTTAATTATACCATCCCCATTATTTTTCTAGATGGATTAATATTTTTCATGATATTGAAATAGAATCCACTTGTTTTCCATGGGTTAATCATGTTTCAAAGAGATTATTATAGAACCCATTTTTTAACGAGTTAATAAATATATAAAAAAATAAAGGTCACATCAAGGTTTTTTTGTTGAAATTTATTCTCTATATATTTTATTCATGAATTAGTTCATTTAAAAAGGTTATAATTAAGGGTGGTTTCATTATAAAATAAGGTTATGTGATTCTGTTATAAACAATGGAAATGTGGTTCAATTATAAACCTAGGATGGGTGGTTATGTTATAAACCAAGGATGGGTGGTTATGTTATTAAGTAATTATGGGTTCTATTTTATCAACTAAGGATGGGTGGTTAATTTATCAAGTAAGGATGTGTGTTTCCATGATAAACTATGGAATGGTGGGTTCATGGTATCCCTTTTATACATTAGGTACTACAGAGATATAATGTGACCGTATTGGTTATTCCATTGGTAATAGTGATATGAAGATAATTTCCCAAGAAAAAAAATACATTTTCATTATTTTTTATATGGTTATTAATATTTCATTTGATCTAGATTGACATCACATTGATAATGATGATTGATTTTGAATACTCATGCCTTTATGAAAGGCTTATGCCATGTTTTCATGTTTGATGATATAACTATTCAGGGTTATGAATATTCTTATTTTATACTCATGTAGTTGGATTATATCATCATACTATTATTATCATATTATTATCATAGATTATATTCAATTGATAATGCTTATGTTTAACCTTAATGAGAATTTAAACTCACCCTTATTATGTTTCCTTTCCCATAGTTTATCCAGAATTTTATAAAATGAATTATTTATAAAATGGATTAATATGAATTATGATGATGGAGTAATGGGTAATTTGAAAATATGGGTATATTATGAGTTGATTTCCATATTTATGAATCAGTTTTTATGAATCCACGATGTTAATAGTTTCTATTAATTCTCTAAAATTCTAAACCTAAAATTTCCTCTAGAATGTAGGTGGTCCATATTTAATTTTAATGTTGTATGTTTTGGATGGTTAAAATTTGGCCACCTTAATTAGTATCAAATAAAAAATGAAAATTTTATGATTTTATCATTTGAACAAGGATTATGGGTTTAAGGATTTTATAACAGTACAATGGGCTAGTTCATTAATAGAAGTATCACAAAGTAGTTTGTGAAGCATAAAATTGTGAAGTAGTTATTTAAGTTTAGTACATATAATTATTTTTGAAATAATAGTACAATGAAATTCATAGTAGTTTGAAAATGGAATACCACAAAAAAATAGTAGAAAGGAATATTTTATTGAAGGATTCTCTATAATGATTAGTATAAAATATGAACCTTGCACACATATTTCTGAGGGTTATAATTGGAATTTTGGAATGTATTGGAGCATAACTTGTTTATATCATAATTTAAATAAAATCACACATTATTTAAAATATTGAATCATACTACATGTTGATAAACTATGAAGACATTTTTCTAAAGTAATGTGGGAAGGTGGTGTCAAAGGAAGTGTTTTTATGGTCAAATTGAACTAAAATCTTAAGTAAATTATAATAGATCTGGGAGTAACATATAGTGATCATGTAGGAAATATTGTATCCACAAAAAGTGTACAATAGTGTATTATTGTTCATTGAAAAAAATAAAACATGTATTCTCATTGGATTAACCCTCAGAGGTTAACCAATTACAATTTTTATACCATATTTTTAATTCATAAATTTTTTAATGTGGTGGATGTGTGAATAACTTTGATAGCTTCCATAGGTTTCTAATGAGATCGGTACAAGATACTACAAACCAAAAAAAATTCACACCCTAATTAACCCCTCCCATGTTATTACATATTATAGTAAAAGTACCCATCCACCCCTTTTCTGTTAATTTTAATTAATGTAGAGTTCTAATGAAATACTTAGGTCGACTTAACCATGCTAAAATCAGGAGAATTTTCCATTAAACAATTGATGTAGACTGGAGGCATGATTTCAAGAAATTAATGTATTGGAAATCATAATTTGGGATTCCTCTAAATAGACCTAGGGGCAATGAGTTAATGTAGTTGGTAATAAAATCCTACATAAATAGCTTAATATAATTTTTTAAGGATTTTATATAAGTTATATAAATTTGAATATTGATCCTTTATAATATATTATTCGTGAGACTAGATATTATAAATAATATGATGAGGGTTATTATAATTTGATAATATGGTTGGATAATTATTAAATAATTAATTATGTTACAATTATTAATCAAGATAATGCACAAAATATACTATTATGTATTGTAGATAATGTAAAGTAACTTGAAAAAATAAATTTAATTTCAATCTATCTCATATAAAGAGATTCTCATATCTATTATATTATTCTAGTAATAATAAAAGATCTTTGTGTATCATATTACACTAAAAAGAATTTTATATACTCTCGATTCATCTATTCTGGATCAGCCACCTTAGGGAGTGGGTGAGGGTGAGAAGGATGACCATAAGATGCACTTAAAATATGATTTTAGATGTTTTTTTCATCATGTTATTATCTATATTAGGTGATATAAATATGAAACATAAGGACATGGATACATACACCATGTTGACTTATCTTTGAGAACATGATAAGGAGAAAGAGGGGATGTTAATAAATTAAATTATTTCTACACATAATAGGTGTATACTAAAAGATGAATACCTAGCTAGTGATCACAAACTCTATATAATGAATTATATTGACATATTAGAAATTTTTCCCATGGTTATGGGTAAATAATTATCCATTAATCTCATTCTTCAATAATTATTGATAGAATTATATACATTCATTAGAAATTATAAAATGACCAATATTGTGAATCCACTCACAAATATTTTGAATATGGTCAAAACAATTGATATGGATATGTTGGAATTTGGTTAATCAATCCTTATGGTGAATTCAATTTATGAAAAGGTTGAAAATACAATGAAATGTTTAATGTTAGGGGTGCCTTTACAATGTCTATAAAAGAAAACAATGATTCACATGGATAGTAATTAATAATACTATAGTTTATATATGTAAATAATATTCATAGTAAGTGGAATTCCATTGAATTCAAGATAAATCATGAAGAATATTCTAAATCATGTTAATAAGTAATTAAATGAAATATTTCAATTTTTATTCTTGGATATTCATTACAATATATCACTAAAATATTTTTATCCAAATATTTGAACCAAGGAAGACCAAAAATAATACATAGAGTGGGGTGAACATTCAAGTAATTTTTTTATAACTGAATCATAAACCATTAAAGATAAGATTACAACATCAAATTACCATGTGGAAATATCAGTTCATTTAAAACTATTATTTTTTATTGGTTATTACCAAAAATTTATTTGAGTTTTGAGTTTTAGACACAATGTGACTCTATTTTTTATTTATAATAAATGTTTTTATACGCAATTAATAGTTTATTATACTTGAATCATAAACATCTTATTTTAGTGATTAGTTATGAATATTAAATACGCGACGCAAACAATATATATCCATGTAATTTTTTGGTCATGTAACACTAGAATTAAATGTCAAGGATATTCTATGAATGGTTTTTAAAATATATGATGGTGAAACTATTAGGTATTTCAAATATTTCTTTATAAGTTTTTCATATAAGAGAAAAAATTTTCAATTAAATTTTTATAATTCTGTAATGATTCTATAAAAAATTTAAAAAGATATATGTGAACAATTTTAAGAAGAAGGTTTAGGTAAATTCATTTACCTATAATATTACTTTAAGAGATATAATGAATGTTAATGTAAAGTAGATAATATTATTTTTAAAAGATAATATATATTTAGGTGGATGAACTGAATAATATCTTAACCAAGAATTCATTGGTCAATAAATATAGAGTGGAGCTATTCAAAAACTCACCATTCCTTATACACATTATATTCATGGTGTTTATTAATATAGGATCAATGAAGTGTCATGATTTATTTTCAATTATTATATTAATATTTTCAAAACATGCTTGGAAAATAATGATTTTAACACATCACTATATGAAAACGATAATGAAAAATTTAAATCATAAAAAGTTTAATATGAAATAAATCCATTTCATAAAAAAATCATGTGTTTATATTAAAACCATTAATCAATTATTATTTAGTAACAAATATAATTATGTAAACACAAATTGTATCACAAAATTTAGTTACGATATTACAATATCATTGATAGAAATGTATTATTCAAGTGAATGAATTCAATTCTATAAAATAGATGAGTATATATATTTGATTTAGTAGATTAAAGAAACGCTTCAATGAATTCACAGTTCAATAGACACAGAAGTTTTCATATGAATATTGGATCTTTAATATTATGTGGGAAGAGTTTTTATAGACATACTTTCTGTATAAGAAAAATGAAATAAATAAATATGGTTTTATTATCACTCAGTTTGGTAAAATATGTTATTTAGTGAGGATAATAAATATATATCTTATAAATAAGTAGTTGAAAAGTAACAATATAAAATTTACAATAGGATATGAAATCTAAAATGGATTCTAGGTACCTAAATCAAGTTTTGGTTCTCGTAGATACTCCAACAAATGTAAATCATATCGGATCCAAATAAGAATTTATGGAAGAACTAGCTATGTATGGTAATATTAATTCCTATAAAGAATAAATTGGGATTTAATTTTTTAATACTATTGAAAATATTAATTGTATGGAAACCTTTTAACCAATACAAATGCGGATATCAATTTTTAATTCTAGCTTCTATAAAGGATACCATGATTATCATATAAATGATATAAGGATCCATTTATGAATAACTATATGAATTGAAAAACGAGATGATTATTTTTTCATATATCCGTAAGAGTATAGTGGGAGTTCTATGGGTTTCCAAGTAAAATATATTAAAAACGTATGGAAAATAATCACCAGTCTTAGAGATAATTAAGATTATGTTAGAAAAATTATTCTCCTAGAATGACATAAACTGGAGACCCAAGTTCTAGGGTTCCATATTTACTAAGATAGATTTAAGGGGTTCCCTAGATCAATTCATAATACATATATTGATATTGTATTAGAAATATAATATTTAAAAATTTAGTATGTGGATTTTTTATGTCATATGGGATAAATCTCTTCATGATGATGTGTTTAAGCATAAGAAAAAATTATAACGGTGATTAGAAATCCTTATGATAAAACAATTATTTCAATCAAATATGCTATGTTATGTACTATGTTTTTAAATTTATTATTATTTAAAAGTGATGGGAAGACATCTATTAAAACTTTTAGAACTACAAATGTAGTAGTTATAAATATCTAATATTACCTAGGAATGTATTAAGGACAAGTTCCTGGTTTACATAGAAATATGATTACTAGTCATCAAGGGGACCCAAAACCTACCCTCAAATAGATAATTTTTACATGGTTGTAAAAGATAAGATAAAAAAATAAAAAATGGAATCTTATTAAATATAGTGGTAGATATATCTATATGTACCTATTATGTTGTGAATTTTGATATAGATAAGAAGTGGTATAAAATACAGAAATATTTATTGCAGATCTAAGTTTCATATCAAGATAGTAATGTATTTTTAAAATTATAATATTATAAATGTGTTACTAGATAATATGTTTAGTTTATGACCAAAGAAAAAATGCAAATACTCAGGAATATGAACTCTTGAGATATTTTACCCAAACGGATGAAGATTTAGTGAATGTTTTACCCATTAATAAAAACATGGCATGCCAAATGACTAAAGCTATAACATAGAAGAACAATGATTAATGATGTGATAGATAAGAAGTTTATACATGTTAGATATTTTTTCTAGTTCGCGCAACATGATAATATTTGAAAAAGAAAACTACGTTTTATAGAATATATGACACACAACACATAGTGTAAATAAACCATAACGTATTATTATTTTTAAATGAAAATTATAACTGAGCTATAAATTTTTATGTATGAATATGACTAAATTACATATGAAATATATATAAATAAGATACTCAATATAAATTTCTTTATAAATTCTTAATAATTAAGTAGTCAATTTTTGATGACGACATTTTAATTTTCAGAAAAATATGTTTTCATCCAAAATGATTTTTATTAGATTTTTTGTGAAAATATTATATTGAAATTATAGAAATTATAGAAATTTTATTTGATAAAATTAAAATAATTTTTAATTTATCATATAAAAATAATATTTGGGAGATATTTTATGATTTTTTAGATGATTGTTTTTTTAGTCAATAATGAAAATTACCGATATTTCCAATAATCTGTTTTCATTTCATTAAATAAAGTAATTAAAGAGTACCATTAAATTTTAGATTCTGTTCTAAAGTGAAATAAAAACAATTATTTATAATAATTTAATTAATTTAATTTTAGTCATCAATTAACATGATTTTGAAATAAGTTTATTTCTATGCATAAAAACTTTGTTTTCTGAAAATAAATTTTAAGTGAATAAATTATATCCATTATAATTAATTAAAATAACCCATATTAAGGAATAATTGAAATGGAATTTATATGTTAAATATCTATTTATATTAATTAAAATTAATATAATTATTATTTCTAGTCATAGAGTTCATATAAGATCATCTACTTCTTGAAAAATAAATTTTCTAGAAAAACAACTTTTCATCATGTTTTGGAGGTTTAATTTTAATTTAAAAATTACAAATTATGAAAATAAAATATGATAAAATTGATTCAAAATTTACAATAATAATAATTAACATTATTTAATAAGTCTATATTAAATTTTTTCCATAATTAATAGTAAAAATAGTAAAAATTAATTTTCGCAAGGTTAAAATAACATTTTTCACGGTACATATGATTCTGTAAAAATTTATTTTCAACACATATAGTTTTTTATTTGATAAATTTGATTTAATATTTATAATTATCGTATTTAAATTATCTAATAATTATCATTTATATTTTTACTTAAAAGATAAATTATATATGTATAAAAAACAAGTCACTGTGATGAAATCTATAATGGTAAAAGTGAGTAACCATAAAGGTAAAGGGTTAAAATGTATAAAAAATGTTTTTTTTAAATTATTTCTGTTTTTATAAAACTTATATTCCCTCTAAATTATCATTAATTAATTTTTTAGGCACTTGGGTTGAATGTGACTTCCCATTATTGAATAATTTTCAGTATTAAAAAAATTCCCTTCATTCTCACTTATAAAAGGACACCTTATATCAACTAATATACACAATTAATAATCATTATGAATTGAAAAATAACTACCCAAATACCATTCTTAATTCCATTCCCATTTCCTTTAGTTATTTCTTTTATTATAAAACCCTAATTAGAATAATTTTGGTGAAAACCTAAAGACTGTTTCCAAAGAAGATGTATCTTTCTTAACCGATCATTTTGTTTTATTTATTCATCAACCACATTCAAATATTATTCAAACATGGGGATAATGTAGCATCAGTTTCTATAATATATTTAGATTTTATTATTTTAATTAAATAACATATATTGATTTTTTCTACCATCAAAATGGGAAACGAAACCATTGTTCGTGTCTATGACAGACTACCACCTCACAAACTAATGTAATTCATTTTCCATCATCACCTCTAAAATATATTTACAATTATTGATTTAATATATATATATATTATTCATGAAATATTTTTCATTCTATAAAATTAATATATCATATATTTTCTTACCTTTCCATTCAATGAAATATGATAATGTTGTTCATTCATATTTGTTGACTACCACCTTCACGAAGTGATGTGATTCGTTTTTTATCACTAAATCACAATAATGGAATATATAAGTGTATTTAAATAAATAATTTGTTATTTATTATATAATTATTATTATGAAAATATAGAATAATACTAACCTTCTTTCTGTCATGATCATAGAAAAATAGAAATGGTACTCAAGGGTACATATGACTGACTATCTAAACAAGTGTATTAAAGTTCATTATTCATAACCAACCTTCAATGTTTGATTTAAAAGAATATTTTTTATATAAAAATTATAATTATTTCATAATTATTAATTTAAATATTATAAAACAGTGAATTTTTTTCCTTAGTTAATCTATAAATTTGATTTCTAATATATTAACTCAATATCCTTAAAATATTTAACATGAAATGACTTGATTAAGTAAATAAATATGGAATGGTAATAAATACAATATAACAAATACTAAAATTTAAAATGGTTCTTAATAAATTAAATAATTAACACAATTTTTTTATTTAGTAAGATAAATTATGTACGTGATGAGTCGAACTCGGGGTAAGGGATTTCATTTTAATTTACATTCATTAATGAATATTTCAATCCAATGAACATAATTTATTTTTTAATGTGAATATACAACCAATTTTAAAAATTATATCAGGAATATTTTATAATTCATGATATTAATAGTAATAATTCATTTTACTTCATCAAAGGGAATTTGATTCGAAGGGAACCAAAGTGGTAAATGATTTATGTTACTGTCTCCTTTCTTTTTGAGATTTTTTACATTAATGTTTCATTGGAAGAAATCAAATAAAATTATTTTCTTAAAGCATATATAATTTATTATCTTATATTAATGAGTATGTTTTAGTTGTTTGGTTTCTATTTCATAACATATTTAATAAATAAACAATAATAATGATGCTTCCAAGTAATAATAATCTTGTATCTTCTTTTAGATATGGAATCCTTATCTTACATGTCTATAATTTACATAACATTTATTAAATAATTTTATTAATATTCTATAATTATATATTAAAAAAATTACACATTTTGGATTTTTTTACAAAATGGTTTAAAAGGGACCTTTCTATCATTTCCCAATCAAGGTATTTTTGACATTCTTTGAAAACTGTGAAAGAAATGTTTTATTTTAACCTATACGGCATGAATGGAATCTACCAAATCCATGAACACATAATTATTTTAATCTTCCTTTAATTTTTCCCATTGTTATTTTATAATAAATTGTTTTCTAAAATATTTTATATATTTTTAAAGAAGTGATTTAAAAGTGAAAATGGTATTTTCCACATGAAATATTCAATGCGATCTTTTAAATATGTTCTAATAAATTACTACGACCCATGATGTAAATTATTTGTTCTGAATTATATATATAAATATATTTCTCTTACATATATACCCATCCTGTTATCCATTCCTTTTATATAGTATTACATTCCATAAGGTCATTTATGAAATTCATTTTTTGTGAAATCTCATTTGATTATGAAATGAGGTAGGATTCTGAAAAAAAATTATCTATATAAGAACTTCATATGTTTATACCTTATGAATGATTTATTTATTTGGACCACCTATGCATGTACATGTTATGATGGGAGTGACCATATAATACTCTAATACATTGGGTAATTGTTTTTCTATCATGAAATGTTTTGTATCGGGTTAGGGAGTAATCTTAATCAATTATTGGTCTTTTTCACCCAATTGATATTTTTTCGTACATTATCCTTGACTCATTTTTATTCCATGTTATACATTCATTACACATTTCTTTGGTTTCCAAGATCTTATGATACAAAGTTATTTATTCTATGATTCCAAGTCATTACTCCCGTTACTTCTCTTTTAGGATATCATGTTTTAGATTTCACTCAAATGTTATATTTCATTGTCATGTTTATTCCATTAATGGGATTTTTAGATCCCCCATTTATGATATGTATTTCCTAGGTTATATTATCGAATTTTTGGAGCTCAAATATATTTAAGATCCCACTATGGAGAATTAGAAAAATTTAATGTTTTAGTTTTATTATAATTTATGCACTTAGTATTCCAAAGACACCATGCCTCATGATAATTGGGTTTTAATTAATGTATTTTATTATTACAAATCATGTAATAATTTGTTTAGAAGTCATGGGTTGATATTTTTCACGTGAGACTTTGTTACGGTAGGTTCCCTAGAACCAATTGCTTTTTTAATTTTAATTATAAGAGAATATATATATTATCTTATCCCATAATGATTTTTCATCAGTAAACTATTAAAGTGATAATGTTATTAAAATATTTATTATTTTAAATGGTTATAATGGTTACCCTAAATAATTAGAACCTAGATATGTCATGAGGTTATTTTTGAATACATATGTCTTATATGTAGATACATTTATCTAATGAGATATAGATGATGTCTAATTATTAGGTGTTTGGGGATCACAATACATTGATAAATATTCTCATGAATCTCATTCTTGGTTATATATAATAAAATAGGTTATAAAGGAAGTCCCATTAATATTAATTACACATGTTTTATGTCTCAATGGATATTTCAATTTATGAAATTGTGTATTGATACTTAGACATGAGATTATTATTGTGTATAATGAATTATTTTCTTTGATGTGCGGATGAACACAATGGGAATATATTCGCTTAGTGTGGTACTATACATTAGGTTTATCATAAGTGATTTAAAATAAATTTGATGAGTCTATAAATTATTTGTTCTTTTCATTTAATAGAATAAGATATCAATAGAATTTTTTATTTAAATAAAATTTTCTTGATAAATCAATGTTCATGTTAGTTTATAGAAAAGTCCATTTTAGAAATTACAAGAAGGATAAATAAAACATATAGGGTGATAAACTAAGTAAGTATCATTCTTGATGATATATCAAGAAGTAGAGTGATCATATTACAGAGTAGTGTTCAAATGAATATTTTTATAGTTTCTATATTTGTTTATTTCTCTATGGGTTCCTTGATGAATTTCAAGATACTGATCATAGACTTTATATACGTTCACCTATTTCCATTCAGAAATAGGACTACAGGGTCACACACAAACTGTGTCTATAATATTATTAAATTCTATTTCATTTGGGTTTAAGAATAAATTTATTCTTGGATTGATAATTATTATTTATTTAAGTAAACTTTTATTGAAATGTTTCAATCATGAGATATTTGGGTTTAGAATATATGAGTTGAATTATATCACATGAATATTTAACCACAATGAAATTAATATAATATGTTTATTTACATATAGTTTTATCAAATAAAATCAAATAAACATTTAACCAAGTTATATGAATATTAAAAATAAATATCCATCCACAAGTTAAGTGAATATTACATTTTTTTATCGAACGAATATATTTTGTTATTAAAGGTTTGATAATATTATGGGAGGATTGAAATCAAGTTAAAGACACAAAAAATAAAATTTTATATCAGTTAAATAAATTTTTGTTTAACAAATTATATTAGATCGTTACTAGTAACATAAAATAGTAAATAATATTATTTACGTGTGTTGACATGTGTAATGTATTTTATCATTTAAACAAATATTTATTTAATAAATTCTATTTTAAATATATATGTCTCCATAAAATAAAATTTTTTATATTATTATTTTAATCTAAATGTGAAATTAGTTTTATCTTCCTGTCAAATGAAGTAATACATATTATTATTTAGAGGAAGGTAGATATGTAATTTATTAAATAGGATAAGTTTAAAAAAAATATAATGTATTATATATTTTAATCCTAAATTTATTATTAAAACAAATATATGTCAGGGAATTTAAATGAGCTTCTAAATTGAGACACTTATTTAAAAAATTGTACTATAAAGTTATAGAGAGAAAAATATTTTCAATCCTCTATCTATCTCTAAATATTTTAGAGAGTGAAAATAAGAGATATTTGTTACAATAAGTGATTAATGATGTGAGCAACTTTATTTATACATAAAATCACCTGGAATATCTAGAATGTTATTCATATATTCTTGGAGTATGTGGGGATACATCTAGAGGAATCCTTTTTAGGTTCTCCATCACAAAAAGAACACAACAATATCAACGACAAAAATTTATTGAGAAGAATACCATATTTTTGGTAATTATATATTTAAATTAATTATAAATTAAATGTTCATGATCCAATATTGTATATTATATGGTGTGTTTCTAAAGTTATTGTGATTTATCAATTGATATTGATGTAAAAAACTGTGCATCTATATAACACTTCATTAATTCCCCTAAACCTCTAAAAAATCAAAATGCTAGCTATTTTTTCCACCGTAAAGATCCCATTGATATATGACACATTAGTAACCCTCATCACTAACTTCCTCTAACTAGTATACTATAGATCACAATACAATCATGGAATGTGGTGGTGTATGATTTTACAGATCTCATGGTAGCTGACTTGGTGTCAATCACAATTGACATTTCCATCAGCACTATGAAAAAATGTGATATATTATTATTCATATCAATGATTTAATTGTATTACTTGACCAATTAAGCATACTTTGGTTGATTCACAAACTTTATCATCATATCCCAACTATACTTTCATTCATTCGATAAATGTTACCCCAACTAGGTTAAATACCCAAAGAGTGGGGGTGGTGAGGGGGAGGGGGTGAATCTGGATATGAAATATTATAAAAACTACCCCTTAGGATATTATTTTGTTATTAAACAAAAAATATTATATCCCTTTCCAATAAAAATATCTTAATAGAAATGAAAGCATGAATGAGACATAATAATTTTACATGGTTAAACTGCACTGGGATATGTCCAAGGAGCATAAAAAAACAATGTTATTGTGTAGAAAATACACTAAAGAGAACTACTCTTACAAGCTTCAGAGTAGACTCACTATCCATCCTAGTTTACAATTTATCTCAATGTGAAATATCAATTCCCTCCCTACTGATGTGTTCCAACTTCCCCTGAGGAGATAATTATTTTGATCCCTAGAATCAATAATTTTTACACCAATTTTGGTGCATCATTATGTTTTAATTTCATCCACTTTATGAATAGTTCTATACCATATATTTTCTATGAAATCTATTTTAAATTAAATTTTATTTACTTTTGTGATAACCCTATTTTCAAACTTCCTAAAACTACCCAATTCATCAGAAGAGTTTCTGGATTTATGCGATGAAGCCGCCTTTCATGAATCTCATTACTTTTCAAACATCACATAGGCTTCATTATTGTCACAACTTTTTTTATGATAAAAAATGTTTATAATAGTATAGTTACTTTTTAAACTCTATTTCTCCATGAAATAAATGATCTTATGAAATCCTTCACACAAGAAAAATTCTTTGTGAACCACCTTCTCAATTTCAGATCCTTTGGATTTTAATTAAGTATTTATATGTTTTCCAATGAGGGGTACCCTCCTATTTATAAATCCAGACCCCGTTTAAAACATTTTCAACCACTCCATGTCCTTTTCATGAAGATATTAATTTTTTTTTATAAATATCCTTATTATTTTGAAAATCCTAGGGAATTTATTCTTTCCGCAAAGCTTCTTGTAGTTGCATAGATTTCTGTTATTTCATCACTCATAGTCCTCTTCTATGAATCCATAGAACATTTCAAGACATTGAACCATCAAAAGCAACCAAATCATCAGGAAGAACTCTAACTTAATTAATTCCACGACTTTTCCATATTTTTATGAGGTATTCCAAGAAATCTATCCTTCACGAATCATGATTCCCCCTCTAATGTTTTGTCCCAAAAATATGGAGAGTACTAGGAAAAGGTTCCACCTCATGTAATGTCTTTATATCACATATAGAGAATAAATTCCTTTGTTTTGGATATTTTACAACTTTCCTTGTCAAAAATATATTTGGAACTCGCCAACTAACCTTGGAAAACTAATTTTTTAACCAAAAAAATCAAGCCAAAAACACTACAATGTTCTCTTAAGGGATGTTTTCAAACAATATCCCCTTTTGAGTTTGTTGAATACTCTTCACATTTTGATACAATGTTAAATATTGTACCTTATTATACCAAAAATCTCTTATTTTGATTTATATAGAAATGAAATATTTACTCAACACACATTCTAAGCATACATGATCCCTGTTCGACGAGAGAAACAAGAGTATAATGTATAGTTAAACAATAAATCACTTCATTCAAAAAATATTCATATTATTTCATCCCATACCCCATGTAGGGTGATATATAACCTTTTATTGATTACACTTAGCATCATCAGGTTTAGAACTCCCCTTACCATGAAACTCCCAAACCATATTCTCCCCTATCTTGATCAACATATTTTCTCCCCCTTTTTCACTGAATCCAAATGTCACTCCTTTGTGGCCATAGTATTGGAAAGAACACATATAAACACATTAGGGAAAAATAAATCATACACTATGGATAAGGGTTCTCTATATACACATTTTAAAGTGTGGGGAGTCAACAAAACTCTATGATCTAACCGACACTTCTCAAACACCTATTTGGGAAAGTCGTTCTTTATAATGTATACAAACCAGTGTTTTGTAGGCTTATATTCCAAATTCATAATCCCATGCTCCACATTCTCCAATATAAATTGATACATTATTTCATTTCACTTTTTCAATGAGTGGTGGATAAGATATTATATAATATTTATAGTACATTAATTACCATAATAATTCTGAAAAGAGAATTTAGTTCAACTCTCATATCATCAATTTTCTACTTCATCCATACTAACTGTGTTCTATTTTGAGTAGTCTCAATATTCTCAGCTTATGTGGTGCTCCAGGATATTAAATACTTCTTGTCACTTTTCCAAAAAATAGAAAATTCTACAATATATAATGCACCACATGATGTTGATTTTCAATCATCTACTAAAACAACCCAATATGCATCTGTATAGCCCAATAAATCCTGCTAAGATTTATCATTATACAAAAAATGAAATCAACCATTCCCTTGATACTCCGAAGTATTATTTTTAATATTAGCAAGTGATTATTTTTGGGATTTATTTGATAATGTATTACTTGGATTTCATAAAAAACAATATTTGGTCATGTCACTTTTATGTACAAGAGAGTGCCAATATTCTATGTGTATTCTACATCATTAACTACTTTTACCTCATCTTCTCATGATAGTTTCATCTTGGTAGAAGATGGGGTTTTCATCTCCTTTTAATTACACATTCCAAATACTCTCAAAACCACTTTTTGGGAAATTTTTATTGAGAAATAAATGATCAATTACTCTTTGTGTCTATTGTAAACCATGTAAAAATGTCTGTTCACTAATCATTGACTTTTCATAATATCTTTTCCTGAATTTGGTGAATTTTTTTCACTACACTTCATCTGATCCACCAAATATTATTTCATCGACATACACAAGAACAATGATCCATTTATTACTATCATTATTGACATAGATATTGTAATAAACTCCCCATGCTAAAACATAACCTTTTAAAACACAAATAAATTCAGGAACACAATATTATCATTTTTTCTAGAACCCATATAAATCCTTTCTCTATCTAAAAAAACAATTATCATATTCATGAAATATAAAACCATCTAGATTCTTAATATACACTTCCTCTTCTAGAACACCATTCAAAAACATTGACTTGAAAACCATCTATAAGGTTTTGAAAATTCTTTGCACTATTATGGACAAGAATAATATGATTATGTCTATAATCATAGCACATGAAAATGTTTCATCAACATTGATACAATTGATAATGGAGTATACATTGGAAAATAGTCAGGATCTCTTCCAAATTACAAATACATAATAAATTATTTTTGTTTCGGAAGACCAATTTAGCTTCGATGACAATCATGTCTTTTAGTCTTGAAAAAATCTACCATGTATTATTCTTCTCAATTTGGTCAAACAATTTGTTCATATCCTGAAACTAATTCTCATATCCAAATATTTCCTAAAAACATTTTTGATCTACCTAATATATGAATATTACTATTGTAAATAATTATTTCTCCATCATTGAACTGGAACTCCTTAGTCACTAGGGACAATTTTCTTATTAATTTTATCTTGACTCTTTAGAATCTATGCAGATATAGATTTAAATTCCACCTACTCACCATTAGTATGTTCTTTTGAATATTTAGTTTTTACTTCTGGTCCCCTATATATTATTTCCTCCTCATTACCATCATTAGAAGGCACTTTAATACATTGTTGATTATTCTATTTATTATCTACTATAGTGACATCATTACTTTATAATAATTTTTCAAGCCTCCTATTGAATAATTTATATGCTATTATTTTTCCTAAATATCCAAAGAATATCCCCTAATATTTGCATGATTAGAATTAATTTTGTTTCTCGTTATTGTGAATAAAATACTTATTTACAAATATTCAAATGTATTTAAATGATGGATTATTTCTGTACTAAATATCGTATGATGCCTTTTCTACTTTTTTACACAACAGAACCCTATTAAATATATAGGATTTCGAGACTACTACCTTCTAAAATTTATTTAGTAGGTCCATTTCAATATGAATTATTCTAGACATGTTTTTTATGATATCTTTTTTCCTCTCAACCACTCTATTTTATTAATGAGTTATCACTGTCAAAACATAATTCCATACACCATGTTTATTAGGATAATATCCTACTTGGATATTTGTGAATTCCAAACCGTTATTAGTTTGAAATGTTAGAATATTCTATCTAAGAATCCTTTTATATTCCCTAAGATAGTTTTTTATACAACTAAATGTGTTAGAATTATAGGAAATAATGCATACTCATTCCATCATTATAAATTCATCAATGAAAAGAACATTATACTATTCCCATTAATGGATCTCAGAGATATATTTACATACACATATGCATGAAAAAATTTAATAACTCTGGTTAACTTTTGTTCATTTCTGTTATATGTCCTTCTAATAATCATCCAATATTTAAAAACTTCACATGTGTGAGTATGATCACATGATATTTTGTGGAGATATGGAGATGTAACACATTTGACCATATCTTCTAGGGATGGTTGGCATAAATGACTGAATGATTTATAGCACAACCAGTTTTCTTCAAATTTGGATAGGAAAATATCTTATTCTTCATTCATAAGATAAATATTTTTCTTTGTTCACATTCCCTATAAAATAACTTAACCATATTTTTCCTTAATGATAGAAAAATTCTCGGTAATCATTATATAATGACCTAATTTAGACAATTTACAAACACAATGAATGTTGTGAATGAGATATTTGAAATATTGGAGATTAGTATATATTTTATGCGACCGAAAGAATTATTTACTCTTATGGGTGTGGATAAAATAAAAAATTTATATTTTCTCAAACCACACTAATTATAAAGGCAAAATGTTGTAGAAGTGTGGCGTCGAACCCACAACGAGAGGGGAACACAACAATGAAAATTATAGACTAAAGGTTGGGTCACTCATATTTCAGTATGAATTTACTAAAATAATTATGAAAATAAAAAAACTAATTCAAATATGGGAAAAAGAGAGGGAGAATAGTTTCTAGGGATAATTTATATTATTAAATTTAACCTTTCTTGTAAAAATATTATATCAAATTTTTGTTCAACCAAACAATTTCACTGATAGAAGGAATGATAATTCCCTATAAAACTACCCCAGAATAACAATTAATCTAGGTCAAATTAATCAAAAAAGATAAATTTCATTACATTTAGATTCTCAAAAGAAGAAGAGTAATTCCATTCAATGGTCATGAACAAATTATCTCAATCATGTTGGGGTTTGTGCATTATTGAAAACATATGGTCAATGATTCAATGAAGATGAAATTATATGAACATTCCTAATGTGATACTATCAAATAAAATAATTTTATGAGAAAAGTTAAATCGAACTATTATGGTTCACACCCCCCTTAAATGATTTGTCACTCCTCTATGGGTTTTAGTAAACCATAATTGGGTGATCTCCTTTGACTATTAAAAACAAATCCATAGGAGATATATTAAAAATAATGAACGAGAATATAATGAAGAAAAAAATTATGTTACAATCAAAACTTGAAATTATCCAATGACTATACGAATTAAAGAAAAGATGAACATAAAATACATATTTATGAAGAAATTCGGGTCTGAACCCTATGAAAGCTTATCAGTGGTTGCGCCTCTAAAATTGAATAGAATAACTTTATCTTGGATGGAATACCCATTCTAAAGGCCTAATAGTCATCCCAAAGATTTCCATTTTTCAGTTATAGTATTAAATGGCTATCCATTTCAAAATATTTCATTAAATCCCATTGAATGTTTGGATAGAAATCAACATTTTTTATGTATCGAGGAATTACATGGCATGTCATATGTTTACACATCATGTAAACCTCAGACATGTTTTCTTCTTCTCATTACCAATTGAAATTTTACATCTTGAAACTTCAAATATTGTAATGATTCTACACGACGTTTAAAATGTGTTTTCAGCATCGAAATCTCTGTTCGATCATGCTTCTTTAGTTTTGTCCCTTTGGATGTTCTCCATGATCATTCTCAAAATCCAATGTCGTGTTGTGAGTGAAGTTGGTGGTATTGAGTGTCGTTTCCCCCCAATTTCAATTTTTCCTTGGTATTTCTCTAAATGTTAATACTGTATAATAATTTTCAAAACATTAATATTAGGCATGAATATTATATGAAATAAATTAATATTCATTGAAATCACATATAATAACACATGAACATATTTATACAAAATAGAGTTATCAATATTACATCTTTTCCCCCAAATTTGGATTTTCCCGAGTGAATAATAATTGAGCCTTCATATTTTCCAAATTTACAAACCTTTGTCGTCATTTTTTATGCCTGTAACAAGTTCCTTATTTCCCGTCATATAGGATGTGAATCCATAATCAAGGGTCCATACACCAACATGATCTAAAGCTTTAAATGAAATCTCTACAACCATTTCCTTCTTAGAACATTTATTTTTTGTCAACTTAATTGAAATCATACATGTTTTGGACTGATTTTATTCATTATCTTTAGAGTATGATTGAACAACTTCATATTGAATAGTTATAAATTGATTTTTAGTTTTAAAATATCATTATGATTCTTTGAGCCACTTCTTATTAAGACATTTGGTCTACTCTGACACATTCCACTATATAGTTGATGAGAAATACCTGACCATATGTCAAAATCCTCCACACACAAAAAAGTTACCATCAAAATTATTTCTATAGTTTTGAAATTTCTTTGGCCACATTTGTTTCTATTATTTCCTTATAGACATTTTGGATATGAAGCATAGATTTGAAAATATACCATCTTTTCACACAAATAACATATGATTCGAGGTGAAATCATGTACATCATGGTAAGACCAGTTCATTCTTGGTTTATAGGAGTATTATAATTCAGATTTGTACCCAAATCAATTTTCAACCATGAAATGGGTGCTTGCAGTATAACATCAATCATAATAGATTTCAATATACAATTAATCCCCATACCGGCATTTTCATTTAAATATGACTATTCCTTTTATCTTACTAGATATCTATTCCCCACTTCAATCTTTTCTATCACCTGAGTTATAAGATTTCATGATTTCATACCATGATTCATGATTTTCTCCTAATATTTTAATTTTATTCACATGACAATAACATCCTATTCATGGTTTTGATATGTTTTATTTGATATTTTCATGTATTAGTCAAACTATCGATCCATATTCTCTTTCCATAAACTTTGAGCTTGTACTTAATGAACTTTTTCAAGTTATCTAGAATTGAAAACATAAGCACTTAAATTTATTACTTTAGCTCTGAGTTCTCTTCTTCTTGCTACTATATATAATGTTTTACACCATTAACCACACTCTTTTATTTATTTATTTATCTCTCAAAACATTTATCTCATTAAGAGTGGATTCTAATTCTATATGGAGGTTAACCCTTTAGACTCATTCTTCAACATTATCCCTTTATTCCCTTGTCTTGAAGCTACCCACAATTTCCACCATATAATTTTCCTTAGGATCATTGTTGTTCTATATATCTTTAACCTCAAAATATTTTAAATAGTCATTTTCTTTCGAAAGAAGATTATTCATTTTGATGAAATTTCACTTAAAAAATTTCTTACCTTTCACATAGTCTGAATACTTATTCATGGGACTTTTTATTTCATCTTCTTCATCCTCTTGGATCTCCTTGGGAATCCCTGATCCAAGATGTCCAATTTTCCAAATCAAAATGGTGTAAGTGGAAGCTTCCATTTGAACTTTCTTTTTTCCTATTATAGATTTGATGAAAGTAATGACATGAACTAATATATATTTTATTTTTACTATCCATCTTCAATGGTGATCTTCTTCATTGATTTCAATTCCACTTATTTATACTTTCCTTTTTCAAAAAACTTGGTTTCATCATTTTTTATCACATATGTGATAAGAGTACTATAGAAGATTTTACATGTATCCTTGTTGGGATATTTACCTTCCATTATAAAAACATTTGTATTAAACCAAGGTGGAAGTATTATCAGGGTGATATTAATGATCATTACATATTCAATAATTTATCTGAGACTATACATGTCTTCCACAAATACATTCACCCGGTCAAAGAATTCTTTTATTGGCTCATTTGGGTTCATCATAATATTCTTATCTTTTTCCACATAACTTACAATTTGGATTCTATAAATTTGGAATTTCATTCAAATATATTTAAGAAAATTTACTATATGGAATTTTTTGACTTACATGATATCAAATTTGTATATATTTCATTGGAAAATGACCCCCCTAATACATTTATTCATCTATAATCAAAATAGAATTCACTTCGGTCAGCTTCTGATAAATCAGCACTATCCAAACAAGTTGGAATACCATGTATTACTTTTTAAAATACATCCTTAAAAAAAATCAGAATTCCTGATCCATATGATTCTTCCATAATTGAAGGTATTTCCATCGAAGATAAGAAACTATTTATGATTGAAAACCTTAATTGAAACCCTTGAGAGAGAAACAATAATATTATCATTTCTCTGTGATACAAATTATTAACCAAAATAGTTCAAATACCCTAAGATATAGGAGAATAAAGTTATTGAAGAATAAAACAATTTCACCTTAGAATTTTGTTTTTCCAAAAAGAAAACACTAATCTCTCCATTTCCATAACAATGTATGAACAACAATGAAATCATGCATGAGACACATAAATTCTACTTGGTTCACCCACACTAGGCTATATCCAATGAACATACAATTTCAATGTTCAAATGAACCAAATTCACAAAATAAAATGATAGTTAAAATTTTCTAGGTGTATTGACCCTCCCTCTTAGTTTACATCAAAACACAATGTGAAAGCACATTTCTATCTGTACAGAAGTGTTCCCAATTCTCCTTCATAAAAATATTATTTTGATAAATAGGATAAATAGTTTCTTACACTAATTATTGTACATCATTAAGTTCTACTATCATTCATAAGATAAATACCTCTTTACCATATATTTTATAGGAAGTACCTTATGGTTTGAATGATATTTACTTTTGAGAGAACCCTCTTTACAACCATTATGAAACTTCTTAATTATTCACAAGAATATCCCACAATCATGATTCTCATTAATTTTTAAAAGAACACTACATTCATGTAGCTGAAATGGAATTTACAAAGCTCACTTATCATTCATTATGGTTACAAATTTTTAGATGGTCACAACATCTGCAAAGCTTAAAAATACATCATAATTTAACCTTTTTATGAATCAAATAATCTTATGAAAACCATCACATAAGATGAATCCTTTTCAAACCACATTCAAGAAATAACGTCCTGAGAAACCTTCATGGACCACATTCACTAATCTAGAGCCTTTGTATTTTCATTAAGGCTTTATCTATTTCCAAATGAACGATATCCCCCTATTTATAGATGCAACATCCTCTTTAAAAAGCTATCAACACCACCATGTCCTTTTCAAGAAGCATATAAGACATTCTTGTGATGATCACTGTATTTTTGAAATGATCAAGAAAAGATTCCAATTCATGAATTTTATAAATATCACGAAGTTTACAATTAAAATTTCATTCTCAGTCCTATTTCATGAACCTCTATACTTTTTCTAATTACCCAACCTTTATGAAGACCCAGAACATTCAAATAAAAAATACATCATGATTTCCATGACTTTGACATATTTTTATGAGGAATTATTGGAAATAAATCTCTCATAATGATTGATTACTCATAAAAATTTTTCACCTCAAATATTTAGAAAACACTGGGAAACTATACAACATTGTATTCAAAATTTATTTTATCACCTCCAGATGATCCATTATATTTCCTTGGACCTTTGTAAACATACATTTTCAATAATCTCTATGGACCTATATAACTAATATTAGAAATCCACTTTTTCAACAAACACAATCAACCCAAAAACACCACAATGTTACATTACGAGACTTTTCCCCAAAAATAAACAAGTTTATCATTTACTGTTATCAAATTTCCTCAATGTTTTCTTCCTCATCAGCTACCATATCCCATTAATGTTTTTCTAAAAATTTTATTTTTCATTTTCCGACCATTTTGCTGATAGATTCTCGTGAATTTTATCACCACATGGCTGATTCATTAATTCTTACTACCTATCACTATTACATCAGGACACCTTTTACCATGATGTAGATGATTTAAATATTCTTATTATAGGGATTCAAACTTCATCATTCAACCCCCATGTTAGACTAAAATTAGTGACATATATCCCACTTAACCACTTAATCCTCCTTTAATATTACATATGATTTTAAATATATTATGATTTTATCGTACAATGATGTTGTAATTTAATATTTTTCAATGAATTATTATTTTTTTAGAGGTAACTTTCATGAATGGGTCCAAATTTTTGATGTTACTAGGTACATTACATGTCCATCCACCTCAGCTAAATCATCATGATTTTATTTTAGTCTTACATATCCATGTTAAGATAGTCGGTTTCCTAGTCTGAACTTGAATATGAAATTTTCAATTATAATTACATGTATCTAGTTTTATACATACAAATATTTCACTTCTCATGAAAATATTATTCATTTTTATATATTTTACATGATAATTTAATTAGGATACATGTAATAATGAAAGGTTAAATTTTTTATTTTCCATAATCAAAAGCTTGATATTCCATGATAGTATTCCTAGACATATGTCATATGATATAAATACATAATAATGATGGAACACATGTGATGTTTGACTGTTAGGTTCTGGGGGATCATAAGCATTGATACTTATTCTTATGAAATTTTCACTTGGTAATGTCCATCACCAGTGATTATTAGGATAGACTCGTCAAGTTGAACACCATATGTTTTGGGTGTCACTAGTTGTTCTTACCTACAAGAATGGGTATTGATATCCTAACATGAGGTTATTTTTAATATATATATTCATCATTTACATTAATTTCTGATGAGAACCAAGAAATTTATATATATAGTGAGGTTTATTACATTAGGGGAATCATTGATGGTTTGACACTAATTGAATGATCAATAATGGGTTTTTTCACTTACAAATATAAGAAGAGATATTTCATTCCATATTTACCAATATGGTAGTACCTTGATTAAATTTTTAACCATGGTAGTGGAAGATAATTTCATATGGTATTTTCAGTGAAATGAAGAAATAAAGAATGAATGGATGGTGGTATTATAATATGCCTCCTGCTTAATAAGATATAAAATGGAATCTAGATTATATTACACAATGTATTTTCATATGTGAGGTTTTTATTTCTGCGAATATAAATATCACTTTAGGGGACTTGATGTATTTTTAGATTCCACATATTTCCAATAAGCATCAATCACTTATATTAATATAAGGGTCTAGATGGTCACACAGAATCTGTATTCAAAAGTTTGTTAGATTCTTATGAATTGGATTTTTGAACAATGGGGTCCCTATAAAGGGGGTCAGGTAATGTATAATTGCAATCAATAGTTATTAATTCCGTAAATTTAGTATTATTATTTTTTATAATAATAATAACAACTGAATTTATAAATTCATATTATACCAAAGTTGTTTAGTGAATACGAGATAATATTTTACAAATCATTATTCATTATTTAGGGTTCATTAAAAATTTTATTGTAAAAAAATTACATTAAATGACACATATTTCATTATGTAATAAAATATTAATATTACAATTAACTGATTAAATATTATTGAAATTATTTTCATCTTTATTATGTTGTAAGTGTTGTATAATGGTTTATTTAAAATGTTAAACTTCTTAAAGTACATAAGATTGATTTTAAGAAGATTAATCAAATTATATATTCCAAAATAACCTCAAATTTGAGAGATCATTCCTTATACCTTCCATATGTTAGAGTGAGACGAATGGTTTTGGAGTAATTCTATCTAACATCATCTTCCCAGATCAAGTAAATGGTTCTATGGTGATCATAAGTATATTGATATTCACTTAAACTGCCCATGGTATCACACCAAGTTCAAATATTGACACACTATATTGATTTTCAAGAACATGGAGATGATATATAATGTTCCCTATTAGGATCCTTCAAGGAATGACCACCGCTGATTATTTATATGTACCAAAGTCATCCAATTGAATTATGAATCATTTTAATTTAGTTTTTTTGACTACATTAGTTAGATCGAATCCTCATATTAAGATCCATGTACTTAATTATCATATCATTTGTTTCATGACATATTCAGTCTAAATTGTCTTAATTTTAACATTTTTTAATATTCAAAGTCACTCTAAGGAACCAACAAGTGGTATCAAAGTATCTATGTAGTGTTTAACACAAAATTTAAATTTAATTTTTTATAATTCATGAAGAGGGTTTTGATAAAATCTCATTTGAAGAAACCATTCATCAATAAGAGGTAGAATGGATTATTGATGGATATATAAATTTTGATATATTTTTTTATGAAAAATAAAAACTAAAAATTAAAATTAAAAATAAAATAAAATCAGTACATTAATATTAATAATTAGTCTTGGGGTGTGTTTTCTAGGGTGATGGATAGAAAGAAAAATGGTGGGAGTGGGGGTGGGGCTCTTAATAAGTATTATAAAAAATAATAATTGAAAAATATATATTTATAATAGGATTTTGTCAGCAAACCACATATATAATTTTTCATCTCATTGACCAGGTGGGATATGAAAAACAACATATGGTTTAAGGGTGCTTGTTATTTTTTTAAAGAGTATTTTTAATA